>CAWUFW010003002.1:0-1200000 GCA_963921515.1 Calotriton arnoldi | reverse complement strand
ACAGACCTTGAAGCCCTTTGAAACAGCTTGTTAGAAGACCTAAAGTAATAAACCAAAAATACATGTAACATAACTGCATGTAGAAACTGATACATAGTATATGAGCATCAGCTGCTTCAAAACAGTCATAAACCAACCAAAATTTGTGGAGCTAGTAATGATCAAGAATAAGTATCCTAAATGTGGCATAGGGCAATTGGAAGTTTGCAGCACTGGAGGAAAAAGCTGTTTGGCAAGATTAATTAAATTATGGAAAAAAAGAAAAGGCAAATTATGCTGCAAGAAAAACAAATCATTTGCTATGTTGTGCCAATAAAGGCAATTCATGCTACACAGTGTGGGGAATTTTCGAGCTATTTTGTCATTTTAGTACACGCCAATACAAAAACAAATCCCAATTGTGATATGTATTGGTCTTTCTAGACGTGGAGTCATTTATGCTCTGTTGCTATCCCCTTGGGCTCACGAGCATTGGTGCCCAACATTACATATTTGAGAAAATTTTACAAATGTCCATGAAACTGCTACCAAGTTATGCTTTTAGAGAGAAGTGTGGTTTTTCAGTATCTTCCATGACTTTGTTCATGCAAGTGGATACCACATGTAAAAAAAAAGCCATGCAGGATACAGGCAGGAGACTGGTTTGATCAAAATATGTCTCCTCACTAAACATTTTGATATGAGAGCAAGGCTACTCTAGGTGAAAATTATGCAAAACTGCATAAAGTGAAGTTTCACAAACTTTCATGTGATGCAACATGTTGGAATTTTGCAATTTTTTTCCAGAGTATTTTAAATTAAGCTGAGACCTACTCTCGAGATATTCCAATGTTAACGTATTGGAATACCACAATCCTAAACCAAGACAAACAGCATACCACACTGGTCAAAATTATGCTGTGAAAACTGTAACATGGACATTGAGAGCTAATATGCATATATTTGAAAGTTGTATCTAGTTTTTCCACAGGCAGCCGCGGCTCCTCCGCAATGGTGGAGGAGCTTCGCCCCACTGTCTAGCTCAGAGCCAGCAAATGCAAAATAAAACGATGTTCTTGCATTGTTTTAGTTTGCATTTGCCTGCTCTGAGCCAGTGCTGTAAGGAGGTGCGGGCAGAGGCAAGGGAGGGAGGAGGAGGAATACTACGTGCACTCCACTCCCTAAGTGCTCATGTGTGTTTGGCTGGCCGTCTCAGACCGACCAAAACACACATGAGCACTTAGGTTTTCTCCAGCCCAGCTGGACCCACAGACTGGACCCACAGACTCCCTGGCCTGAGCGGAGCGTCTTACTAGCCTGCTCAGGCCAATCCCGCACTGCTCTGCAACACGGGGATTGGATGGGAGGTTGTCCCGGGGGCTGCTGGGTCCAGGCAGGAAGAGGAGAGGTGGTGTGACGCGACGAAAGGCTGGAGGCGGCCGGCGGTTAAAGGTAAATTAAAAAAAAAAAAAGGAATTTCTAACCCCTCTGCCTCCCCCCAGCGCGACCCCTCCAGCGTTCCCTCCACCAGCCCCACCACCTTTTGTTTATGGCAGCCACCACTGTCCACAGGCTGTATCAATTGTGCTGTTGTCATTTAAGTGGTGATCACGATTAGTTTGTCATTGCGAATTGTCCAGTGCCAGTCAATAGTTTTTGACGATGGATCAAATCTCTAATCCCATCCAATAGGGTAACATTGGTCCACTATTTTGAATGAGAGAGATTTTTGATATAAGTAATATGACTAGTGTTTTGCGATCAACAAAGTGATCACAAGCAATGCACTGAGAGTCATAATTGCTGGCAGGGGGAATGGTAAACAGATGTCCTCCTCTGGGATAATACTGGCCTTTGCCTGTGAAAGAGAACCAGGGTTTCTACAGTTTGTAAAATTCTGATTAGAAATAGCACACTGGACACAATCAAAAACACAATAGCTAGTGAGTGTAATTTGGCTCTATAGTGTTGTGTTTGATTTCTTACTGAAAGGGAGACAGCCTTGACAATGTTGTTTTTACAAAGGAATGCCATTACCACAAAACCTTCACCACACAATGCCTTTACAATGCAAAGCCTTTATCTTGGTCTCTCTTTCAGCATTGGTAAAGGCATATTCGTGGTTAAGGCATGTGTGGATAAGCCTTTACCACAAATATGCCTTTACCTTTACCGAAAGAGAGACCGAGATACATTTTGAAAGGCAAGGAATAGGCAGCGTGAAGGTGTTTAGAACAACCAAAAAGCTAGCAAAGATCATGTTATATCATGTTATATCATGAGATATATAAATATATATATATATATCCAAGAAAGAAGTGACTCAAACAGATAGATTCACCAAAGAACAAAAATATATTTCCACTACAACGTTTCAGCTTCCGCCTTCCTCAGGTAGTACAAGATGGTTTGCTCAGTGGCTGCACAGATGACACAGCTGAATTTTCAAAAAGCATCACGAGTGAAGATTCCATTTGGAATGTGGAATCAATGCAGTCCTGAGAGCTCTTGAGATATGCAGTAATCAGGTTGTATTGTCAGTAATGTTCAGTCCATCTGGATGCAGTGATTTTAAACGGTACATCCAGAAGTTTTCTCTGGAGTCCAGTAGTTCTTCCTTTGAGACATGTTCCACGGGGAAAATCTTCAAATCTGATAGTAAATGATCCACAAGGTTAAAATGATTGGCTACAGGCTGGTCAATTTTCTTATTAATTATTGCCGATTTGTGGTTCCTGAATCGTGTATGGAGGTCATTCACTGTTTGGCCTACATATTGTTTTTACAGCTTTGCCGTTGGCACTGAATCACATAAATAATGCATGTTGAGCGACATGTAAGATGTTGTCTTATTCCATAGGTCCTTCTCGTAACAGAACTAGTTACTGATGATGTTTGTAAAAGGTATTCACACGTGATGCACCTTTTAGAGTCACAGCAATGAACCCCTGCTTGAGTTCAGCTCTCACAATAAGAGATCGTAAATTTGGAGCTCTGCGGTAAGCAATGACTGGCGGTTTTGGAAAAACCTTTTGCAATTTTTCACAAGTAGACAGTAAGGGAAATGTTTTTTGCATTATATTTCTGTAGTTGGGAGCTGATGGATGATAGTCAACCACAAATGGAGTTCTGCCACTTTTGTTTCTGCCGTTGGTATTCCAAATAAGTGCTTCTCTGGGTAACTGCAAAGACTTGTCAATTTGTTGCTGTATGATATGCAGAGGATAGCCTCGCCTTTTAAATAATGTAGCAAGCTCCTGTAGATGGTCTTTATAGGTTTCCTCATTGCTGCCGATGCGTCTTATTCTGAGTGCTTGGCTGTAGATGATGCTCAGTTTAGTGTGGTGTGGGTGACATGAAGTCCAGTTTAGATACAAATGAGCATCTGTAGGCTTGTGGTACAGATCAGTTGTAATTTTTTGTTCATGAATGGTGAGTAGCATATCCAGAAAAGGGAGATGATGCTTCTGTTTAGTATTGCTGCTGGTAAATTTGATGGTAGGATGGATATTGTTGATTTAAGTTGTAAATTGTTCCCATGTTCTACTTCCTGCATTCCATATTATAAATATGTCATCAATGTATCTTACACAGAAAAAAGGTGCCGCATTTTGCGGCCCCAGCTGCTGCACTGCTTTGAGGAAACAAAGTATTCCATGTAAACCAAGCTTTCACTGTAAACCAAGTAATCCATGCTAAACCAGTCAACTTATCAGATTAGTTATCATAATCTCTGTATTTATGTAGAATCAATCCGGAGACAGGTAGATTGCACTGAATACTTTTATTCATGCATTTTCAAAACGCTTTCTGTTGCCAATCCAGGCTTTAACATGAGCGTGTGCAGTCAATCATATTTTACAACAAGACTTTCGGTATAACCCAATGCATTTCGAACCTATCTGGTTCTTCGTCAGGGGTCGCTGTAAAAAATTAGAAAGATACGCTTAGCCAACCACTCTGCTTAATGTCTCAAGAAACAAAAAACAAGATAGTCATAACCCTTAACCCAACCAAAAGTCACCTCCCTTAACCACCCTCACAATCACCCCAACAGTTCAACAGTATGAAACCCCATGAAAACAAAAACCTACTCTCATATCCTGCACCTAATTAATACCTAGAAACTCGTGTTGCCCCATAAACTACCCCTTATCCATACAAAACTGAAATTAAAACCCTCATCCATCACAGAAACCAACTTAACTTCTGTTTACCTTTTGAAAGCCAAAACCGGCATTGTGATCTCTTCATGCCTCCACTCATGTTCAAAAATCAATCCCAATGCTCACTCCCTCCCACCTTTTTAACCGCTCCCTCAGGTGAGCTCAATAAAACCATGTGACTACCTGACTCAAATTAGAACAATTTTTTTTTTTAAAACAACAAACACTACTACAAATCCCATAATGCATTACCCCTGCTGTGCATGATCCGAACCTAGTTCACCCTAAACAATAAAAAGCTGAATAAATAACACTATGTGCATGAGAAAATAAACCTAAATAATCAACAGTACATAAAAAACGTGCTATATAAACATAACATTGCCAGAGATTAATGAAAACAGTAAAATTGTCTATAATGGTCCAGAAAATAATAACGCCCGTTAAGTGGTTGAATGCACCATCTGATCAATGTATCTTAGCCATACAAGTGGTTTGATGCTAGAAGTAGCAAGTATACAGTTCTCTAGTTTGCCCATGAAGATATTTGCATAGGGTGGAGCCATCCGAGTGCCCATGGAAGTCCCTTGTATCTGCAGATAGTGTTTACCATTGAATGTAAAATTGTTGGATTTAAGGATAACTCTTGCAAAGTTGGTAAGCACATTTGTTGATGGCTTTTTCACAGTTCTTTTATTAAGAGCTTCAGATAATGCCATAAGCCCATCCTCATGTGGTACATTGGTGTATAATGATGTAACATCAAATGTAGCCAGAAGAGTATCATCAAATGTGTAGGTTTGGTTTAATTTTTCAATAATCTGAAGGAAGTGACTGGTATCTTTAACAAATGATGGAAGTACCTGTAAAATGGGCTGGAGGTGCAGGTCGACAAATAAAGATAGTCTCTCAGTGGCTGTGTCATTGCCAGAGATGATGGGACGGCCAGGATTGTTCATTTTGGGAAGCATATAAAACTTCCCAGGTCTTGGTTTGGGATGAACAAGTATATCTGCTGTTGTTTCATCAATGAGGTTTAAGCTCCTGTACCTTACAACCATGTTCTTAATTTCTTTGTTTAAGTCTTCTGTGGGATCAGTTTCTAAAGGTTTGTAAGTGTTGGTATCCATTAGTTGTCTCATTCCTTCCTCTATATAATCACTTACTTTCATGGCAACCACTGCACCACCTTTGTCTGCCGGTTTTATAATTACATCCATTCTCTGTTGAAGGAGGTGGAGAGCTTTTCTTTCTTCTCGGGTAATGTTATCAAAAATCCTCTTAGGTGTTGATTCCTTGATGAGTTTGTTGATGGATAAAATGTATGTATCAAGAACAGGATTTCTACCACATTGAGGAGTCCATGATTTGGGATGGCGGAACTTCTTAAATGGATCTGGAAGGTAGCTTGGCAGACCAACATTAGAATTATTGTAAAAGTATTCTGCAAGTCTGCATCTTCTCTCGAAGGTTTTTAGGTCTCTCATCATGTTGGCCATATTATGGTCCTTCGGTACAGGACAGAAATAGAGGCCTTTGCTCAAGAGGTTCAATTCACCTGGTGATAGGAGCCCTCCAGTCAAGTCGATAACTGGGTCGGATGTCTGGAAGGGTTGTAACTGGCTGATGCTATGCAGCCTTTTTTGTCTTATAAATCTTCTGGATTTTTTATGCTGTTTACTCACAGGGCTTACACTGACAAGAAAATCTCCAAAAACAGAATGATTTAGGAAGTGGTGAGTTGGAAGAGGAGGTATATGAAATCTTAACATATCTCTTTTTAGTTTTGCAGATTTAATTTCAATAGCATTCCTGGCAGTCATCTTTTTTACTCACTACAGAGGGTTGCAGTAAAACTCACCAAAAAATCGAAAAGTGGCCAGCTCCTGCCACAGTGGTGGCTGGGGAGCTGGCCTGGGCCGCAGGGGCCCTGGGTCTCCCTCCGCAGCCCCAAATATTATAAAAGGGTGTGAGTGCCCTGGGTGGGCCAGGGGACCCTAAAAAAATAAAAATAATAATAATAATAACAATACATTAGCAGCAGGAACTGCTAATTTATTATTCACTGCTTCTGAGATGGAGAACCCTATAATGCCCTGGGAGGGCTTTTTGTTGATATTTTTTGATCCCAGTGTTGCCCTTAGAAGGGGCAGGGGCACCACCAAGCATTGTTTTAGATTTTGTGGGGGGATGCAGGGAGTGCAGCAGCCCCCAACAACATTAAAAAACACAGTAAGTCTCCTGGGTCATTAAATCCATGACCCCAGGAGAGCATACCATATTTTGTTTACAGCCTCCAAGATGGAGCTATATGCTCTGCAGCTGGACTGGACCTCGTGTGGTTGGTTCGATGAAACAAAACCATTGAAATTCATCATGTATTGTTTTCTTAAGTATCTATATCTCACGCCTTCACCACTCACTGCTAATTACCGCCCATATTACATCACCCATGAAATGTTTTATGACATCATTGATAACATCACTACAACATCTATCTGAAATTACATCCTTGATGACAATACTGTGCATGGTGGGGCATGAATTGTAGGTACTTTCGGGCATGAGTTACAGTTACATGAGATAACTATAACTGGTGAATTTCAGTGATTTTCTTAATTTAAAATGGCATGTTTAACTGACATTTTCATCTAGTTATTAGGTCAGTTTAAACTTTGTTTTTTCCAGTTAATATAGATACATGCATTACAATCAGCAGGCTCATTTGTTTTGGTAAAGAATCTAAAAAAAACATCATCTTGTGTTTTTTATTCCTTTACAGGTGTAACGATATCAGAACTATTAACCTTCAAAACAATAATGTACAGACTTTTAAATGCTCTTCAAGCATAAATAATGTAAAATAGTAATTATGTGTAAGTCCCTAAAAGTAAAGTAACAGATTGCCAAGAATATTTTTTTTATGTTAATGCATTTATGGTGTGGGTGCTACAGAACATTCAGCTACAAGACTTCTGCCACTAAATGTAAATTGCATCCCAAAAAGCACTACATTTTAATATCACCCATTAGCCATGTTATTAATAGTGACGATATCATGAAACTATTAGACAAAGAATGGATTACAGTTAAAAAAAACAGGAGGGGGTATTTGCACCCATGGGATGCTAAAACTATAGAGAGATGGATTACAATCACTTATCCCACTCTGCCTAGGAACGAAAAGGAAAAGGATCATTTTCCAGCTGTCTAGCCATTTTTCAAAAGTGCTGGGCCCACATGGCATTGTGTGATGAAGTGAACCATGTTTTTCCTGTTGTGAGAAACAGCGGCAGCTCCTCCGCTATGGCGGAGGAGCATCACTCCCCCGCCAGCAGTCAATCAAATAGAAATAAAACGATAATAAGCCTTTGTTTATTATGGTTTTATTTTTGCTCTATGGGGCCAAGGCTTGGGGGCGGGGCCAGGGGGATTACAGACACTAGGGCGAGTGTTTTGCACTGTTATCAGTGCTCATGACGATTTGGACGGCCATCTCAGGACGGCCAAACCGCCATGCGCACTGAAGCTCTCTCCAACCCGAGCTGCATTGCCAGGTTGGAGAGAGCAGGAACAGGCTCCCAGTCTAACTGGGAGTGCAAATCGAGGGCGCTCAGGACAATCCTCACGCTGCTCTCATGCTGCCAGCAGCATGAAAGCAGCATCAGGATTGGCCGCAGTGGACTCTGGGAGCCTGGGCCTGCAGTGGACAGGATCATGATGCGGTGATGCGGCAGGTATATGGTATTTTGTTTTTCTTTATTTGTCTCGTCATCCGTCCGTCCCTGCCTTCCCGCCCCGCCACTCTATCGAGACACCGGCCGCTACTGGTGAGAAAACCTGCAGCAAAGAGGTACTTTAGGCTGCACTTTAGACTGCAGTCACCAAGCAAACACTCTACTACACCAGCAATTTCTCATTGCTGCAGAATGACTCACTACCTCATCTCTCTGTTGTTTTCAGTGACTATGCATCTCTGTGACCTTACTCACCTCTCTGCTTCATGGGAAAATCTGCAGTAGTGTGAGACTTTCTTCAAGGCTAATGAGTGTACATTCCCCAAGACCAAGAAGTTCTCTACTCAGCCCCTGGAAACCCTGCACAATCTCTTCCATGCTCTCCACTGACTTGTCTCTTTCCATAGAATCATACTCTATTGTACTTGTGGAAGGAGGTAGACTGCAGAGAAAACAGGGATTTATTGATGGAATTCAGCAGCAAAGTGACCATTCCCCTCTCCAAGGCATCCTCACTCAGCATTGTAGACAGATCACTTTACTATCCTCATCAGCCATCCCTCTTTTAAGGACATCATGATCTACTAGCATCAAACAGTCATGGTCATGTTGAATGGTCCCAACTGTGGAAGCTCTTATTTTGGTTAACGTTTCTTTATCACATGTGAACAGACTCCAATTTCACAGTTAAATATGAAGTGTTTTTTACAATTGAGGCACAGGGGTGTTTAAATGGTTTCACCACCTGGACTCCAATGGGGCCAGTGCCGTCTTAACGCATGGGCACGCTGGAAAGTTGCCCGGGGGCCCCACGAGCATAGGGGCTCCATGCAGACCAGAATTTAACACACATTTTCTGTTAAGCATTTTTATTCCTGTGAGTGGTTGTGTGGGCAGGGCCCATTGCACTGCTTTGCCTGGGGGGGTCTATAATGCTGTTAAGACTGCCCTGAATAGGGCCTACCCGCTCAACAACTGGCTATGGCCCTGGTGGCTGCGACTCGTGTCCTGCTGCCCGACTGGGGAAATGCGAAAGCGCCTGATGTCAGCTGGTGGCAAGAAAAACTCTGGGACATTCTTGCCATGGCAAAAATCACTCTGGTGATTAGCAGTGCTCTCACAGCTTATGAAACCAGCTGGCAGCCATTTGTTCAGCTGCTGACTCACAAATTTAGGGAACTGTTATGTCGCAGGCGCCTGTGGGCTGTCCGGTTGATACCAGATGAGCTTTCAAAAATACTGCTGACTCAGCGAACTCAACCATGCTCCCTAGTCCCCCTCCGGTGAAATAAGGGGGGTTTTGTCCAAGCTCCGGCGCCAGGTAGGACATATCAATACGCGCAAAAAAAGAGAGACCTGGCTACCATTTTATATCGCTGCTATTTATTTAAGCAGACTGACAACCTAGACTCAATAGTTCATAGGCTTAATGTGATGTACTCACAATTAATTTGTATTTTTGGTTCTATTACAAACATTTTGCTCATGTCTGAGTAGAATACATAACCAATTAACATGATAAGTAAAACATGGAATTGTGAAAACAAAACAATAATAACATTCATACAATATGTGCAAGTGTTAAAGAATATTCGAGATTTACACCAGCAGATATAATTTACATAAAGCAATCTCTGTTGGTGAAGGGAGTGCAGGGTCCAGGAGGTCTGTAGGCGAGTGTTCCACGGAGCGTCGTTCTGGGGTTGGGCTGGATTTGGAAGCGTATGTGTTCCATAGGGGGCGAGGCGTCGTCTGAGTTGATGGTTGCCAATCGGAGGGAGCTTTTGTGGACGATGGTGAGGCCTCCTCCTGGGCGGTTGGGGCAGTCTTTCTTCAGGATCTTGTATCCGTCAGGGATGGCGGTTGTGATGTCGGGTGCGGAGCTGGCATTGGTCCAGGTCTCAGTGAGGAAGGCGACGTCAGGCATGTGAGTGTTGAGGAGGTCCCAGATTTCTATGACGTGTCTGTGCAGGGAGCGTATGTTGAGGAGGATACAGCTCAGTGGTTTGTGTGCGGTGGCATCCGGTGGGTTGGGGGTTGGTGTCGGGGTCCGGAGGTGGGTGAAGGTGTTGCAGCAGTGTTGGCCGGAGATCGGGCTTGGGTGTTGCTCGACGTTGAGAGCTGGCAGTTGTTGTTGCATCTGGGGTTGAGTGCGAGGAGAGTGCTGAGGTCGTAGTGGTGGGGAGTCGGGGGACCAGGGTCCCTTGCGCTGGTAGCGGTCGGGTCACGGACGGGCGCAGACGGGTGTGCCTTTGGCGCGCCAGTGGCGTGGCCGCACAGCACCGCCATTAAATAGCGGTCGGGGGAGGGCGATCAGCTCGGAGGTGGGAGCGGGAACGACACGCTGGGGGGGAGGGGCCACGGGGCAGGAGCGACAGGGAGCGCAGGAAGAGGGAGCGGGGAGGTGAGGAGAGACGCAAGAAGGCAGTAGAAGGGGAAATAAAAAAGGCAAATAGAAGAAGTGGAAAAAGAGGCAAAATAGAAGGAAAATAAGAGGCAAAGAGACAAAAGATAGAAAGGCAATGAGACAAAAGATACAAGGAAAATAAGAGGCAAAGAGACAAAAGATAGAAAGGCAATGGGACAAAACACCCAGACCAAAGCGGAATAGCAGAAGAGCAGGGTGCATTTCTACTAGAACACCACGGATGAGGTGCAGGCAGGAGCCTGCGGGTGGAGCAGGGCTTTGAACACCTACCGGGCAAGGAGCTCAAGTGGCACTAAGGGCAGAGCCTTAACGGTGGAGCTGCGTGGGGTGGGAGAGCGGTGATTCTGACCAGGAGGTCAGAGGACTTGCACTTCTTGCCGCGCAGCGGCCGCCATTAAGTAGGGGGTCGGGGAGGGTGATCAGCTGGGAGGCGGAAGCAACACGCTGGGGGGAGGGGCTGGGGGGGCAGCAGCGGCGGGCAGCGCGGGAACAGGGAGCGGGGAGGTGAGGAGTGATGCAAGAAGGCAGTAGAAGGGCAAATAAAAAAGGCACATAGAAGAAAGAAAGAAGAAATAAAAAAGAGGCAAAATAGAAGGAAAATAAGAGGCAAAGAGACAAAATATAGAAAGGCAATGAGACAAAAGATACAAGGAAAATAAGAGGCAAAGAGACAAAACATAGAAAGACAATGAGACAAAAGACACAGAACAGAGTGGAACAGCAGAAGAGCAGGGTGCTCTTCCACTAGACCACCAGGGATAAGGTGCAGGCAGGAGCCTGTGGGTGGATGAGGGCCTCGAACAACTACCTGAAAAGTAGCTCAAGCGGTGCTAAGGGCAGAGCCTTAATGGTGGAGCTGCGCGGGGGAGAGGAGTGATTCTGACCAGGAGGTCAGAGGTCTGGTTGGATGGTCCTTGCATCATTATGATTGGCTTAGGGGAGGGAGCCTGTGTGGTTCTTTGTTCCAGCCGGAGAGATGGCGAGGGACGACTGAGGAGAGAAATGTGGCGAGGAGGTAAGTGTTCTTTTGTTTTGTTTGTATTTTGTACCCCGCCCCGCCCGCAACCCAGCCCCCCCTCCACCCTCATTCCCTGCCAGCCGCTACTGGGTCGGAGACTTACAGAAAAAATATGAATAAGAGGTTTTTTTTTTTTGGGAATAATCTTTATTCGTTTTCTATTCAACACACCATACAGCTGTATATACGCCATATTGAAGTACAAAGCATAGTACATCTCCATTTGCATGTTTGTGCCCTCTAGGTGGGGTGGCAAATTGCCACATTCAACATTTCTCCCAAGTATTGGCAGCAGTAAGTCACTTCAAAGATTAGCAACATGTATTACTGTACGTAGCTATATTGAAACTCAATGCGGAAGAGAAAAAGAAAAGAGAAAAAACACAGAAAACCTTTGAACTTTATACCACCGTGCTAGTGTGCCTATTCTATAAATATCGTATGTATATATATCTGCTTAATATGTCGCCGGTGCAGAGTACAGGCTGGCGGGGTCCTGTTGTATTGGGTGCAATTATGGGAACAGAGTAAGGAGGAGAGTACGCTCCCCAAGTGCTGCATTACATGTAGGTGCGGTCAAAATATGAATAAGAGTTCATACAGTTTGCAAACAACACTGGACATAGCCTCTCTACGTATATGGTATTTGCCCATATTCTTCAGCGGGGAGCTGGCTCCTCCTCATCATTAGCATCCAGCAATTAACCTCTCCTGATTGCTTAAGCAATAATTACTTCTGGAGCATCTGCCTCGGTGCAGTCAATACTATATTACTATATTTATCAGATCTACACAAAACACTTTATCTGCCTCCATAGTAACATTACTTATCAGAGATTTTATCTTTGACTTCCAACCTTGGCCGACCGCCCACAAATACAAACACATCTACTCAAGACCCAGTTGGTCCAAAATTAATGAGGTAATTACAACCAAATGACTTGATGCCTATTTTATTGAATTACTTTATTTTATATTATGTCTTAGTTTTCTTTCTTCTGCCAGGTCTAATTAATGCAATTATGAAAAAATAATAATTGTTTTGCATAAATCTAATCTTTTTTTTTTTTTAAACCTTTATTTTTGTATTTTCATAACAAAACACAACGGTTCATTACTCAATTTCATCTTTTTATACATGGTGATGAGAAACGCCACACAATATAACAATATCACAAGTATACAGTCAGTCTTCTTTGGCTTTTGTCATACCACTTCCTATCTGTATTTGGGTATATTTCTTTTGCATATTTAAGGCAATATGAAGTACAGTCTCCCCCATTTTTAAGTATTGTCAGTAACAAGTGATAGGATCAAAGGTGGGTCACCTACAGTTATCATCAGGCGGTTAGTTTATTTCTCATTATTCGCGTGCACGCAGGTAATCAAGCAGTGGATCCCATATGTCCCTGGGACGAGAAGAGGGCGGCAATAACTCAGCGTAAGTAGTAAGCTGTTCCTTACTATATATTAGATCTTTGAGCCATTCTTTAAATTTGGGGGCACGCCCCCATCCCCATCGACAAGCCACTCGCCTCTTTGCCAGCAGCAGGCTTAATGCTATGAACTTTCTGTGCAGTGGGGGAAGCTCCTCTGTATAATCCAATATCTCAACAATGGGCGACATAGGGACTCGACTGCTCACCATTTCGGACACTGCCTCCACCACCTCTTTCCAGTATTTCTGTATTGATTCACACTGCCACGATAAGTGCAGGAATCCAGCGCCCTCTTGCCGACATCTATCGCAGCGGCTGTCTTCTCTTAATTTGTATCTTGTAGGCGTTCTGGGGTGTAATATGCTCTTTGTATGAATTTAAAATGTATGATTCGCAGACGGCCACTCGCCGTGATAGCCCCCGTTTGTTTGCAGCAGTAGTCCGATTGTTTGTCTGTCAATGCAATATTTAAGTCTGCCTCCCATCCACTTCTCGCCGCCTGCTGTGCATATGGACGTTCTAAAGAAGCAGCGCGGTAAAGACGGGACACTGCATGAGATGCGTCTTTCATTTGGTACAGCGTGTGTATGGTATCGCAGATCGTGAGTTCCTGCGGGAACATGGGAGTGTTTGCCTTTATCTCATGCACAAGTCTAATGTAAAGAAAGACCTCTAGTGGTGTTATGTCTCCTTCCCCTAATCATGTTTGTCTGTCCTTAAATGTTCCCTCTTGATACAGATCGCCCATTGTGGTCAAGTTTCTTATTTTTAGCATGTTCCTGCAGGCAGTTTCATAAGTGACCGGTGCCCAGCGCAGAAACGGCAAAGGGATCAAGGGGGAGTATGGGAAGGAACACCCCATTATGCTGATCAGACGCTTCCAAGCACGATTCGTGCACGCTACAGTGGACTGCAAAGTGCCTCCCAAACGAACATCTGACCCCAGGTACGCCTCTGGTGGCAGCGGCGCCATGTAGCTCTGCTCAATGGCAAGTTGGGGCATGAATGGTGGGGGGAAGCGCCAATATATTGCATGATGTGCTTGAGCACAGAGAAAGTATAGCTCTATATCTGGTGCTTCAAACCCACCCCAAGAAAATGGGAGCGTTAGTGTTTGCCAGTTTATGCAAGGTTGCTTTTCTCCCCATGCCAGTCTGATGAGTTGCGTTTTTAATGCGCGAAAGAAAGGGCGTCCCGGGTGGTATGGTATGGTATGGTGATGAAAAAATAGAGTAATTTAGATAAAACTACCATTTTCATCAGCGAGATTCTGCGGGCCAGGGAGAGCGGCATTGGTATCCACCGGGTGACTAGGTTAGTGATAGACTCCAAGGACGCTCCATAATTTGCCCTCAGCGTCTCCTCTGTCTCTAGCAATCCAAACCCCCAGGTATTTTATCTCTGAGGCGCACCATGTTAGTGGAAAATCTGATGAAAATTCGGGGGTAGAGGGAGTCAGGTGAAAGATCTGTGACTTACTCCAGTTTATGTGTATCCCGGAAATGTCGCTAAATTTTATGAACTCACGCAGCACAGGGTTTAGGCTCACACTGGGTTTCCGGAGGTAGAGTGTGATGTCATCTGCATATAGTGACACCAGATGTTGCCGGGAAGGAAAAGGTATAGCGTATTCTCTATGGTGTTGTCGAAGTTTGGGCGCCAGTGGCTCTATAGCCAGGGCAAAAAGCAGGGGAGAGAGGGAACATCCCTGCCGGGTGCCCCTGGAGATGGTAAAGGGGTCAGATATCAGCCCGTTGATTTGCGCCATTGCAGTTGGTTGGCTGTAGAGTAGTGCTATCCAGGCGAGAAACGCCGGGGGCAGGCCCATACGACTCAGTATAGCTAGTAGGTAGTCCCATTCAAGCGAGTCAAATGCCTTAGTGGCATCTAAAAATATAGCTGCGGCATTTGACTCGGGATCTATATCCTGCAAAAATGCAAAGATGGTACGCAAGTTATGAAAGGTGGCCCTTCCAGGAATAAAACCGGCCTGATCGGTCAAAACCAATCCCTCCATAAGTAAACTCAGTCTGTTGGCTAGGATTTTGGCAATATCTTGGAGTCGCAGTTTATTAGGGATAAAGGTGTATAGGCGTCACATTTAAAGGCATCTTTTCCTGGTTTAAGGAGAGAAATAATGAAGGTTTGTCTCATAGATGGTGGAAGTGTGCCGCTCTCTGCAGCTTCCTCATATAATTCTCTAAGAATGGGGGCAAGATCGTCTATGTAACATTTATAAAAGTCTGCTGGGATCCCGTCAGGCCCCGGTGCCCTGCCAGAACGCATCTGCATGATAGCCTCTCTTACTTCGTCCTCCTCAATAGGAGCTGATAGGAATTCCCTGCGGTTATCATTTATCCACCCTAAAGCCGTGTCTTCAAAATATGCTGCGACGTCTATGTGCCCCGTCCTATGCGTTCTATACAGGTGCTTATAATGTGAAACAAACATGCTGAGAATTTCCCCTGAGTCTGTGTGTGTCACCCCCTCCTCATCTTCCACCCCAAATATTGTATTGGAGAACCTAGGAGCTCTTATAGTCTCTGCTAAGGCTTTCCCCGGCCTCTCACCCTCTTCATATGCTCGAGCACGAGCATACTTTGAGCGGAACAATGCCTCTCTTTCTGCAGTTTCTGTGAATTCTGTGAGTAGTTCTTTCAATCGCGCTTGCTCCTTAGGGGTAGGTGATTCTAGTGCTGATTTTTCAGTGTTCCTAATATCTTTTTCCAGTTTGTATAACGTGTTCCTTAGGTCCCGCAATATGCCCCCGCTTTTGGCTATGCATATACCCCTAATGGGGACTTTAAAACTCTCCCAGACGCTTGCCAGTGTATGAACGCTACCTATATTGCGGGGGAAGAAGTACTGCACCTCCTGCCTAACCTCCTCACGGAAGCAAGTGTCGAGGAGGGCCATGGGGAGCAGTCTCCAAGATCTATATGGGGACGCATTGGTCGGAGGACAAAGCCTTAGCAACACAGGGGAATGGTCGGAGAACGTTCTTGCCAGGTGAACAGTCTCCCTGAGCAAAGAGAAGAGTCTAGCCGATAGCAGCCAGTAGTCGATGCGGGACCAACTAGCGAGAGCAGTGGAAACATGCGTGCCTTCTCTACGTGTGGGGTGTAATGTTCTCCACGCATCGAGCAGACGGTAGTCTGTTATAATATCATTTAGGCGTTGGGCTGCCCTAGCGTGAGATTCCACTGACCCCCGAGAGCGATCCAGCTGAGAATTCAGGGCTAGGTTAAAGTCTCCTCCCCATATCAGGTGAGTGGATCCAATATTTACTTTGAGGCCCCACAGTGTATCAAAGAATTGTGCATTGTCCACGTTGGGTGCGTAGCAGCTGACCAGTGTCACTGATTGCATAGCCAGTCTGCCCCACATAATACAATACCTCCCCTGGGGATCCTGAAGCATGCCAGAGGGGCAATACCCCACTCCAGCTTTGATCAAAATGGCCGTAACCCTTGAATACGTGGAGAACAAGGAGAAGCATCTATGAGCTGCCCACTTCCCCCAAAACCGGGGGTGGACCCCCAACTCCAGATGAGTCTCTTGGAGCATGGCTACTGGTATAAGGTGTCTATCCAAATAATTACATGCCTCTTTTTGCGAGGGTCCCTCAGTCCTCGTATATTCCAGGACAGCATGTTTAGTGTACATTCAGGCATACTTATAGGCAAGGTCATGGGCTAGTATTTTTGTCTGTGTGATATGTGCAGGCCTTGTCCATGCTATATCTTGAGCTGTACCCAAGTTTGGCTCTATCGCCGTATTGTTTCCTCCCATCTTTTATCTTTTTTTCACTGCTGTGTTTCTAAACAGTTACAACAACAACAAACTGTCCCACCCTCCACCCCTCTCCCACGCCCCCGGCCCAATCCCGTAGGTGAATGCAGCACCCATTGATAACGTAATCTCCCTGTGTGTCATATAAAACGGAATCAAGTTGATAATGCAAATTTAGGTTTCGGTGCAGTGCTCTGCTTTGACATATCCTAACCATTGGAAATGTTGTCTCATTATTGCAAGGTCTACAGTGCATACTGCTATATGACTCACGGAAGAAGAGAGAGCAGATATATCTCATTATATCCCAACATAAACCCCCTAAACATCTTCTAATGGGGATCACCCTTCTGGGGTAATTTGCTAGAGAGTCTGGCATTCCGCCCCGATTTAAAGGGTGTGCCCAGAGTCCGATAAGGTATCATTATAGTCCAATATAAACATTTTAAGATATATCTTCATATCCTATGAGATTGCAGTAGCACATTGCATCTGCCATGCACGCTTGGGGAGAACAAAGTCATCATCCCCCCTACTCCAGGCCATCCCCCCCTGCCCAAATCATTATGAACATTTAAAGAGTCTGATGCTCACTGTGTCAGTCCAATTCAGTTATTTCACTGATTACTGCAAGCATTGAGTCTGCGTTTGATGCGGGAGATGTGGCTCTGGAGCTCTCATCGTCTCTGTCAGCACGAGGACTATGCCTTGTTGTTTTCTTGAGGAAGTCTTGAATCTGTTGAGGTGTGTTAAAAATTTGCTGTTTTGCCCCATGAGTAATCCGCAGCCTCGCCGGATACAATATCGCATACGGGATGCTTGCCTGTTGCAAATGTGCGCTTCACCAGGATTAATTTCCTACGAGCCTCCTGAACTGCCTGTGTAAAGTCTGGAAAGATGGAGATGGAGTAGCTGTCATAATGAAGGTCCTTTTTTTCCCGTGCATTGTCCCTATCTTTGTAATTCAATAGTCGAGCAATTGTAGGGCGGGGAGGGGCACCCGGCAGAGGCCTAGGCGCCAGTGATCGATGAGCGTGCTCCACGATCAAGACCTTGGAGAATGCGGAGGCCCCAAACAGTTCCACAAGCAACAGTTGAACATATTCCTCCATCCGGCCTGTGTCTATAGATTCTGGCACGCCCACGATGCAGAGATTGTTACGGGCGAGCGCGCCTCCAAATCTTCATTTTTTGCTGAGATCACTTTCAACAGGCGCTCCATGTTCTGCATCTGTTCAGTGCTGCTTGTGAATGTGTCTACAAGCTGTGATATTCTATTCTCCGCCTCGTTAAGACGACCGTCCTGTTTTTCTAGCCGCTGTGTAATGTAATCCATGCGCATGTTTTGGGCGTCCATTTTGGATTCGATGGATCCTAGGCTTTGCTTCATGACGACCAGCAATGAGCGCACGTCCTCTTCCCCTTCTTGTGAGTTATCTCCTTCCTTGGAGGTGGTGTCGCCATCTCGGCCTTTGGTGTTTCTGCGCGGTTCAAATTGCAGCTTTGCCTGCTTGCCCTCTGTTCTGCCCATGTCCGCTATTCCCAGCCCGCCTTTTGGGCCCACTCTGTGTACTAAGGGGGTGCGAGCAGGGGTGTGTTACGTATTTATTTATTGTTTTTGTTTTGTTTTTCACCCTGGTATCTCACACTGCTTGATTTTGCCTCCACTGCAATGGACATAGACTGTCAATTAGCAGAGGGCTAATTTTACCTTCTCTCTTCCCCTATGTTTTATTTTGTCTTATGCCCGCTTGCTTTAAATGTGGTCAGGCTATGGTAGCCCTGGCAGTCTCCACCAGTGCAGTTGGGCTTCACTCTATGCTTCCGTGTCCCTCGTGCCGCTAATTGGAGGCGCGTACTCCAGCCTTGGGGCCCTGTTATTGCTGTGTCTTACTCTGGGGCGCCTCACTCCCCAGCCGCTACTTAATCAAATATGGAGATGCTCCCCAGGGCCTCAGCGGCTCATTTGCGAGCTGCGCACGGGTTTGGCAGCGCTCGGTATCTCCACCGACGCGCGCTCCAAGCTGTCCCCCCTCTCCTCCGCTTGGATCAAGGGGGGCGCGTAGATCCAGTCGCGGGGGGGCTATCAACCCAGCGCCTCCTTACCACGGAGTTCCTGGAAGCACCGCAGGCCGCGGTCAGCACCGGCCTCTATTTCCAGGGACGCCAGGAAATCAGCCTCCCAAAGCAGCAGCGGAGCACAGGCAAGGGACAGCAGGGCCTCCGCGACTCAGCACTCACGGCTCCGCACGTCCCAAGCGCAGCAGCTCACCACACCATCTTCTCCTCCGCTGTGATCGTCTTTGTGTCCACTGCGGCAGTGTCGGCAGCAGGCGGGTCAGCTTACACAGGTATTTGCAGGCTTTGTTCGTTATTCAGCCGCCATGTTGCCTCCTACTATCGCCGCAGCTCTCCCCGGATAAAGTGTCTTCCAGGGGTAATGGAAGCAGCTCTGATGGCTACCGATCGGTCGGCGCTGGCTTGCTCTTCTTGTGGGTATAGAAATTATGCCTTCTGACTTTACCTTACGACGGATGTTTAAGGATTATGTGCAGCCTTTTTGCTCACCGGCTCTCTAGCGCCCCCCCGCATACATCTAATCTTAACGTAGAGTTTAGAGTTCCCTTGCGCAATGATGATCTTTTTTTCCAAATACTCATCTCAGCTGTCTCAGGAACTTCACATATCTCGAGGACCAAATCTCAGAGCCATATAGCAGGAGACTTAATGGTGTTGCTTCATAAGTAAGTATTAATAGCTCAATTGATCTTCTACTAATTTGGATGTTGACATTACGAGGGGATCCAGCTTTCATTCTTGATCGAACAACCCCATTCTTGATGTGGGCGCTTGAGGACAAATTGCTTCCAAAAGTTAACCCCATATAAGTGTAATTTGGTACCACTTATAGGGCCAGATGTACGACCCGTTTTTGCATGCGCAAATGGGTTTGCGACCCGCTTGCGCATGCAAAAACCTACAGGGCCATGTACAAACCCTATTTAGCGAGTCGCAATTTATTTGCGACTCGCTAAATAGGATATGCGACTCGCTTTTAGGAAGGAAGGGGCGTTCCCTTCCTAATAGTGACCCCAAATGCCATGTATGACTGTTTTGCAACCGCAATTGCGGTCGCAAAACAGTCGCAGGTTACCACACTTCACAGAAGGGTGGTAAACCACTCGCAAACGGGAAAGGGTCCCCAAGGAACCGCTTCCCCTTTGTGACTGGCTCTAAAAATGTTTTTTAAGGGCAGGCAGTGGTCCCAGGGACCACTACCTGCCTTTAAAAAATTAAACGAAAACGTTTCATTTAAAAAAAAAAAATGCATCCCATTTTCCTTTAAGGAAAACGGGCTGCATTAAAAAAAAAAAATGCTTTATTTAAAAGCAGTACCAGACATGCTGAGCCCAGCAGGCCACCATACCTGGGAGGGCCAGCCATTCCCAATGGGGTCGCAAATTGCGAGTGCCTCATGAATATGCATGAGGCATGCAATTTGCGACCCCATTGGGAATCGCAATCAGCGTCACAGACACTGTTGTACATACCAATTTGTGACTCGCAAATTGCGAATCGTTATTGCGACGCAATTTGCGAGTCGCAAATTTCTTGGTCGTACATCTGGCCCATAATTCCTTTCCATCTCCCCTCAATGAGTTCTTTGGTCTGTTATTTCTCTTCTTAAGTAGTATTCTTTCAAAAAATATTCTACATTTGAAGGTCTTCTCTAATCCTGCTTATTATCCCAAACTTGCAGTAAATAAAGTGATCCCTGACATTGCTTAAGTCAGCCATGAGCAGAAGACCCTTCCTGGCACCAGCAACATACAGGTGCTCTTGTAATTGCTGTATTTTCCTCAACTAATATTTTTTTCTTTGACTTATCTCAGCAAGTTACTCCGTTTTCTTGCTTTTCCATAGATAGCCTAGTGTACAGTTAAACTCAAACCAGTTTGATCCTAAAAATTGAAATCAGGAATGGCTCTTTCAGCCAACTCTGGTGTCAGCGGAATCCCAAGGTCACTTGCTTATTGTTAGACCTGTCAGCTCTTGGCGTGGTTCCCCTGTCTTTTTGCTTCTGACCTCCTAGTTTTGATCCTGTGCTGAATTACGTTTTTGCTGGTTAGGACTCTGGGCACTTTACCACTGCGGATCATTGCTAAGTGCTTTCTGTTTAAAACATGATGGTAATTGGTTACTCCATTAATGGCATATTTGATTTACTAACAAGTCCCAGTAAAGTAAAGTGCACCAGGTGTACCCAGGGCCTGTAAATCAAATGCTACTAGTAGGCCTGCAGCACTGATTGTGCACCCACATGAATAACCCTGCAAACATGTCTCAGACCTGCCACTTCAGTGTCTGTGAGTGCACTTTTAAACTGCCATGTCGACCTGGCAAGTGCACCCACTTGCCAGGCCCAAACCTTCCCTTTTACTACATGCAATCCACCCCTAAGGTAGGCCCAAGGCAGCCCCATGGGCAGATTGCAGTCTATTTAAAAGGTAGGACATGTGCCTGTGTGTTTTGCATCCCCTAATAGCGAAATACTGCTAATTTAGTTTTTCACTATTGCAAGGCCTATCTCTCCCATAGGCTAACATGGGGATTGGCTTGAAATATCTTTCAAGTGTAATTTCTCACTGGGAGCAGATAGAGATTTCGAGTTTGGGGTCTCTGAACTCACAATTTAAAAATACATCTTTTGGTGAAGCTTCTTTTTGAATTGTGGGTTTGAAAATTCATCTTTTAGAAAGTGGGCATTTTCTTGCTTAACCATTCTGTGCCGCTGCCTGTCTGTAGAATACACGTCTGGGTTGGCTGACAGTTGCGCTCTTGTGCATTCACTCTAGATAGCCACAGGTAAAGGGAGCTGAGGTGTGCCTTCCATATCCTGATGGGCCACCACCAGACTGATTTATTTATATTTATTTATTTATATAATTTGTAAAGCGCAACTAATGCCGAATAGGCGTCTTGGCGCTGTAGGAACTGATAAAAGTTGCTGAATTAGATGACCTCATCAAGGTTTAGCTAGGGCCGGGTGCCTTTAAGTCTCCCGAGGGAACAGCCAGGTCTTTAGGGCTTTTCTGAAAGTGAGTAGGGAGGGAGCAACTTTCAGTGTCATGGGGAGACTATTCCAGAGCAATGCTGTGGCCCTGAAGAAGCTCTTTCCACCCCAGTTGGTTCTCCTAAAAGAAGGGACAATCAGGTTCATTGCGGAGCCTGAGCGTTGTGTCCTAGCTGGGATGTACCATTTGACTTTCTCTCTGAAATGGTCTGGTCCCAGTCCATGCAGTGCCTAATAGGCCAGGCACAGAGCCTTAAACCTGCAACGTTGTTTAACCGGCAGCCAGTGCAGTTTCCTGATGGCTCCTCTTGCCGATTCATGTTTGGGAATCTTGAGGAGGAATCGGGCAGCAGCGTTTTGCAGAGTCTGGAACCTCTTTTCCAGACCCACTGCGAGAGTGAGATAGAGGCTGTTACAATAATCTATCTTCGTGAGAACCAATGCGTTGACAGCCGTTCTCAGGAATTCAGGGGGTAGGAATCTTTCAATCTTTTTTATGAGCCTTAGTGAAAATAAAGAGGCTGATGTGATTTTGTTAACTTGGTCCCTGAGCTTCAGTTCTTTATCTATCACCACGCCGAGAGTGATTGATTGTTACCAAAGAGGATGACCTCAGTTTTAGTGGCATTTGGTTTGAGGTACTTGTAATCCATCCACTTACTTACATTGGTCATGCAAGTTCTAAGTGCCATACCTGAGTTGTTTTCGGGCTTTGCCAGTGACACCACGATTTGGGTGTCATCGGCGGAGGACGCCAGGTGAAAGGCTGCACTTTTGATAATTGTCGCAAGTGGTGCCACATAAAGGTTAAAAAATGTTGGGCTCAGTGCTGACCCCTGAGGGACACCGCAGGGCAAAGAGAAAGATTTAGATGTAAAGCTGCCCATTGACACAGTATGCTGTCTGTTTACTAGAAAGGATTTGAGGAGCTCTAATGCTGCATCCTCAATCCCTAGGCTGCGCATACGGTCCACTAGAATATCGTGGCTCACCATGTCAAAAGCCGCGGAGAGATCCAACAGGATAAGGGCCATGGTCCCTCCCCTGTCCAGCACTTCCCGAATCTCCTCAGTAGCTGTTACCAACGCCGACTCAGTGCTACGTTTTTTTCTGAAACCGTGTTGAGTATTGTCCAGAAGCAAATTTTCCTCTAAATACTCTGAGAGTTGCTGATTCATAACTTTCTCTGCCAGCTTGGCAGCAAAAGGGAGCCTCGAAATCGGGCAGTAGTTATTAGGATCCAATGCATTCAGGTTGTCCTTTTTTAGCGGAGGCAAAATGGAGGCATGTTTCCAGTGTGTTGGGAAAGTTCTTCCCGCCAGCATGGGATTCAGTATATGGCCATGGTATTGTGCCACTTGTGCAGGAATCATGTGCATTATCTTAGGGGGACAGGGGTCTTGAGGTGCCCCAGGTTTAATAAGTGGAATCAGTTTTACCAGTTGCTCCTCTGAGAGAGCCTTAAAAGTAGAGAGACGGCTCACGTCATTGGGGGCATGCTCCCCTTGTTCACCCGCTATTCTTTTAGTTGAGAGGCTGGAGAAGATGTTTGCAACCTTTTCCTGAAAGAAGGTTGCTAAGTCATTACAGAAAATTTGATTTGTTACTGCGTGGTTTGGCCTAGTAGGTGTAGTCAGTTTGTTTATGACTAGGAAGAGGGTTTTATTTGCGTCGCAGGCTGCTTTGATCTGTTCAGAGTAGTAAGAGGTTTTTGCTGCTATGATGTTTCTTTTCTCTTCTACATCATACTTTTTCCTCCATCTTTGTTCTTGCCTTTGGCAGTCCTGTCTTGATCTCCTAATATTATCATTGTACCATGGTTGGGATACTTTTTTGGCTACCGTTTTATGGCTCAGTGGTGCTACTATGTCCAGGGCTGAGTTTAGCCAGGTTGAGAAATTTTCAACTCTTTGTTCAAGGTCCTCGGCAAGTTTCCAGGGCCCAGGGGAGAGGGCGTATCTCAATTCTGCCTCCCGAATTTTGTGCCAGGGTCTATTTACGGGTTTTTGGATTGTGTTTCTGTGCAGCTTGCAGTTCTCTGTCTGAATCTGCCAGTTAACTGCCCAGTGGTCGGACCAGGTGAGGGGGAGAGAAGGGAGTAGGATAGTAGCTGTGCAGTTGGAGAAAATTCCATCGTGCATATGTCCTGCTCTGTGTGTCGGGCCTTTCGTGATTAGGGATAGCCCGAAGGTGTTCATAGATTCGATAAGTTTTAGGGAGTCTGGGTTTGATTCACTTTCCAGATGAAAGTTAAAATCTCCCAGTACCAGGTAGTTAGCATTGGAGATGGTAGATTCCATTATCAGGCTAAGCTTGTCTGTAAAGCAACCCCTTGGTCCTGGCGGCCGGTATATCAGCAGGCCCTTGATGGCCTTTGAGCCTGGCGGCTGCACTGAGAAAGTTAAAGCCTCAAAACCATCTGTGGTGAGTGGTTCAAAGGTCGTTTTGAAGTGATCCCTGTAGAAAATTGCCAACCCACCTCCTTTTTTAAATTGTCTATCAAGCCTGTAGATGGAGTAGCCTGGGGGGGTGGCTGCAACCATTTCAGGGCCTGAGCTAAGGTCTGCCCAAGTTTCTGTTACGAATGTCACATCCGCACACTGGGCTGTGATCAAGTCTGAGAATTCCTGATGATGTTTCACTAGAGACCTTGTGTTCACTAGCATATAAGTAATGTTTGAATTTTTGGAATCCCTACCCTTTTGACTGGCCTGACCAGCTAGCCCCTTAGCCCCTGAAATGTTCTTCCAGTTTGGTCGGGTAATCCAGAATTTGAGTGGCAAGAATTAGGCATGGGGAACTGGGCGGGAGTGCGGTGCATGGTGTCTGCAGTGCTGTCATCTGCTGGCCTTAAGGACAACAGGGCATTGCGTGAGTAGCTGATAATCTCCTTTGTCTTTTGGCCAAAAGGACCAGGGGGACCGGCGCTGGGCGCGGTCCAGACGCGGACAGGCGCAGACGGGCTTGCCTTTGGTGCGCCTTTGCCCTTTATGGCTAAGAGCCCTCGTCCCTTGAGAGAGACTAGAACGTCTCACTTCAAAGATGGCTGTGTGAGGCTGGCCTGGCGGAAGTGAGTGCAGGTCACCCCTACCGAAGGGACCTCCCACCACTGGGATCGGAGTGAAACTGTGATCGTTTCCGGGGGCGAAGTGGCAAGTGAAACAGCAAGTTAAAGTGCCGGTAAGCAGTTATACTTTTAAAAACAGCAGCTTCCCTCCCCTCAATCAGCACTAGTTGCTGTGGTGGACCAGGGAAGTACTAAAGTGAAAAAGCTTTAAGATAGAGCGTGGTTAAAAGACAATTTTAAAAAGGTGGTTAAGCGCTGAGAAATCTATGTGCAAGCAGCGGAGTGCGCTTACTTCAGAGCGGTTTCCGGCACCTTCGCTGGATGAGCATCTAATGCTGCAGCTTAATCGCTGCGCGTCAGCCCCATGTTCGCCCTTTATGGCTAAGAGCCCACGTCCCTTGAGAGAGACTAGAACGTCTCACTTCAAAGATGGCTGTGTGAGGCTGGCCAGGCGGAAGTGAGTGCAGGTCACCCCTACCGAAGGGACCTCCCACCACTGGGATCGGAGTGAAACTGTGATCGTTTCCGGGGGCGAAGTGGCAGGTGAAACAGCAAGTTAAAATGCCGGTAAGCAGTTATACTTTTAAAAACAGCAGCTTCCCTGCACTCAATCAGCACTAGCTGCTGTGGTGGACCAGGGAAGTACTAAAGTGAAAAAGCTTTAAGATAGAGCGTGGTTAAAAGACAATTTTTAAAAAGTGGTTAAGCGCTGAGAAATCTATGTGCAAGCAGCGGAGTGCGCTTACTTCAGAGCGGTTGATGGGCCTTCCTGAGCTAGAGTGGGTGGGAGGAGTTGTCACTGACCTCTGAATAGGGCTGTGCCTGCCCTTACACAAAGCTGTCTCCATCCCCCTCTAGTGGGCAGCCAGGTCAGGGAAAAGCAGGGTCTTGTGCACTACAAAGACTTTCCTTTGAAGTTAGACTACTTTAAAGGCAGAAAGGGGTACAAGTATTGGACCTCTGACACCTCAAAATCAGAACACTTCTGGACTGAGGACATTCTGCTAGGAAGAAGAGCTGGATGCAGTAGGAGGGACTGCCACTCTGCCCGTCACTTTGTTGTGCTGGCCTGCTGATTCTGTCCTGGGAGTGAAAGGACTGGACTTTGCTTTCTGTATCCTGCTTCCAAGGTTCTCCAAGGGATTGAGTTGAGCTCGCCTCCTGTTAAGAAGTCTCAGGGCCATCAAAGACTTCACCTGTCAGTGCCTGGCTCGTCTGCTGAGAGTCCTGGCTTGCCAAGTTGTGCCAAATCCAGTTCCTGGGCCCTTGGAAGAGTAATCTGGTGATCTAAGGAGAAAGTCCATGCATCGACTCCCAGCGCCTGTTTTATCGACGCATCGCTGCAAAAGATCATCGCATCGGTGCTGCCTGCACTGAAGTGTGGTTCATGTTCGAGACATCAACCACAGCTTTCACCGCAGGCCCCAGCTTGCCATTGCAGTGTGTCAGTAAAATTGTGGCAGCGTGAATTTCGCGCACTGTGTGACCGACGTCCGTGACACCCGCTCCAACTCCGAAGCAGCACCATCTTCAGGGCTGTGGAATCGGCGCATCGCTGCATCACCGCTATCGCATCGACACAGCACATCTGGATTTTTGAAGTATAAGAACCCGGGGCCGCGTGTCTAGAAACCGATGCATCTACTCCCCTGCCAGCAAGGAACTGATGCATCGCCTACCCTGCAAGTAAGGAACCGACGCATCACCTTCCCTGCCCAGCAGTAAGGAACTGACACATCACCTCCCCTGCCTAGCAGTAAGGAACCGATGCATCACCTACCCTGCCAGTAAGGAACCAGCACATCACCTTCCCTGCACAGTAAGGAACCAACACATCGCTTTCTGCCGGCCTAGTTTTTGTTTTTGAAGCATCTAAGGTACTTTGTGCTCAAATTATCGCATCCATTTATTTCTATGGACTAAACTTGCTTAATCTTTTAAAAGTGATATTTTGACTTGTGTATGTTGGAGTTTTGTCATTTTAGTCTTGTTTTATTCAGATAAATATTGGTTATTTCTCTAAACTGATGTGGACTCCTTTTGTAGGGTTTTCACTGTGTTAATGTGTGTGTGTACAAATACTTTACACATTCCCTCTGAGATAAGCCTGACTGCTCTGTGCCAAGCTACCAAGGGGGTGAGCAGGGGTTATCTTAGCTGTGTGACTTCCTTACCCTGACTAGAGTGAGGGTCCCTACTTGGACAGGGCACAAACCACTGCCAACTAGAGACACCATTCCTAACACTTATGCTTCAAAACCATCACTAGCTTAGTTACGCTGTCCCTGTTACTCCCCTTCTTCATCCAGGAGCATAAAATGCTTCCCAATTGTTGCCCCCAACCATCCTCAAAAGTTGCATAACACCTCATAAACTACCCTAGACACTGAACCAGCTATACGCACTGCTTCCTTACTAAATTCTGGCCATCAAACTGAAGCAGATAAAACTCCTCTGAAAGTACCGGCAAAAGATGTAAAATGAATTTACATTGCACTATGCCTTCCCATCCCTGTACTAAACCCCTTTATTAATACAGTTGCTTCATCAGTTTGAGCGATTTCAGTGATTTATAGTCACAAATGCAACTCCATTCAGCTAGGATGCCTTTTTCAGGACAATACATCAAATGTAGCGGGGCGAACTTGCCTTCACTCACTTCGTTTTCCCATTTTTGTACAACCTCTTGCTTGTCCTGCAACAGTACACAGATTTTTGTTCCTACACCAGTACTCAGGGGCATATTTACAAGCCCCTATCGCCACAAGAATCGTGGTGACGATAGGAGCTTCGCCTTATTTGCAGGGCAGTGTTAAGCCACTTAACGTTGCCTTGTAAATAAGGCACCCTTTCATGCTATACATGTGAAAGGTGTGGGCAATGGGTGTTGATGTGGGCGTTCAGTCGCAACACCCATTGATTTTGATGCTGCCCCATATTTACAAGAGTGGCGTAAATATGGGGCAGCACCAAAGTTAAGACCAGGTCTTAACAGGGCGCAACGAGGAGAAATGCTTTATTTCTCCTCATTTTTGCTGTTTTTATGTGTGCTGCATTGTGCAGCACACATAAAAACAGCAAAACGCCATGCATGATTGTTTATGTACAGGAAGGTGTCCCTTCCTGCACATAAACAATAATTTAAAAAATGACAAGTTGCAACTTCTATGTGTGCTGCACAAAGCAGCACACATAGAAGTTACAAATCCCCATTTAAGAATGTTTATGTGCAGGAAGAGACAACTTCCTGCACATAAACAATCATTCCCCACAACGCAGGCACCCTTGCACTGTAGTGCAAGGGTGCCTGCCTTGGCGCTAGGCATCTGAAAGTAGCGCACGTGCGTGGGGAAACGCAGGGCTGCACCGTATTGTTGTAAATACGGTGCAGCCCTGCGTTTCAGAAGTGGCAGAGCACAGCATTAAGCCAAGAAGGCTAACGCCGCACTCCGTCACTTCTTTGTAAATATGCCCCTCAGTTCCTTGCTGAGAATTCTGAAACTCACGGAAACCTCATTGCAACTATACAGCACTCTCTCTTTCACGTTAGTGGATCAGCCAAACCCCTAAATATCCATGCATAATTTTTTTAAGGGTCCTTTCCCAGAACCCTCTTCTTAAACCTTTCTGTTCTGACATACTGAAGTACCTGTGCTTGGAGCATTCATGCCTAACTCATAGCCGTATCTAGTGCATATGTCTCTGATGACTGCCCAATACATACCCCTATCTGCCCCTTCCCTTTTTGACCCGATACCATTGACATCCTCATGCTCTGTGGCTGCACAGCCAAACTTGGGCCCCACTCTCCTTTCTCCTGCCACTTCCCCTTCCTGACTCATGGAGGTCTCCTCTGCCCCCAAAGTATGTACCAGTCACTGCACAATTTTGTTGCATGTCTCAGTGATGCTCCTTCTACCCTTCTATTTCCAATCCTCCCATACTGCCTCACGGGCTTACACTGCTCTAAGTTGGGCTCTCACAAAGAACACCTATGTGCTGTACACCCATTTATACTTCCCATCTCCTCCTATTTCCCTCCACCTCGAGTTGTACAGCCCTCTCATTCACTCCACACTTCTAGTACTTCTTAGGGGGCTGGTTGCATGAGTCAACCTTCAGTGCCCAGTACTAGATTTTGAATGTGTGCACTAGGTCGACCTCCATCACTTCCCCAGACCAAGGTGACACCTTGGCCATCTCTCCTGTGCCTTCTCCGTCCTCTGATTCATTTTTTTGTGGGTTTTATATAGCGTGAACTCGACCCGAAGGTATCGGACCGCTTCACTTCAGCACAAGTTGCGTTACAGACGGACACATTCATTATGTTAGGCATGGGGAGATTAAGTGATTTGCCCAGAATCACAGGATGTTGAGCATCCCTGCTGAGACTTGAACCCGGTTCCCCAGTTCAGAGGTCGACCGATTTAGCCGTTAGGCCACATCCTGTCCCCGACCCGAACCTGCACCAGCTGCATCAAGGCGAATAGCAACCCAGACTTCTTTACCGCCTTTTCTGTAAGCATGGCGATATCAAGCCTACGCAATCTTCAGTGATGTTGGGGGAACCACAGAGCAGCACTGCAGCTCCGACCCCAGTCTCTGCTGCCAGTTGCAAAATACTCCATCTTCCCCTTGGCTAAGGTGTTGTTGTTGCTCTGCAAGTGTCCGTAGCTCTTTTCACAGCCCTTTAAATGTTTCAAGAAAAAAATGATCTTCCCCTGCAGCATCATGCTAATTCTTTACCACGCTCAACCACCGTGCAGTGTGACTGCCCCTTGCGATAACATGTCCCACCTTGCCTCGTCTGGCTCCCCAACATCCATCCAGCGGCGTAGCGTGGGTTTTTTAGATACCTCTGCTGCCAAGGAGGATAATATTCCTGCTAATTGTACTCCATTCCGCTATTAGTGTAATAAAAAAATGACGAAAAACCAGTGGCGGCTGGTGACATTTGAAAGTGGTGAGGCGTAAAAGGTCTGGGTGAGTGGCTGGTGGGGAGCGAGTGTAGGGAGCAAGCCCGACTGCCATAAGGAAGGTTCGGAGGGTTCTCTGCCAGAGCAAATTTTAGAAAAAAGTGTGGGCAAATGGTGGATTTATAAGCAAATCTGAGATATTAAAGCAACTTTGAATGACATCAATAAAGAGATTTCGTATGATAATGAAATGTGGTGTGATGACTATTGGGGCTGCATATCCATTACATGATAGTGCGTGAAGAACACTTCTGCCTAATACTCTGAGCACATGATAACTCCGTGAAGGACACACCAGCACTTGTCCTTGGAAAGGAGTGAAATGTCTCCTCAGCAGTAGCCCAAGGGGTAATGTCTGCAACACACATTGATTTCTGAGTATATGGGTGCCATAAAGAAGAAGAGTATGGAAACAGGAGCAGTTAAGCAAACACTCCCTGAGAAGAAGTTTTCATCTCAGCAAAAGGCGCAGGAGTGTTACTCAAAATGTGCTCTGAGGAATACTCCTCCTTTCTTTCAAAGCCCCCCCCCCTTTACCTGCTACAGACACAATCACCTTTGTAACACGGCTATCAGTGACACACAGAGAAAGACAGATCACAAGCAGGTCAACAGTGGCATAAAACGAAACTTTTAAACACTCTGAAATGCAAGTTTCTTTTAGTAAAAAAAACATAACTTAATAGGCATAAAATGTGCTGGATTTTAGTTTCTTTCAAAAATAACAATAATGCACTATATGAAAAAGGTGGTTCGGACGGTTCGGCTGCGCAGATAAAAAGCTCGCTGTTCTGTTTAAAAGAAGCTTGCCACTGGCTATAGACTTCCACGGGCACCGAGAGCTATTTACAGGATAGGAAATGACTTCAGCAGTAAAATCCACTCTACATATTCAGGCGGTTTCACTGCTTCGTATTCCTGCTGGGTTTGTACTTAAAATTAAAGTCTCTGCCAATCATGGTAAATAACGTTACATTATTTTACAACAGTCCAAAAGCCAGCCTGCGATTCCAAGCTGGGACACATGTGTGAACACTCAGGGTTAATGGTTAAATATCTTACATTTTAGCCGCAATGAAAGAAGGAAGGCATTTAAGTCGACCATTTGGCACACTAATCGGGCCTCAGACCGAAAACCTCTACGCATATCAACACGTCCCTTCCCCGTAGGCCCTAGAACCAAACCTAACTCTGCCCGTGCACCTCGCACTCGGGCCCCGCCAAAAAGAGACCCCTTAAGTGGCGCACCTAATGCGACATCGCACCCAGAGGGAGGTGCGCGCGGCACCAAACTTTATTTAGTTGTAAATTAATGCCAAATAATTAATGAAACATTTTTGACTCACCAGTGGACGCAGCTCAGTGGATTGAGCCGTGGCTGCTGAGGTGCGTGTGTTGCGTGGCACCCAATGCCTCAGGACTGCGCCGGAGAGCGGAAGAGGCCTAGCAAACGCGCGTGCCTCTCAGCCAATCCAGACGCTGCTCGAGCAGCGCCAGGATTGGCTTGAGCAGGGATACTCCCCGCTCATTAGGAGACCGGCGACTGCGGCATGAAGCAACCCTCGCTCTCCTAATGTGCAGGCTAGTGCACATGTTCGGGCTGGTCGGAAAAATTACCAGCCCAAAACCGAACATGCGCACTCTGTCTTGCTGCTGCGCTAGACCACCCTTGCTAAGACAACATGCATTGCAAGGAAGCCTTGCTTGCAATGCATGAACTTGTCAGTCAAACCCTGCTGCCCCACCCCCTTCAGAGCGTCCTGACTGTTTGCTGCTGACTCTTAGTGGGTCAACGCCCAAGCACCCTAATGGACGCACCGCCACTGCGAAAAACAAGAAGATTGGAGCCCCAACCAATGTCCATAAGGACGAGCTGCCCCTGTGTTCCTGGTACTGATTTTGTTAACTCTGAGGCCAGGGTTCGCAAATGCAGTGCCAGAAGTTGCAAGGGGCAAGCCAGGGGTTGCAGTTGCAACCCCTGGCGGCCCCTAAATGACGTCCATGCAAAAAGCTTTCCTCCCTGTGAGTGTCGCCCATGAAAACCAAAGAGAAAACAATTTTTTGTGCTTTCACATCTATTCTTCAGTAAAAATCTTTGAATTAAAAACACAAGGCACAATCTTCAATGGCAGCCACACAAAGAGCTCTGGGAGGCGGACGTGCAGTTTCTTCACATAAATATATGTCAAGAAACAAAGAGATAGGGTCCTCCAACCCGCAGCTGGTTTGAAAGCCAATATCAAGGGATGATAGTCCCTGCTTAAGTAGCCGTTTTACTTTTCAGATTAATTTGCATAACCCTTGATTTCTAACCAACTATTGAATAATTAATACTGTCTTTCACAGGAAAATAATGGTACACATTTCACTGTTTATTTTGTGCAAATGATGCAGCGTGTATAAATAGGCTGCTGATATCCTCGGTGGCATACTTAAACATAATACATCACATTTTTATTTTAGCTTGTAGCCTTTTGCATATGCATGTCTATCATTTTTTAAAATATATGAATCCCTTCTTTAAAGAACACTTCTCAATCAATCATATTACATTTATTTCAGGCATCATTCACAAAAGCACAGAAAAACACCACCTATATACATAATCATAGGTACTCACCTGCATAATTACCAACTTTCAAGGAGAATACATAATGCAAAGCTGTACTAATGATTCCTCAAAGGGTTGTGTCACATCACCTGAACTAAAAGAGCACATGGCTGGATTCTTCTACAGAAAGGTATAGTTTCCTTATTGAAAAACTCTCTTGTGCCTGATTACAGCAGGGACTTTGAACTGTGATCCCTGTGCAAACACCGGTTTGAAATTACAAGTGGGGCATGTTTATCTCAAACGGTAGTTACCTGGTGCTACAAATATTATACCCTTTGTTACATTTTGAGGCATATTTACAAGAAAAGTCACAGAGCGCGGCGTTAGCCTTCTTGGCTTAACGCCGCGCTCTGCCATTTTTGAAACGCAGGGCTGCACAGTATTTACAACAATATGATGCAGCCCTGCGTTGGCACCAATTAGAACTGCCTAGCGCCAACGCAGGCACCTTTGCACCATAGAGCTAAGGTGCCTGCGTTGTGAGAATGATTGTTTATGTGCAGGGAGGTGTGCCTTTCTGCACATAAACAATCTTAAATGGCGATTTGTAACTTTGTGTGTGCTGCTTACATAGAAGCTGCAACTCGTCATTTTTAAAATGATTGTTTATGTGCAGGAAAACAATCATGCATGGTGTTTTGCTGTTTTTATGTGTGCTGCTCAATGCAGCACACATAGAAACTGCAAGAACGAGGAGAAATAAAGCATTTCTCCTCGTTGCGCCATGTTAAGACCAGTTTTTCTCTGGTCTTAGTTTTGGCGCTGTCCCATATTTACGCCACCCTGGTTAATTTGGGGCATCTTCAAAATCAATGAGTGTTGCGGTGGAACACCCACCGCAACACCCATTGCCCAGCGTGAAAGGGTGCCTTATTTACAAGGCAGCGTTAAGCCACGTTAAGTGGCTTAACACTGCCATGTAAATAAGGTGAAGACCGTATCGCCACAGGAACGTCGAAAAAAGTGATGTTCCTGTGGCGATAGGTGCTTGTAAATATGCCCCATTGTTTTGTCAAACTTGCCGCAATTTAACATGGAGAAAAAGGCTGATATTTACTGGAACATGGCGATTTTGGTGCGGTCAGTACTAAAATCCACATGTTATTCCCCAAAAAGCTAATCGCATCTGATAAATTCAGGTGTTGGATGCTATAACAGCCTATCTCGTAATCAGATCTGATCCCCTCTCACACATGAAAGAGAAAATGTGGTACCTATGTCTTCAAGATAAGTGTCTCCTCCGATTCCCTTTCTCTACCTAAAATTAAGCTGAAGGGAATGCACATGTTGTGGAGCACATAAAGTGTGGTGTGAGGTCATCTAGACCAGGGCAGGCTCATTTCCTAAAATGTGCCCAGTCATTAGAAGATGCTCAAATACACTTTCATCAAGTCCACCAGTCTGGCACAGCATGGGCATGTAGGACCTCATTTAGGAAATGGAGGATGCAGGATGTCTGTCGAAAGTCGTTGGATTCCATCACTGCCAATCTCCTCATTCAGAGACAAGGAACTCACTTGGTTTTCAACAGCAAAGTCTCTGCTGGCTCCACAGGTGCAAACCTTTAGATGGCAGCCCATGCACAGCAGCTCTTGCTCCCTACTTGTGATGGCTCTTCTGAACCTCTTTTTTCCTCTTTGTGACTGGCGTGAAAACCATGTCCATGCTGAACAGGTAAAAAAACAGAACACCAGTACCCTCTAGGAGAAAACAAACCAGTGCGCCATGGTCATTGCTTTTGTGACGTTTAGAAACCAAACATAGAGTTGGAAGATTTTGGCTATAAATCAAAAGCACTAGCAGCACTTTTAGGTAAAACGTTTCTGCTAAGCTGGCAGGAATCTCTAGCTAGGACAAGTGTTCCACCACTGTACCCAAGGAGATGGGGCCTTCCTTGCCTCTGCTGGTTGGCATGATGTCTGCAGTAGTCTAAATCACCTTGACTCAACTCTGAATTCTCATACCACCTGCTTCATCCACCTTCTGCAAAGAACAATTATAGTTAAATGACGTACAAGTGTCTAAAATGGTGCCACCAGAGTTGGTACAGGCCTACTTCTATGTTTTGCATTATTTTAAATATAGATGGAAATACACTCTCCTAGTGACAAAATGCCTCAATTTAGTGTGTGCCGGTGACAATACAGGCATGAAAGCAGGTTTACTCCTGTTGATGTGGGTTTTGGGAGGAGCCAGCAATAAAGCTGCTTTCCAGTAACAACCCCACAATGCTTGTGGCTTGCTCAGCCACATTCCCATAATGAGCCTTCACAACCGGTCCAAGATGCTCCTTAACACAATGCAAGAGACACTGTTGAGTATGTGTTTGTTTTGCTCCCTCTACACTAGCCCAGCCTTGCAAAAGTGTAATCAGAGTCTATGCTTTGTAGAGATTGCAGAAAAAGAACATAAACATCCTAAAAAGGCCTGCATTTCTACAGGTTCAATATTTTTTCAAGTTTCTGAGCTTCGTATAGATTTGAAAAAATGAAATGGCAAACCCCCTAAAAATGATTTAGCAGGAGAACGAGAGTGAGGAAAAGATAGAACCAAGTACCAATTATATCTGTGATTTTGTTCACCCGAACATGCACCAAAGACATTAACCAACTCCTTCATTGCTGTTGTGTCTACAGCCTAGACCTAGCGAAACTGGACTCTCTTAACCACATGCCTTCCCTTGTTAATGGAAGAGCACAACCTAAAACACAGAGGGGGATATTCTCAAGAACGTGCGATAAACATCGCCAAAATAGGCTAACGCAATTTTTCATATCGCCGTCTATCACGGGAAAATAACTCTGTGTCAACGTCGTATTCTCAACACGTCGGTAACATGCAATAGTTTCCCGATAACGCCTCAAATGTCCGCAATACAACTACTGCGACGGCGATAAAAAAGGAAACCCGAACGTGAAAAAAGTTGCGGTGGGCCCAACTGTGATAGAAAAATCGGCGACAAGCAGCGCCAGGCTTGCAATTCCCACGTCAGGTGGGAAAAATCACCATAAAAGCTGTAAAAAAAAAACATAACAACTGCGAAGCACAATGGAGGTAGCCGGAGCAAGTACAGAGGGCAACCCGAACCCCACAAGCGCCACGGAGGACCAGCCTGGGACCTCGGGGTCAGGGAAGGGCAAAGAGAAGAAGAAGAGGAAGACGCGGTTCAGTCCGCAGGAAAACAGGAGCCTGATTACGGAGGTGATAGAACACCATCAACAACTGTTCGTCACCTCCACTGTGTCATTGGCAACAAAAAATGGAATATGGCAGTCCATCGTGGACAAGGTGAATGCAGTCGGAGTGCTGAGGAGGACAATGGATGAGGTCAAGAGGCGCTGGAATGATGTGAAGCGCAAAACCAAGCTGAAACTCGCAAACAACCGCAAAGCAGCAATGCAGACTGGGGGTGGGAGTCCTGCGTCACAGGAGGAGCTGAATGAGAAGGAGGAAATAGTGTCCACAGTCATCAGTGTGGAGACGGTGGCAGGAGTCGGGGGACCGGACACTGCTCAACATGACCTGACACAACAACAACAGGGTGAGTAACCACCAGGGACTGGGGGGACGGGGGGAGATGGGCACAATGGCACACATGCACAATGAAGTATAGCACACTGCACACCACAATGACTCTGGATCATGTCCCTGATCTCCTTGCCATACTGCAGCACACATAGAAACAGAAAGCAGTCCCCCGTCCACAATGTGCCCAGAGGGGGCCCTCCCCACACATCACCAACCTCACAACAAACCCATGCACATGTGCTGAACCCAGCAAAGCTGCGGATCCGTGAGCCCCACTGACAATGCAAGTGACACTGCATGACGATGAGCATGTCTGCAGGCCACTCATCATGACATGTTGCACGCCACAACACCGATGTGGCTGAGTGGAATGTATGACGTTACAACGCGGTGTTTACACCGCGATACGTCTACAACGCAGTCATTACAACGCAAGTCGTTGCAACGACTTGCGCTGGAGGGCGCTGGACTTAGCAATAGTATGATTTACTATTCCAACTCCAGCCTACGTAACAGTAGGGAAGGTGTTGGAATAGTAAATCATACTATTCCTTAGTGTATAGCGCCATCCAGCGCAAGTCGTTGTAACGACTTGCGTTGTAATGGCCATGTTGTAAACGTATTGCTGTGTAAAGACCGCGTTGTAACCAATGTTTCCCGGCTGAGTGTGGTCCACATCCGGAAAGGAGCAGGTCACACACTGACTCATCCACGTGCACAAACAACCCCTGATGGCAACAAGACATCTGCGGACTGGCCAATCACATTTGGCATAGCAGGAAACTGTGACATGATAATGGACAAGTACAACCCCACATCCCTGATGGTGCACAAATGTCCACTGTCCCGCTTCAAATAGGCAGCTCCTCCTAAACAGTCACAATGTACATTGTCATGCAGTCTGTTTGGAAACTTGGCCAATGCGTGAACATACATGGAACACACTATTAAACTGCATCTCCCCTTTACATTGCAGAGGGAGAATCATCACCTCCTGAAGAGCAGACCGAACACCTCCTCACTGATGACGAGGAGGACCTCCCCACCTTCGACACCAACACCCTTCAAGAGCTCATGGACAGCTTCCGCACCCCACCCCCGGGAGCAGGGCAGCCCAGCTGCATCGAGGAAACCTCACCCCCTGCACAGACCACACAGCAGGAAACACCCACCACCCCGGATGTCTACCAGGATCCCCACGACCAACACATGGCATTTCAACGCCGTGTGTTGGAGGGCCAGAAGGAGATGGCTGAGCAGGTGCGGGTGGGGTTCGAACTCATGGCAGCCAAACTAGATGCCATCCATGGGTGTCTACGTCCCATCAGGGACCACTTACAGTCCCTAACGGACACCCACAGTCCGCTCCATGGTCTCCAACGAGCCATGGCTGACATCGCTGGAGTCATGACTCGGAGACAAGAACACCTGTCTAGTCAGAGTGGCTCCAGCGATCTCAGCCGGGAGTTGGGACACATGCGGAGGCTCATGGAGGACATGGTGCGGATGGAGGTGGAAAGGATGGCTGCCACGGCTGCACATCAGCGAGATGTAGCTGGGATCTTCCATGCCCTGCAGATCCTCATCATGGCATTGCTGCCACAAGGCCTGGTGCAGATGAATGCTGCTGCTCCTACACCATCCACATCTCCGCCCCCTGATGTGTCAGTGCCCCACAGTGTGGCAGGTATTTCACCTCCGGCACCTGATGTGTCACTGCCACACAGTGCGGCCGACAATCCACCTCCGGCCCCTGATGTGTCAGTGCCACACAGTGCTGCAGCCGAAACACCACCACCCACAGGTGAGGCACATCACACATCAGAGGACGATGATGTGGATGAGACTGCCGTTGTGGTAATGAGGAAGCGGTAGCATTCATCTCCGCCATATGGCCTGTTTCAGCTTGGTTCGGCCCTTTGCATTATCACCTTCCACTGTCCCCGATACACTCTGCGACACTCACCTTGGACCTCGACATGGACTGCCATATTCTGTTTGGTTACCAATGACACAGCAATCAGACTGAACTCTTCCTCTTCCGATGAATTTGTCCTTCCGTAATGGACTCAGGCTGGCCCTCCACGGGCAACAATGTCAAGTGGGGTGTGCATGGCCCTGTACTGCTCCAGCTGCAACACTCCACTGAATGTGAATAAAACATTCAAATTCACACAGATGTGTCATGTCTATGATCCTTCAAGTATGACAGTATGGATGAATGTAGGGTCACTGATTCCCCCTCACGTCCATTTTGCACATGTTGTGGGGCTTGGGTCACAGGGTGCAACATTGCCGATTGCGGTCCAGGTGGCGCAGACACTACAACGGAGACACACGCATTGGTTACTTCCTTGTCCAGGCCAGAACTGAACCACGCCCAGAGCCCCGGGCTCATTGTTCACACCCCTACGCTGGACTGGCATATGCCAGCCCAGCCCACTCCGCTTATGCTCACAGGGGGTGACGACACAGCTACATGTCCCAGGTCTTCCCTGTAGTGATCTGCTGGTCACTGGTCTAGTTGTCAGCATGCCACAGCCACTCCCTGAGGGCTGGTTTACACCCACACCACACCCATCCAGCACAGGCGTCACGGGACATGTGACCCTGCCAATAAAAGGGGCCCACCTCAGCACATCCCCCACTGCCTGAGGTGACATCATGGCGTCCGCATCCATGGAACTCAATCATAAAGGGTCCGTGACTTGCGTTGCACAGAGTTAGTGGCACCCGATGGCCTGCGTCCGGCACGGGCCTACCGCCACGTGGCGATGACTTGCGTTGCACTGAGTTAGTGGCACCTGATGGCCTGCGTCCGGCATGGGCCTACCGCCACGTGGCGATGACTTGCGGTGCACAGAGTTAGGCCCACCTGAAGAGCTGAGCGGGTGTGCAGCCTGCGATGATGCGTTGGCCTCGATACGACGTTCAGCAAATCAAGACTCGATTTGAATTGTGAGCCCTGCTGGACCGCAGTGTACGTGCAGGCAGCAGTCAGCACACACATGACTGCGCGGTGCGGTGCCGCAGGGTGCGCTGGGGGCCTGTGGCGCGGAATCCAGCGATCGGCTGAGGAGGTTGCACCGGCATGTGGAGGGCCCTCTTGGAGACACGCCGGTGGCGGCAGGTGAGCATTGAGGCCTGGGTGCGCAGGGGCGGGCAGTCATTGCTGGGCGGCGGACCGGTCTGGGGTGCAGCAGGCATACAGGATCGCGCAGGCACCACTGGTCCCGGCAGCGGCCTTGTGGCTGGGTGGGGGGCGCTGCCCTGGCAGACACGACCCTGCATGCGCTGACGAGATGTGTGCGGGTTGGCTTGGGACATAGTCACCTCGTCTCCAGTGTGAATACGGCCGTTGAATGTGGTCGGGCACGTGTGTGTAGGCCTATGGTCACGATATGGCGGACACAGAGACACACGCAGTAGTTACTGTGGTTGCCATCCCGGAACTGGACCACGCCCAGGGCCCCGGGCTATTCATTCGCGACATACGCCGGCCAAGGCCGCTCCGCTCAGGCTTACAGGGGGGGACCACATGGCTACATGTCCAAGGTCTTCCACACTGCCTGGGGTAACCTGTTTGCGTCCACTGCCCACTACACTGCAAACACCAGCAGTAGATGTCCACATGGACATGTCTGTGCTCTGCATACTGCAGTCTGTCCAGCACATCTCCGCCACACTTGGCATTGTGTCCTTTCTTATTGCTGGGTCACTTGCCTCCTTCGCACATTCTTGGTTCCCACCTCTCCCCACATTCTGCAATTGTGTGGCAGAGGTGCTCTGCCTTTGTGGATGGTTTGTCTACATGTCTGGCCCCTGTTACCACGGTTACTTGTGTTGTCGTGTCCGGTAGTTGGGCATGTTGGTTGGAATGTTGTATGTGATTTTGTTACGTGTGCTCTCCCACAGTTGTGAGTTGTGTGATTGTGGAGTTGAGGTGTGTGGTGTGTTCAGTTAGTACTTACCAATGAGCAGTGCATTGCCATAGGTGCCATCCTGGAAGCGCTGGTTGATGATGGACTGTCGGAAGATGTATGTATTATGCACACTGCCAGTGAAGTTGGCGAGACATTGGTGAACTGTCCCCGGTGGTCCACTATTGCTTGCACATTGATGGAATGCATGTGCTTTCTGTAGCGGTAATTGTGTGCAGGGTCGGCAGGGGGCACAAGTGGTACATGTGTACAGTCAATTGCCCCCGACACGTGCGGTAAGGCAGCTATGGCGTAATTCCCTTGCATGGTCTCTAGCTGTTCATGCACAGCGTGGGGGAAGTGAAGGTGCAGGGGTATCAAGATGATACAACCCGTGATGTTTACAGGTATGATGAATCCTGCATAATGAGACCGTAACAGATGTTTGTGTGGTCGTAACCTTCCTTTTCTTTCCTGCGGAGGTTACGAGCACACGGACTTCTGTTACAGTATATTTGGACTGGATTCATCTTACCTGTATGCATTCCGGTTTGTCCAAGTGCAATACCTGTACCAGATTACGTTTGTGACTATGAGTACGCTTGACCATTGTCACCATTTCTCCAACAGGTTTCTGACTATTGATTTCGGGATATGGAATGGTATTGGGGAGTTCCAGCAGCATTTGCAGTTTATTGGATCCACACGTTGCCCTGGTGAAGTTCCCCATTGGGAATGGAACGCGTTGGCTGAGCTTTTCGTATTGTTGTTTATGTATTTGTAATAAAGTTCTGTTTTTTAACTACCGTTGACTACTGGTCTTCATGACCTGGGGGGGAGGATCCGGGGGGTGGTTGCGGTGGGTGTTGTGGCCCTCTTGGGTCTCCAGGCTGCATGATCATTGTCTCCATGGCATCTGTTGGTCTTCAGATGTGGCTCTAGGCTGGGCTCCCTTTCATACTGCAGGTTGTCGTCCTGCTTAACACCAGTAAAAGGCAGGTGTTGAATCCCTGCTGCTAACGCGCCTTATCGCCTGTTTTCGGATCGCATCGCTGATCTGGCTGGTCGTTGAGAATATCGCTAAGTGGTGTTTTCGTGTGTTTTTGCACAGGAACGCCTACTCTGCATATCATTAGCGTTAGTTGTCGCTCTCATCCTTGGCGATGTGTTTTGCGCCAGCTATCGCAGGAAAACTGGCAATGTCGGCAGTTTGCACCAGCTTGTGAATAGGGCGATAAGTCTATCGCCACTTTTGCGGCGCTAAAGTGCCAATAAATCGGCGATGGCTCCTTGAGAATATGCCCCAGAGTCGCCTGCAGACACTGTTGCTGCTCATCCTATGGTATCAAAAATTCCACAGGGAGCTTTAGGATGCTGTGAATAATAAAATGAAACATATATTGTATGGGGGTAACTCAGGAGAGGAGTGTGATTGAGGCACAAGGATTCTAGTTTGGATTCAAGCTTCAAACAGAACAAGATAACCTGTCAAATTGCTTACAACAATCATTTCCACACATCTCTGCGGCTGACAACAACTTTACCTTTGTTATGCAAAATAGTATTGCATGGTTATTCCTTGACAGCATCCTGATGATAACTTAAATCCCTTGAATGCTGACAAGTCAGAAACTTCCCTCTATGTTGCAACTGTATATAGCAAGAAAGAGTGGAGCAGATGCTCCAGGATTTGTGGAGGCAGAGAAGAGGCGGACGGTGTGGAGCGAGAACATCAAACCCAGCCTGGGATCACACCTCGAACCCCCAGACATACGTCCGGTCACATTCACAGGTGAACCCATCCCAATGGTGGGATATCGAGTCCTGAAATTCGAGTTCAAGAATCGCAGCGCAGAGTGCAAATTATACGTGGCTGAAAAGGGGCCCTCTGTTCTTGGATGGATGGACCAAGGCGATTTGGGCATACAATTGAACCCAGGAGGGGACACGCAAGTCCTGATGACCAGCACAGACAACCAATCAAACTTCGAAAAAATGAAAGGCGAATTCCCCACAGTATTTGGAGGCAGAGTGGGAAAACTAACGAAATTTACACACAGAATTGATCTTAAGGAAAACGCCAAACCAGTGTCCCACAAGGTGAGGAACATACCGTTAGCAATCAGGGAAGCAGTACAACAAGAGCTACAAAGATTGGAAGACGAAGGGATCATCGAACCAATAAACAGTTCGGAATGGCTGGCCCCGTTGGTGGTAGCGAGGAAACCCAACGGCAAAGTTCGTTTGTGCGTGGACCTGCGCGAATTGAACAAGTGCATAATAGTGGAAAAATTCCCATTACCTAGAATAGACAAAATGCTGGCAAAGACAAAGGGAATAAAATGGTTTTCTACCGTGGATCTCGCCTCGGCATATCATCAAATAGCCCTGCATCACACGAGCCGTAAACTTACATCCTTCATAACACCATTTGGATGCTACCAATTCCGCCGGATGCCTTTTGGCCTGGCGTCAGCAGCGGCGGTATTCCAGAAGTTGATGCACAAACTGTTCAAAGATATAGAGGGAGTACAATACTTCCAAGACGACATCTTGGTAATGGGCAAAGACCAAGCCGACCACAACAAAAAGCTAGCAATGGTGTTACAAATTTTGGAAAGGAACGACCTGACGGCGGAATGGGAGAAGTGCAGATTTGGAATGGCGTCGGTCACATATTTGGGTCATGAGATCAGTGACCAAGGCATCACGCCCAAACACGCCAATGTCAAAGCGATATGTGAAGCACCTGCACCAACGAGCAAGGAAGAAGTGAGATCATTCTTAGGGATGGCCGAATATTACAGCAAATTCGTGCAACACTTCGCCACCAAGACACACCACATGCGACTACTCATACGAGACAAAACGGCCTTCAGGTGGACAGATGAGGCGCAAGGGGAGTTTCAGAAAATCAAGGAGGATATCAGCAAAGCAGTTCCCCTACAAGGATATGATCCGCAAGGAGAATCCATTTTGACCACAGACGCGAGCGACAAAGGCCTAGGGGCAGTCCTTATGCAGGAAAGGAAGAACGGAGAGCTGGCGACCATCAGCTTTGCATCGAGAGCATTATCACCAACAGAGCAGAAATTCAGTGTGATAGAAAAAGAGATGCTGGCTGTGGTGTGGGCCATGGCGAAATTCTGCCAATTTATATGGGGCACAAGATTTCAACTCAAAACGGACCACAAACCCCTAGTCAAAGTACTCACGTCCTGCGGTCACGCGAGCGCCACACCCCGCATCGCCAAAATGACCCTGAAATTGTTAGACTACAGGTATGATGTGCAGTACATCCCGGGAGCTAAGAATAAAGTGGCAGATTACCTCAGCCGAGCTTCAGCTATGGAGGAAGCTCCTGCAGGTACGGACGAGGACGAAGTCAGGGTGGCATTCACGGAAGATCATGAAATAGTGATAAGCGGTCAGGAATGGAAACAAGCCTATGAAAATGACAAGGACGTTAAGGACATCAAGGACTTCATACTACGAGGGTGGCCAGAAAAAAGGCACCTGAAGGCGGAACAAAGGAAATTCTTTGAAGTGCGGGAGGAGTTATCCATAGGAGACCAGGGAACATTCCTATTTAGAGGAGAGAGAGTAGTTCCTCCCGCGTCGTTAATACCACACCTACTAGCAGTGTTGCACGAAGGGCACTTGGGCATCGTGAAAACGAAGTTGAGAACCAAGCAGATGTACTGGTGGCCCGCAATGGACAGTCATATTGAGAGGCATGTTCGAGAATGTGACCAGTGCCAAAGAGCGGATAAATCACAAACGTTACTACGCCCGTCACTAGGGAAGTTCGACAACCCTGCCAACCCATGGGAGGAACTGTCAATAGACATTCTTGGTCCAGTGTTGGATGCAGAGGGAACCCCAAAATATGTAGTAGTTCTCATAGATCGGTATTCCAAGTGGCCCGAATTGGATATACAGGAGGTGATGGACACAGAGACAGTTCTTAGGTTTCTCACAGCTACCTTCCTCAGAGAAGGCATCCCCCGTTCCATTTTGAGTGACAATGGACCTCAATTCACATCGGATAAGTAGAACAATTACATGGAACGAAATGGCGTCCAAATCAAACACACATCTGTCTACCATCCGGCGGGAAATGGTCCAGCCGAAAGGTTTAACCGAGTAATAATGGGTTCCATACAATCAGCCATAGGAGTGGGGAAGGACTGGGAGAAGGAAGTGAGGAGTATGCTGTGGGCCTACCGAATCACACCGACTGGCACAGGATACAGCCCGTTCCAAATCCTAAGGGGACGTGATCCGTTCACTAAGGGCAATCTAGCATGGAAGGAAAAGACTGTCACAAGTAAATGGTCCCCGGCAGTAGTTCACCACAACTTGGAGAGAGCCCAGAGAATATACTCAGAGCAGTACAATAAGAGACGCAATGTGAAGGAGACGTCCCTGGAAAGAGGGGAGTGGGTCAGAGTCAAACTTGCCCAATTAAGGAGGAAAGGAGACAGCAAATACAGCTTGCCTATGCAAGTTGAACAGGTGTATAACAGAGCAGCCTTGCTAAGTGATGGAAACGTCTGGTCGCAAGATCGTATGTCCAAGTGCAATAAGATACTGCAGTGGGACAGAGAGGAAAGATCAAGGACACAAGAGAACCCAAGTTCACCTACAGGTAATGTAGCCCCAGGAGAAGGAGAGAGGGACGTTGGGATAGAAGGAAATAGAGCGGAGCAGGAAGAGGACGAAAATCTCATCGCAGATGAACGGCAGGAGGACAAAGGCAAGACTCCCGGAAGAGAGAGCCCTAAAGGACTTGGATAGACACAGGCAAGCCGAGCAGAGGAAAGGGCAGAGAGTTCCACCTCCACTCCGGTAAGACGTACACGGGCAGGGAGAACAGTGGTAAGGCCAGCCAAATACAAAGACTATGATCTGGGAGAAGTGAAGTAACTTCAGGCCGAGAGACTCTTAGACTCTTATCTATATGTTATTGTTGTTGTTGTTGTGTCCCGTAAAGAAGGGAGATATGTAGTGTCGCGCTCTAGTGGTTACGCGTCCGCGCGATGACGTGGAGCGCGGCCGCCATTTTGGGCGCTGATTTAGCACGGAGATTAGAGCGGTACGGACGCGTTTCCCGGCGCTCTCCTGTAACGAAGAATATACCTAATAAATATACATTACACAAGTCTGAGTGTGCAGCGCTTTTAATGAGTAGAAGAGAACATTACACAACTTTACACTAACTTATTGAAAAGGCTAACAGATGTAGCAAACTATGAATCACATCAAACACCTACATGGCCGCACTGTTAATCAGCAGTGTGGTAGCAGTTAACCGTGACAGCACAAAAGCAAGAGAAAGAGACCCAGCAAGGCAGTGTGAGCAGAACGCAGAGTACAGGCTAAGGCAGTGTGAGCAGAACGCAGAGTACAGGCTCAGGCACACCCTGTTTGATCCCATCTGACAGCTTGATCCTAGAATGGAAAGTGCAGTTACGCAAAACAGTTCGGACTCACTGCCGACGCCTACAAGATTCATCCTTTCTCAAAGAGCTTCCCTACCTTTTCGGAGCGTTCCGCCATCAAGTTTATCCTTTCAGCCACGCCTGACGGAGGTGCCCTCGAAGACCACGCCACGCGCTGTTGGGGGCTCTGCCCCTTGCTGCCTTTGTTTTTCCATCTCAGCCTTTATCCTGGAGAGGCCCAGCCTGAATGACCTCCAGGATTCCTTTCCACTCTTCCTCACGGGATCCTACATTTTTGTGACCCCGCATTTAGCAGCCCAGCTTCTTATCCATACGTCGGTCTCTTTCTAAGACTTCCCTCGTCTCATTTGAGCACTGCCCTTGTTGGATGTATTTTCAAAAACACTTACATCTGTGCATCATGGCTGACCGATTTACCCCCATCTGAGAGCTGTCATATAGCGAACCCCTGGACCCCATCGAGTTTCAGTGACTATTCAGCTCTGGTGTTCCTTGTCCCCCGTTTGTGTCAAACATTTCCTGTTGGACTGCATCAGTTGTGTGCCCTGAAGAAGGTGACGGCTAGGGATCTAGCCTTTTCACCGAGCGCGTCGGCCCTGAGCTTGACGGAAACTACATAACGTTATAAATGGAATAAGGCTTTAAAATTTGTTTCCCCATTTAAAATCTACCACTATATGTATACCATCTGTGTAGCCATATACAGATGTTGGATTTACAAGCTATCCTTTAACTCTTCCTAATGTCACACTGAGTTACCTGATCCCTGATCTGGGTTCAAGCCAAATAATTCCGACACCCCTTGGTGCCTCCCCCCCCAAAAAAAATATTTCTTCTCTTTTCCAAATTCTGTTTTCCGTCGCTCTTGTTCTGCGATTCTTTTTAACTGCATGATTGCGATAGTGAGTTAGTAGCTTGAATGGACTTTTTGTGTACCTGATGGTTTAGATTGTGCTTGGATGAAAGTTATTTTAAGGTTTTTGTGGTTTACTTTGGCCAACAAGGGAAGATGTGCTTACTAATTGTAACTATATATTTGTGTACACTCTTTGATTATGGTTCCAGGTTTGAATATGTACAAATGTCTGTAGATATTGTTCATTTGCACTTTATATTCCAAAGAAAATAGAGTCCTATCCCTTTGAAACTGGACCCTACATATAAAAAAGATTTCTTGTCCCTAATAAAGTACTATATTCTGTTCACCGGTTGCCCACCTTTGTCTGTATGCACCAAAATGTATGTTTGACCATGTTATATGTTATGTTTTTCAGTTTCCCCCAGCTGAGAGACCCATCCCAGACTATTTAGAGACGCTGAGCGCTCCCATCTACCATAGGCAGGTGACACTGTGCTCCTTCCTTCCCGGAAGGTTGTTGCTGTTTAGTATTTGGGAAGTGCAGTTAGTCACTGCCCACACTTGTCTGGCTGTTGAGTCACTGCATCAAAAACACCTAGGGAAATACCAGTCCACTGAGGCCAGAGCAGTCAGTGCTTTTAAAAGTGCTGTGTATATTCTTGGGCTATGTGAACATATGTGGGAACAGAGATTTGCTTTCCCAATACATCTGCTTAGTTGCACTCTGTAAATGATGATATCACCTAGGCAGTGCCCCAAAAGTGATTGGTAACATTGATGACACACATATCCACCTCCACTCACCAAAAACATCTTCAGTAAAAGGATGGTTGAGCACTCACTGAATGTGCACATACTATCAGCTGCTAATCACGTCATTACAGAGGTAGCTGCACAGAACATTGGCAGAACAGATCATGCAAACATGCTCAGACACAGTGGCAACAACGGATAGATTTTCGGCTGGCATTTAGATGAAGGCTGGCTCCTTAATCAGGTAACAATGGAAACATGAGAACAGCTGAACAGCTTCACTGAGCTCCAATCAGCACTCCTTTGACCTTCCGGTACTCCACTGAGGTCATGCAGGTGCTTCCCTGAGTATCGGTCGGCATCCATCCAAGCTTCTGCTGGTACTTCACTGAGTTCCTTCCAATGCTCCTATGACCTCCTTCATGGTCTACGTTAACTTCCAGTCAACCTCCAGTAGATACTCCACCAAGCTCCTCTCTTCACTTCATTCACCTTTTGCCAGTACTCACTCGCCAAGCTCCCTTCTTCATCTCATTGACCCTCTGTTGGTACTCACTCAGGACCTGCAGAATACACATTAACCTCCAGTAGGTACTCTACTGAACACCTGTCTGCACCTCCTTCACCTTCTATCGGTATTCACTCAGGGCCTGCATGATCCACATTGACCTCCAGTAGGTACTCTACTGAGCACCTGGCTGCACCTCCTTCACCTTCTATCGGTACTCACTCAGGTACAGCAGGGTCCACATTAACCTCAAGTAGGTACTCTATTGAACTCCCAAATGCACCTTCTTCACTTTCTGTTGGTACTCACTGAGGCCCTGCAGGGTCTACATTAATCTCCAGTAGATACTCTATCGGACTCCCGTCTGCACCTCATTCACTTTCTGCCGGTATTCACTCAGGTCTTACAGGGTCCGCATTAACCTACAGTAGGTACTCTATTGAACTCCTGCCTGCACATCATTGACCCTCTGTCGGTATTCACTGAGGCCCTGCAGGATCTACATTAACCTCCAGTAGGTACTCTACCAAACACCCGTCTGCAACTCATTCAGCTTCTGCTGGTACTCATTCAGGTCCTTTAGGGTCAACTTTAACCTCAGTAGGTACTCTACCGAACACCCGTTTGCACCTAATTGACCCTCTGTCGGTACTCACTGAGGCCCTGCATGATCTACATTAATCTCCAGTAGGTACTCTACCAAACATCCGTCTGCAACTCATTTGGCTTCTGCTGGTACTCATTTAGGTCATTCAGGGTCAACTTTAACCTCCAGTAGGTACTCTTCACCTTCTCTTGGTACTCACTCACCAAGCTCCCTATCTCATCTCATTCGCCTTCTGTCGGTACTCATTCAGGCCTCCGCTTCCTGCCACAAGCCCAAGGACACAAGCTGCTGAAATTGCTCAGTCAACGCATTAACATGATTGGTCCCACTGGATGAACGCGCGCGGCTCTATGTTGACTCTTTTTTTTACCAGGCCTGTTAATTTAGCAAGAATGCATTGGTTGGGCTTCTTATTTGTCACCATAAAACGTGGATTGTGTGAGTATTGTCCCATTTGTCCTTAATTAACTCCCATTGAATCCTATATTAATTACAAACTGCTGTTTTACATTATTCATCACTACAGAGGGTAATTAAAAGATTCATTTATAAAACTAGGCCCTTCATAATTCTTATCAATCAGCCAGGAAACGATGACTCGGAAACACTTTTGCTGAAATATTGCAATTGCTCAAACTGAACCATTAAAAACGAACACAAACAAAAGTTTAGAGGGAAGAATTCAAACTAACGCAGTGATTGCAAAATGACCATTGTCCGCATTCCACTTGTCAGTCATTGCTTATTAAGTGAAACAAAGGACAGGCAAAAATAGAAGGTGCAGCAGAGAGCAGAATTCAATATTGGTACTGTCGAGTTTTCTGCCTCCTTCGGGGGCAATGATTTTTAACTAATATTTCATAATTGATATTACGCTCAACCAGCTCCTACGCATTTTACAGCGAAAAAAAGTTTAGGAGCGTGTCTTCCACCTGGGTACGGATTCCTGAATAAGAACTTTGGGAAATGTTGCAGAAACCTCTCGTAGCATCTGCAACAACGAACCCTGCAGCCACAAGGCGGGAGTAATCGGAAGAGAGGCAACATTTTTGCAACAGCAGGCGTGCATCCTAAAGCAAGTCCTACAAGCTACCTCTGGAGTTGTAAGGAGAGCAAAGAGCGTGCCATATAGTCTAACTTCAACGGTAAAAAGCCCCAAAACCAAACTTCAAGAAAAGGGAAATTAGCACATATCATTCGGGCTTACGCCAACTACAACTACACAGGATCACTGACAAGGAACAGTGAACGCCTTCTCCAACAACCTGTGAGAACCACAGGTTCTCAACAAAAATGGAACGACAAGAATCCCACATCACAGCGTTCTTTGAGGTGACGGCCACCTCGGTACTGGGTAAGACATGCTCACACATCTTCCTACAGGAATGCAGAGGTCTTCCTTCCTGAGGATGTCAGTTCCATCAGATTATTGGAAGGTCTTGATTCATAACAACATATTTCTGATAATCTTGCAATACCCACAAGGAACAGAATGACTGATGTAAATTTGATTTACGTGGTTGACGTCCCTAAACTCTCAAAAGGTGCGTATGGGGAAACTGACACCATGATAAACAGACACATACATTAGATACGATTTTTTTTTATTTATTCAATTTTATTAACATAACTCATACAAAAGTACAATCACATTACCCACACTGTACGCATTACATATTTACATCAAACACTTTTGTTGTACAGCATAACTCATTCACGGGGTAAGGAGCAAATAGCTTGAATAGTTCGAGCATTAGAGGGAATGTCTGGTGAGTTTTCTCGTTGGCTTGTTAACAGGTATGCTGTAAAAGGAGCCCAGATGTCCTTGGGCCTAGACGCCACTGGAAGCTCCTCTGGATATAAGGTCAACTGGTCTCTACAATATGCTATATCGATTAACCATTGTGCGCATGTTGGTGCTCTTCTACCGCCCCAGTTTTGGGCTACTTTCCTTTTTTGCTAGTAGGAGTGCAGTCGCCACAAGTCTCCGACTCTGTGGTTGTAGGTTTGCAACAAGTCCTAGCAAGCACATGTGCGGGGTACATACCACTGTTTCCATCACTATATGAGATAGCACCCGAATGACCTGTGCCCCAAAATGTTGCACCTTCTCACAATACCACGGCAGGTGTATGAAATCCGCATCCGGAATGTTACATCTCTTACAGTCAGCGGACGCTCTCAAACCATAGCCATGTAACTGCAGGGGGGTGTAATACAGCTGTTGTATATATTTAAAATGTATGATACGCAAATTGCAGTTAGATGCCAGATGTCTAGTTAAAGCGCAGCAGTATTTCCAGTCTTTCATTGTGACGGGGGTGTGCAGCACTCCATTCCACCTCTCTATTCCTCTACTTGTCTGAGGTTGCTGGGACCTTATATAGTCTGCTAGTGGTTGGTACATGTATACACTGATTGGTGGTTGTATCTGATGTTTCTATTGGATTGGGTTAGTGTCCTCATTGGTTGGGTATTTGAGGGTTCTGATTGGTTTCTGGGTCTGTGATTCAATCAATGTAGGGTTGGAACTAGGGCTAGGGTTATGATTTCTATTGGAAGTAGGGACTAGGGCTTCCTGTGTTATTGGTTGTTGGGACTAAGGTGGAACTAGGGCTAGGGTTAGTCCTTTAATTGGAAGTAGCGATTAGGGCTTCTGGTGTTATTGGTTGTTGGACTAGGTGTGGTATTAAGAGTAGGGCTAGGCTTTCTTTTGGAAGAAGGGACTAGGGCTTCCTGTCCCATTGGTTGCTTGGACTAGGGTTGGGACTACTGGTAGGGCTAGGGCCTCTATTGGACGTAGAGATCAGGGGTTTGAACTTATTGGGTGCTTGGACTAGGGCTAATATTGGCTGTAAGGTCCTGATCTCCTATTGGTTCTAGTTTTTAGGGCTAGTGTTGTTATTGGATAGAGTTAGGGCTAGGGTTCCCATTGGCTGAGGGGGTCACCTAATTACTAGGGCTATGAAAGGCCAGGGCTAGGATGTCTCAGCCCGTGCGTCTCAGCTAAGGGCGGAGAGAAAAAGGGCAGTTGCCTGTTTGAGCCTGTTAAGGGCGGAGAGGACAAGGGCAGTTGCCTGTTTGAGCCTGTTAAGGGCGGAGAGGACAAGGGCAGTTGCCTGTTTGAGCCTGTTAAGGGCGGAGAGGACAAGGGCAGTTGCCTGTTTGAGCCTGTTAAGGGCGGAGAGGACAAGGGCAGTTGCCTGTTTGAGCCTGTTCGAGACTGGCCAGGGCCAGGGCCAGAAATGCTGGCCATCTTCCCATTAAGCAACATCCAGCCCACACCATCCACATCCACAAACAGAGCAACACGCACACACCAAATGTACACCACGCACAACACTATGCACAGATTAATGTACCAGCATGCACTACAAAACCAACCAAACCACATCTATACACCCTACTATCCCAACTACCACACATATCCACCATCACCTACAAACAGTACACAACCCTATCCTATACCACGAACCAATACACTCATCACTAACACAACGCCAATCGACACCATACATAACTACATCCCATCCAGACACACGCTCCCTGCTGTAATTACACCTAACATACCACCTTTTATCACTAACAAACATATAATCATCCTTCCATCATTTGTCCAACAAACACCCTCCTCTCCCTACTACCATAATAACACTAACGTACAACACACACACTGCAGACCACCACACTTTTTAACTCTTGCAACAAACCAGTCTAAGACAAACACTCTTACCTCTACTTCATTCCCTCCTACACACATCATACACTCTACTCATAAACACATCACCACCCCTCTACCATACAACCTCCTCTCACAAACAATACTATACAACCAAATCCATTGCATGAAACATATACATCAGCACCCCTTTTCACTACTCCTCAAAAACAAAACATATCACACTCACCAGCACAACAAGATCTTCAAAGCACAACACTTCATAATACTTACCATCACAAAATACAAACATACACCCACCTTTCAAACACAAAGGAACCAACTCCAATGCCAAGCTTTCTCTCTTCCACCACACCTAACACAGTTACAGCAACACAGCAACTCTCTTCTAACCGCCTCTCATCCATTGGACAATTTAGAACCTTACTACATGACCCACATGCTGCACCACCACCCCTGACTCATACACCTTCCGCATTAAACACACGCAAACAATATAAGCAACATGCCATACCTCACAACTTCGCTTCCCCATGTCTACTTCACAATGTTACACCACGAAAACAACACAGCACTCCAACTCACTCTCAAACACCATCTCCACCAGATACACACGCAGACCCATCAAAATGCCTTCTTAGCATGCTGGATGAGGAACATGATACAGAACAGCTACACGATTGCTATCCTAATACAGCTAATGCCAGCTCTAAAAACACACCTGCTACAAACCCACACAATACTGACCACTCTTCTACAAAACAAAGTCTCACAATCACCAAACGCCACCCTCTAAACTGTCTACTAATAAATGCTCGATCCCTCTCTAAAAACAAGCATCACATCTACGACCTTCTCACAGATGCAAAACCAGACATACTATTCATAACCGAATCATGGTTGGGAGAGGATATGGCTCCAGTCCTGCATGAAGCCATTCCTCTAGGCTATCAAACAATCAGCCAAAATCGTATAGCCAAAAAAGGAGGTGGTCTAGCTGTTGTATTCAGGCAAACAATACATATCACTAAAATTGACGACATCTCCATAAAGAATTGTGAGACTCTTCTAACAAGATGCAATCCTACACCGTCTTCCTCCTGTAACTTCCTGCTCCTTTACAGACCTCCACCTAGCAAGGCAACATTCCCAGACGCACTTCTAGACACAGTTTCAAACCTGATAACAATACACTCCAACCTATGCGTTCTGGGTGACCTCAACATTTGGTTTGACAAACCCAATATGACCCATCCAAAAACAATAAACACTGGCCTAGACGCACTGAACCTCCATCAGATTGTCCACAAACCGACACACACCGCTGGACATATCCTAGATGTCATTTTTGCTAATACTGAACTAGTTACCTTTCAAACTATAACTCCAGTCACATGGTCAGACCACCACTTGCTTGCTTTCCAACATAAAACAACACTAAGCGACTCACCTAAAACTACCTTACATCCATCCACCTATCGGCCGTGGAACAAACTCAATTCGGAACACTTAGAAACACAACTAACATCAAGTACAAATCTAGAAACAATAAATTCTGATCAAAAACTATGAGTGGCTACAAGAAGCTTTTGACATCCTGATACCACTCAAAACCACACAACAGAACAAAAGAAAAAAAGCACCTTGGAGAAACATAGAAATAAAAGACATAAAACAACAAATTAGAAAGCTGCAACGTACCTGGCTCAAAACAAACGCCAAACAAGACAAACTTCACCTACAAAAAATTAACAGATTATACAAGTCGGCTATCAAAAAAGCTAAGAAAAGGTACTATTCAGACAGAATTCAAAACGCTAAATGTGCAAATAAAGAATTCTATAAAATACTCAATGAATTTCGCAAACCAAATTGCCTAGAAGGAACTCATCCTGTTACTCAAGATTTCACAGACAAACTGGCAAATCATTACACGGACAAAGCAGACACGTTGGACTCATACTTAAAACAGAAACAAAGCACCAGCACTAACCCTTGTACAAAACAACAATCCAAGAATACTCTAACCAAGCCTCTCCGTTCCTTCCAACACATCTCACACGATGAATTTATGGACCTGGTCAAACCAAGCAGGCGTGCCGGCAGCCCTTCTGACCCCTGTCCACCACAAATTTTCAAAACAATTCTTTTAACAACCTCTGCTGCCACTCCAGTAAGAAGAATCATCAACGATTCCTTCACTACCGGAATATTTCCAGAAGAACTCAAAAAATCACACATATGCCCTTTACTGAAGAAAACAAACTTGGACCCGCTGAACCCTGACAACTACAGACCCATTACAAATGGACCTTTCCTGGGCAAACTGATAGAAAGAGCAGCGTTCGCCCAGATGTCACAATTCATTGAAGAGAATGACATACTTTCAGACTTCCAAACAGGATTCCGTCCGGGGAGAGACACTGAATCTGCCCTCCTTGCCATCTGGGATGACCTGAAAAATACAGTTGACGGCAACGGAGTTGCTGCGCTACTCCTCTTGGACCTCACGGCTGCCTTTGACACGGTTGACCATGACACTCTGAAACAAAGACTCTATGAAGCCGGCATAGAGGGAACTGCTCTAGACTGGATCGCGTCCTACCTTCGAAACAGAACTAATGTCATCCATACCCCACCTTTCTCGTCCAAACCGTACTCCACAAAAGCAGGGGTCCCTCAAGGTTCTATCATCTCGCCCATGCTTTTTAACATCTACATGAAGTCATTACCAGTACTGATCAATAAATTTCACCTCACGTGCTATAACTATGCAGATGACACGCAAATACTCCTTCAACTGGAATGCCCCAAAGACATTGGAAAATCACCACTTTTCAGCTGTCTCAGAGCCGTGGATCAGTGGATGACTTGGAGCCATCTCAAATTGAATACTTCAAAAACGGAAATACTCACGTGTGGCGATTGGAAACATTACAACCCGCTTGCCGCATGGCCTAATGAACTGGGATCACCACCTAAAGTATCGAAGGAAGTAAGAAACCTCGGAATGACCATGGACTCCAAGCTGTCAATGAATGCCCAAGTGGACAAACTACCAAGATCAAGCTTTATCACTATAAAAACGCTGCAACGAATTTTCCCTCATTTGGGATTTCCGCACAAGGTCCAAGCTACCATCTCCCTTGTTCTGTCCGAACTCGATTACGCCAATAGCCTCTACCACGGATCACCTTTAACAACCATGAAAAGACTACAATGGATTCAGAACTCGGCTGCCAGACTACTCTTGCATATCAAACCGCGAGACCACATCTCCCCTGCCTTGAAAGCCCTGCATTGGTTACCGGTTGCCAGAAGATCCGCGTTCAAGCTGCTTTGTATCACCCACAAAGCAATACATGGAATGGGACCGCTCTTCATCAGGAATAAAATCACCAAACACATTCAACAGAGGAACCTCCGCTCTAAAGGAGCATCTCGCCTCAAAATCCCAAGATACAAGAAAAAAACCATGGGTGGCACATCCTTCTCTGTTCAAGCAGCCAAACTATGGAACTCTTTACCCCCCAACATAAGATCCACCGACAACCACCCTATCTTCAGAAAACTACTCAAGAATTGGCTCTTCCCCACATAAGCACCATATGCAAACAGAAATTTACAGCATATCCCTCTGTATATAAGCATTTGTTTTCACTATAGACATGTACCTATCTTTGTGTATTGCTTTGTATAAACATGTAGAATAATTATGTTGTTGAGAGAGAAAAAATAATAATAATAAATAAATAAATATCATCTTTGGTCTACATGTACTTACTTCCATTGTGCATCTATGTACCTTCCATGTACTTGGATCTGTGTCTCTGTTACTTTTCTCCTGAAAAAGCATATCCAATGCACTACCCTATTTCTCATCCTGTGCCTCTATCAATATCTTTAATCTACATATACTTACCTCCTTTATGTATCTATATACTTTCAATGTACTTATGGATCTATATATTTATCACTTTCTTCTAATTTAGCATTTCCAGGGCACTACCCTAGTTCTCAGCCTATACTTATCTCAATATATCTTCTAGCCCAACCTTCTGACTCATCTCAAACTTCTTTCTACTACTCTTTCCAATGCACTACCCTATCTCTCATCCTATACATTTATCAATATATCCTCTACATCCACACTCTCATTTATCCCAAACCCCATACCACTACTATGATCCCCAAAATAACCCTTTCTAGACTCTCTCCTACTCTACCCTCCTTGCATCATCTGACACCTCTTTTACTATACCGATCCCCTAAAACAAACCTTTCTAAACTCTTCCCTGACTCCTCCCTCCAAAACCCCCTTTTACTCATCCAAAAGCCTCCTCCTACTGCTAAGACCTAAAAAAAATTTTAAAAAAATACTTCACTCTTTTATCCCTCCACTATCCTTTTCAATCAAAATTAACAGACTAACATGTTCAATTCTCAAATTCCATTTTCAACTATACTAATTCACCACTAATCCTTTATGGGTTCCAAAGTAGCGTGCTACTCGCCAATAAAGCGTCTCAACACCCCATCAGGGTTACAAGCGCTATATAAATGCAAACCTTTTCCCTTTCTACCCATCCCAACCCTTCTCAATCCAAATAACTGACTAACATATCCACCACTAAAATTACTTTCATGTTTCACCATACTAATTCAACACTAATACTTATGGGTTCCAGATTAGCGTGCTACTTGCGCTTCAAAACCCCATCAGGGGTAGCAAGCGCTATATAAATACAAACCTCTTTCCCTCTTCTATCCCGCCACCTAACCTTCTCTACCCAAATAACTGAATAACATATGCACTACTCAAATTACTTCATTTTTTACTATACTAATTTTCAACACTAATCCTTAATGGGTTCCGGAGTGGCGTGCTACTCGCCAGAAAAGCGCTTCAACACCCATCAGGGGTAACAAGTGCTATATGAATGCAAACCTTTCTTCCCTTTTTATCCCTCCGCTATCCTTCTCACTCCAAAGAACTGACTAATATCCACCACTGAAACTACTTTCATATTTCACCATATTAATTCACCACTAATCCTTTATGGGCTTCCGGAGTAGCGTGCTTCAACACCCCATCAGGGGTAACAAGCGCTATATAAATACAAACCTTTTTTTCCTCCTCTATCCTTCTGCCATCATTCCAAATCCAAATAACTGACTAACCTATCCACCACTTAAAATGTACTTGCATGTTTCACTATACTAATTCAACACTAATCCTCTATGGGTCCCGGAGTAGCGTGCTACTCGCCGAAAAAGCGCTTCGACGCCTCGTCAGGGGTAGTAAGCGCTATATAAATGCAATTACAATACAATACAATACTATGTTGTGGGGCAGTGTCTGCCTGCATCCCATAATATGATTGGGTGACTAATTTCGTACGAGAAGAACTGGCAAGCATGGTCTGCAGCAGTTTCAATGTCAGCGGTACAGCTTTGAGGGCCTCTTTCAGTCTGTGATATGTAAATACCAGCAGGGGAGTACTGTTTTTTCATGCCAGAATAGCTTCTAGGGTAATAAATGTACCTTCCGGGTATGCATCACCCATAGTGGCAATTCCTATGTCTGCCAAAATAGATATCGCTTTAGGTTCCTGTGAAGCAGAGATATTTGCATGGTGCACCAGTGGTAGTGCAGAGGCATATAAAGGCAATTTTCCCGCCCGTGCCACTAGCTTCTGCCAGGCTTTGACAGTGCAGTTGATAGTGCTAACTTCCATTCTGGTACTTAGTGGTTGCATCCTTGGTAAATGAGCTGTAAGTGGTTTGGGGTGCACACCATCCGCTCCTACCGCTAGATGGGGGAGAAAGGGGAGGGAAGTACCAATAGTGTGCAAAGTGCGCTTGCGCACAAAGATAGTATAAGTATAAATCTGGGGCCTCGAACCCCCCTTGTGTATATGGTCTGGTAAGTACATCCCAACGACAGAGAGGCTGTTTACACGCCCATACCAAACTGATTAGGTTGGAGCGCTGTATAGCAAAGTGTGCTTTAGTCAGGTTAAGAGGGATGTTAGTGAATAGATGGAGAAAGCATGGAAGGACTACATTTTCATAACTGCCACCCTGTCCGCCAGTGACAAATGTAGTTTTATCCATCTCGCTACCTGTTCCTCCAAATTCGACAGCGCCCGGCTATAATTCTCTCTGAGAACGATCACGGGATCCTTATGAATCCACACACTCAGGTACTTGACTGGCTCAACGCTCCATTCGAGCGGGAAGTCCAGGTCATGCAGCATGGTGCTGGCTGTCAGGGGAAATATAGCTGATTTATCCCAGTTAATGCTGAGACCAGAGAGCCTTTCATATTTAATATACTCCCTTATCAAGAGGCTTAGCTGCTCTTCCGGGTTGCTGACATATACCACCATGTTGTCTGCATACAATGATATTGCGAGTGGTCGCTGCCTAAACCTCAATGCTGCATCCGAATGTTTCTACTGCACTCTACAAGCCAGAGGCTCCAGCACCAGCGCGAATAGCAGTGGTGATAGCAGACAACCCTGCCACGTTCCTCTACGTCGGTATCAGCGAGGAATGATTGTTGTTAACCCATACTCTGGCTACCGGGCCTGTATACAGTAATCTTATCCATTGTGTAAATGCTAGCGGCATCCCCATTCAGTGCAGCACATCAAAAATAAAATTCCACTGTATAGAATCAAATGCCTTGGCCGCAACCAGTAACACAGCCGTGGCCTTAACACCCGGATCCAATTGACATAGTACAGCGAATAGCGTTCACCGATTGTGCGTGGTTGATCAATCCGGAATAAATTCCGGTTGGTCCGGGAGCACCAGTGCAGGCAGGAGTGGATGCACCCTGGACGTTATAATTTTAGCTATTATTTTCATATCTATGTTCGGGAGTGACAGTGGTCGATATGATACGAGTCTTGCTGGTTGTTTGCCCAGTTTCAGTAAGGTTATCACAAGGGACTCCCGTAGAGTTGGGGAGAGCTGTTTTTCTCGTATGCTTCTGCAAACATTGCATGTAAATGCAGTGCCAGCAGATCTGAAAAAGTTTTGTAAAATTCACTAGGTAACCCATCGCTACCTGATGCCTTTCCACCTGGCAGCGTTTGGATGGCCTCCCTCACTTCCTCGACAGTGATTGGTTGCACTAGAAATTCATGTTGCCCCGGAGACAACCACGCGAGCACGAGCTCGTCCAAGTGTTTGTCTCATCCATGGTGGCTGCCTTGCATGGTCTGTATAGTACTGAATAGTATTCTGCGAACTGGGATAGTATTTCAGATGAGCTATGGCATTTTGTCCCATCTTGCCTTTTTAGCTCCATGATGTACACTTGTGCATGTGGTGCCCTGATCTTGAAGGCCAGACTGCGGCTGGATCTCCCGCCCTCCCCGAAAGATCTAGCCACCCAACGCCTGGACATGTGTTTTAATTCTTGGTCTGCTGTCTCGTTTTATTCCATGATCAAGTCTCTAAGTTCTGCCAGGGTGTCCAGGCTGTGATTCGCCTCATATTGTCCTTCCAGCCGCCCCAGTGACTTCTCTATTGTATGCAGCCTGGACCGCAAAGCTTTTAGCACTCCTGCTTGTAATCCTATGCATGTCCCCTGTATCGTTACTTTAAAAGCTTCCCAGAGAGTACCCACCGCTTCCACAGATCCCTTATTCTCCGGGAAATAATAAATAATAGCCTCCCTCACCCCTTCTCTGAAAACTGGATCCAGTGGCGATTTGGCCTGGAACCTCCATTGAAACAGCTGTGAAGAGTGTGTGGGAACTGCCAGATCTAACATCACTGGCGAGTGGTCCGACAGGGTTTTTGGTAGGTGGACGACTTCTCCCACCCATGTAGTGGCCTCCCTAGAAATTAACCAGTAATCCAATCTAGACCACGTTTTGTGTACTGAAGAAACATGAGTGCCCTCCCGAGTCATGGGGTGTTGTGCCTTCATTATGTCAACAAGCTTGTGTGTGTTCATAATATCCTGTATCACTTGTGCAGACAGTTTACCCTGCCACTAAGTCGTTGCGTTACGATCCACGTTGCGGTCCAAGTAGGTGTTTAGGTCTCCACCCCATAATATTACTGTGGGTTGTAGGGCGTATAGTTTACTCTCTAACGGGCAATAGAAGTCAGGGTCGTCAGCATTTGGCCCATATGTAGTAAAAATAGTAATTAGTATACCGCAGAGATTGCCCTGTATTAGTGTAAAGCAGCCCATTTCGTCCGACTCCATATGAGTAAGTGTCAATGATGTGCCCTTTTTTATTAATATGAGAACCCCCTTGGAGTAAGAAGAGTACGAGGAGTTCGCCCTCACCGTTGCCCATTTTGATCCCACCCGCATGTCACCCAGTCTCGTGAGATGAGTTTCCTGCAGTAAGACCAGGTGGACATGGTGCCTGTCTAGACAGGTGTAAGCCCTCGCAAGGATCAGGCTGGACACGGGATCTGGGTAGACTTGGTTTTATTCGTCTACTGGGTTTATCACGATGGGCCAGCTTTACAATCGTGGGGGACCTAGTCCAAGGTATGTCCTGGTGTTCTTCCTCTGGTCTTGTCCGGTCCTGTTCACTCCACAGGTCACGGATTCCCTCGCTCTTCGGGTTTCTCCCTGGAATCCCTCGGGCTCGTTTCCCATCCGGTGCAGGATAAAGAAAAAAAACAAAAGGATCTGTGAAACTCCCCGTTTTGCTCTCACGGGTTCAGGGTAGAAGTGAGGGAGCACCAGTGCCACAAACACACTACCGGCGGCGTGAGGGGCTGTGCTAGGGGTCGGGTGAAGTGTAGGGGTAGTTGGAGGTGCCCTATTAAAAAGCGGCTGGTCTCCTCCCCATCCACCCAGTCATACGGTTTCATACCTGTTGGAGCCACACTCCTCCAGGAGTATGGCGGGGCGCAGAGCCGAACCGTTGGCCTCCTGGCGTCCTGGTGTCAGGTTCTCCCTCTGGTACGGTCAGCAGGGCCAGTCGTTCCTCCTCTCGATGCCTGCCTTCGCGCTCTCCCTCTTCGGCGTCCTCTTCTTGCTCCGGTCTCCTTGGTTCTCTTCCGGGTTCGTTTTCTTCCGCTCTCCTGGGCGGGCCCGATATGACGGCGGGAGCGGGGGCGGGGTCTCTGAAGGTGTCCTCCCTGTTAAAGGGACCCGGCCCGTAATGTACTACGTCGTCCTCCGTGCTGTCAGGATCATCAGGGTCCCAGTCATCTGGCTGGAAAGAGAGGAGACGGCCGGTTTCAGGGGGGACGGACCACCACTCGCCCCCCTGCTCCTCCCGAGGTCTGTCGAATCTGTGACACACCCCCCCCTCAGGATTCTCCCATTCGGGGAGAGGGAACACCCTAGATAGAAAGTCAGCACCACCATTGTCGGTACCCCTGCGATGTTTCACCTCAAAGGAGAACGGTTGTAACGACAGGAACCAACGCAAGATGCGGGGGTTATGTCCCTTGTTCCTGCTCATCCATTGAAGGGGGGCATGGTCAGTGTACAAGGTGAAGTGAGTGCCTTCCAGGTAATATCGCAGTTTTTCTATAGCCCACTTTACCGCAAGGCACTCCTTCTCGATGGTAGGGTATTTCTCCTCACAAGGAAACAAACGCCGGCTTATAAAGAGGATCGGATGATCGACCCCCTCGGGGGATATCTGGGACAATACCGCCCCCAGGCCACTGTCTGAGGCATCGGTATGGAGGAGGAACGGTCTCTCAAAATCGGGTGATGCCAACACCGGGCTTGTTGTGATGGCTTCCTTAAGTCGGGAGAAGGCTCTCAACATCTCGTTCGACGGTTTTAGGAGTGCCTTGGCTTTTGTGTCTTTTCGCAAAACATCTGTTAGAGGTGCCGCTATTTCTGAGTATTGTGGGATAAAACGTCGATAATACCCGAGCAACCCTAAGAAGGCCCTCACTTCCTTTTTTGTGGATGGGAACTCTGTTTCAGTGATGGCCCTCACCTTTTCCCTTTGGGGGGCTATGACTCCATGTCCTAGGACGTACCCCAGGTACTTCACTGATTGGAACCCCACTCGGGACTTTTTGGAATTGGTATGCAACCCTGCTTGGCTTAGGGACCGCAAAATGTGTTCTATGTGGTTTAGGTGGTCCTCCCAGGTTGAGCTAAACACCACTATGTCATCTAGGTAAGCAGATGAATAACCCTGGTGTTCCCTGAGTACCAAGTTCATCAGGCGCTGGAAGGTGGCAGGTGCACCGTGAAGGCCGAAGGGGAGGACCGTAAACTCATATAGGCCGTCTGGTGTTGTGAAAGCTGTCTTCTCCCTATCGGTTTCTTTCAGGGGCACCTGCCAGTATCCCTTTGTAAGGTCAATGGTGGTAATATATCTAGCGGTACCCAACTTTTCGATTGGTTCGTCTACCCTTGGGATTGGGTAGGCATCGAATTTGGAGATGGAGTTGAGGGCACGGAAGTCCATACAAAATCTGATGGACCCGTCTGGTTTGGGAACCATGACTATGGGAGAGGACCACTCGCTCCTGGAAGGATGAATGACCCCCATCCTCAACATAGCCTTTACTTCTGTGCGTACCGCCTCTCTCCGTGCGGCGGGTATGCGGTATGGCCGCTGTTTGACTATCCGGCCAGGTTGTGTCGTGATGGAATGTTCTGCGAGCGAGGTTTTCCCTGGTTCGTCTGAGAACAGGGAAGCAAAGGGGTTTAGAATACCCATTAGGGATTGTCTCTCTGTGGGTGTTAGCTCCACATTTACGACTAAGTGGGATAGGGTACTGGGTGAGGAGCCCTCTTCTGTGGGTATGGCTACGTGGGCTGAGCTGGGCAGGGGTCCCAACCATTTTTTTAGTAGGTTGATATGATATGTCTGTATCCGAGAGGGCTTTACCTGAACTCGGTAGCTTGTTCTCCCTACCGTCCCCACCACTTTGTATGGCCCCAGCCATTCTGCCTTGAATCGGCTGGAGGAGGAAGGCAACAACACCAGTACCCAGTCGTTAACGGCTAGATGTCGCCACCTCTTCCCTTTGTCGTAGAAATGTTTCTGTTGCGCTTGCTTTTTCTCCAAATGGGAATAGGCAAGATCCCTCAGCTTCCCTATCTTGGACTTAAGACTCTTGGTGTAGTCCAGAAGATCTCTAGCTTCGTCTGCTTCCTCTTTCTCCCAGGCTTCTTTGGTCATCTCCAGGAGTGATCTCGGTTGTCTCCCGTAAAGCATCTCAAAAGAAGAGCAACCGAGACTGCTCTGGACCTGGCTCCGGATGACATACAATGCTAAAGGAAGGAGTCGGTCCCATTCCGCCCCTTCTCCTGCCAACATTTTCTTCAGTATACGTTTTAGCGTCCCGTTATACCTCTCAACGAGGCCATCCGTCTGGGGAGGATACACCGAGGTCTTTAGGTGTTTCAGATTCAATGTCCTACATACTTCTTTCATTAAACGTGAGACAAATGGAGTGCCCTGGTCGGTTAAAATCTCCCTGGGAAACCCTACCCTCGAGAACAGTTCTATCAGCTTGTCCGAAATGTTCTGGGTAGTGGGGGCGGAGAGGGGAAATGCCTCTGGGTAGCGGGTTGTATAGTCCACTATCACCAGAGCATATTGATGTCCTTTCCGGGTTCTAGGGAGGGGACCTATTAGGTCCATCCCCACTCTTTCAAATGGTACCCCTAGTATAGGTAACGGCTGGAGGGGAACCGGAGAGGGCCGATAAGGGTTTTTCCGCTGGCAGGTCTCGCATTCCTGACAATACTTCTTGATGTCCCCATACACCCCGGGCCAATAAAAGTGTCTCAGGACGTTTTGCGTGACCTTCTCTACCCCTATGTGTCCAGCTGTAAGGTGAGAGTGGGAAAAGAACAGGATTTGTTCCCGGAAGGACTTAGGGACCAGTAACTGGGGTTCTTCCTCTTGGGCGCCCTGACGGTATAGTAACCCCTTTTTAGAAAAAAACGAGGGTAAGTATAGGGGGTGCTACATTGGTGTTTTGGGCACTTTGCCAGGCCTGCTGGAGGCTTGGGTCATTAATTTGTGTGAACTGGAAGTTCCTATCCAGGAGCCATGGCTCCGTGGTGATCAAGGCGGGTGAGGATTCTTCCTGCTTGTTGTCCCTCCTCCCCCCTAGAGCCTGAAAAACGGTGGCCAGGAACATATCTAGGAACCCCGGATTGTCAGTCCCTATGATGACCTCTTCTGGTAAATCAGGTAGTACCCCCACCCTGACTCTACACGGTGGCCCTCCCTTTGTGGTGATGTCTATCTCAGCGACTGGGTATGCCTTCACGTCCCCGTGCACACATCTAATGTGGACATACAGATCTGGTTGGTGTTGTGAGGGATGTATCAGCGCCCCTTGTATCACGGATTGTCTACACCCCGAATCCAGTAAGGCCCTAACCCATTTCCCATTCACTCCTACACTCACGTAGAATGCCGTCCCCATCTCTGCGGTGTATAGGATGGAACGGGGAATATATCCCACTTCCATTGGCTCCTCCGACGTCTTCTTGAGCGGACATGCCCTGGCAATATGGCCCCACTTGCCACAGTCGTAACACTGGGGCCCTCTATACAATGGAGGACCTGACTTGGGTGGTCGGAGTCTCAGGGGTTCTGCAGGGAGTCTGACATTCCTTTTCTCGGGTTTCCCTGGCGGGGGACGGGTTCTGTCTGGTTCCCAGGACAGGACACGTGGTTGGGCCTCGAGAAGGTGGTGGCCATTTCTATTGCTTGTTCGGTGGTCAGCCGTGGATGTTGTCGGAGCCACCTCTGTGTGTTATATGGTAGTGCCTCTAGGTACTGCTCAAGATATATGCGGTCCATGATATCTTCCTTTGAGCTCTCGAGAGGTCTTAACCATTTGTCCGCCGCCGCTTTGAGGCGGAAGAACAGCGTTTTCGGGTTCTCCCCAGGATGTCCTCTTTCCCTACGAAAGCGCACTCTGAAAGCCTCCGCGTCCATACCCAGGTGGTCCAATATGATCAATTTGATCTCGCCATAAGGCGCGGTGCCTGTACTGTTGGCCACCTGGTAGGCGGCCTGGGCTTCGCCCGTCAGTAAGGGGGCCAGAAAGAAGGGCCATTTGTCCGCCGGCCATCCACAGGCCCTGGCCGCTCTCTCGAAGTTTAGAAGGAATGCATCCGGATCCTCCCCGGCTATATACTTCTGGAGGGTTATGCCGGAGGGTCCTGGCGTATGGGGGCTTCTTGTGTCTCTGAGCCGGCCAGCCGTCTGTTCTGTGGCTAGTCTCTGCAGCTCCTCCTGCTGTGCAGCTATGCTGTCCCTAAAGACATCCCTGTCAGCTTGGGCCGTACTCATGTGTCGCTCCACGGCCCATCCCAGTTTCTCCTGGCCCGCTATCAGATGCTGGATGATGGCGTCCATTATGCCTTTCTCAATGGACGGGCTGCCCGTATTCTCCGCCACTTGTAAGCCCTCGCAAGGATCAGGCTGGACACGGGATCTGGGTAGACTTGGTTTTATTCGTCTACTGGGTTTATCACGATGGGCCAGCTTTACAATCGTGGGGGACCTAGTCCAAAGTATGTCCTGGTGTTCTTCCTCTGGTCTTGTCCGGTCCTGTTCACTCCACAGGTCACGGATTCCCTCGCTCTTCTGGTTTCTCCCTGGAATCCCTCGGGCTCATTTCCCATCCGGTGCAGGATAAAGAAAAAAAACAAAAGGATCTGTGAAACTCCCCGTTTTGCTCTCACGGGTTCAGGGTAGAAGTGAGGGAGCACCAGTGCCACAAACACACTACCGGCGGCGTGAGGGGCTGTGCTAGGGGTCAGGTGAAGTGTAGGGGTAGTTGGAGGTGCCCTATTAAAAAGCGGCTGGTCTCCTCCCCATCCACCCAGTCATACGGTTTCGTACCTGTTGGAGCCACACTCCTCCAGGAGTGTGGCGGGGCGCAGAGCCGAACCGTTGGCCTCCTGGCGTCCTGGTGTCAGGTTCTCCCTCTGGTACGGTCAGCAGGGCCAGTCGTTCCTCCTCTCGATGCCTGCCTTCGCGCTCTCCCTCTTCGGCGTCCTCTTCTTGCTCCGGTCTCCTTGGTTCTCTTCCGGGTTCGTTTTCTTCCGCTCTCCTGGGCGGGCCCGATATGACGGCGGGAGCGGGGGCGGGGTCTCTGAAGGTGTCCTCCCTGTTAAAGGGACCCGGCCCGTAATGTACTACGTCGTCCTCCGTGCTGTCAGGATCATCAGGGTCCCAGTCATCTGGCTGGAAAGAGAGGAGACGGCCGGTTTCAGGGGGGACGGACCACCACTCGCCCCCCTGCTCCTCCCGAGGTCCGTCGAATCTGTGACAACAGGCAAATACCTGTCGTATCTTTTTTGGGTTGTTCATTCCCCTGACATTCCAGGTCAGGAGTCTAACCCGTTCCATCATTTATATTTCATAAAATGATCATGCACTCGCTTCTCCCTCTGGTGTTCAAGTATCCTCACGTCTGTGTCAGAGCTGCATATGTGGCTGTGATGTACTTTGAGTAAAACAAGCAGCAAATAGCCCTCAATCCCACCTCCCACTTTAGCATCCTAATCATGCCAAAGACATTCCAGACATAACATCAACTAACAGTAGAATCATCCAAGTGTTACTGAGATTCCCCATTTTCATAAACCGTAATTACTTTAGTTGTGGGGTATACCCTCGTAGGGCAGCCAGAGGCCTTGAGTCCCTCCTGCAGCGGGGGGTGGCCGGAGAGTATATGGTGGGGTAATTATCGATATGTTGCATAGTGTGAGCCACTTTGTTTCTATGGCAGTTCTAGCGATCTGCCGCCTCTCCTTATTTATTTTATCTGTTTGGTGGTCCCTGTCTGGTTATACAAGGTTTATGTCTATCTCGCCATATGCCACCTCCGCAGCACAACATTGGCATCCGCCTTACTTACTACCTCTCCAACCAGATATAACCAGAGGGTAACCGGTTAGTCGGTCAGTCCAGCTGCGGAAGCACTGTATCATCACTCTAAGCAGGAGATTATGCCGTCAGGTACCAACAGTCTTCAAAGAGTACTGATCTGGAACATATATTGCAGCATTGCAGGCACTATTGATATTCCGAGTGCGTGGACGATGTTGAATGCGGTGAGCAGGGTCAGTTTCCCTGCGCATGTTTCAGGAAGTCTGCAGCCACTCCTGGCATAGTGAAGAACCTTGGTTTTCCCTCATGTGTGATTCGAAGTCTTGCAGAATATAGCATCCCATAGGGGATGTTTGATGAACAAAGTTTTTTCTTGACTGGTACAAACTCTCTGCGTGCCGCCTGCACTGCCATGGTGAAATCTGGGTAAAAGGCCACTTCATTCCCCTGATAAGTAATATTCTGTTTTCCCGGGCCAGGCACAGTACAGAGTCACGGTCCATGTAGTTGAAGAGCCTGGCTATATTGGGCCTCGGGGGGCTCATGGCGGCGGTCTGGTGGCAAGTGATCTGTGCTCCCTTTCAATGGTCAAAACCTGGGAGAGGTGCTCTGGGCTAAAGATATCTTTTAGCTTCACCTCACCGTAGTCCTCCAGGCGGCCTGTATTGGTGCTTTCTGGACCCCATTATGCAAAGGTGGTTGCGCCGGGAGCACACCTCCAAATCTTCATTTTTCGCTTTGATAACTTCCAGGATCTGCCAGCGGTCTAATGTGACTCATCCTCCACCGAGGAGATTCGCTGTTCCACTGTTGTCAGTCGCGCAGCCTGCTTATCCAGCTTGGCTGCCATGCTATCCATTCGCAGACTAAATGTGTCTATCTTGCCATCTATGGCCTGGAGGCTCTGCTGCATCGCCAACAACGTGGCTTCTAGCAAGGGCGTTTCCGGTTGCTTGGCCTCCAACTCAGTATCTGAATGCTCATTTTGTGGATGCGAGGAGCAGCAGGACTCAAAAGTTAAGCGTGTTTGCTGCTTGTCTATCTTGCCCATAGTTGCGGTCCGTGTGGCTCTAGTTGCAAGGGGAAGGGTCCTTGTAACAGGTTCAGGGATGTACCATCCTGTATCTAGTCCACAGTGTGCCTTTAGATAAACTGGATTCTTTCTGCACTCTTCTTTTGGGGTGCAGTAACCTCCTTAACAGCTAAGTGACCCCCTTGCACAATTACTTAGTCGCTTAGCAGGATCCCCAGGCATGCACTGACATTTTGCCTGTCTAGTTGGCCTTCCCTACTAGTGGCGCCGCACACTCTCAGCTGGTTCCGCTCCCAGGTCCCGTTGAGCGATGATCACTTTCACCTGGGGAGAGGGGTGACGGTTTGTCACGTTTCTCCAGCCTTGTGTGCCCCAATCCGCAGCCCACAGCAAGGCCAGGTCGCAGATTCTTGTCCCCCGCTCTGCCGTCACCTGACTTCAGGATCCATTTGACTCAGACGTGGAGCGCGTTATGGCCTCGTCTACTCCGGTCAATGTGTTGGTTTCGCATCCAGCCGCTGCCGCAGTACCAGAGCGCCCGCACGGGTCTATCTGCAGACTGTATGGGTCGTTCTGGTCTGTAGTAAGTTGCCTAGCCACCGTCGACCCGGTTAGTGGTCCATCCAGCTCTCACAGCGCCGCACCAAGTCACCTTCATACCTCTATAAGGCGAATCGCAGTCTCGGTCGGCCGCGCCCCCCAGCTCGGCTGATCGATTGTCTCTTGCGCTGGGGATGGGGGGGGAGGGGGCAGCAGCTCACGTTTGTTCGTGGGCCACTATGCATCCGCTCGTCCCCCGCTCCATGGTCACCCAGTCAGTTAGGCCACGGAGCGGTCCTTGTGTCGTCAGCATCTCCTCCGATTGCCATGGTGGACCCATGTACCAGTGCTACGGCTATCTGCCACTGCAGTGCTCGAGACCCTTTGCGTGCGGATGCACAGAGGTCATACAGATCTTTATGTTCAGGGGATGGTAGCCCAACCACCAAGTTTACGGGAAATGGATCCCCGAAACCGGTCCCAGGATGCTTGTTTCCAGTTCAGGGAGGACCTGGCCTTGCAGTTCGGGCTGGACTATTTCCATGAGGAACAGGGTCAAGACTGATTTGCATATGGCTGGGTCCAAACTGAGGTGACATGGTGAGCAAAAGAACAATGGGTTGGAATGCTACCCAGAGCGATCGCCAGTGGTTAGACAAATTGCAAGCATCCTCCCATCAACTTTTGAGTGTTTTATGTACCGCCCTAAGTGGCATGGGTATGCCCAGACGTGGGTCTAATGCTCACTGTGCCACTGGATTCAAGCTAGCCTGGCTGATGAAGGGTGAAACCCTGAAACTGGTCCCAGGATAGTTGTTTCCGGTTCAGGGAGGACCTGGCCTGGCAGTTCAGGCTGGACTGTTCCCATGAGGAACAGGGTCAAGACTGATTTGCATATGGCTGGGTCAAACTGAGGTGACATGGTGAGCATTTCTCCCATCAACTTTAGTGTGTTTCACAATTTATCTGGAATCCACATCGAGGAAGTACCTATAGGGAATAACAATATGACAGAGCTTTGGAGCAAATTACGAGTCTGGCGGTCACTTGCGGTAGCACAGCAGTGGAGGTCCTGTGGCCGCCGTATTCTGAGACGGCCATTTGGACCACTGCGCCAGCTGTGCCAGGGAACCGCCATTCCCTGGCAGTGGCGCAGCGGACAGGAGAATACAATATGCAAGACGGGACCGCCTCATTCTGTCGAGCATATTATGAGTTTTCCCATCGCTAACTATTTCATGGCAGTGAAAAGGCTGGCGGTGGGGAAAGTTCCAGCACGGCATGGACTTAACAGTCCATGCCGTGCTGGAACTACTTTTGCTTTCCCATTGCGTTGCCCGTTTTCCGGGCACCGCCGGGGGAACGGCAAAGGAAAAGCCCGCCAGACACGAGATGAACTCGTGATCTGGAGGGGGGACCATGCACAGTTTTGGCGGTGCTGTGCTTAATTTGAGCAGGTGTTATAAAGCACCTGGACACATTTGAGATGCTTGCATTCATAATTTCACAGATTGTGTAGAAGTCGGATAGTTGTACAGTTTGCTTGAAAGAATGGCTTCAGCATTTCAGACTGTGAAAGATATGCACATGTTTTCACACTGCTCCTGTGGCAAAAGGGCAGCGGCATTAGAGACTTGCAAGCCCTCTCTTAGACCCTTCCACACCCATAAGCTGTGAGGGGCTCACATTTGATTGGTTGATTTGATAAACAGTTCAGTGTCATGGGACCAGCAAACTCACTTTCATTAGTCAAAACACTCACGAGACAATGAGCAACTCAGGATCAATCCATCTCAGAATACATGAAGAACACTGCTTATTTGAAATTAATAACAACATGTAGTGTGTGTACCAATATTTCTATAGTGCTCCACAAACCTGGTTTGGGATTATGTGACAGAGGGGCGTGATTTACCTGAACATTGACAGAAAATGTTCTCAGGACAATTGCTTCAGGGGCGAGGGAATAGCGAGCAAACCACTAAAACGCCATGGCATCTCAAATGCTGAAAGAAGGGGTGAGGCCAGCACTCTTGTAGAGTGCAGAGCCTAGGGAGGCATGTCGCCAATCCCAGAAGGATGTGGAACACGAGTAGTTTATTTCAGTAAAACTAAAAACTAAGCATCAATGAATAAGTAAAAAAAACATGGTGGGAACTACATATGTCAGGCAGTTTTTTGGCAGTGGAGGAGAAGCCCCCTACACAGCTTTAAAATATGTAATGCGCCTGAGACAGAAACAACACGATACAGACGGCTCCAAGATTTGCCGTGACCTCCTAAAAAAAATCATAGGGACCCGGTACTTGTTTTCACATATTTTTTTTTTTTTTACAAATTGAGCGTTGCATTGAACAATGTACATCATGCTTTGAAAATCACTTGGGCTAACTTGATTTTTTTTAATTCATCTGCTCGTGTCATTTATCTAGAGAGTATTACATATGAATCACAACAGTCAGCTACTTCTGTCTTAGAATTAAAATCACTTCCTCCAGGGACCAACCTGCCGAGCAGACCCACCGAGGGTGCCTCGTCGGTGGGCCTGACTTCGACATAGATCCTGCTATGTTCTTCTCCGTGGCAGCAAATTTCTTTCAGCGGACCCGACGCCAGCCAGCATCTGACAACTTTGAATCCTCTTCAGCTACAGCATGCAGCTTTGTCTATGTAGGGGAACCTGACTTTTAGAAAATCATCTCAGACGAAAGGTAGAAAGCTTCTCCATGCCCGACGCTTCGCGGCAGCCAATCGATATCAGCGACTTCCTGGGCACAAAATCTGGACTTTTCCCGCTCTGATTTTTTCCCACCTTCGTCAAAGGCTTTGCTGGGACTTCGAACAGAGGCAACTCATCATCAACAACGTCATCTTCAGATCCAGCCTGCTGCCTTGCCCCACTGAGAACTTTACCTCCTCAGAAAATGTCTAAGACTGTAGATAACTCTTTGACTGGGACCAATCTGGGCCTTGTATTCAACCCATACTCCATCGCGGTCAGCCTCAAACCTTCTCCTTCTCCTGTGTAGCACGACCAGATGCCTGTAGTTGCCAATTTCCACTTTTTGGTGCTACTTGTATTTAAAACTTAAAAAATTCATATGTTCATTCCCCTTATTGGATTTTTGTCGTTTTGGTGTCATTTTGTTCGATAAAATATTCTCTATTTAGATTAATTGGAGCAAGTTTTTTATTGTGTTGTTTTTTCAAGTTTTAAATGTTTTGGCACATCTAAATACATTTTCCTAAATTAAATTACTGAAACCTTTGCTTCACACACTACTACTGTTGCTTGAGATTACCCATGTGCCACAACTGCCATTTTCTTTAGGGGTCTTGTCTTTAGGGGAAGTTATATTATATTTCATGAGATAATACCTGTTTATGTTGAGCCTTACTTAGTGAGGGAAAGCCAATGTTTTGCTGCCCAAATGTATATCAGTAGAAATTTTCAGTTTGTTGACCTGTTTTGGCTTCGACGTATGTGTGATGTGTATTAATGGCTACTAACGACTCCGCTACTGTAGCACACTATCAAACTCCATATACAATTACATTTCATGATGATGCAATTGTCACACACATTTATGGGCCCAATTCACATAGGTTTTGCTTTGACATACTGTCGTACTACTCCTGATTTACCTCTGAATGTTAGGAGTAAGTCACGCTTTTCCTGACTTAATCGCGGAGTTCAAGAGTAGTCCATGGGAGCTGCCAGAGTTAGTCACACCTACTCATAGCAATATCCTCGTAAATTGAACTTAATGGACCTATCAGTATGAAGGAACTGTCCCTTAAATCTATTGGTATTTCTCCTGAGCATTTATCTCATTCATAAATGTTGATGAAAATTAACTTGATTTTTTTGGGTGTGAATCCACTACCCAAACATTGCCAAAGTTACATTTTAGAAGAAGGACTCAGTTAAGGGAAGGTTTCCAAAACTAGCTCAAGTGGTTTGGTAATTGGGTACACATTGGATGACATTTCAGTCACAGGTTCATAACAAGCTAAACAATGTGTGCCATTTAATTATATTTACATCCGAGAACATTTTGAAAGTTAATGATGCATACTTCTATGTAGCTTCTTCTCTGCTCTGATAGAGGTATTTAGTATTATTTGCATCTGAAAAGCTTTTCAAAACTAATGCAGAATACTAATATTTTCTCATCTGCTGGATAGTTTAAGAGACAAGCTAATCATGAATGTGTTATGTAGAAGGAGAATTAAAAGCCTGTGGACTATGTAATATTTTTTAGAATGACTTCTGAAATATTCAGTTAATTAGCATGAAAAAATGTAGGGGCATATTAGCAAGGAGTTGCGATATTTATCGCAAAACGCGCTTAGCGCGTTTTTTGTTAACGCCGCCTATCGCTGGAAATTATCGCTGAGATAACACCCTATTAGTAAGGTTTATCTCCATAGCGATAATATTTCCAGCGATAGCGGCAAAATGTGAGAATATCGCTGGAAAAGCAGCGATATTCTCGCATTATCGCTAAGGTGGATTCAGCATTAGAATCCACCTCCTATACTTTAAACAGGTAAGTCATCCTCACTAGCAGGTGATAAAATCTAGCGATAAACGCGCTTAGCGCGAATTATTTTATCGCTTCGCCTGCCTTGCTAATAGGGGGTAGTGGGATTAGCGACTATTTTCAGTCGCTTTTAGTAGGGAACGCCTTCCTTGCATGTCATTAGCGATAATTATCGCTGACATGCAAGGCGATGGAAAACGCGGCCTCTAACGCCTGAAAGCTGTCGCTAACGCCTGTTAGCGACAGCTTGCTAATAGGGCGATAAAATTATCGCCGCTTTAGCGGCAAAAAGTGCCGCTAAAGCGGCGATAAAGCCCTTGATAATATGCCCCGTAAAGATTTCGGGTCTTTCGAATCATCCTGAAGGATTCTCACAATGGAGTTTCAAAAATGCAGTTGCCATGCTGATGTAAAGCCACTAGCCAGATCTGAATGTCTTTAAGCGGGGAAGCTAGCTCAGGCATGTGGTGATTTGCATGTCACAAGTGTGAATTCCTACCTTACATCCTTCTGAAGTCGGTAAATTCAGCACCAGTAAAATGGATAACGCCTGTTACTTACATTGTTTAGAGGCAGACGTGCAAAGTGAAGAGCATTATAAAAAACAATTAGTTAATAATTATCCAACTAAAAATGTGAACGCCCTGAAAGTGCAAAGGCGGCTGACTGCAAAATATTTGTAATATCTGAAAGTTTGTGATAAATTGCAGGTACTGGGTCTTGGGGAACTTGACATAGGACTGATGAGATATATTTTAATCAATACCTATCACTATGTATGATAGTTCTGTGCTGACAGCCTGGCCCCTGCGGACACCGGAGCACTTTATATAGCCAAGGTGAAGCAGGACTCTATACATTGCTCAAAAGTTTTAGGCCCAATGCACACTGAAAATCTAAAATCTGCACTTGTAAAAGCACCATTCGTCCTGTTTGCGATTTAATCTTTTTCCCTATTCACGAAATTCAGCAGTAATGTGCCTAGAAAGCTGCGGCAGTGGCGTAGTGAAAGCGTCAGGGGCCCTAATACAAGGAAGGAAACTGCCCCCCCCCACCCGGCCCTGCTTGGGCAATGCACGGCAGCTATACCTGGAGATCAGTGGGGCCTTAAGTCCCCTGAGCCCCGGTGCCACTGCACCTGTTGCACCATTGGAAGCATCGCACCTGACTAGGTGCTGTATTCTACACACACCACTGGGTGGGTCCTGCACATTTTATAAAGGCTGCTATTCTCCCAATGAGTGACTGACCATAATGTACACTTCGGCACTGCGGAAAGGCAGACGCCTTTTTGTAGTTCAGTATTCGATCAAATAAAACTGTTCGGAATGCGCCGAGCTTTTTCAAGGATCTATTGCTCATTACATGGTTGACAGAACAAAATGCAGATTGGACCATGAATTCACATCCTTCCCAGCTGTTTTGAATAAACTGTTGACAGTGATGGATTCTAAGATATTTTTGAGTGATATGCCAAGCCATGCATTTACATTGTTGTACCACAACCAACACAGGATCGACAAAGCAGGTGAATGACTGTCTATCTGCCTAGAGCACTGCAGATGACACCGGATGTCCTCTTAAGAGTCGGTCTCAGGCAGTATGATCTTTCTAGAAGAATTCAGGGTAAGAAAATTACTCCAGAAAAGGGATTTTCTTATTTCCAATTTTGCATGTAGGCTTGAGGCCACTTTCCCAGACCCAGGAACTTGTAAGAATATGGTAAATTGGGAATTTTGCATTCTCTGAATCTTACTAAGCATCAATATGGGTTTCTCCTCACCATGTTCTATTAATATTGAACAGGTAGGAATTCTCCTAGGAGACACCCATGAGGACTAGAAGCACTCTGAGGACATGCAAAGGTGAAATATTCTGCAACAGGAGCTAACCAAGGCTACAGAGAAAATAAAAGCAACAAGAATGCCTACCCTGCGGACACAAGTCAAAACAAACAAAGCCACCACAAAACAACGTCCAGAATCCTGGACAAAGGAAAAACAAGGGAACTACTAACACACATGAGCCTGGTAAAGGCAATACAAACAAAGATACTTCAAAGGTAGGGCTGCCTCCAAATCAGTTAGCAATTTAGGTCAGGAGAGGCTCCTACCGGACGGGCGTGGTGGGGCAGGGAGGGGGCGGGACGGGGGTGATTTCCTGTCTAGAGTCCGGCAGCAGGAAGCACCCGGAATCCCAGGCTCCCCTAAACCAATCACAATGCTGCAATGCAGCGTTGTGATTGGTCTGAGCGCCGTGGTTCGACGCTCAGACAGGGAATGGGAGCCTGGGCATGTTCTCTACCCAGGCTGTAATGCAGCCTGGGTGGAGAACATTCAAAGTGCGCATTAATGCTTGGCTGGCCTGAGACGGCCGGCCAAAGATTCATGCGCACTTTGAGTGGGCAAACAACTCCTCCCTCTGCTCTGTCAGCAGAGCAGCCCCGCCCGCACCAGGAAACAGAAAACTAAAATGATAATAAAGTTGGTTATTATCATTTTAGTTTTCCTTTAACTACTGCTCGCAGAGCAGCGGGGCGATGCTCCTCCGCCTTAGCGGAGAAGCCGCCGTTGTGTTAGGTCCCCGAGAGCATTTTTATTAAAAGGCAAGGCGTCTCTCACTTGATAGATGATGTTTCCTCACCGGTCAACATTATCTATAAATGATACGTTCATCACTATCGCAGGGACAGGTACATTTTTACTATTTTAAATGGTAGGTTTTCCAAGGCAAGGTATCTGAGTTTAAAACAAATCAAAGAAAGTTAAATCCAAGAGTTTTCAGGGAGTCCCATTGGCACATATGTACGTAGTTTCCGGTAGGAGGCACTCGTTCCGCTTGGGAACTATTTATGCACACTGCCCTCTCTGTTGTGGAGGGGTGGGGGGTTGAGACCTCTCTGGCCATTGTGACAGCAGATTGGTAAAATAATGCTGTCCATAGGGAAGTCCAGAGATAGGGATTCCAACACTGGAGGATGCTTTGAAGGCGAGACTGCCTCAGCCCTTGCCTAGAAATTATCCTGAGAGAGAGGGAGCAAGAGACAGTGAAAGAAACAGAGAGAAAGAGTGTAAAAAAGAAGGCATGGGAAAGTAAAAAGAGAGTGATAGAGAAACAGACACAGATTTACAGAGAACAATAAACAGGCAGACAGAGATAGTAGAAACAGAACAAGAGGGAAACGGAGTGAGCGGGAGATCATTTAGACAGAATACTGGGTTGGAAATCTGTTAATGCAGATATCAACACCTTGTGCTCACACCTAGCATTGCATTAATTAGCAAATATCGAAGAGCAACACTATATTATTAATTCTATTAAAACAGGACATTTTTATTAGTTAGATGTAGGTGATGAAGCAGATAATCTGCTGAATCCCTTTAGCTGACGCAAAAAATCGATTATGACACATTTGAGAGAAAAATGACAAATGTGCACCTACTGTACTAACTATACGTTGAGAAATCATGAGAAACAGATTGTGAAAAGACTTAGTTACTGCATCGTAAAGCATGCAGATAATTTGTAGGCTAAATGGAAACATAAACATTAAGTAATATATGTTTATAGTTTAAAACTTTCAGTTGCTAATTCAATGTGTATCAATCAAAAGGTAAATGTGAGATACTTAGGCGTTATTAGATGTCTAACAATACATATCAAAATAATGATGTGTGTGAAGAATTTAATGAAATTTAACATTTTAGAGATTTACGTATGATATTGAAAGGTCTCATTCTAAAACGCCATAATTTGCATATGTGAAGTGAGTAAAGAGTAAAGGGTGCTGCACACTTATACTACAACCGAATGCTCTGAAATTTTCAGGGAATTAACTTCATACATGTACTGATATGAATGACCAGAAATGATATTAATAATTTATGTTTTGAAATAATTTTATACGTTAGTGCTTTGAAAATGCAGTAATATGTCAGAGTTACATGTGCTATTTACAATGAAACTAAAATGCTTAGTGAGTGCAAATAAGTTGAAAGAAAATATATAAGGTCCCAAAAGATTCTAAATGAAATGTATATTTCCATTATTTTATATTCTATATTTCATGAACCAAATTCAATTTAGACCTGCATTTTCTCCTTTTGCTTGATTCTGTTCTCATGGAAAGTTTTGTAAATTTGCAATGTGAAGAGAAACTATGGGGTCGATTCCGATTCGGGCCGGAAATTTCTCCGACCGAGCCGGACCCGGAGAGATTTCCGACCGAATCGGACCCGTGCAGTCCGACCGAACGAGTACGATGCGTCCGTATGTTATCGGACTCGAGTCGGTCGGACTCCCATTGAAGTCAATGGGAGCCGGTCGTACAACGCGTACGCGGGCTCCCATTGACTCAACGGGTGCGAGTCGGACAAGGGCGCCCCTACAGCGGGTACGCGGCGAAGCGATTCGCGCCGTACACGCACAGGTAGGGGGACCCATGGGTCCCCCCTGTGTGCGACTCGCGCGGCTACGCGTACAGGGGGTCCGACACGGACCCCCAAAGTACGGCTCCGACAGCTCTTACGAGCCGGAGTGCGCGGCTCGGTCGGACTGCTCGCGGCGCGCATCGTACTTACCCGGCCGGGAAACGTCTCCATTGCGCGGTGCGAGTCGAGTCCGAGCGAGTCGGTCGGAGCGGTTCGAGCCGGGAGCGAGTCGGTCGGAGCAGTCGGGACGCCCGGACGAGTCGGTCGGCGATTTCGCATCGTACTCGCTCGGCCGGACCCGCGTACGGTTCGGTCGGGAAACAGGGCTCCGAATCGGATCCGGTAAAGCCGAATCCGATTCGGAGCCCTACCTGCCGAGATCGGAATCGGCCCCAAGGTCTCATAGAGAGAGTTCCCATTCGCATACTCGGACTGTACGCAACAATTATGTTAGTTTAGGAACATCTCTTTTGAAAAGAAAACAACACTGGGCAAAGTGCTATTTGTAATAGAAGGGCATGTAAACTCTAGATGTATATATATACACTTTAAATAATAATAGATATCATGACACATATATAGAAAATTTGAATGATTTATTTTATCTTATTCTTTTTGATTATAAATTTTTTTGTTGTAATTTTCATATTGGTTAAAAAATATTTTACATATAGAAACTATTTATACATAAAAAATTCTATACAAACCCAGTGATATAATTAGAACCACATGTACATAATCATCTAAATAATCTATTCTATTGATTTAAACCACATTAAACATAAGACAATCAATATGGTAGGTAACTAACACAATGTATAATTCAATATTCATGATAGGTCAGTTTCAAATATTGCAATAATCTGTTTGCATAGTCTTTTCTATTAAATAAATTATGCAGAGACTGGTGACATATGTTGAAAACCAACGCGTTTCGGCTATGCCTTCATCAGGACTCCGTCCCAGTGGTTACTAAACAGGGAATATATAAACATGATTTTAATTCTAGAGTTTAAAAGCCCTTTCAAACATTTGCACTATATATAAATTTTAAAAATTGACCTATAAGATCAACACATACATGGTCAGAGATTTCATTCATTGAATTAAACCGTGAAGACAAAAATAAAGACTAGATTGTAATTATTCAATAGAGATGGTCTACAAACGTATTTTACATGCAACAAAAAACGACAAACTAGAGTTGTATGGACATGCAAGTGACATCAGATGACAACAATGTGTAAAGCAGGTGATTCATGCATATGATAACAAATTATAATCTCATGAATTGTGAGCATGCTATTTTGTATAGAGGTTTAATAGAACAGCAATGGCCAATAGTTCCTTGCTCACGAAATTGAGCTTATATATCTATAGTTCAATATTTAATTATTAAATACACTGTGTGTGCGATTCCTGGACTCTTTCCCACATGGGAGAGTATCTTTGAGCTGACATAATTCCTGTCCTTTCCTGAATCTTTCCAGAGCTTTGGTAATTAATGGAAATCAAAGAGATTAATTTGATTATTCTGCACTTTTCAACCTCAAATGCTTGCTATTAACCCCTTCGCTGCTTCTGTCGGCCAACGGCCGTCGCGAGCACTACCTCCGTAGTGCTGCGCACGTCCGTTGGCCGACGCGGCCCCACCCACTCAATGGAACGCCCCGCACTGTGGCGGAATTGCCGCCGCGGTAAACGGGTTAATGTATTTACTCTTCTTAAATTACTGATAAAAATCTAACCTTAACTAAATCCTGTTTTCGTCTCTCCATGATTTGTCTCCAATGACTGATTGTGCATTCCAGTTGAGTATTAATGAGGGATGGGAATTCTAATGGAGAGATCTCTGGACAGTAGATACTAAGGTTGTTATTCTGCATAGCTTTAACTGAATTATTGGTTTGCATGATCCTAGTTTGACTTAATTTCTTCAGGAGATTTGGTCTAACTGTGATAAAACTATATTTGTATAGTTTAGTTTTGAGAGTTATCTATACGGATCTAATTCAAGTTTGTAGGTCAGTTACCAAATTCCTGGTCTTCATTAGATAACTGGATTGGATCCCCTATGTCCGAACCCTCTCGGCACGATTCACTATCCATCGGAGGACCAAGTAAATGAATCCAAAGTGTAGTGTTAGGAGATAAAAGGGATACAAAGTAAATGGGCCCTGTGACACTGCAACATAGGTTGTGAGAAGCGTTCAAATAAAGGATATCTGGGGAGGCCAACCGTCTCTCTGGCCTAAATAACTAAAGGGATGTGTAGTGTCAGGCATCTCTATGCAGGCAGTCATGGGTATGTACCTTCTCAGACACCTTTCATTGAAGTGCTACCATGGTGAGTGGAAATGAGGACTAAACAACAGAAACTGAACCGTAGCTGCCTTCTCCTCTCAGATCCGTTTGAATACTATGTTGAATGGCTCATTTATTCACCTTCCCTTCTAAGAATGGTTGCCATCACTGTGCAGCCACTCTCGTTGGAAAGAGGTATGAATCTTGCCCCAGTAGGTGTGAGGCTTGCCTCATGGAATACACAGTCCCTTTTGCAGCATCAAGATTACGTCCCTCACACCCGGAGACCTGGTGAAACAATTCGGTCCCCTGTCCTGGTTCCTTGAATACAACTATGTATGTTCTTCTAAGTACTCCTTTTAACTGTTTTATAATTTTTTATTGCATTTTTATCATGTATCTTTTATGATCTATTTTCATTAGATTGAATAAATATTAACTTGAATTTGAATTTGAATAAAACTATCGCTGGTTCAGGGACTAAATTAGTGTGGCAGCCTACCCAGAGTCCACCATAGCATCTATAAGTCTTACTGTTATCTGATTGGGCACTCACATTCCCCAGCTTGGCCTCTGCTGGGAGGGCATTAATTCAACTATTGGCTGGTCCCAATGATCACACTCAAGCCGTTTAACCTGTGTAAGAGCAAACGTCCGAAGTTGAAGGTCATGAGACTCATCATACACATAGTGCATACACCGTCTGGACTGTCCAGGAGGTCCAGAAGCCAATAAGCACTCAAAACAGAAACCCCTTACTCTACGTCCTTATGTAAATAATTAAACCCTCATTCACACTTATGATGAGGGGGCATAGGAAATTCATGTGACTGACATATGCACTGGGAAATATGAATTTCCAGAGCCCCTCCACCTAGTGAGAGAAATATGCTACATCCAGGGAGTGAGGGAGGTGGGCCCCAACCATGGTAATCGCAGAAGCATGGATGGTTCCGGCCTGAGCAGTCCCGCCCCAGCGTCTTGCTCATGGCCTTCCCAGCCTCAATCAATGCCTGTGGAGTGGTGCTGTGCCTGCCACACACTGCACAGCATGCCTTCTCCCAGTTGGAGCAGAACATTAGTGTGGAGCCTCTAGGGATGACGTTGGGCTCCCCATGACAGAAGGTATGGCCCTTTCCTGATTTTCAATGAAATATAAGAAATCAACATTACACTGAACATGTTTTCAGTCAACATTACATTCATATGTGATTAGGTCTCGGCTAGGCAGCGCATGCGCTGTCTCGTCGAGAGATGCTATATACAGTATACTGGGGGAAGCTCCGCGCACTTTCCGTCCATGTTTTTCATTGGCTTGCATCGGAAATGCTGCATTCTGATTTGTTTTTTGCTTGTTTGTCCCTCCTCCTGACAGCCATGTCGTCATTTTTCTCCTTCCATAGCTATCGGCCCCTTTACTTTACAAACTCTTTTGTTCCTCTGCCGCACCCCTTTCCCTCCCGCAGTCCGTAACTTCTCTGCCCACCACCACCCCCTCCCCCCACTCCCAATCATGCCTTCTTCGACGCCCGTACTTTTGTTTATTATGCAATAGGTCTCGCGTAATACAAGACCTTTTGCATTTTTAAATGCTTGTTTGCACCAGGGATTGGCTGGCTGAGTCTCGCACTTTATTTTGCCTGACCTGTCCAGACGGCTATGTTGCGCATGCGTCCAGCAGCCGCTATACAGACGCTCCTGCGCATAATCTCTCGAGCCTGGTTAGGTCTCGCCTGAGCCAGCGCGCATGCGCTGCTCTGGCGAGACTTTTAGTAAGCGGGTTTTGGAAGTGCAAACAGTGGCTTTTGCTGGGGACTAGCCTGCGTTCACGCGAGCGTGCACGCGCGATCAGGCGCCATATGGCTTCCCTCGTCATCTGGACGCTCACGTGAACCCAAGCTGGTCGCCAGCAAAAGCCACTGTTTGCACTTCCACCCGCTTCCTCACGAATGCTTGTGTTTTTTTTCCTTCAGCGCGCGCGCGCGCTTGTTTGATCTTGTTTCTATTCTTGGACTCTTTTTGCAGACTGGCATCTTGTACTGTACCATATCGCCTGAGCCTAATGACTTTGAGTCCCTCGACTGCTTAACATCGAATCCAATTGTTTATTATTGAACATTACTCAAGTTCTTCAAACATGAACCCCCACAATTAGGGGCTTTAGTGCAAGACATTTATCAAGAATTTTACAATGCGGTTTGATTTGTAAATATCGGAAAAGAGTTAATCTTGATTTGCTAGTGCATGCAGAAGCCGTCTGTTATCTTGCACCGGTGTATGGGATGTCTCCGGGGCTGTCTCGTTTAGAATCGAAGCAGCTAGGGCCTAGCAACCCAACTTCCGGTGATATTTCAAGTTGAGTTAACCTACTTTGTGCTGAAAAAAATATACCCTCCCATAAATATTCGCTTCCTTGGCTCGGCCTCCTCGGGGGTTCCTTTCAGCCAGTCGTTCTCTCTTCCCTAACTGACTGGGCCTTGTTCTTTTAAGGAATTGCACAAGGGAGGTGGAAAAGGGACGCTAGCTTTACACGTGTGCGACATGTTAGTGGGCCTCAAAGGCCGGGCGGGCCGGGCCGGGCTCCAGTCTGCATTGGCTTCAATCCCCTCTGCACTTCTAAGGTGCATCTCAGAGCCTCTGGCGTCCCCCGGTGCGCTGCAGCCTGAGGCTGCCTTCAGAGCGAGGATATTGTACTGCGAAGCCTCATCGGAAAAGCAAGGCTCCTGGGGTGAAAAGCATCACACAAGCAATGTCGTTCCAGCCACAACCCCCCCTAGCATTGCTTTATAAAGGCCAGGTCATACTTTCAAAATGCTTTCACGCCAGCCCTGCATTGTGAACCCCGAGATCTGCATTGCCATGTAGGCGCGGACCCCGGATGCTCCCCAGTGACAGACCCTGGGCGCCCCACAGTAAATAAAGGAAACAAATTGAGGCTCATAAAACCCAGCAGACCTTATCATTTAATGACATTCCAATGTTTGCTGCCGCATTCCCATGTTCTATGTGTTTACGTTCGCACAGCAGCAACTAAACTAATCATGGCCTGCGCTGGGAGATGCACAGAAACCTTATGCAAGGCCCCTTCCTGTCTGTGCTCCCCACCCCTGCTGCATAGCACACTCCAATGAGTTATGGCCAACCATAGGGTGGTGTGATCTGCCGACTCTGAAGGGCCATGCTTTAGTTCTGCCTGTTGAGATCCGACTCGTGCGCTGTACTTGAGGCAGGAAGCACAGCTGTCACACCTCCTTCCCATACGTCTGCCTCCTTCTGTACCCACTCACTATGCATTCAAGCCGTTGCGTCTTATTTTATCCGAGGCAGTTTTTGCAGTATTTATTCCACGCTTGAGTTCTGTTTTTAATAACTCCAAGTAATATGTTTATGAATAGCTTGACTTTCACAGAAACGCAGTTAAAGGATCTACTATGGGCCGATCTCAAATGGGCTGTAAAAACCGGATGAAGCTTGTGGGCCCTGTAATGCCTGGTTTGTGGAGTGAAAAAGAAACAGCAGCTGCACAATATGTGCACAATCACCACATGCATCCCCAGAATGAGGGATAACTTCCCAATTGCAGATGTGTAATTGCGCATCCCACAGGTGCAAACAACACCTATCGACTGCTTGCTACCATTATAGGTGAGGGGTACCACCAGCCGCAAATCACTGGCGCAGACCCCTTCAATCCGGGACATAGTATAAATCCGTTTTGAATGCAAACAGCAGTGTTTGGCCAAAACAGAGTTTGTGCCCTCTGTCTGAAGCTGAAAATATGCACACTTAAACAGAGACCAGATCCATTGAAGGTCAGTGTTCAGAAAGGATTTCCTGTGACCCTCCAAATGTATGGAAAATCAAGAACCTAATAACAAGAGCGAGGGAATGCATGCCGGGAATCAGCGGGGAACCACATATTTGTTTCATTTTTTATTCAAGGATTCATATCTATACCACTTATTTACTATGGTCTGATGACCCTTTAGCAGTCTGGAGCAGATAAAACAAGAGATGGGCAGCCCTACTCCCTAAGATCTAGTTGAAAAACACAAGGATGACTAAATAGTAAACAAGCATTGGCATAGCCAATAGGTCTCGCCTTTGGGACCTTATAAGTATTTAGTTATGCAGCACAATATCCTTGGTGCAACAACATCAACTGTTGCATGGCTAAACACTTATAAGATCCCAAAGGCGAGACCTATTGGCTATGCCAATGCTTGTTTTTGGTTTGCGGAGTGTCATAGAAATGAAAGCGCAGACTTTCAGTGTGTTTTTGAAATTTTATATTTATTTAAATCCATTGACATGACTATACTTTTGTCCTGCCTGTTTAGCTTCAGCACCCGTCCGTGTCGCCCCCTCCCCATCGCTTTGTTATTGTTGTCTGCAAAGCAGAGCAACCGGATCCCGGCTGAGCCGAAACCTCAGTAGGTCGCCATACACCTCGTGAAGGGAGTTGGAATTTCAAGTTAGTTTTAGTTTGGTTTCAAGTTCAGTTTTCAGTTTGGGATACATTTTTTGTTGTTCGTAATAATGTGCTTTATTTTTTAATCTGCAGAACCGAGCCCCTGACCCACAAGTGACACATCCCGGCATGTGCTCTTAGCTCAGTAAATCACGTTAAAACTTCAGAGCTAGTTACCACTGCAGAGCACATTTACCAATCCCGGCTCGGGCGCTTTGGTGGCGGTGATAGTGCTATGAAATCATATTTTGGGTGGTGTGAAAAGGCGGCGCCGGCTCTTTGGACCCACAGAAATGGGTCTGCGCATCATGTCATGCTTTGATATGACGTGAAGTGCTGAAACCCTTCAATTAAACATATGCCCCAGAAAGTAAAAGCCTTTTACATGCTGCCACTCGGCACACAAAAAGCTAAAAACGGGCGAGTTTTCAAAATACATTGAACAAATTAGCTTTTTACGAGGGCTCGAAGAAGAAACAATACATACAACCAGAGGAGGAAGTCATGAGTGCCACTCCTTCCAGCTTCTACTGGGGCTCAAAGAAGAAACAATACATACAACCAGAGGAGGAAGTCATGAGTGCCACTCCTTCCAGCTTCTACTGGGGCTCAAAGAAGAAACAATACATACAACCAGAGGAGGAAGTCATGAGTGCCACTCCTTCCAGCTTCTACTGGGGCTCAAAGAAGAAACAATACATACAACCAGAGGAGGAAGTCATGAGTGCCACTCCTTCCAGCTTCTACTGGGGCTCAAAGAAGAAACAATACATACAACCAGAGGAGGAAGTCATGAGTGCCACTCCTTCCAGCTTCTACTGGGGCTCAAAGAAGAAACAATACATACAACCAGAGGAGGAAGTCATGAGTGCCACTCCTTCCAGCTTCTACTGGGGCTCAAAGAAGAAACAATACATACAACCAGAGGAGGAAGTCATGAGTGCCACTCCTTCCAGCTTCTACTGGGGCTCAAAGAAGAAACAATACATACAACCAGAGGAGGAAGTCATGAGTGCCACTCCTTCCAGCTTCTACTGTACCTCAAGTGGCAGCAATTTACAGCGCTGTTATTTATCCTGTTTCCAAACACTTCCAACCTGAGCCGCTATGAACAACAGAAAAATACACACAATTAAAACTTTAATAAATGATAATAGTACGGGGGTGGCTTATAAGAAAGGCACGGCGGGACTTCCAAACCACCGAATGGATCATTTTGGATACGGAGCTGGGTTCGTATCCCAGCTTCACTTGAATGTCTTGTGGTTCTGCGCAAATTTCGTAATCTCTTCCCCCTTAAGCCTTTTGTGATACCAGTTACCTCCTTCGAGGGATAAGTGCAACAAGGTGACAATTTGTTGCTAATTTTAATACCAAGATTGGTCAACCAGCTAAGCAACGCTACTGACCTCCTTGTGATCTGCAGTTGCAATTCTGAATTCAGGTAATGTCAGCTGGGCCGTTCATCCTTCCGATGTAAGTATAACTAATAGTAACTCCTGTTGTCTAGAACTCTTATAAACGACAAGAAGCTCCATTACTTTCTACCACGTTCTTGGCATTTTTTGAGCAACCAGTGCCCCCTGGGTTTCTGCCTCCTCCAAATGTCAGTTTGGATGAAGTTGCAGGGCCTGAACATAGCTGCTCCATCTCCTGTAGAATTGTTGGGGCCGGATTTCTCTTTTCCACCTCAGGATACTCATAGGGACAACGAGTGGGTAAAGTTCATTGGCTGGGCTCTGCATCGGAGGACTGGCTTTCCTAGGGTCTGTGGCTGCAGTGTAGAGAGAGCCTGGGGTGCAGGGCAGGCACTGGGTCCTTGCTGCCAAGAACAACGGCAAATTCGTCAGTCAACTTCAGTCATAGGTTTCTCATGCCCTGTGAGTGTAGGACATTTGCCTCATCAAATGTGTCTAAAAAGAAGCAGGTCTGGTGAATGAATACTTTATTTTGTCAGTGCACTCAGGGAATCCAGTGTGACAGTGGAATCAAGTGCAGTCGGGATATGTATGGTGTAGCGAGGGAATCCAGCTGTTGGTGCAGGCAGGGAAAACAGGACGCCCTTGTGTTTCATCTCAAAAGTGAGGCAATCCAGATGTGCAAAGTAATTCATGCAGGTTTGCAGCGCAACAAGGGAGCCCAGCAGTGCGGTGCAGTTAGGAGATCCAGCGCTGTTCGATAACCCAGCCATGCCACAGACACAGGAATTCAGTTGCAGGCAGCAATTAAGCGAAGGCGCTTTGCAGTGCAGCTCGGGAAGCCAGCCTTCCAGTGTAGCCAGGGAATCTGACTGTGCAGTGCAGCCAAATGATCCAGGTGTGCACTGCAACCAGAATACTCAGACATTGCAAATGGGGGGCGCAGCCATGCCTTGAAACTGAGAGATACGTCCGTGCAGTGCTCTCGATATGACCACTGAAGGCCCTGATTTTAAATTAAAAACAGAGCTTTGGACTATCCCATTTCCCGCTGAAAGGCAATATTTCTCTCCATGTGTTCCCATACCTGCCGTGTCACGTAGTTTGGTGCTTGCTTTCCCTCCATGTTAAAGAACCGTAGATGTTTCAGCACCCAGGCTAATGTGCTGCATAGCTAAATACATATAAGGTCCCAAAGGCGAGACCGATTGCATTGCAAATGCTTGTTTTTTTAATGGTGTTGGGAAATGCCTCTGTGAAACATAGCTTTGGTGGAATCCGGAGAGGGCAAGGGGAATCCGGTCCCACCCACCCTTCTGTGTGTGGGACCAGGACCTTCTGTGGCAAACCCAGTATTCCAACCAGGGTCAGACCGGCCCATAGGGCAATCAGACAGTGCCAGTTTTTTCTAGTTGTTGGCCTGTTTTATAGGCTGCTGGGCTGGTTGTTATTGTTTATTTCCCTGATATTACCACAAATGTTACCTGCACCAAGCACAGATGCATGCAGTCTCCTATACCCTGCAAAACACCTACACAACATGTCTTTATAATCTGAAAACGGCCCACTTTGCAAGTGTGGGCCACTTTTTTAGCTATCTAATTTGCTAATGAGGGACACCTTATTTTGGTGCCCAGGTCTATTTTTCGTGCCAGCTGACTCTTATTCCAACCTCTCTTTTCCATTCCTGCCTCACCAAGCACATGGAAATCTTGAACCTTGTAAGTTGATTGGCCCTCATGCAGACCAATATAATGGAAAACAGGAAATAGATTGTGGCAACGAGGTGTATAACAAAGCCACACCGCTGAGGTAAGGGGAGGGCTGACACCTGGAATGGGCAACATGTGACTGCCACTGTTCAGCAGGCGGATGGCATCCCAACCCAGGTAAACATATGAAAGCAGTGCCATTTGGGAACAGTGGAATCTATCCACAGTTATTTTAAACAATGTTTTGATCCTGAATCTGAGTTTGTCAGAATCCAGGTGCTTCTTACCAGATGAATAACTATACCCTTGGGTATCTTATGAATTGGGTACGATAAATAGCATCTATTACAAGTTTCTGAGGAATAACATGCAGATTTTGGAGCATCAAAATCTTCATAGTACAGTAAATACGGTACACTTTTCCCGAGTTAATTTCCAGTAGATTTGACCTGCCGAAATTTAGTGAAGGATGTGATATTCAACAATCTCTCTAATTACTAGAGGTAAATACCACTGAACCCGGAATTCTGACCCTTGTAGTCAGAGTCTTTGTATTATAAAGCACATATTTAAAGTGAGTATAACTAAGGGATCTGTAGTAATCCAAAATCTGCCAATTCTCAGTCAATGTAGTAAATTTTCCATCAGTATGATAACAATCATATGATTTAGTGATGCCAAATCACAATATGGCGACAAAGCAAAAGACACACAAATGATGGACAGAATTTGGTATAAATCAAACATTCACCCCCAGTCAAGAGATCTGGGTTAAATCCATTGTTCTTTTGCTCACTGTGCCACCCCAGTTGAGGCCTAGCCATATGCACATCAGTCTTGACACTGTTCCTCATGGGAACAGTCCAGCCCAAACTGCCAAGCCAGGTCCTCCCTGGGCTTGAAACAAGCATCCTGGGACCGGTTTCGGGGTATCACCCCACATCAGCCAGACTAGTTTGAATCCAGTGGTACAGTGAGCCCCGGAACCACGTCTGGTCATATCCAGCACTCTTGGCTGGGTCCAAACTGGGTTAGTGCAGTGAGCGAAAGAACAATGGATTTAACCCAGAACTCTTGTCCGGGGGTGAATGTTTAATTTATTCAGCATTCCGTCCATCATTTCTTGCCGCTGCACATCACAACATGGCAGCATTGATTCTATTCGGGTTATTGTTCTGCTGTGGATGGATTTATCCCTATTCATCGAGATTCAGGGTGTGCACCCTGAATATTGACACCACAATATTGATGGGACACAATATCAAGGACAGAATATCAAAATAAAATATTGACAGGTAAGTAAGTGCGCGGTTCATATATCTTCAAGGTATGTAGATGTGGAGTTATGAATAGGAAGTCTATACTTACATGTATGCACTAATCATTCAATATTTTGCCCCTCGTTATTCCTCGATATTCAGTAGTGCAATCAAGTATCAGTGGATTTTACATTACGGCCTCCTATAAATCAGGTGATAATTTGTTATTGCTTATTCTGTGATTAGACATCCAACTAATCCCAGCTTTTACCATTTGCATAGAACGGTTTTAGCTATTCTAAGTCCAGTATACGTGTGTGAACAAAGAAGAATTTTTATGGTCTTAGACAATTGTTACTTTCCAAACCAGAAGTATGCTTCTAATCTCAGCAGGAAAGTAGCCATGTTTTTCAATGCATTGCTAATTACACAGAGATAGCAGACATGTTTGGTGCTGGTAAAACGATGCTGTCGTATTAACCCTATGAAATGTATCTGAACAAATCCGTGTGGATAATAAATATGCGTTGCGCTGATTGCCAATTTCGTTTGTGAGTGATCCCTCGCTTTGAAAACCTAGGTTTTTTGGGCAATTTAGCCACAATTAACTCAATGCAAAAAGCATGATGCCTTCAGCACAAACTGCAGAAAATATTGTTACATTGTGGCACCTCTTACTTGCTGTCAAGCAAATTTCTCAGAGGACCATAAGCAATATTTAAAATAAAAAAAATCTTTACTCAGTGAAGTGTAAAACATCTGTGTTAAAACAAATAAGCAATTACTTCTTCAGTTTTGCTCAAAATGCAATGACATTTAGTCCTAGCAGAAGGCAAAAAAACCGCAATGGTGACATTCAAGAAGCCATTAAAATTCCTCTCTGCCAAGGAAATTCACTTAAATTTTACTTGAAAGTTGAATCTGTAACCCTGTTTAATTAAGTGGTCTCCGGCCCTGTTGACTCAAGACTCGATACTGCCTGCTGCATTCCCAGAGGAAGTGGCTGGGCTTGCGCTGTCGATTTTACAAGAGTAGTCAGGCTGCGCTCCTTTTTTCCCGCCTACTCGCAACTCCTTATTAAACCTCAACGGGATCCACTCTGCAGTTGGAGGAGGTTAGAGAAAAAATGGAAGAGGCCTGGAAACAAAAAAAAAACACATGGCAACTCTGACAACCCCCTAAGGAAATGAGGCAAGTTAGGGGGTGTTGAGTTTTATCTCTGTCAGAGATGTGGGAGCTGCTGATGTGCAGTAGTTATGACTTCCCGGCAAATTAAACTCTGTGTGGGAGAGAACTGTGTTTAAGACGAGTGGCTGTGAAGCTCTCAGATGTAGACAGCATGTTCTACTGCAATTTAACAATTTAGCTGAATTCACTGCAAACAAACAGTGAACAGTACAGCAAATTCTAGGCATATCTCAGAGCAGACTATCAGTTTGTAGGCAAGGAAGAAAGTGATCGTACAGTAGTGGCGGCTCCTCGACTAAGGCGGAGAAGCGTCGCTCCACTACTATTTCAGCAGTCCAAAAAAGAAAAAGAAAAAGACAATAACAGGACGTTATTATCATTTTTTTTTCTATGCGGGATTCGGGGCAGGACTGTGCTCTGTGATGCCAGAGCAGGGGAGGAGTGGTTTGCACTCCTCTAAGTGCACATGATCGTTTGGCTGGCCCTCTAGGGCCGGCCAAACCGTCATGCGCACTTGGCATGTTCTCCATGCACAGGCCCATGGAGAAAATGCCCAGGCTCCCAGGCACTGTCTGAGCGTCCAAACAGGATGCTCAGACCAATCACGACACTGCTCCTGCAGCGTCGTGATTGGATGGGAGATTCTGGAAGCCTGGGTGCTTCCGGTGCTTCCAGCAGACTGAGGACAGAGGAGAGGTGTGCAGGGGCGGGAGAGATGTGCAGCGGCGGGAGAGGTGTGCGGCGGCTTGGCGGAGAAGGTAAGTTTTTTTTTTTTTTTTTTTAAATTAATCCATCCCCGCGCCACACCACCACCGTTCCGAGGCAGCCGCCACTATACAGTACTCCTGTTTTGTACTATTTATATTTTGAGCATACATTTCCTAGAGATCAGACTCAACTCTAAAAGGCATCAGAGCACGCACAATGCCACTGGAATCCTATCATACGGTCATTCTCTAAACTGTCCAGCAACAACATGTGATTATTTTGAAACATATTTTTATTATTCAAAATTTGTATGACACTGTGTGTGTTTGAATTATAATATCGTATATTATGTGTGAAACCTCTCTACTCATAAAAATAAAACACCTGACAAATAATTTACAGTTAAAAACTCATTATTTCCTCTTTATTTAGTCACAGTTTTAACAAGTATTTATCCAAAGGACGAATATGAGACAGTATCTCTCCCTTATCCACTCAATACTTAGTGTGTGATTAACAGAGCAACCCCATACTGTTTATTGATTTTTTGCAGTATCCTGCAAGTATCAATCAATATCCACTAACCCACAGGAATAACACAATGTTATCATCTTTCAGTTTGTCACAATCTAACAAAACTTTCTTAGAGCCTTATTCTGTTGCACTTGTGTACATACTGTGATTATTCTACACATGCTAAGTTATATTTTTTTCTATATTGAATTATTGGCTGTTCTCCCAACCACAGTGGTTACATCCCTCACTTTCGGGGCTATCACAAAGGCAAGCTTAAACATGAGTAAATCTGCACACATGCATTTACTCTTACACTTTTAAGTAACTTTACTACTTTTGGCTATTTACCATTTACAAGAGTAGAGTTATTCAAAAGTGTAGACTTGCAAGACCCCACCCTCTGATTTAAGGGTATGGAGCCTAATCTACGAGTGTAAAGTTACTACGTGTAACTTTTCACACATAGGCAGAAGTCTCAGCCACATGAGCGAAGATCTCCCTATGGTAAAGTACAGAAAAAATGTTTAAAAGATTTTTAAACTTATAAGTAGTTCAGTCACAATATGTCTATGTGTACAGCTACAACATTATTAAATTACTATTTAATGATTTTTAATATATTAAAATAAATCAAAATTACTTTTTAAGATTTAAATTAAAAATCATGCATAAAATGTACATTTATTTATTATGTAGTACTTTTATGTAGTAGACGTATGTACTGTTATGTAGTGAAATTATTTAAACTCATTTAAAAAAAAATAAAGTTACATTGATGTATACATTTCATAAAGGTTATTAACATATATTATAAACAAATATCTAATTTGTATTTATAGATAATTTTGTTAATGTTAAATTATAGTTATTTATATTTTTTAAAAGTTTCAATAAGTTAATTTAATTAGTTCTAATGGCCTTTTATTTTTAATCCTTGCCTCCATTATTTTCTAATGGAGGGTACTACAGTAAAAGTGGTTGGCCATGTGTGGTGCTGGACTTACTCCAGCTCTGAGGTTGGGTACATTTATGGTTGTTTTGGGTCTTTTTGGCAGTAGTAACTACACAACAGTGGAGGCTCGCATAGGGCGTGCTGCGGGGCGGTGGGGCGGGGGAGGGTCAGGGTAGGGGGTAGTAAACTCGGACATACGACGGAACGGAGGAAAGTAATTATTACGTTCCTCCGCTCCGTCGTATGTCCGAGTTTACTACCCGCCCCGCCTCACCACCCCGCAGCATGCCCTATGCGAGCCGCCACTGCTACACAAGTGCAATGGGCTTACTCGTTTGTGGGTGGGTGCATGCCCAGCCATAAACCCCTTTCTAGCACTCCCTTAGCCCCTCCTTATTCCTTCGTATACCACTTCAAATTATTCGTAAATATTCCCCATTTTCCGGCCCATCCCCTGTCAATCCTACATTTAATGCTAAAATGTACACCTGTCAGTAGTCGGGGCGGAGATCTCTGCACATAAAATATAGAAACAGTGGAGGCACAGTCCTCTGCACAAAGATTAGGAAATAGCATTTTGTAGAACATTAGTAGTACGACTGTAGTACTGCTAAACTTACTACAAAATACAGTTTGTGAATAGGCCACTTTATTTCTAAGTGATCCACGCTGGAACCACTACTTTAACTATATCCAAACTGTCCACCATAACATGGCATTATGATCCTTTTCCCTCTCTTATCTTTATAGTTTCCTAAATAACCAACTTCAGGGCTCTCACTGTCACCTTATATAGGCATTTAATATAAGTAATTGAAGTAAACAGACTAGGGTGTTTTCGCTTCGAACAAGAGAAGAATATAGGGGTTAAGAATTCGAATGACTGAAAATTATAAGAGCATATTTAGGGCAGGAAACATACCTGCTTGATACAATGAACAAAAATAACATCACCCCTGATCTTTTCACTTTTGTTTCTTAGGATTTTACAATTAAATGGAATATTGAAAATTAAAGGGTGTCTGTCAGGATAACTGTGACAATAGCACGTTTAATGGGATCTTTGATAATAATGGCATACCCAAACCTACTACCATAACATTAAATAATATTAGTGCATTAGCATCTACAACCAATCACAGGAAGACAAAACCTGGCAGCACATGCTCTATCTCACCAGAAGAACTCCACTACGGCCCACCGGAAGCCCACTTACTCCACACATTCATTTGCATTACCCAGAAAGCATCTCATTGCACAGCACCTCCACATTTGGTTGTATAGTGGCATACTGGAGACAATTTCACCCCAATTGTAATATCGCTACATGACTATTCCAATTCCACTGACTGACAACTTCACATCCCTAGCTCAAATTGTCTACACCGCTGAGATGAGAGAATTAAAAGCATTCTACATGTACATAAATCCACCTCCTCTGTGCCTTCCTTCTAGAATATTATCAAAACCCCTGTGTGTCCCTCTCATCTCAAATCCAAATAGAGCTAGAGGAGATAGACTTTTATCACTTTCTAAGAATCAAAGCCCTCATCTCCAAACATAGACCCCGAGAGCACCTGATCTCCCAGGCACATTGAGGAACCTAGCTAGAGGGGGACACAATGCTTCTAAACTCTACTGCATTATCACACCTAAATCTACCACAAAATCATTTCAAAGTAAATGGGAGTCTATTCTGGGAAAAACAAGCACCACACATGATAAGATCCTAAACTGGCCATCTACTTGTTCTAACCTGGCGATTAATAAGATTACACCCTCCCTTGCACAATGTAGACTATGGACTGCATACATGCCCCCTTGGACTCCCTTCAAACTCGGGCTCCAAGACTCAGACAACTGCTGGAGCTGCGGAAAAAAGACAGGACACGTAAAAAACATGCTCCTCGAATGCACTTTTTCTAATAAATTCAGGTCTGAGCTTGGAGTAACCATTTTGCAGATTCTGCATACAAGCTTGACCCCTGATCCCACCTCTAATGAATTGGGTGCCCTCCACCCCGAAACATCTCACCATCTAGACAATGAGGAACTTATTCTATGGAACATACTAGTTTCAATCGATCTTAAAGTCATCCTGTCGGAAAGGAATGACGTCTTCAAACTATCATTCCACAAATGGTGGGAGTGGGTTCCATTTACCAGGGGGCGGATAACTTTCTAAACATTTACTTGAAAACCTCATCATAGAAAAAATGAAAAGTCTGGTCAAGACTAGACTCATACATCTCTAATCACTTACCCACTCACCCCCTCCCCATCCTTTCTCCACCATCACCCTCACCCTTACTTCCCCATTTGATCTTCTTGTCTACCAACTCCCCTTCCTATCTCACGCCCTTTCACCATTGTTATCGTCTTTCCTCTATATCTGTCCTCTCATTTCTCTTTCCCTTCTACTTCTCCATGCCCTGATACTAGACTTGGGTAACCCAACATATTGTACATTGAATATAAAATTACAGCACCACATGCATGTCTAGCCTTCTCATAATAGTTGTGGTACAATGACTCTACAACAAACCTTTGATGTACACTATCCCAATAATCGTCCTTCAGTATGCATTCGATCCTCATTCCTCTCTTTCCTCACTTCTTCTGAATTGCTTCCTTTATATATAAAACAATATCATGCTAAACACTATGGAGTATCCAATAAACCTAAAGATCCTCACCAACCACATGGCTAGTCCTCTACCAACTCACCAATAGAGCCTTAGATAATTTCCCAAGCAAGCTTGTCTTCCTAAAAATAAGCTGTCAAATGTATCATCTTCCATGCTATCAACAACCTACCACTCAATTGAAATTGAGCATTCAGGGCAACTCGACAAATCCTCTGTAATGATATATGGCTATATGGCAATTTAATCTAGACAAGTCTCTGTTAGAAATTGGGTCTCTGGTTGGCAGTGGTTCGCGCACTGTCCAAGAAGGGACCCTCACTCTGGTCAGAGTAAGTAAGTTACAGCCTTTGAATAACCCATGCTCACACCCTTGGTAGCTTGGCAAGAGCAGTCAGGCTTATCCCAGAGGCAATGGGTAAAGTGTTTGTACACACACACACACACTAACACAGTGAAAACACCACAAATGTCCTCCATGCTAGTTAAAACAAATAGTCAATATTTATCTGAGTAAAACAAGACTAAAATGACAAAAATCCAACATACACAAATCAAAATACGAATTCTCAAAAATGCAGTTATAGTGCTTAGAAACACAATAGCTCCAAATGGGCCTATAATGACATTCTTGACTGAGCCAAATCTCAAAGTTCGGGCCAATTGCAGTGGAGCGCGGCCACACTACGGAGTTGCACTGACCCCGGTTACCGTACCTTGGATACGATGACAAATAAAAAATGTTGCAAGGAGCCAGGGAGGTGAGACGTCACTGGGGGCCGGTGCAGCGTCTGTTCCTTACTGTCGGTGCAGGTCGTTGGCACATCGGTGCTCGGGACTTTGCAAGGCACAGGGGAAGTGATGCGGAGCAGTGCCAGTTATGCTGGCAGTACAGGGTCGATGAAGTGTCGAGAGTCAAGCCATACGGCGTCAGTTTCACAGTGTCAACGTCGCAATAGGTCTCGCATTTATGAGAGTTTAAGCTATTGGCATTGTAAATAACAATGCCTTTTATTTATGTTTTTAAAAAGCAAAACAAAACAAAACAAAAAAGGCATTGTCGTTTAGAATGCCAATAGCTCAAACTTGCGTAATTGCGAGACCTATTGCATTGCAAATGCTTGTTTTATTTGTAATGTTGGCAGTTCTGGGGCCTATACATTTGAGTGCCGTTAAAAGGATGCTGCTGGCAACGCTCCAGAGTTGGATGAGTTATCATCATGAAACCAAATTGTGAGTTTGCGTAGAACAGCAGTAACATTGACCTGTTGTGACCTGTACACCGTTGCTCAAGTGTGTCTTGGCACTTCCTGATGTTATTGTTTCCCGAGTCCACCATATGAGGTTTAGAGATTTCAGAAGGTGGAAGGCCACGAATCTGCTTTAACATTTCTCAAGAATTCTCTGTCCAGTATTCTCACCCGAGTCATTCCCCCAGTATTTTAAACCTGTCCAAAGAATTTGAGCAATAATCGGCAGAAACAATTACCCGCTATCGAAAAAAAAAGTCCTGCTGAAGAAGTGTTTGTCATTTCTTTGAAGTCACCGTGATTCGTGCAGTATTACAGTCACAGCGCCTGTTAATTTTCAGAAATATTTGTAATGCGCCGAACGGTTAAACTTCGCCTGTAAATGTTTTGCCATTACCCCCACCCCCCTCCCGACCCCCCTCTTGAGCATTACTGGGAGTATTAAAATAAACTCCAGATTGGCCTGTTGGGAGTCAAACCTGTAACCAGCTGGCACAGTGGGTTCCTTACACGCTGAGCTATCACCGGCAGGCGCACAGCAATTGGAATAATTTTAGGATTGATTTTTGTCTAACAACATGACATTCTGTTTTTTTAGCACGTAATGCGTTTGCAGCCTCAAATTTAAAAACACCCTAAATTCTGTATTTACTCTAGTACTAGCATCTGAGGATTTTAACTTCTACGACTTTTAGACTGGAAATATGTAAACATGTATGTAAATGCTTGTAGCCATACAAATGGATTTAGTCGTGCACGGTGCCCAAAGAACACGTGACAAGTTGTATGATGGAAATCCATGAAGGCAGTCGATGCAAGAGAATAGACAAAGTTCTGCGAGTTTTAAAGGCGCTTTGAACAACTTTATTATGCGATAATGTTCGTTTTTGTCACCAGCTGTCATGCTGATACAAAAAAAGTGTGTACTTAGGCTCAGTGATCTCTGAAACGAGCAGCCATTGCTTCAGGTAATAAAACAAGCAACGTCCTTCCCTGTAACACATCCCTCCCCCCCAGCTTGGCGGACGCCAACAATGATAAGCTCAGCCGGACTAATATCATTTTCTTTAGAAGATGCGGATGCCGAGAACAAAAAACACTAAAGTCAGCCACATCACCTAACTAAAAAAAAAAGCACTTAATCTTCCCACGCATACAAAAGAAATAAAACCTTGTGTAAACATGTAATGTAACTGGTGTTCATGTGAAGCGCTCCGATAACTACTTTGCATTTTACCAATGCGCATTAAAAAACGTTAGGGAGAAAAAGAAGGAGGAATGCGGAGGGAGGGGACAAAAACGGAAAGAAAAAAAGGAAGACAAATACGAACAAGCGAAAGCGCAGCCAGTGTGAAAAATAGTGCGTCCGTCTCACGCTGCGAGTAAAGCATCCAGTCCCCGCGTGCACATCTTCTGTCCGTCCGCGTGCACATCTGGAATCCGTATTGATTCCAAAAGGCCCTCGCATGGCGAGAGCAGCGCATGCACGCTGCTAACGCCAGGCGAGACCTAAAAACGGATAAAGTGCGAATGGGTAAGATGAGGAGGGGATTGTTACATGGGTTTCCTGTACTTTAATGTAAAATACACGTAAAAGAAAGAGATTTAGAGACTAAACTCAGAATTTTAAAAAAGGTATGTCCCAGGTAAATGTAAAACTAATAAAAAACAAACGGTGTTACAAAATGAGTCACTCTGAGGTGGACAATTACCCACGATAAACGCTTTGAGCACTTTATTGTAATGCATTCTGACGTGTTTGCAACATGGCATATATCATGCTACGTAAAAGAAATAAAATTATTAAATAAATACATTCCATTGACTGAGCCTGCGTGAGAAGCAGTCACCGCTGCTCCTGGGTAGTACCTGGTCAAGAGTGGTAAAGGCTAGTGAGGTAAGAAATGTGCACTGTTGTCAAGGCTGAACACAAATGAACATGCGTGAGGTACACAGATGCTGTTCTGTGCTTCATCAAGCCACAAACAAAAATATACATGTTCTTCTGACAACCAATATAATTCCACTTGAAATCAATGCTGAGAAATAATAACTGCTGTCTTTTCACATCCACCCAGTGCTTTAAATGGGCCGGTACTGCCCGGTACGGAGTACCGGCACTTTTTTATTTTGAGAGGGAGAGTACCGGCTCTTCTCTAGAGCGACGTAATACTTTTAAGTGGAGAGTACCGGCACTTCTCAGAAACAAGCAGATACTCTGCTACTGAGTATCTGCACTTCTATTTCTCCATTTCAAGCACTGCATCCACCAGGTGGTTGAGCTGGTAGGTGGTTTAGCCAGGGCTCTCGGGGGAGCTTCTGCTAATATGCAGACAAGGGGGAGGCAGATAGGAAGTCATTCTAGCTCTGAGTGTGGTTGAACTAAAGATTGACCATATAGGTCAGAACAATTCATAATCCAGAGGTAACCAGAAGTGGACGTTTTATGCTGACCTGAATGGTATTTGCTTCACAGCTTTTATGACACTTACTTTTGAAATTGTTATTAAAAGTTCATCTCTTACACATTTGTTCATTCTCATTAGAACGCTCACCCCTTTTAGCGTTCTGAAACACTAATGGAATTGTGAAAGCTTTCAAGAAGCACTTCCCCAAAAGACAGAACGTGAGATTATCCCTGTCGAACCACTCATCCAACAGCTGGAAAACTGAATAATAATACAAAACTGACCGAAAGAAATGCTTGCTTTATACTTCACCACTGAAGCCATCTGGGCAGGCATTCCATTCACTCGTTTTTTGTTCACTGCCATTAGATGCAGGAACCGCCCATATGCAAATTCATTTAGGCTGTACATCAAAAGGGATTGCTGAGCACAAACTGTAGACAATGTCACCTCTGAAAGAAAATGCAAGCAACCACAGACTTTCAGCCTCGTTGGATCTCATTGGTGAGTTGCAGTGGAGTCATTATGAAAAATTGAGCTATGGAACCCAGTTAAAAACAAACCCATATCAATTATGGGACTACCAACAATTGACAGAATAGAATTAATTATAGCCCCTGGATTTACTCTGAGCAATTCGGAAAAGAGAGAGATTTCAAATAAAAATAATGGAATCAGGATGCGTTTGATGCACTACAACAGAAGTTCAGAGTCAAAATCCTTTATTCGACCTTAGGCATAAGATCATAAAAGTGAATACAATCACAATAAAAACATAATAAAAATAGCATCATAAATCCAGGTATAAAAAGAATGCTAACAGCCAATTTATCATAAAATCCATTTCATCTCATTATATACAGTAAAAATATAATAAGCCATCCTAATACATCTTATGGGCCCGCCTGCTTTCTCTTTTTCAAACATGCCCACAAAAAATGAAGCTAGAGAAAAACAGACATAGGAGTTCTGCAGGGATTTAAGAAAAAACAGGGCTACACGGCAAAATCTAAAATTGTAACACTTACAAATTGGTACAATAAATTTATGTCTTTCTTGACAATAAAAGCCACAGAAAAATAAAACATGGAGATCGTTTTGGACGGACATATTGTCGGACATATTGTCACACGGACACACTGAGAGATCGGAATATTTGTATTGCTTCCCTGGGTATCCTATCATCAAAGGGATCATATTTAAACAAAATCTCAGTAAAATATATTTGTGATGTGGGAGTGTGACATCAGCCAAGTACAAAAAACTTCCCTCCACCAATGCTGGTGTTAGATCATACAGGCGAGCCGTCTGGGTGTGCAAGTTTTTTTCCTTTCTCAAGTATTGGGCCCTCAAAATGAATGTCTCAGCCAATTTTTGCTTTGTTATAAACTTACAGGTGGAAGGATCTTTAAAAAGGCGACTTAGGCCAATTGCAGATAATTCCGACTCCACATACTTTAACCACCTGATCCTGCTGTAATTATCTGACTTTAAAATAAGTGTTATTAAGCTTTGCGTAAGGGGAACTGTCGCCCTGCGCCAAATAGAAAGCCACAGTAGGAGTGGTGCCATTTTGATTGAGTCAATAATATATGGTAGGGCCAATTCCATATGTAAAACATAATTCGAATATGACTGTGGGAGGGAAGTAAAAGACTTAAAAAATGTATTCTCTATGGACTGCAGAGAATCACTGGGAGCCATCCCCCATACTGCTGCCCCATACACTGCTGCAGCCTTAGTTTTCGCATGATAGATTTTTTTCATTGGGATCAGAGGTTTGGCTCCCAGCCTTTTGGAGAATGTTTTCAATGCCATTAAACTTCTCTGCATGCCCATTGCTCTTCCCTCTACTAATTTAGACCATGATTGACTTCTATCAAAATAGGGAAATGAGTCCACCACATCAATTTTACCGGAATCCATAAAAAAAGCGGGTGGTCTGTCACGTTTCCCCGCCCCCGCAATGATGATAAAAAGATTTACTCTGGTTGACCTTTAAGTCTAATGAATTCATAAAAGACGCGTAAGCAGAAATAAGATGCTGGAGCCCCATCCCAGTTCGGGCCATCAAAACGGCGTCATCAGCATACACCAGCATTGGTAACCGCTGATGGTTAGCAAGCACAGGGACGTCCAAGGCTGCGCCCTCTAGATGCTTTCCCACACCATTGGTATAGATGGAAAATAAGAATGGTGCCAGGACGCAGCCTTGCCTTACCCCTCTCAAGATCTTAAATGGTCAGGTGCACTCCCCGTTCCTCCCATAACGGACAGAGGAGGAGGCATCAGAATACAGCTGTCTGATGAAGTCGATCAATTCCTGATCTATTCCCATCTCCTCCTTTATTTGCCAGAGTCTAGGGTGGGACACGCAGTCGAAGGCTGCGGATAAGTCCATGAAGGCAAGATAGATCTTCCCACCCTTGGCTCTGACATATCTGTCCATGATCAGTGAAAGATTCAGGCATTGGTCTATTGTCCCTTTTCCCTCTTGAAATCCATATTGGGACTCCATTAAAATGTTTTTACTCCATGCCCATGCCTCCAATCTCGTTAAAAGAAGACGGCCCATAAGTTTGGCCGTTGTATCGATCAGCGAGATTGGTCGATAATTTTTTGGGTTGCTTTTATCTCCCTTTTTGTGAATTGGGACAATAATACTGGTTGTCCAAGACATGGGGGGGCCCGCTATGGTAATTTTGTTAAAAACATTAGTTAAAAGGGGAACCAATATATCCATGTTTTCAAAAAAGAAGTCCATTGGGACACCATCGGGACCCGGGGCTTTCCCACTTCTGCAGGCCTCAATCCCATTCCTAACTTCGTTATAGTTAAATGAGAGGTGAATCCCGATGGTAAACGGTGCTGGTAATAACTGGTAATCAGTTGGGGCAAAAATACCTTTAAAATGAGCCACCCACTCCTCCTCCCCTACTCTAATTTTGCCCAAGTTTCTTCTTTTAGTACTTTTTCCCTGTTTTTCCTGGCCGCTTTATATTCCCTGCGGAGAGTGGAAATTTCGATACTATTTCTTGGTTTGACACCTAAAGCTTTGGTGAGAGCTTTCTTTTTTTGGGAACAGATAGAGTCAAACCAGCCCTTATCCTTTTTTGACTTATCGGAATTATTCTTAACAAGTGACTTCCTTATGCAATCCAAAAAGTCTACGAAGGAAGACACCACAAGATCGGGATGATTATCAGGGTCTAAACAATTACTAGTATTGGGGAGGGCACTCCTAATAATTTTAGGTATCACCTTTGTTTTGTCAATTTTGGGCCACTTCAGTTGGTATCCGTTTCGCCTTGCTAATGTAGGCTGACCAGTTACCTGGGGATTTGACACAGACTTCTGCATAAGTTGGATTTCACACAGTAAAATCGCATGGTCACTAAAGGTGTTAAATTCAATAGTTACTTTACTACACCTGATATTTAAGGGGTTTGAGACCAATATGAAGTCAATAGTCGATTCCTGATGTTCCCTCTGAAACGTTGGCGACAGGGTATCACTAATAGAGGCAAAGTTGTTGACCATAACCATATTTCTCATTGAATTTGGCGTATTGAGAGAGTTTCCATAGGTATTATGGGAGAAGTGATGGACAGGATTGCCCCTCATGTCCTCCACACCACAAACCCGCTCTAAATTATGATTACAAGGATGTAAGTTAATGTCTCCCAACCATACAATGTTAAGAACAGCCTTTTGTTTAATAAAATTAGTTGCCCTATCGATTGCACAGTTCACTTCATCCAAAGTTTTATGCATGTTTTGGCTGAAGTTATTATTATAAAAGTTTATTAAAAGCCATTGATCTCGATTCGAGAACTCTAAAATAATGAAATGAAAATATGGGGAAGTTCCTTCAAGCATCTTTACTTTTATAGCTAGTGTATTTGGAATTAAGGTTATTAACCCCCTTTGGCTCTTCCCCGAAGGGGACGGAGTAGCTCTTGTCTGGTACGAACGGTAACCATTTATAAAAATGTCTTCTATGGCCCAGGTCTCCTGCAAGCAGGTAATATCTTGATCCTGCCACAGTCTGAGCCAATGGGCATCCCCAAGTTTATTTAGAATACCTGCAACATTCCAGGATAATGTTCTTATTGCATCTAAAAACCCCTTCTTAGTATTACCTGGGATAATAGTTGCTTCTCTTTCGGTATAATTTGTGGGACTTATCATAGGAAAAACGGCCTGCCCCACCTGTCTACTCTTAGGAAGTCAATCACACGAATCTAGCCCTGAAAGGGGGGCAAATATATTCTCCAGAGGAATTCCCTGATTATTCATCTCATTAGGGATCCCTGGATTTTCCCTGGTATAAAATGACGGTCCCAACACCGGCAATGAAAAAGGCTTGTAGAAGTAGCCCAGCGAAACTGCGATGATCTGCGTCCCTACGGGAGGAATTGTGCACAAATGATCTAAAAGAAATTTTACAACGTAGGGATTATTAAAATTAATCACAACGCAATCACCCTCAGTCACTTTCGGAGACATGCCCAGCCACCCTACCCTTCTGGCCATAATGATTTGATTGGCTAAATATGTCCTCCCGCTACTAGAGCCTGCTGCATAACAATTCAGCCAGTGAAGGGACTTATCCATCAGCTGTGAAGTAGTTTCCACTTGACCCTCCCTCAAAGATGGAACATTTCTCAGTACTATTACTAAGGGCTTTGCTGCCGGGGGGAGATGGAGAGAATGGTGCTCGCTATTGATATGCTGTCTTGATTTGGCTACTTTATCACCACCCCCCCTTTGAACCAGTTGGGGATTAGTTAGAAAACTAGGTCTGGTGGAAGCTAAAGCTGAGTGTAAGTTCTGCTGGGCCCTTATGATTCCTAGAGTTTCACCTTGCGGGGGGTTACTGTTGTTAATAATCAGGGCAGCTCCCTTCATTGTAGGCGAAACTGGCCCCCCTATAGACACTGCGGGCCCAGAAGACTGGCGAGAGACATGACTATCTGTCTCCACACTCGGCGATATAGCTACGGCCTGTGTCTGGGCCTACCACCCCTCTGTTACATATGTCTGGGATCTGTTGTCATGAGTGTGATGCAATCTGCAGCCAACCTCCAATGATGCCAACCTTTCTTCAATTCTAGATAGTTTATACAAGAGGGGATTCAATAATACAGAAACCATAGTCTCCATCCGCTTCAAAAGGTCCTCCTCAGACGAAATTAAAGGTAAAACAGCAGTGTCTGAGTCCCTGGAGTTGACAGGATCTAATTGACCCACTTCCAAATCGTCTGGCCTTGAACGTTTCCCAGCACATGCCCCTTTCGTAAGTTTTTGCTTAGTGGGACCGCCCCCCCTTCTTCTCTTAACTGGGGGTCCACTGTGACCTGGGTCAGGCTGAGATGGCACTGACTTGGCCCGGGTCACTATGTTACCGGTTGATATTACTCCGAGGGAGGTAGTGGGGGACAGAAGATATAGCGACAACCGGATTAGGGATGAGCTGTTTTGGAGAACTCACTGGTAGAGGTACCGCACGAGTAGTGTTACAGGTGCTAATAATCCCAAGGGAGGAACGCTTTTGTAACATGAGAGAATCCAGAGAAAGCCGTCGCTCCGTCAGTTCTATTTCATGAGATAGAACAGTCTCAGCCCTCTTAAGAAAAGCGTCCAATGTACCTGCAACACCACCCCCTGGTTTCTTATTTGTTCCCTTCCGTCTACTCATGTTAGCACCAAAGACAGAATAAGGGTACACAAAGAGCACAGTACCTTCAGATTATGTTGGATGTTAGAAAGTGGGCCCAGCCCAGCCTCCTTCGGGCTCCGATGGGCGTGGACGGGCCCACCCTTGGCCCGGGCTTTGCCCGGGCAAAGCCCGGACGCGCCCCGCAACGCAGGCTGGCTCCTTCCCTTTATGCACGTACTGCGCTCTGCGCCAAGAATGCTGGTTGTTGCAGTCCTCCCAGGACTGTCCGCCGAGTAATCAGGTAAACGGATGGGGACCAGGTGAAGAACGCGGCTACACCGCGCCGCGGGCTGGCTCCTTCCCTTTATGCGCGTACTGCGCCCTGCGCCAAGAATGCTGGTTGTTGCAGTCCTCCCAGGACTGTCCGCCGAGTAATCAGGTAAACGGATGGGGACCAGGTGAAGAACGCGGATACACCGCGCCGCGGGCTGGCTCCTTCCCTTTATGCGCGTACTGAGCCAAGAATGCTGGTTGTTGCAGTCCTCCCAGGACTGTCCGCCGAGTAATCAGGTAAACGGATGGGGACCAGGTGAAGAACGCGGCTACAACAGAAGTTGAGTAGGCCAACGGTGGAACAGGTGAGGCACAGTGGACTCTTCGAGCGCAAATCTAACGGTTATGGATTGGAATGTCAGTTCATGCTCTACCTGACAGCAGGGAGAATTGCTTGGTACAGGGTTTCACTGTAGCAGACTACACTAAAACAATAACTGCTCTGACCAGAGATGCAAGGAATATTAGTACAAAGATGTGGCTTCCTAATGATAATGTAAAATATGTGACGGTCTAAAAGGCAAGCGACATGAAGTTGCTGGTATAAAAGCCTTCGGAGCAGGAGCAGCACTCACGGTGTGCCGTTGGCTTCCACTACCATCCCTGTGGCCGCCCAATTTTGATTGGCGCTCCTTCCTACTGCTGTTGTGGGTTTTACCAGCAGCAATAAAGAGAAGGTATAGGGACATTCTCAAAATAGTAGGTTTCCTCCACATATATTGGGTTGTGTGAACTGTTAGTTGTCAGAAATATCTGACATGTCATAAATATTGCTTACAGAAATATAGTTCCATTGAGGGTATACTTTCTGTTATAAACTCTAATGAGCTTTTGTGGACAATATTTAGAACAATAACATTCTGGTACCAACACCCTTTATTGTTCTACATAAGCGCCGGCCGGCTCAGGTTAGTGCGATGAGGCGGTGGGGCGGGGCAGGGCGTAGCAGCGGGTGAAGCCAACAGACGACGGAATAGGTATTATTTATTTATTTAATTATACCTATTCCTTCGTCTGTCGACTTCCTGCCCCCTCCCACCACGCCCTGCCCCCCCCCCGTCCTGCCTCACCGCATTTACCTGTGCCGGCCTCCGCTGTTCTACATTGCAGCAGTCGCGGAACAGGTTGTGTCTGCTCCCTGGCTCCCATGATACCACATTCTTTTGTGGGTGGTGGGTATTCTAACAGCAATGAAGAAGAGGTATGGGGACATGCTCTATAAAATTTGGTACTGCCAGTGGCGGCTGGCATCTACGGGAAGACTGGTAAAGGCGGGCAAATAAAATAAAATAAAATAAATAAACACCTACCTTACACGTCCTGTGCTCCGGACCTCTTTCTCGAGGGCGGGGCTGCGGCAACAAGCAAACTCCCTTGACAAATCATGGTGCTGCTCACATGCTGTTAGCCAGCATGTGAGCAGCGCCCTGATTGGAGGAAGTGGCCTCAGTCGGTGCTTGTTAGAATTGGGATTTCTGGTTGGCTAGGGCTTGCGCCTAAACCAGGCAGAAACCACCACTCTAGTCAGGGCAAGGGAGTTTCACGCCGAAGATAACCCCTGCTCACCCCCTTGGTAGCTTGGCATGAGCAGTCAGGCTTATCCCAGAGGCAATGTGTAAAACGTTTGCGCAACACACACACACAGCAGAGACACACTAGGCATACTACAAAAGAAACTCCAAACAAGATTATATAAAAATAGCCTTTGTATTATCATAAACACATTACATCATAACCACACATGTACACTGTGCCAACTGGCACCAGGTAATAATTTACAGGGGATTATATACATGACCGGGCCAATCGGGCCACGGTCAGAACCATCATAAAGCACAAGTAATAACACAACCAGTAACTACTGGAAAAATAATGAACTCAGCATTATCACAAGCAACATAAACGCATTATGTCTGCATCACATTGGGCATAAACATCATAGCATGACATTTGGTATAAACACATTATGCATTAGCATTAGGCATCACCTTGGGGCCTTGCGCCCTGCCAACACCACAACAATGACCCCAGGCCAACTGGCCTTCCTTGGGGCCAAAATGCCCTCTATCCAAAAGTCAGGGCGCAATAATCATTGGGCCTCCCACCAGGCCCTCCGGCTGCCAATGCAGCAGAAAGATGTGCGTGATGCACAAGGGGCGGGGGGTGCATCTCACCCCTTCCTTGCCATCCAACTAGGAATGCCCCTGTCATTGCAGCTGCCCGCGCTCCTGCGGTGCAGCTGAGGAAATTGGCTTTGGCACCACTGTGCCTCTGGAGCCCCACTCCGGCGGCTCTCTTCACGGAAGCAGGCCCGCCCGTAGTTAGGCTCGACCTTCGCCTGGCTTCCGGGCTGTCTCTCCCGGACCGCTCCTATTGGTTTGCCACAAATTAGCCCCGTCCACAACCAGGCACAGGCTTCTGCCTGTCTTCCGGGTCGCAGCTCGTGGTGCGGCGGCCTCTTCTATAGCGCAAAGATGTGGGGTGGGCTCCCGCTCCGTTCTCCTTAGATCACTGGAGTATTAGGGGGGGAGCACCACTCGGCCACAGCTCCCCCCTCCTTCCTGCACCGGCCACCGAAATGCGGGGTAGGCTCCCGCTTTCCCTCCAGCAGCATGGGGGAATCCCTACGCCGGGATTCCCTCTAATTCCTTCGCAGCCCAGCGCTGCACGGCACCAATGCTCCCCTCGTCCTGGAACTTTTAGGTGGGCCAAGCTGGGCAACGAAAACAGAAGGCAGGCCAGCACGCTGGGGTTCCAAGGCCAGCAGACCCCTCAGTTACCTAGCAGGTCAGCCAGTCCACCCCCAGCAGCGGTTCCTCCTGGCAGGCTGGCAGCCTGCCGGCCGCAAGTAAGCACCAGACAGCACACTTTACATGGGGTCACAGCCCCAATACTTATACAGGGCTGGTCATTGTTCTGACCTGGCACAGGGATTGGGGAACCAGTCTCAACTGGTTGTGGGGGGTACTGGAGCACTTTGTGTACAGTGCTCCCACCCTCCTTTGTCAGGTTGGGCTCTGTCATCAGACACACCACAGGGGGGCGGAGCCAGCATTCACCCAGGCAGGCACAGACCTATTCAGGGTCAGGGGACTACTCCTCCCACTACTCCAAATGCAGATCTCCTATTCAGCCTAGCGCTGACTCACCCTGCCCTCCCTGGAGCCACACACCTCACCAGCCCCTGTCACTCCAGAGCCAGACATGCAATACACATCAGGCAGGCAGACACATAGCACACAGAAATGCCAACTTCTAAAAGTGGCATTTCTAAAATAGTGATAATAAATCTGCGCACACCATTGCGTAGCATTTATTATTACTATTCCAAACATACCAAACTGGACCACGCTGCTCCTCTCATATCATGAATTACCACTGAAACACTTATCAGGGAATCCCCAATGCATTCCTATGAGAGGGCAAACCTCACAGCAGTGAGAAACCAAAATGGCTGTTTGTCACTACCAGGACATGTCACACACTTAAGGTACATGTCCTACCTTTTACCTACAATGCACCCTGCCCATAGGGCTAGCTAGGGCCTACCTTAGGGGTGACTGACATGCAGTAAAAGGGGGGTCACAGACGTGGCACGCACTTTAGGTGTCACGTCACAGCGGCAGTAACACTGCTCACACAGGCCCTGCAATGGCAGAGGCCTGAGACAGGTTTGAAAGGCTACTTTGGTGGGTGGCGCAAGCAGCGCTGCAAGCTCACCAGTAGCATTTAATTTAATGGCCCCGGGTATATTAGATACCACTTTACTGGGGACTGATAGGTAAATTAAATACGCCAAACAGGTGTAGACCAATCTTACCATGTTTACCACAGAGAGCACACACACTTTACACTGGACAACAGTGCTAAAGTGCTCAGAGTCCTAAAACCACCAACACCAGGTCAGAAAAAAGACTAGGAGGAAGGCAAAAAGTTCAGGGATGACCCTGCAAAAAGGGCCAAGTCCAACAGTGCTCTATAGTGCACTGGAGGCCTGCACTTACTCTCAACCCAGCTGTCTGGGTTGAAATGTTTAAAGTGCGCATGTCTGGCTGGCCATCGCAAGACGGCCGGCCAAAGAGACATGGCCGCTTTAAACAGTGCAAAGGCAGCCCTCTGCCCACCACTCCTCCCGGCTGTCAATCAGCAGGTCCTGCCCCATCTTGATGCTCAGTTCAGGACAGGACGATGACAAATAAAATGGTAATGAATCACCATTTTATTTTTCATTTCTGGGGCTTTGGGGGGCATTTTAGTGGGGCAACGCTCCTCCGTTCCAACAGAGGAGCCGCCCCTGTGTACCGCTCTCTTTTATTTTATCCCAAAGCCACAGCACCAGAATAAGGAAATATAAAAAGCTGTTGATAATTACTCTGCCTACATTCCAGTTCATCGCTTGTTGCTCACTGTGCCACTAAACACGGGGACCAAACAGATGAAAATGAACTTAGATTCGGCTTTTGTGCACTACAGCAGGACCGACCACAGCACCAGACCAGACTGTGTAATTTCACCCGCTTCTATGACCCCACATGCTGATCCCTACTTTCACTCAGTCTAATGACTTCTGTTGTGAGTAACATTCTTAAAAAAGTAGCCGAGGAAAGGATGCCATCAGTATCATCCCACTGCTCCCCTCACTGCCCTAAAGAGCAGCAGCAGAAAAGGCTCGGCCTACTCCCTGGCTTCGCATAGACTCCATACAAATGAATGGCACCTAATAGAAGAAAAAAAGACATTTTCACTGAGAGGCTAGCTAATTCGTAACAGTTAGCCAGTCATTTATATGGCATAGCAAGAGGAATTGACTAACATCAGATAACACCAGGTAGCTGCTACTACACCATCCCTTTCTGTTAATGGCTGCACGTTAATGGGATTTATAATCCTTTAAAATGCTTCCAATATTTGATGCTAATAAAACCTCATTACCGCTCCTTATGTTTTCCAATTATGATTTCAGTACTTTTGCCCTGCTTATTGCTTTGGCCCAGCAGGGAACATCCTCTTTCGCTCGTCTTTCTGCCATCTCCAGGAAAACAGAAAAGTAGATATATTTATTTTAGGACTTCAGCTAAATCGACCATGATAATCTGTTGTGGAGTAATTCTCAAGTCCTTGAGAAAGACTCAGTGGTATGCCATTTCTGAAGAACAGATCTGATCTCTGCTTTCATTAATGCTCCATTACACTGACATTTTCCCACTCCAAATAGATAGTAGTTTAGTGGAGGTCCTGATGTGTTTGCATTATGTTATTAGGGATCATTTCGTTGCATGCATGTTGTCCTTAAGTGGTCCCTATGCATAAAATTGTGCAAGGATAAAATCCCCACACATATGTACACAAGACAGAGACCTTGTACGAAGCAGAGTCAATTTAAGTGGGTGCGTACAAATCTATGTTTGAGGTAGATTTAATCTTGTTATTTTGGAAATTGACAGACTTCCACACGATTACACTCCAAAATCTATCACATTTTAGATTGTAGATTGAAGTCTCGGCTCTGGCCCCATCATTAAGCCAAAGAGGTTTCACTTTCTGTAAACCCAAGGAACTGAACTCTTATTATTGCAGCAAACGCAGTAACTTAGGGGCCTTGCAGTGTGAAGATCCCACTGCACTCCAGTTATAGCAGTGCCGGATTAAACCCTGTGGAGGCCCCTAGGCAGTCGAAATGTTGGCCCCCCCTTGCAAATTATCTCCTAATACCCAATGCACCGGACTTGTTTTTTACAAACTGAAAGCTGCCAGAAGATGAGCTTTTAAGAGACAAACTGTTATGTGAATCTGATGTCTCTGGTTTATGTACTTTAAGTTGTTAATGTGTACTTTACAGTAATACAGTATTTTCTCTATGAGGTCTTTAATGTAAAGTTTTCTTTTCTTTGAATTGATTCATTTTTTTCTATCTTTTGGAAACAATATTTAAGAAAGCTTGATTGTAATTTTCTTTCAAGATCAAATCAATATTTTTTTGATCCATTGTTGCGGGGCCCATAAAAGGAGTGGGGTCCATAGGCCAGTGCCTACTTTGCCTATTTGGTAATCCGGAACTGAGTTATAGAGTCTTATCAGGCAACAGGGAGTGAGGGGAACACGTGCCTTGCTTTCATCGGGTGCCATGTTATCTTTACTATACCACTCATTAAGCCCATGCCAGGGAATATGGGGCCAGAGGTACAAAGATAACATTCACAAAAAGTGGTTGAAAACTGTGCAAAGACCTTTTACAAGTAGGTTGGTTCACACAATACCGAATCGCAGGCATTCAGAAAAGGTTTTTTAGATTGCAAAATGGATTTAGTACATCAGACAAAGTGATTTATCAGTCGCAAACCTTGTAATTCAGAGTTTGTGACTGCTAAATCACTTTGCACATCAGGGTGCTCGTTCTTTCTGTAGAGAACCCCAATAACGCCTTCAAACATGAGGTTATCGCCTATCCTTTCTGACCTTGGCAACAAATGGTCACTTTCAATTCAATTCAATTTAAATCTTTATTCGATCTATGTACAGATAGATCATAAAAGCACAAATTCATCAATTAAATCACATTAAAACTCATTAACTAGAAAAACATAAAACAATTTTAAAACCTTATTAAACTTTTTTAATTCATTATTAAAACCAAAATCATCTGTACAATTTAATTCGTGAAGATTAAGATTCATAATTCATCATAGCAGTCCCCTGGCCCTTCTATTCCTCCAACAGGCCCATAAAAAGGAAGCTACAAAATAACAGACATGGAGGTTCGAAAGAGCTTTCAGAAAATGCAGTGCCACTCTGCATTGTAAAAAATGCTTCTGCCTTAAAATTAGCAGGAGGAACCTTTTCCTTTCGTTAAGATAAAACTTACAGAAAAGAACCAAATGTAGGTCAGACTGGTGAACGGTTATCACAGGGGCAGGGACCTAGATCTGCATGCTTGTACCTCTTTTCTGGGAACCCCAACATCAAGGGAATTAGATTCAGGCGAAAGCGCAGCAGAATAAATCTGTGTTGGGCTACTGTAACGGAAGAAAGGTAACAGTAGCCTTCCTCCGGTCTTGGTGGAATTTGATCATAGACTGCAAGCGCCTGGGAATGCCTGTTCTTTTCCCAGCGGTCACGGTTGGCCTTCAGCAAAAAGAGGTTAATTAATTTCTGTTTAGAGACCTTGATACAGGTTGTTGGGTCCCTAAAGAGGTCTCCCAGCCCTATTGCATTCAGTTCCATCTCCACATATCTGAGCCAGCCAATCCTGCTATGGCCCTCGAGCCCCAGGCAGTCACCAATTATACGTTGGGTTAGGTTGACGGTAGCCCTTCGCCAAATCGAGAGCCACAACAGGATGGGTGCCATTCTGATAGAGTCAGACAGATATGGGAGGCCTAATTCGAGATGCAAGATGTAATTAGCTGAAGGTGGTAACGAGACCCTGGTCTTAAAAAAGGTGTCTTCCACTATCTGCAGTTGATCAATTTGGGCCATTCCCCACACTCCGGCCCCATAGGTTGCCGCCGTCTTAGTTTTAGCTTGGTATATGTTTATTATTATATTAAGAGGGCTGGCACCTAGTTTTTTGGCGAAAACCTTTATGGCTTGGGTTCCTCTTTCCATACCCAGGGCCCTTGCTGTCACTAGTTTGTTCCAGGATTGCTTGTTATCAAACAAGATCCCCAGGTATGGGAAGGAATCAACTACCTCGATTTTTTTTGAGACCAGATGGAAATAAGGTGTTTTAACGCTTCTAGGAGCTCCCGCTATAATAATGAATTATTTGGATTCATTCACCCTGAGGTCTAATGAGGCCATAAATGAAGCATACGAGGATATGAGGCCTTGAAGAGCTATCCCAGTCCTGGCGATTAAAACCGCATCATCAGCGTATGCCAAAATTGGGAGAGAGATGTTGTCAAATTTCGGCACATCTAGGGAGAGACCAGACAGGGCCGCCTCCACCCCGTTGGTATAGATGGAAAAAAGAAACGGGGCAAGGACACAGCCCTGTCTGACTCCCTTCTCAATCTTGAATGACCGCGTGCACTCCCCATTTCTGCCATACCGCACAGAGGCGGTGGCATTGGCATACAACTGACGGATGAAGCTGATAATCAACGGGTCAATCCCCATACCCTCCATCATCAGCCACAATTTAGGATGGGACACACAATCGAAGGCCGCTGACAAGTCCATGAAGGCCATGTATAACCTCCCTCCTTTGGCCTTCGTGTACTTGTCTATGCAAAGCGAGAGATTAAGACATTGATCCACTGTCCCCTTGCCTTTCTGAAAGCCATATTGCGCTTGCATTAAAGTGTTACGATCTTGGGCCCACTCCTCCAACCTGGCTAACAACAGCCGGCCCATAAGTTTGGTAGTTGTGTCCAGGAGGGAGATGGGCCTATAATTCCTAGGGCAGCCTCTATCTCCCTTTTTAAAAATTGGGACTATTATACTGTGGCTCCAGGAAGATGGGGGGCCCACCACCGCTATACTGTTTAAAACATTTGTCAATAACGGGACCCATAGCTCAAAGTCGACCTGGAAAAGGTCAATTGGAATCCCGTCTGGACCCGGAGCATTTCCTTTGACGCAGGCTTCCAATCCCTTTCTCACTTCATGCAGAGAGAAGGTCAGGGTCCCATTAGTGTGGCAAAGTTGGTCTAATTGAGGAAACTCTTGGGGGGAATGTAATGCAAAGATGCTTTCAAAATACCCTATCCATGCAACTTCCTCTACATGGCTATCCAAAGACGGATCATTTGAGTCTTTGAAGTATGGGGCATTTATAACTTTCCAGAACTCCCTGCTATCACATGAACTTGCAGCTTGTGCCAAATCGTCCCAGGCCTTCTCCCTTAGTTCCTTAACACTTGTACTTCTTGCCTGTTTATAATCTTTGCGAAGTGAACTTATCAGTTCTGGAACTCTGGGTTTCATTTTTAAGGCGCTATCAAGGGTTCTCTTAGCTAGGGAGCATCGTGAATCAAACCACCGACCGGATGGTGTACCATTTGCTGGTTTATATCGGGTAAGTGTGGCTTTTAATTTTAGGAGAAGGGTTTCAAACTGGGAGACTAAAAGGGAGGGAGAGACATCCTCAGTCAAACAGAGTAGAATGTCCCCCTTCGCCTTAGTTAATATGTCAGGGACCAAGTTCTTTTTCTCCACCTGTGCCCACTTCAGTTGATATCCATTATTTCTAGATAATGAGATGTTATTCACTAACGGATGATGTCTCTTCACTTTTTGGGGGATGCTTAAATAAATAAGTAATATTGCATGATCACTGTGGTCGGTGAAAATATTGCTAGAGTGATCAATTCTATCCTGTAGTACAGAAGAAGCTAAAATAAAATCGATTGTGGACTCCGAGTTGTTTCTCCTAAATGTGGGATCTATTTGACCTGTCTTGCCACTATTAACTATAGTCAAGTGACTTGTATACAATAGCCTATTGAGCGTGTCACCATATTCGCTATGCTTAAAGTGTGTAAGTGGGTTACCTTGCGGATCTTCCAACCCGCACACGCTCACCTCATTGTATTTACATAGATGAATATTAAAATCCCCCAGCCATATTAGGCTGGGAGGGCCCTTCTGTGTCCGTAAATTAATTGATCGAATTTCATTATTTAAATTATCGACCACTTGTTTCATGTTGCCCCCAAAATTATTATTGTAGAAGTTAATTAATATCCAATGGACCTGATCTTTCACCAATTGGACAATTTGAAAGCAATTGTTCTGAGGACCCAACTGTTTTACTTGTACCGAAAGTGTGTTAGAAACCAAGGTTAGTAAACCACCCTTAGCTCTGCCTGACGCTGAAGGAACGGCTGGAGTATGAATAGACCGGAACCCTGCAAAGAAAACTGGCTCCACTGCCCAGGTTTCTTGGAAACATATATCGTCCCTCTTTTGCCAATAATTAAGCCACTCCACGTTTCTTACTTTTGAAGCAATTCCTGCTACGTTCCATGAGGCTAGACCTATGATGTTCCTATCCCCTGTTTCCTGGGGTAAAACGGACAAGGATGAAACCTGCCTAGTGGGCTCAATCTTGGCTGAAATTGTATATGGTGGATACGTGGGTATTGATGGTCAGTCGCATGCTTCCATATCAGAAAGGGCTTCAAATCTGTTTGAGAGCCCAACACCCGATGTGGTGTTTGGGCAGTCTAACTGATGTGACGCCGAAAAGCCTGATCTTAGGCTGCCCCTCTGATCGTGACCTGGGAATGGGGCCTGTTTATAAAAGTATTCCAATGGTCGAGGAATAATCTGCGTGTTCCTAGGGCGAAGTCTATCCAGATTCCTAAGGAGGAAAATGCCAGTATAAGGATTATCAAACTTTATCACTACGCAATCTCCGGGAAAAGTTTTCATTGATTGGCCCACCCACCTCACCCTCCTAGCCATGATAATTTGGCTGGCTAACTTATGACTGCCCATACCCCAGTTCATGGATTGGCTAGATAGCCAGTGCAGGGATTTGTCCATAAGCTGCGTGGTGGATTCCTGCTGATTGGGGCGCAGAAGGGGGACATTGGTCAGCACCAGCACTAAGGGGGAAGCTGCCGGTGGGAGATGGAGGCATTGTTGACGGTTATTAGCATCCCTTGCTAGAGGAAGATGGTCTGTTCCTGATGGATGAGATGCCATTCTTGGTCCCCCTGGCCCTCGTGCATTCTGGTATGCCTTGTATGTCACTTCTTCTTTGTCCATAACGAATAAGGATTGTGTTGGTGGTTGAGGGAGGGATTGCTCATGCACTAGAGGTGGTGGACCGTCCGAAATGGCTGTACTTGGGGAAATACTTGAGAATGGTAAAGTGATCACGTCCCCACAGGCACGGACATTTTGTTGTAGATTAACCATGCGTGGGTGTGTAGATTCTGCATTCTGGGTTAATGATGGTACAGATGTAAATTGAGACTCAAGGGCAACTAATTTTTCTTCAATCTTTGTCAATTTAAAAAGAATAGGATCAAGAAGAGTGGTCATTCGTTTGGTGACTTCTGCTCAAAAAACATTGTCCACCTCTAACTCTCGGGGCATGGCGCTTTTACTTGGTAGCGCTTGCGATACAGTATCCGGATTAGCTGGTTTTGCATTTACTGCCCTGGGTTTAGTCACTCTTGCAGGTTTAGCTTGTTTTGATTTGGCAATTCCACGGGGCTTCCGTTGTTTTGAGGGGGCAGGATTGACCACACTAATGCAAGATGGCGATTCATTACCCCTAGAGGTGAGTGTAGAAGGTGATCGAGTATTTAATGAGGACTCCCTTTGACCAGGTGGAAGGTCGTCAGGTGATTGGAAACCGGGGGACAGGGGAACGATCTCAACAATGCTCCCAGGGGATGATCTATTGGCTAGCAAGAGTGGTTCCATGGACAAGCGCCTCTCTGTGAGCTCTATTTCGTGAGAGAGGACGGTTGCAGCTCTAATCAGGAACGCATCAAGGGTTGCCACTGTTCCTCCCCCTGTTGTGTCCACAACTGGTTTCTTTCTTCCCATGATTAGTAAGGGGTTCAATAGGTAAAACGAATAAAAGTACCTTAATCCAGATGTCAGGTTTCAGAGGGTGGGCCCAGCCCAGCCGCCTCCAAGCTCCGACGGGCGTGGACGGGCCCGCCCTTGGCCCAGGCTTTGCCCGGGCGCGTCCTCGCGCACGTCCTGCGCTGCGGGTCGGCGTTGGGGATGATGGGCGTTGTAGTTTGCCCTCACTGCCACTGCAGTCACGCTGGTCTCCTCTCCCCGGGCACAAAACACAAGCTCCTCGCTTGTTCAGCAGATTGATACCATGACTGATAGCGCGCGGTGTTTCCTGTTCCACAAACGCATACTTAAAGCAGCAATGAATTTGAAGAGAACCAGATGCCCCCGGCAAGCCCAACAATTCCGCAGCCGTAAAAATATGAAAACCAATCAGTCACTTTCAATATGTGGAATCTCCATTCATAAAAGTCAACAAATCCTGATTCTACAAATCAAGATCTGCAAACCTAGTTTTTATGTAAATGTGTGACGCTTAAGTGTGCAAAATATTTTGTGAATGAGGCCCAGTTATCCTCATTTGACGTCTAAAAGCCTCTTAAATCCTTCCATGAGTAGGTCAGCTGCACACAGATTGCTGGAGTTTTGTCCACTCATTCATACAGATGCCCTGCATAAATGAAGCAGGCCACAGAGTATGGGCTCACCTGGACTGCTGCTTATTCGAAAGGCAGCCTCACCAAGGCTAGAAGGATCTGTAGGCGGCCTGGGATCAGGCCCTACTGCACACATGCAGCAAACCACATATTGTTTCCTCACCGTGCTGCCCTTGAAACTCCATGCAGACGTAATGCTCCTCTGCTCTAGGATAGTCGCCCTCTGCCACCTATTACCTGAAGCTGTGCTCTGTTTGGGATAAGTTTACAGAGCCATGATTATGGTTGAGAGCCAAGAACGCAGCAGGCAATCTAGGCCAGGCCGAAGAAGCGTAGATGATGGGGATAAATAAGGTTGCACTCTGCTCTGTGTTATCTAAGGTTGTCCTCTGCCCTGTGTTATCTAAGGTTACACTCTGCTCTGTGTTATCTAAGGTTGCACTCTGCTCTGTGTTATCTAAGGTTGTCCTCTGCTCTGTGTTATCTAAGGTTGTCCTCTGCTCTGTGTTATCTAAGGTTGCACTCTGCTCTGTGTTATCTAAGGTTGTCCTCTGCTCTGTGTTATCTAAGGTTGTCCTCTGCTCTGTGTTATCTAAGGTTGTCCTCTGCTCTGTGTTATCTAAGGTTGCACTCTGCTCTGTGTTATCTAAGGTTGTCCTCTGCTCTGTGTTATCTAAGGTTGTCCTCTGCTCTGTGTTATCTAAGGTTGCACTCTGCTCTGTGTTATCTAAGGTTGCACTCTGCTCTGTGTTATCTAAGGATGTCCTCAGCTCTGTGTTATCTAAGGTTGCACTCTGCTCTGTGTTATCTAAGGTTGTCCTCAGCTCTGTGTTATCTAAGGTTGTCCTCTGCTCTGTGTTATACCTGTTTGGGAGTGGCTCTCCTGAGCATGTGACCCCTATTCTGTGGCTTTGTTCCCTCGCTTTTGATGCAGCTATTAATTCCCTTCCTTTGGTGGTGAATGTCTGTTCAGCGGAATACGGGGTGTGTGTATATGTGTGTGTGTGTGTGTGCGCGTCTGTGTGTGCGTCCATGCGTCTGTGTGTGTATGTGCATGCGTGTGTGTGTGTGCGTGCGCACGAGAGTGAGAGAGATCTGCACTACTGCAGCCAATGCTTTATGTGTCCTCTGCATATCCAGACACTTTTGGTGAGTAGTAAAATACATCCACATTGGGTTCCAGTGGGCTGGGGTGTGCACAGTTTTTAACAATCAGAACATTTCAGTCTATGAGTAATAACGCATGACTAGGTGAGGCGCAGCAGCAGCCCGTCGGTACAAGCTGAGGGGCCAGGCTCTCCACTCTTTTCCAGGCAAGAAGAGTATCTGTCAGGCTGAAGAAAGGTCTGCTTGACAGACACTCTTCTTGTTCAGGTCAGGCATCAAGGAGCTGGACATGCGCTAAATGTGCTGGTTGGGACTGCTGCCTCCCCTCAATGGCTGCCTGTGCGGTAGAAACATGCATAGTAGCTGTCTGCACTGATCCTATAGCTGTTAGTGATGCTTGAGCTAGGGAAATCTGAGCTGCCCCTTGAGAATATGTGTGACAGGGAAAGAAAGAATGAGAGTATAGGGGAAGTTTGCACTACTATTCTATAGTTTTGTGTGAAGGAAGCTTGCACTGCTGCTGCCTGTTCAGTGGACGTGTGCACAGTAGCTGTCTGCACTGATCTTATAGGTGTGAGTGATGCTTGAGCCAGGGAAATCTGAGCTGCATCTTGAGAATGTGTGACAGGGAAAGAAAGAATGAGAGTCTGGGGAAGCTTGCACTACTATTCTATAGTTCTGTGTGAAGGAAGCTTGCACTGCTGCTGCCTGTGCTGTGGACGTGTGCACAGTAGCTGTCTGCACTGATCTTATAGGTGTGAGTGATGAGCTGCATCTTGAGAATGTATGACAGGGAAAGAAAGAATGAGAGTCTGGGGAAGCTTGCACTACTATTCTATAGTTCTGTGTGAAGGAAGCTTGCACTCCTGCTGCCTGTGCAGTGGACGTGTGCACAGTAGCTGTCTGCACTGATCTTATAGGTGTGAGTGATGCTTGAGCCAGGGAAATCTGAGCTGCATCTTGAGAATGTGTGACAGGGGAAGAAAGAATGAGAGTCTGGGGAAGCTTGCACTACTTTTCCATAGACCTTTCTTTATCCCTTTCCACATGCAGTTTGTTATTTAATTATTGCAAAAATATTGTTGTCTACATATTTTCACCTTCTTTTTATACTGTGCATAGCTGTTCATTTAAAAATATGCATCTCACTCCACCACACAGCCCGAAAACCATCGTTAATTTGAATGGCTTAGAGGAGTTTCTATACGAAGGGGTTACGGATGTGACACCTACAGCCTTTGCAAGCAGAATATGTGCATTTCACAGTGGCCTTAAAATCGAGAATAATTCAGAAAATGTCATGATTGTCTGCATGGAGCAAAGTTTAGGGTGAAAAGTGAAAACAATCTTCTCACGGATGGATTGAAATCAACAACGTAAGTTACTAATGTCTATTGGGGTTTAGATGCCTTATCATGTTCAGTGTTTGACCTCCAACACCATCCTGTCAAGAAAAACAATAAAGCAGACACCCTCCCCACTATACCGCCAAGTTATAAACATATCTGATACTATTGAAGTAACAACTGCAGACACACCAGCATTAAATCAGGTCATTGCATATAAAAACCCTGCCACTGACTACCCCAGTTAACCAAACAAGAAATACAGCATGAACAGCAGTTTGACCTCAGAATTATCTGTTTAAAAATACTTGGACCAGTTCCAAATGCGGGGTTTGAGGTTCTGTGGTTACAGTATGGCCGTCAATTCACCAAAATGCTGGGTTAGCACAAGTGGCATGGCATAACCACCCTTTGATCAAGTGACATCACAGGAAGTGACATTATGTGATCTTTGTCCCTGAATCCTCTGAAAAAGTGATGTAATAACATGTTACTAAAGCAGATAAATGTTCATTTAAAATGCCACCTGATATGATAGGAACATTACACATTTCTCTTTCTTGTTGCGAGAAAAAACATATATTTGTTGGAAGAGGAGAATATAGTGCCACAAAACACTAAACACCACTGGGAAGCAACATTACTTATACCTAAAGCTGTCATGATTTAATAGATTTTCTAGTGTATACCCCAGGTATAAAATCTATTGGTAAATTACAGAAAGACAAACAAAAGATTTAAAAACAATAGTGGTTTTGTCCACCTGCATTTATTCATGTAGATCATATATTGAATATGATATTTTTTTATTTTATTCTCGAAGAATATACATTGCACTCTTGTTTGTTTAGAGAGCTAAGAGTCTAATGCCCTAGGTTACAGATGGAGCTGCAGAAAGTGGGCAGTGCACACTGCAGCATTTTTTATCTTCTGTTTTTTGCATTGCCTCAGCCAGCTCTGAGGCTAGGGGTCACAAAGACAGTGCCATGGGTCGCAAGGAGCAACCTAGGGGTCGCAGTTATGACCCCTGGCAAGCCCTACATGAGTTACAGCGATGCACCGCTCACACTAGCTGCCACTTTACCACACAGCAAGCACACTTTTTCCTTCCAGACCATGACCTTCCCCTGCTGAACCCTATGAGCTTTAGGACTGGGAGCTATAACTTGTGCCCCTATTGTGTAAGTCCAGTAAAAGCCCCATCAGACCCCTTGGTAGTGTGGGACGTGTTTCATACGCAGTGGTAAATCACATCTAAAGCATGTTTTACACACGCTGCAACTCTTGGGGATGATTCGTAATGTGCACTGGCACGATTTATGACTTTTTACAAGGGTAAGCCTAAATCCTACCAGGTTAATGTGAATAATCCCTTATATTTATACAAATGGAAAATGCAATCAAATGGGTATTTTATGGGTACACGTCTGCAACAATTATGAGTTTTGGGTGAAATGTGTACTCACAGATGTTAAGAGGAGTCTCTCATTTGCAACTACCTATTGTTAATTCTCTACGACCATCCAGACAAGCACTGGCAAAGCCACCAGATCTGCCTTTTTTGTTGTTGTGGTTATCAGTGACTGATTAATTAGCTCACAATAGAGCCATTGATTAGTGTCGATAATAAACAACAGAGCTGTCCATCAAGTTAGAGCAAAGCCGCAGGGTTAGCTCTAAGGCCATAGAGCTGTCAGAAGGGTTCTTCAAGTGCTAAACCGACTCATGCTTCAGACAGCAAATATTTAACAGGTTAACACCAGAGCTATCACTCAGGATACACCAGTCTCACGGGTGTAGTCTCTAGACAGCAGAGGCTTCCATGAGGTAAACATCTAATGCAGGCTTGGGTCTTAAGACCGCAGAACTGTCCTAGATCATAAATAGTAAAGCGTTCAGAGAGCTGAGATATTCAATGTGTTACAGAGCCCTCAAAGACAACTTATGGAGTAACCTCGTCCTGTAGCACCTCTGGTTCCTACGTTTCGGATTACCCCCTTTCCCACGCTCTCCTTCTCTCTTGGGCCTCTCTTCCACTTCCTGCTTTCACCCCTTCCCACTATCCTCCTTACAGCCTTTTCCACAGCCCCTTCTCTCTTGAGGCCTCTCTTCCACTGTCCTGCTTACCGCCCTTACAACGTACCCTTCCTTCTTGAAGCCTCTCTTCCACTGTCCTGCATACTGCCCTTTCCACTACCCCATCTCTCCTGGGGCCTCTCTTCCACTGTCCTGCTTACTGCCCTTTCCACTGTCCCATCTCTCCTGGGGCCTCTCTTCCACTGTCCTGCTTACTGCCCTTTCCACTGCCCCATCCCTCCTGGGGACTCTCTTCCACTGTCCTGCTTATCGCCCTTCCAACTTACCCTTCTCTCCTGAAGCCTCTCTTCCACTGTCCTGCTTACTGCCCTTCCCACTGCCACCTCTCTGCTCTGGCCTCTCGTCCATTATCCTGCTTACTGCCCTTCCTTCCCACTGTCCCTTCTCTCCTGTGGCCTCTCTTCCACTAGCCTGCTTACCGTCCTTCCAACTGCCCCTTCTTTCTCGAGGCCTCTCTTCCACTATTCTGCTTACCACCCTTTCCACTGCCCCTTGCCTCCAGTGGCCTTTCTTCCACTATCCTGCTTACCGCCCTTCCAACTGCCCTTTCTTTCCCAAGGCCTCTCTTCACCTATCCTGCTTACAACCCTTCCCTCTGACCCTTCTCTCTGATGAGGCCTCTCTTCCACTGTTCTGCTTACCACCCTTTTCACTGCCCCTTCTCTCCTGTGGCCTCTTTTCCACTATCCTGCGTACCCCCTTCCCATGCCCCTTCTCTCCTTTGGCCAGCATTGTGGTTGAGAGGGCAGTCAGAGTTTGGCAGTAGCAGAAAGAATTCTCAGCTGTCTTTCGAGGGACTCAGTGTTTCATGCACCAAAAAATGCAGAGATTGTGTGTATTATGTTACCCAGTGCTACAATGTTGGTCACCTAGGATGGGTGCCCTCATTATCACGTTAGGAAGCGGCCATCTTGAGTGAGGGGGTCCCCTTAGTAAAAACACATATAAAATAATAAGTACCAGGTTCCAGGAAAGCTACAGTCTTGCACTGCCTGATACAAATCATCACGAGAGGCAGTGGCGTCGCTTCAGGAGGGGAGTGTGGGGTGTGACACCCCCACAATAAATGCATTCTTTGGGTCTCGGGCCCTGAGTCGGGTCTGCTATGCCTGTGTTGGTTTTTCTTGTAATCCTGATCTCACCAAGAGGATTTAACCTGTTCATTTTTTGGAGTCCAATGTTTTTGTGTAGTCTATATTTATCTCAGTGCCTGTTGTTTTGTGTGTGGAGGGTGAATACACAAAAAAATACATTGATGGGATTCGCGATGAAAATGTCAGAATATTCATCCATATGCAAAATTGTACCAAGGCACACGAAAAATAATCTTTGTTCTTTTTTCGGCGTTCTCCGTGGGAGTTTTGTCTCATTTAGATGATGGATCAGTTTGCTTTTTCCTTCAGCAAAATCATTTTTCAAACGTATACACGAGGCGCAAAGAAAGCAGGAACTATTTGAACCGTGCCTTACACGGGACAGTAAGTAGGTAATGTAGACGATAAATTGAGATGCTTAGCAGATTGTAAAATCGCCCACCCCGCGCCATCAGACTGTGCGTGAAGGGCCGATTTGTCACTCCCTTCCACGTGACTGCGATACGTGCTAGAAATCCCCAAGGGCGACTCTCCCAATGTACACTTCGTGTTCTCTCTCTTTTGACAAACTTTTTCCTTAATATCATTTTGTTCTCTCACTACACCAGAGCTGGGTGATACATGCAAACCAGGCGCCTGCTGCAATAACTCAAACACACACACACACACACACACACCCACATTGACTACCTTTTGCAGGGCAAAGGGGAAAATGAATGCCAAAGCCATCACTTCTAATAGAAAGTATAATTATTAGGAACTTTAGCAGGGATATTTACTGTACTGTTCATGTGGTTTATATTGAAACATACTAAGATAATACAGACTTCAACAACAGATGCAAAACAACCCTAAGCGAGCCTTAACAGGCAGTAGATGCTCCATGGAAGTAGTCAGTTACTCAAAATAACTCGTGGTGATTTGTTTCTACAACTTGTTAGTCTAGTAACTGCAGTGCCGAGTTGTTCCATGTTTATGCGTTTGCATTCTCATTGCTAGCACAGCTCAGGGGTTAATGTGCCTGCTGAATCCCAGAGGCTTGATCCAGTCTTTCACCACCTCAAACTAATAGTAAAATGAGTGTGAAAACTAAGGGCCAGATGTAGGTAAAATCAGTTTAGCGAGTCCTTAATAGTGATTTTTAGGGAATCGCTATTAAGGACTCGCAAATGCTATGTAGGTAGGAATCTCAATAATTTTAGCGATTCCTACACATTCCTTATTTGCGACTACTGCAAATTGCAACTTCGTAAATAAGGAATGGCTCCTCATTCATTCCTATGGGCCAAGAGGCCCATAGGAATGAATGAGAAGCTATACAGCAATTTGCGAGTACCCAATAGGTACTCGCAAATTGCGCACGCAATTTCAAGGGTTCCAAAAGGACACCCTGTTGCACCCCTGAATTGTGCATGTGTGCACTTGTGGTGCACATACATGCCCTAAGGGCATGCCACATGGCACTTTGAAATAAGCAAAAAAGTGCCTTTTTAAAGGAAATCGCAACTTACCACCAACTTTAAGTTGGTGGTAATTTGCGATTCCTTAAGGCAATATCGCAATTTGCGATGCCTACTAGCATAGCATTTAGGGAATCGCAAATTGCGATTCTCTAAATGCTTATGTAAAATAAGGAATCGCAATTTTTGCAATTCCTTATTTTGCAAGTAGGTATTTGCCTACTACATACATAGCACACAGCTAAATTGCGATCGCAAACGCTGATATTCTGCGAATTTCAGCGTTTGCGATCGCTATTTCGCTTGCTACATCTGGCCCTCAGAGTAGTAAAATGAGTGTGATTGATTTGTGTAACAGTGCAAATATTATTTACAGCGTTAGTAGGTTAAAATGGAACCTTCCATCAACCTAAAAGGGACAGTTGTCCCGCCCCGGAAGTGACATCACTTCTGTGGCCGGGACTTCGGGGCCCCTGGGGTCCTACTAGCGTTAGATCTCCTTAGTTTCAGGAGAAATTTAAAAACTTGGCTCTTCCAACATTAGATGAGGCCTACCTGCTGTTGTGTGCACTGTTCTGTCAAGGGGTTCTGCTAGCGCGGGACACTCTCAGGAGTAGCCGTGCGCTCTACAAATACCCAGTAACATAACATAACATAACAGAAGACAGAAATGAGCAGTGGGCAGGAGCTATCATATATAAACAATGTGTTTGTATTATTCTTAGATTATCGTGACCCAGGAGCATCCAGGTTTCCTTCTTGATGGAGAGGCGGAAGTTTGTCGTATTTATGGCACTAGCATGGCCCAAGCGTCCGCCAGTGAGCATTTATTTTTACTTAAATGCACTTTACAGTGCCTATTGAGAGTGCAACATCAATTTAAGTGTGATCATTAGCATCTTAAAACAACCATTTACAAATCCAATGTGTTTCTCATTGCTTAAACCTCTCTTCAAATCTTTCTTCTCTGAGAATGCTTAAACGTTACATTCATGCAGGGTTGGACTTGGACAGAAAACAGGCCTGTGCGCCAAAATAAAAGTGGCCACCATTAGTGACCTTGATAGCTAAAAATGTGGCCCTTGTTTACAAACTGGGGCAGGTTTGAACTTGTAAAGACATGCTGCATATGTGTTTTCAAAGATTTGAGCTTGCTTCAGGCAATGTTTGTTTTAATATCAGGGAAAAGAGACATAAAATCCTGCCCAGCAGACCATAAAACAGACCCACAAACAGGCAAAAAGCAGGCCCACTCACTGATCTGTCAGACCAGCCCGTAGGGCACTACCTGATTGCCCTATAGGTCCGTCCAACCCTGCATTCATGCCTGGGCAACATCATTCCATGGCTGTCATCAATGGGCACGGTTCACAAAAGGCTCTTTGACAGTGTTAATTTGAGCCAATAATTTCACAGGAGATGTGTTTCTGGCACAAATTTATGGGGACCAGTTCTTATTTCTCCTAAACAAACTTTGATCCAGAGCAAAAGAGAGAAAACGCACAAAAAGGGGAAAGAAGGAAGAGAAAGACAGAAAACAATGACAAAGTGAGAAAGCGGCGATGAAAAAGAACCTGCAAGAGTGAACTCAAGGGGCAGGAAGTGTATGCTGGTGGTTTGAAGAGGCACGATGTGGAATCAAGATTATGCATTCTTGATGTTCAGCTGGCCGACCTTCAGTAGTGCCAGCCACGGGCTTCTGAATCAAACTTTGGGTTATGACACTTATTCTTTTAAAAAATAAGCGCTGCTCTTTAGAGTACATAAAGTAGTATGCCAGTAGTGCTACTTCACATACTATGAAATCAAATTCATAAACCTACGGCCTGAGACCTCTTCCTTTGCTTTTCTATCTTTTCTGTAAGGAGATCTCTGCCACTGGGTAGTTATAGTTAGGTCAGCGTTTCTATAGGAATGCCATTTTTATTTGCTAATAACTTTGGCCGCATTTGACGAATCTTCACAAAACTTTCCAAAAAGTGCTCTTGTTTGCCTAGTTTGTCTATGGACAGTTTCGAGGTGAACTGTCAAGCGGGGGCAGATATAAAAGGGGAGTCCCAAAATGCAAAATCCCTATGCATTTTTTCACAGACTTTTTTAGACAGTGCAATCACAAAAACTGCTGAACTGAATTACGCCAAATTTAGCAGGAAGGTAGATCTTTGCCCACAAGGAGTGCTTTTTGTGATTTGGTGTAAATCATTTCAGTAGTTTTTGCAAAGTTAAGGTATTTGTATATTCAGATGGTTGGGTCTGTGAGAGTCTCTCGAGAGTCTCAAGGGAGCACCAATTTAAAATTAGAGCGTTCTGATTGGCCCAGGTAGCTTTTTTTTCCCTTAGGCCACGGGAGCAAGTGCTCTGATTGGGAACCATTAACATAAGAAAAATGTTGCAGGCAGCCATTATCGGACTCAGCGACTTAGTTCCCAGTGCTGAAGTTTAAAAAAATAATACTATAAAGGGGCAGGGTAATGATACCTGCTCCTCTAGGCCCCAGGGGAGAGGAGACCCAGAGGGACATCCCGCTCCCAGGGCCAAAATTAGAAAAAAAATTGCGGCTGCCATTTTATTATATGTATATGGGGAAGGGAGCCCTTTAAGGCCCCGGTGGCCCAATTACCCGGGGACGTATTCTATATTTAAGGAATGGGTGTCCGGCCGCCTCCTCGAACAATTTTCAGCCCCAGGGACCCATCCACTGGGACCCAATCTATTTATTTAGGAGAGAGGGTACGCGGCCTCCCCCTGAGCCTTAGTTGGCCCCGGAGACCCCATCCCCAGGGGCCCAATGAATTTAATGAGTGGAGTTGGGCCCTGGACATCCCTTCTCCCAGGGCTGCTATGTAATATAAAGGGAAGGGAAGCCGCACAGTCCCTCTCTGAACCTTCCCTGGGGATTCCATCCCTCGTGGCCGGCTCTCTTGCCAATAAGCATACTTTGTATTTGAGTATGTACAACTCAACAATGAATCATTACATTGTGTTGGTCTACTGCTGTCATATTAGGGGAAGTATGTATGTACATAAAAATCTACTCAGCAGTATGGCACAGTAAATTACTGTAATATGAATAATAATAATAAAATTCTAATGAATAACAAATGCACTTGTGGATTATGTGCATCAGGATAAGGGGATGGAAATTATGTATTACTATCATTAAATGAAATGGTGTTCAATATGATGATAGTATTTATGAAAATATGCTTTTGGCATGTAATGGTACAAATGTTTTGGTTACCACTTCAAAATTGTGCCGATACTGGATTATGATCTTTATATTATGACTTGAAGTAGAAGATTATGGAACAATGACATACAAACTGTATAAAATATAGACATTATTTGAATAATTTCTTTTGATTAGGATGTTACGATAGTGTTCATTGACTACAGTTCTATTTTGTAAATATTTTATAGCATTGGATATAAAGATTGTATGTTTTTATGTTATCTATCAACAGCCTTGATCAAGTGGCTGTATCATTGAGGAATGGTACCTGTGTGAAGAATCATAATATATTGGAAAACAAACTACTGTTTTGAAGTTATTAGGAATCAGCTTTGCTACTTCAATAATAGTACATTTGGTTGGACTCAGTAATGGACAATTTCTCCCTGAACTCTTTCAGTTTCTTATATTTTCTCAATTAACAATAGATTTCAGTTTAAGGTGCTGCTGTACAAAACCATTGAGGCACAATCTAACAGAATGGCTTGCGCCAGTAGTTCTTGCATGTAAGGCTTCAGGGGAAGTAAGACTTTGTGTCTATCTGTGAGCTCTTAACAGGACTGTGGTCGCAGATAGGTATCCGTTTCCAACGTAGCGTACTTAGACCTCAAATCTGCGTACCATCAAATCAAACTACATTGTAAATCTACAGACTTGACATCGTTCATCATGCCTTTCGGATTGTTTAAGTTCAAGAGGTTGCCCTTTAGGTTGAATTTGGCTGCCTCTGTGTTTTAAAGATTTATGGAAGATGTTCTCGGAGGTATACCTGATGTTAAAAGTTACCCGGATGATGTTTTGATCCATGGCTCTACACAGTGAGAACACGACTGCAGGTTGAGGTTAGTACTGGAAAGGTTTAGGATAGGAGCCTCACATTAAAATAAACCAGGTGTAGGTTTAATCTCTCTGAGACTGAGTACCTGGGACATAAATTAACTAAGGATGGTGTTGTGCCCAAGGAGCAGTTAATGAAAACAATTGAGAACCTTCTGATTCCAGGGTCACCTACTTAGAGATGGCCTAGGACTATAATAAATTTGTACTGGAGTTTGCCAGTCACAGTCATGCATTGAAGGCCCTTCTAACAAAGGAGTGACATTTTTGTACTCCCCTCAATGTGATTTAGAGTTTCAGGATATAAAGGGGGCTTTGAGTGGTGCTCCTTCCTTGCTGTACTTTGACACCGCAAGACAAACTATTCTTGTCTCTGATGCATGCTCTAAAGGTTTGGGCATGGTACTCAAACAGGTGAAGAATGGGAAAGAAGAGACCATCATGTTCTTGTCCTGGGCTTCGTTTGGCCCTGAAAATTGAAACTCAGTTATTGAAAGGGAAGCACTGAGTATATATTGGGCCAATAAGAGGTTGAAGAAGTTTTTCTAGTGTGCTGCTTTTTTGGTAGGTCTGATCACAAACCTCTAAAGGTTGTCTTTTGCAAGAAGAATTTGGATAGCATTTCATCCAGGAATTGCAAATAGGTTGTTGCCTTACAGGACTACATTTTTAAGGTAGAGTACATCCGAGGGACGGAGAATAGGGTGACTGAATGTCTTTTACACTCAGTTTCAGTGCAGACTGAACCTGGGGCCAAGGTGGAAGACGACCCATGGGACTTTGAAAAATGTAAGGTCTGCGAAGTCACTGATGGTCTAGTCAGTGAAGAAGAGTAGAGAAACCTTTTGAGAGACGATGTTGTGTTATAAGAAGTGACCAAGTTAGTCAGCAAGGGCTGGTGTGCTAAAGGGGGTGTGAGTGAAGATTTTCTCAAATACAGGAATGTGAGAGAGGAGTTGTCTTTGAGTGATGATTTACTGTGGAGAGGCACGAAACTGGTTCCTCACGTCTTAGTCAGAGAAAACCTCATTCATTTGGGTCATCAGGGCCATCAAGGGATTTCAAAAAACAAAGAAAGGATCAGACTATATTTTAGGTCGCCTGGAATTGACATACAGGTGGAAAGGGCCATGAGAGACTGTATGGTGGGGAGAGCAAGTGATAAAGTATGCAAAACCAGGGTGAAACCTATAGTTGTGAGAGAGGCCCCGGTGAGGGCTTGGCTAGAGGAGGCATTGAATATACTAGGGCCGGTCACTAGCAGAACAGGTCATTGCTTCGTACTAGTTTTAATAAACATATTTTCTCGGTGGCCGGAGATACTCATTACACAATGCATAGAATGTCATTGGGTTTCTCAATTACATTTTTAGCAGAGAATGGCTTCCTGAGTGTATCTTAACAGATAACAGAATACCACCAATGTCCAAAGAAATGGAAGATTTTTTGTCTAAAACACAAGAAATGCTCTCTATATCATCCCAAAACCAACGACATGGTAGACAGATTCAACAGGGTATTGAAGGAGTCCATCCAAATCGCGAAAGCTCAGAACAGGGATTGGAAGGGATTAGAAGAGTGAGATCCTTAAGAGAGTGAGAATGTACAGACTTATGCCTCATTCGGTCACAGGCAAAGTACCTTTTGACCGGTTCAGAGGCAGGAAACCCAATACGTTGATGTACGCAGCTTGGATGAAGTGTAAGAAAGTGGGAGATTTGTCAGACAATGAGAGGTGGAAGGTGGCGCAGAAGGAAAAGATTTGGAAAAGGAGGGATAACTTCAATATGAGACATGCCACTTCCAAAACTGAAGCAAAGGTATGCGACATGGTGAGAGTAAAGTACCCTCAGAGGTGGAAAGCATCTACACTTTCTACTCCATTTAGGGTTATCAAGTTGTTTGACAACTCTGTGAAGTTAGATTATATCCGTATCTGTAATTTGAGTAGAATTGCTATTGTTCGTTCCGATTCTTTAAGTCATGCAAGTTCTGACGTTACGAACATGAGTGACGAGTTTCAACTGAGAAGCAGTAAACATGTAGTCGTCCTTCCCAAATCCATGGATGACTATGTATCAAAGAGAAGATTATGTATTATATTTAAATATGCTATTGTGGTTCTTTTATTTACACTATTTATTCCCTATTATTTCTCGGAGGGCTTGTAAAACTGTGTATGTATTTTAGTCCTGCAACACTTTTCTCTTTATTTATTTTCATTTACGAATGTTTTATTAGACTTTAACTTGCTTATTTATTTAAGGAAAACAATGGGGAGAAGATGTGTGGTGTATTAGTGATGTGAAGGGTTGTTATCTAATTAACATGCAGAATGTATTACATGAGGGAACCTTGGAATGGGGTACGTAGTAGAATGTTGATGTGCTTTGAAATGTCTATCGAAGTCAGTTAGCAGCTGGCTGATGTGAAGGATGGGACGTTTCTTGTATACTGCAGTACTTTATTAAACCTCTTCACATTGCACCTAATCTGTGTGGGTGTTAAACTTCTTCACAGTAATTCATGATTATGAAATACAAATACGTAGCCACGTCAGTCTCACATCTTGTGACCCAATGTGCTTTTTACGTATCTGTACACTTTAGGGTACACGCTTATGTGCATGGTTTTGGACCACAGCCCACATAAGCTAATATTTATTAGTTTATTTTCAATGATTATGATAAAGGCTAATAGTTGGTTGAAGACACCTCTTTCTGTCCCGTGTACCTAGGAGGGAGCCATTTCAGGCTAGGCAGTAGTTGGTTGGGGGAGCTTCTTCAGAATTGGTAGGCAGGTTTGTGTAATTCAGGTAATACTCCAGGTTCAAAGGAGTGGTTGATGATAGTTCTGATGGGAATGTCAGTAAAAACATTTGTGAGGACTTCCATGAATATCTGGGGTTGGAAGGAATCTGACAGTGATCCTAAACTGCCACAACCCATTGCAAGATTGGTGAAGTCCTTCACTGACAAAGGATGAAAGTATGTTCAGAGGTATTAAGGGGCATATTAAGAAGGCGGCGATAAACAATTATCGCCGCTTTTGCGGCCGTTTTCGGCCGAAAAGCGGCGATAATTATATCGCCTTATCAGCAAAGACACGCTATCGCGTGTTTTGCTGATTTTGCTCCAGTTTCCAGCACGCCTGACTTCGCATCGATAATGAGATGCAAAGTAGGCGTGTCTGTGAGAAACAACATGGGTAAATATCGCGAAGGCAGCTTCGCGATATTTACAATGCGGGGAAGCGATTATTTTAATCGCGTTAAGTATGCTGTAACGCAGGAATTTAACGTCTGTTAAATTCTGACTAAGGCATACTTAACATGGGGGTGGATTCTGTGGCTAAGACGACAGGCCCTATCATCTAGGATATCGCCGTTTTCCCATGGAAAACGGCGATATCCACGCTATCTCTGACATTTTTATCGCCTCGGCGATGCGCGTTGTTAATAACGCGCTAACCGGGCGATAAATTCCAGAGATAGCCGGCGATAAATATGCAAGCGCTAAGCGCGCTTTGCGATATTTATCGCCGGCCCTTGATAATATGCCCCTAAGTAATATGTTAGTTGGCTGAAGGGGAGGTCTTTTTTGTACAAACGCAGCTTTGATATGGTAGACCATTCTATCTTAGGGCCTGATTTAGATCTCAGCGGATGGGTTATTCCATCACAACGGTGACTGATATCCCATCCACCGAAATATAAATCCCATTATATCCTATGGGATTTATATTTCGGTCGGACGGGATATACGTCACTGTTGTGACGGAGTAACCTATCCGCCGAAATCTAAATCAGGCCCGTAGTCAGGCTGATTGAGGAGGTAGTTTTACCTGGGACACTTGGTTTTTGTTTTGCCTCTGTTATCACAGGAAGAAATTAGTCTCTAATCCTTCTCCTCTGTCACTATAAATGACTTTTGGATGAGGAAGAGAGATGGAGTTAAAGTGGTATTAAGGTACTGATGAAAAGGTAAACTTTTATCTGTGCTGCACAAGCTTGCCTAGGCCACTTTGAAGATTGGTACTTGTGTTTGATGTGAAAAATGTCTTGGGATGCCATGCTACACTTCCAAAAATCAGGGATGTCCTCCCAAATTCTGAATGTTGGTAACCATGCCAACTTGGGAAGTCTTTTCACTTAATAACAATAATATGATTAACTCTTTCTTGTTTACATGTTTATAATCATTCAATGATTTATGGTATAATAACCATATCATGAAAACTGTTAAAATATGTATTTTAAAAATGACACCTTGATAGGCGCTATTGTTATGTGTGTGTGTGTGTATATAAGTGTGTGGGGGGGGGGATTATATGTATAAGTGTTTTTGTGTGTGAGTGTAGTACACCCACTGCCTATCACTGGTATAATGTTGACCTTGGCATTCATGCCACATTGTGGGCAACCATGGCTTGATGATACCCACCCTAGATATATTGGTGATAATTGGTGTAACCTATCTGCTGTCCAAAAATGTAAGATTCTGTAGCCTGAGCATCGCCATTACTGTACATACCTGTAAAATCTATAGTTGTGCCACTTTTTAATTTTTCCCAATGGCCCCATCACAGGATATTTCCATTTATAAAATAAAACTATGAGCCTATTTGGAAGGGGCAAGAGAGAAAAATCAAAGGACATCAAATCTAGAATCTAAACAAAGATGCTATGGAAAATGATAGTAGCAACAACAAAGTGAATGCTTGATGAATATTAGCCATTGGCATCGCTCAGGCTCCAGTCCATTGATTTTTGTCCAACATGAAACTCTGTACAAAGGTCTGCCTTATGCAAATCACTACCGACCCTGCTTCTCATGGGACCAGTCCATCCTGAACTGCCAGGCAAGGCCCTCTCCAGAAGGGACCATCAGCAACTCCAAATCAGTTTCAACTTATTTAAATCTCATAGCTTGAGTCCTACGGCACAGCGAGCACAGTACCCACATGTGGGCATACCCATCACACTTAGGGAATCAAAACTGCAATAACAAGAAAGTGATGGAAGGATGCTTGAATTAATTTCAGCCACTGGCGATCATTGGGGCTGCATTCCAGGCCATCATTTTCCACGACCCATGCCACCTTAGACAAAGGTCGGTCTTATTCAAATCAGTACCAACCCTCACTCCTCATGGGAACTGTCCATCCTGAACTGCCAGATGGGACAACAAGCTACCGCAGACCATTTCCGACCTATTTAGGTCTCTTCAATGAGGTATAGCTTGAGTCCTATGGCACAGTGAGTACTGGACCTTTACTGTCACAAGATAGGTGTAGACACATGTACATTTATTTTCTAATCGGTTACATAATTTACTGTGTGTTTATATTGCTCTTTCAATGTAGAAAGAGTTTCTTTCTAATTTCAATACAATATGGTATGTCCTCATGATTACTTTGTGACTTTGTGAGTGCTGTCCAAGGTAAGGACACCGCTCTTGAACCCAGATGCAGAATTCTGTACACTCAGGTGAGTTACATTCACTTAGCTTGTTAACTGATTGGGTGAGGACCTCCAATGTTACTCTGTGATGGTTCTAACCCATTAATTCATGGTAGATCGACTTAGATTACAAACGATTGCCTATGAGAGTCCCCAAGAGTAATGGTGGCTGCATATTTATTTATTTATTTATTTTTATGTTTTATAGAGCGCGAACTTGACCCGTTAGGGTATCAGAGCGCTTTACAGAATCCCAGGGTTGTACAAAAGGCATGGAATCACAAGAGTATACAATCGATTGGGAGGGGGCGGGGTGCTGGATACATAAGGGATAGAAGGATACATAGGTACAGTTTACATTGCAGTTACTCAAGACAAGGCCCCAGGTTTCTTGGAGGGGTGACTAGGTCATCCGAGGGAGGCAATAGCCGGCAGTTGATCAGGGTCTCTGTGGTGGTTGAAGGTAAAAGTTTAACGAGGAATTTACCCATAAGGAAGGTTTTGGCCTCCTTTTTGAAGCGTGCCAGAGAGGGATTCTTCTTATGACGGGTGGGAGAGAGTTCCATATTCTTGGCGCGGCCCCAGCGAAAGCCCGATTGTAAGTTTTTTTTTTCCGAAAACGTGCAGGCTGGAGCAAGAGGTCTCTGGCGGACCGGGAGTTTCTGATTCCTCCGGATACCACAAGTTTCTGTGCAAGGTATGCAGGGGAGTTTGAGTATAAAGCCTTGTGTGTGATGCATGCCAGCTTAAGCTGAATCCTGGCCTCGAGAGGAAGCCAGTTCAGCGCTTTCAGGTGTGGAGAAATGTGATCGAATTTCCTTGTGCCGGTAAGTAGTCTGGCGGCCGCGTTGAGGCAGGCTTTTAAAGGTGCCAGGGAGATCTTGGGTAGACCCGAGAGGGTAGAACAGCCATATTCCAGTCTGGAGATGACTAGTGCTTGGACTGCCATTTTTAGGTCGGGAGCGTCAAGAAGGGTTTCAGTTTCCAAAGGTAGCTCAGGTGAAATCTGGCTGATTTGGCCATCGAGTTGATGTGGTCCCGCATGTTCAAGTTGCAGTCGAGAGTTATTCCCAGTGATTTGGCAGAGTCCACAATGGTCGGTGGGCAATTTAAGGCTGTGATGGCCTTAATCCATATCTGAATCTCAGGGTTGGTTTTAGGAGGGGAAATTAGGAGAAATTCTGTTTTCTTTGCGTTGAGTTTGAGTTGATTGGAGGCGAGCCATTGGACGGTCAGCTTCAGGGCCTCATTCAGGGAGAGAATCTCCTCGAGGGATGAGATTTTGATGTAGATCTGAGTGTCGTCAGCGTACATATGGTAGGAGATATTTGCAGTGCGTAGGACTTCGGCAATCGGTTCTAGGTAAAGGTTGAAGAGGGTGGGGGACAGCGGTGATCCTTGAGGGACTCCAATCGTGGCCGTTAATTAGGAATCTCTGTGATCAGTTTTGGAGGAAGGATCTAAACCATTCTAGGACAGAGCCATCCAATCCCATCCTGAGTTTGAGGCGTTCGAGTAGCTTTCCATGGTTGATCGTGTCGAAGGCCGAGGATAGATCTAGGAGGATTAAGAGACATGTTTTGCCTTGGTCAAGGGCTTGGAGGGCATCATCAACGATGTGGAGCATGGTGGTTTCAGTGCTGTGTCCAGGTCTGAATCCGGATTGGAAGTCATCGAGTAGGTGGAAGTTGTTGATGTGTTGACTTAGCTGCAGTTGCACACACTTCTCCAACACTTTAGCTAAGAGAGGGATGTTGGAAATAGGTCTGAAGTTGTCAGGGAGGCTGGGTCCAGCGACTGCTTTTCAAAATGGGGAGGACTTGGCCGGCTTTCAGAGAGTCAGGAATCGATCCCTGCCGGAGAGAGGCGTTAATTATTGCAGTCCAGCTAGGAATAATGGATTGGGCGGCGGCAGCTAGGAAGTTGGAGGGGAGCGGGTCTGCAAATATCCCAAAGTGCCACACATAAAAAAATGATCAGTAGAGACACTTGCACAGAAAGGCTGCAAGAGTAAGTAAGCAAACAGATTCAAATAGGAAGTGATGGTAGGTTATTTGATTAATCAATAGAAAGAGATGCTCAACTTCTGGACAGCTGAAGAAACTGTCCTGTTCAGTGGATAGGAGAATTAGTAGGATGTAAGATAGTTGGGAATAAAACCTCTAACCAGACAGAGGAATAGATAAGGATGGTATTTGCACCATGCACACTTAGTGCAAACTCTAGATTCTGCTATGTACACTCGGCTGGACCTGTATCTCAAAATGAGGCTGAAATCACAAATTCAAGAACATTGCAATGGCAGTAAAGCTGATTTTTGCCCCACAGTAAGGATATAGAGTAGCAACCTAGACAGGATTATTAGCAAATTAGTAAAATTAGAGTCCCCAATGAAATCAATTAGTCATAAATCAAAATTGCACCTGAATACACCATACATGAATATGGTACAAGTAATTCAATTCAGTAGATGCGAATATTGGATTATTAAAGGGAACTTATGCAAATTAGGAAAAGCTTTGTTCCCATAAAGAAAACTCCCTCATGCTAAGCTAAGGTTGTGGGCAGATGGGGAAAATTCAGAAGCAGCAGGTGTCAGCAATAATAGCAGTGAAAGAAGAACCAAGTAAAGCTTTCGATTAGAATGAGAAGGAATGTGCATGCTCTCGAGAGTAACTCTAAGAGCAGGAAAATAAAGAGCATTGGTTTCAAGAGAAGGAAAAGGATGTCTACCTGCTAAGGTGGGCAGGGGCAAGAGATCTCACTAACAAGCTTCACAATATTAAAACATAAGTTCCATTCAAGTGATACATTGCACAGGTTCCCACCGAACAAGAACCAATCAAAACCCAGTGTTCTCTCTCTACTTGGGGTTAGCCTCCTTCTCATGGATAATGCAATGCTAACTTGTTCAGTCATCATGGCCCTCACATTATCTCACTAAGGAGCATTCAGCCCCTCTCCTCCCATCCTGCAGTTGCTGGTAATTATCGTCCAAATGCATTAAATTGCTGCTCTACGACCTACAAAATGTAAGCTAACCAAAAAACAACATTTCTAAACACAGTGGCTTTTGTGCATCAAACAGAATTAAAAAGTATGCACAACAGGCAGAAATACAACTTTATTTCAAATGGAGTATGGCACCTAAACCTACTCACAACAATATTAAAATCCACATGGGCTCATTAAAGCTTATCAAATATGTGATTCCTTTATTTTGCTATTTTAATAAATCAGGTGAAAATCATGTAAGCCATGGCTATGCGGGTTAAAGGTTAACTTATCTTTAAGCACAAGTAAACGATGGTGACACTGCGTCACCAAACCCTACTGGCCCTTACTTGCATACTTTCGTCGCCAATTTCGATGTCTCCTTGGGAATCTAGTAGCTGTTTATGTAAACAACAATCACTGTGAACTGTGATTATTGCCAAGTAGGCCCCACGGAGTTCGAAGGCCGACTGGCACCGAAAACACTCCCATTTGGTGCCTCTATCCATCTCCACTGAGGTCATGTAATACTCTTCCTCGCCACCAGGTGATTTGCAATGTTCTCCCCTGCGGATCGCCCTATTGTTCCCCCTTCCAGGCACTGACAATCTTATCACTTTGTGCGGCCATTTTGTCATATCTCTTAATGTAAACTGAGGATCAAGAAGCCGAAGGCAATTATGCTGAACTTGGCTCAGTTTCCCTTTAGCTGTTTTTCTGTACAGAACTTAAGCAAATGTATTTGGAGCCCAATGTATTGAAATCCCTCCTGCTGAAGTATGAGTGCTCAGCATGAACTGCAGCGCTGTTCTGTCCTGGGGCTAATTTAATAAAAGAGACTAAACACAACACACCAATGAGAAAGGCTCCACTTTCTGCCAAATTAGAGAGCTCTCCAGCCAAAACCACCAAGGACTTCTAAATCCTCCAATGAGAAAAAGCTCGCCCAAACGAGCGGAAAAGAGTCACTAATCATTGCTTTACGAGCTATTTCCTCAGGTTTACTGCTTCGCGGAGCTGCAGTGTGTGGCGGGCCCTATGTAAAGTGCTGACTCTAAGCTGAGTCTATATTGTTACAGTGCATCGTCTTTGGTTTAAAGCACTGTGCTATAGGATGAAGCATGAGGAAATAATTAAAGACAATCATGTGTTTGCATAAATGTGCATCTGTGTTGACATTTTCACCAGCTGACCTTTCTAAAAAGGTATTTGCACCAAAGGACAGATGCACAACTATCACTATTTTAAGCCTATCAGTGCAAGAAGCTGTTGATGCAAATTTGCATCAGAGATACTTCATGCACTCAAGTGACACTATTCAGCTTAGCACTACTAATTGTATTGGCCCCAGAAGTTTAAAAGGCTCCCCTTGATTTGCCAGGATAAAGAACCGTTCAACCTTGTGTAGCACACACCCCTCGTGTACTACGGAAATGGAGTTTAGCTGCATCAAAAATATCTGTCATTGTATAAAGTTTGTAACACATACAATGCAAGCATTTCCATGACGGACCTTAAAACGCAGGTAAGTACAACGAGGGGTCTTTTTCAGTACTTTACAATGCTGGATTTTACAACGCAGGTAAGTCTTTCAGCTTATTATATATCAAGAGAAACAAGAGGAATGGGGGCGTGGCTTGAACTCGAACATGGCGGATGCAAACTGAGGGAGCTCCCGAGCCCTGCAGTGATCCGTCTCAATCGCGGGGGACTGCCTGCCCCCATGCCACTCAGTGTGACTTGCTGGGGCTGAAGTTATCTGCTGGCCCTGTCTTGCGGCTTGGGTCGTGATGGGGGTGCTGCCGGGGGTACGGTGATCAAGAGCCTAGAGAGGTCTAGACCACGAATCGGGGCCTGGTGCCAAAGAGGCTGGGCCCTGCCCTTGGGCCGGGCGTGGTGGCCTGAAAGCTGGAGGCCTTCTGCGACAGGCTGTGCTGCACCTGGGGACCCATGGGCCCCACTTCTTCCTGAGACTCTCCCGGATGGTGTGGTTCGCACTCACCGGCTCACCCCGGACGCCAGCCAGAGGCACTGGGCCCAGAGCTGGGGCGAGCTAAAAGGGGTGTCGGGACTGTGAGGACCAATCAAGCAAGGAGCTGCGATGTGCTGGTGACTGCAGACTCCTTCCGCCTGACATCATAATGGGATCCCAGCGTTGGTGGCCTGGTGTGCAACTAACTGCCCCTCCATTCCCAATCGCGGTGGAGACAACGCCTTACACCTTCCCAGGGCATTGGAGTTGGTTCTGCCTTTGACTATTGACTTGGTGAGCCTTGCAATGTTAATTAACTCCCCCAGGGAGTTGGTGAAGCTGACCTGGGGAGCCCCCACGCTAGCTCAAACCCTTGAGGCTCTACATTTATCCTGGAGGTGAATGACCTTGACGAGGGCTGCTTGTGCCCCCATGCTTAATGGACTGAGGTGTCCATAGGTGAGGCGGGCCTTTGTATCTCCTAATTGGGCTACTCCAAGCTGCTGGATCTCTGAAGTGACACATCACTCATCCATAGCCCTGCCTGTGATCACCGTATGGGCAGACAGAGCGAAATGTGCATTGCCAGTAAGGGTATCTCCCCTCTCCTGACATCACGCACCCCACTGTTTACAAATGGAACATGGTACGCTATAATGAAGCGCACCCAGGCTGCCCCTGGGGACGGCATCACTAGTCAGCTGGAATCCACACCTACCAAAAAGGTGAACTAAATACTGAATGCAATAGTGGAATCCAGGGAGGCGTTTGAAGCCAAATTCGACTCATTCACCAATGACATTGCGATCCTCCGGAGAACCATCAAAACCTCTTGCAAAAGTTTCACGTCAATACTCAAGCTATTGAGGAACTTCGGCCAACCACTAAATACATCACTGAACGAACACAGTTGATTCTTGAGCACCGACATGTTGCGGAGAGAAAGCTGGGCGACGTTGTGGGGCAATCCCGACACAATAATGTGGGCCTACCCAAGGGTTTGGAGGGGACAGTTTCAGCGACCTACATTGAGCGATGGCTTTCATGGGATGTTGCTCACTTCAGACTGTTTTGCATTTTGTTGTTGAGAGGGCGCATCGAGTTCTGGCCCGTGCCCGCCTCCTGGAGCACCGCCTAACTCTTTTGTTGTGAGACTCTGGAACTGTCGCAATCAGGATGCTATCCTCGCTGCAGTGCGCAAGCTGAAAACAGTTCACGTAGACAATGAAAAGGTGATGTTTTTTCCAGATTATACGATGGCTGCCCAGTGTCAGAGAGCATCCTTTTTTCAGGTTAAGAGGAAACTCCGGGACCTTGGACTTAAAAATGCTTTGATGTTCCCAGCTGTTACGGATCTCTGATGTCAAACTGCAATTTTTTTCAATGCAAACAGAAGCGGTGTGGGACTGGGTGGAGGCTTTCAAAAATGGAGTCCACTGGGATTCCGTTCTCCTTTTTCAGCCGCCTGCAACTGGAACACTTAACAAATACTGGCCATTGTGTTGGAATAAAAATGTTTTAGCGGTGTTGTTTATGCATTGTACGTCTTAAGTTAGCATCCGCGGCACCATTTTATGCTTAGATGCCATTTTGAGACATGATCGAAACAAGCTTCTGTCTCTCTCCTCACCCTAAAAGCAGCTTCGATAGTTCTCGTTTCTCCAAGGTTGAGCTTTGCTGTACTAATGAATACACTGTACTTATTAGCGCATACCTTTCTCACTAGATAGGCCTGCTCCCACCCTTAGAGCGGCGGGCACAGGCAGAGTGACCTTGGCATCGAGATAGCATGTGCCCAGTCTCAGAATCAAAACTCATCCTTCTGTATCTTCTTTGTTCAACATCTACCAACTGGAAATTTCCAGTCAGGGTGTGTCTTTATTGGCTCTGAACTGTACATAATGTATCGCCATGCTTGCTGAAGTCAGTCCCTCTGCAGCAATCCCAGGAGGCTGGTCAGACTGGACTCCGCTCGAGTGTACCTGAATAAAATACTTGGTTTGTATTCTCTACTGTTTGACCGACTCTTCATTTGTATGGAAGGCTGAGAGGTGGTCGAGAGTGACCCGGGTGGCCCTAATTGGGTCATTTCCTTCAGTGACTCGGGTTGCCCATCCTCGCCCGTGGACGGGTGAGGAGGTCAGGGCCATCGTCGGGTCGGACAGGCGGACCAGGGATCCCTGCACGAGAGAGTTCCTGAACTCGCAGCTGCCCCGTCTGTCTGACCGGTCGGTACCTCGCCCAGTGGTCATCCCGACTGGGGTCCTGAACGGCGAAACCCTTGGATCTGACCGTTTGGTCCTAAGAGTCGGCAGTGGAGAATAAATTCGTTTGACCTTTGTGCACCAGGTGAGTTTGTTTTGGCTCTTTGTGGATATGGTACCATTTTGGTTTGTCTTTGGTACGGTCTAAGGACCGATTTTGGTTTGCATTTGGTACGGTCTGAGGACCGATTTGGATACAAAGTGTTTGTGAACACTTTGCCAGGCAACATAACGAATTTGGCCTACTTTTGAAAATGCCTGGAATGAGCAGGTTCTTGGTTTCTTGTTGTCGTTGTTGTTCTGCTGATGCTCGACTGGAAGAAAGTCATCCGGCGCCTCCGGAAGGCACTCCAAATTTTGACATGTATGTGAAGCATGGCCTTGCCCCTATTATGTTTAGTACGCTATGGCACAAATATACGAGGGACAATGCCGAGTTGCAGTGGCCATTGACGGGCACTTTTGATGAACAGAAAATTGCCTTTTTACAGGAGAAGCTGTTTGCAAGAAGAAGTAGGCAGTCTATGTTTGATTCCCTCAGAACATGTCAAAAGGAGGTTAAGCAGAGACGAATGAAAGCAGAGAAAGAGGCCCGGAAAGGGAGAATGCAAACATTGACTCAGAAAGCTGTAGCACATGATAGAGAGAAGCAAGAGATAGGCATTGAACGTGAAGATAGGAGATTCCGATTGCAGATTGACAAATCTTAAGTAGCCCAAGAAGAAAGTGATACGTTCGTGGAACAATTGTTGGATACTCAACCCCCACCCCCTTATGCCCCACAGAGGATATATCCCGCTCTTCCCTCCCAGGCCCAGCTGCCTGGTTCTTCTGTCTCCGCCGTTTCTGCCTCTGTTATTGTTGACCAGACTGCCTTGGCCACAGCACCTCCTGTCCTTTCTTTGCCTTCACCGTCTGTGGCAACTGTGACTGTTAGTACTCCTGCAACGCCTATTGCTACGGTTTCTCTCTCTCTAGCTCTTACCTCCACGACGCAGCCGACAATAACGTTAGTGCCCTCTCCCTCTGTTGTTGCCCCCACTGGGTTCCTCCATTCCCTGACATCACTGAGTAGTCGGACACCGGTACGCAGCCCTGAGGATAGAGATCGGACCAAATTTAAGGAATGCATGGGGCGGACGTTGGTCTGATCTGATGTGGGAGATGCAGAGAAACAGGTGGTGGCTAATCAGGCTGCGCAGTGGGCTCGTAACCCCATTTGTGGTGTGGAAGATGTGTGGAGTGTCATGAAAGATTATGAGCCTTTTGTACAACAACATGCCCTTAAGCATATGTCGGCTACTTTGATCGGTCTTTGGGAGCAGCGTTTCAAGGGTGCAGCACCCCAGATCATATACGATATTAGGGATCATGTGTATGTTACTCATATGGAGCCTGCTCATGTCTTTGGTAATGTTGCGACGTTGGTTGCTTATCGGGAAAGGCTGCTTGAGAAGAGCCCCACCCCGGTAACTCAGTTTCCGATGCGGGAGGTTCATCCCATCTACCATCCAGAGATACCGGAGCTAAGGGATCAGCATGATCATGTTACTAGGCCAAGGGTAGAGACCCGTTTCCAAGAACAATGGGTTTATACTCCATGGAAAAGGAGTGAAGTCTTGTTCCTTAAGACTCAGTAACCTGACCCTAGCAAAAAATCCCACCGCTTATTATAAGGAGCTGACTGAAGCTGCCTCTTCGACAGTGATGACGCTCGCTGATATTGAAATGTTCTTTGGTTTACTAGTTCCGGTTGATATTTGGAGACAAGTACACACACAGGATCATGTGGCGGAATTGGGTGGTACATGGGACCAAATTAAAGCATGGGATCAGGAACGAAAGCCAGGTGATAAGCCTAGGGCGGAGATACTTGCTTTGCCAGGCCGCATTATCACGTATATGTATTCTATTATCCCTCCGAAGAAGGTTGATTGGGACAAGCTATCAGCTTGCCACCAGAAGAAGGATGAGAGTTTGTCAGATTTCTTCACTCGATTTGAAGGTGTGTTCTTAGACTATAGTGGACAGGATTTGTCGATTGAAGGTGGTGTGCGGCTGTTTGTTAATAGATTTGTTTCCAATTTACTTCCTGAGATTTTGACCCGATTGCAGGCTGCTGAGAGCACTTGGTCCACCTCTTCCCCTTCCGTTATCTTGAATATGGCACAGTATTATGAGCACAGGAAAAATGATGAGAAGGAGAAGACGGAAAAGAAGCACAAAGATTTGAAGACGAAGGTGTTGTTACATCAGGCTTCTAGAGGGAACGGTAGAGGACGAGGTGGTTTGGCCCGACAGCTTCGACGTACTAGCAGGCCCGGTAATACCACGCCTTTGGGGGCGAATCTGTGTGCATACTGTAAAGGAGGGCCACTGGCACAGCGAGTGTCCGGTGCTTTTGCAGAAGGTAGTGGCTCCTCGAGGACGAGGTCCTCGTGGACGGGATTGTGGAGCTGGTGGCCAAGACAGGGCTCAGAATGTTGTGGCCTCGCAGAGTCGCTCTGATCAGAACTATTTTGATGACGCTCGGGTGGACAGTATTATCATGATGATTACGACACGGATGAGGTGATGGGGATGTCTTACAGCGAGGACAGCCAGGGACAGAGTGAGGGACCAGTTCAGATACCTGTAGATCCGCGTGGTCCATACGTTAGTGCAGATGTGCATGGTTCGACTAGAGAGTTCTTGATGGATACAGGTGCAACGAATAGTTCTATTTCTCGGTCTTCGGTCCCTGGGGTGACTCTGTCTGGCCATAATAATGTCTCTGTAGGTTTTTCTGGTGTACCGGTTGTAAGCCCCATTTCAAAACCCCTTGCGCTAACTATTGGTCCCTTTACTGTGGATTCGCCATTCTTGTTGACGTCTAATTATCGAGAAAATTTGATGGGTTTGGATTTATTGAAGAAATTGCATGCCACAATCTACTGCTCCCCGGAGGGTGTCTACATGACAGTGGGTCCGAATGTTGTGCGCGCTACACAGTGTTTGTCTAAAGATGCGCCTCTTCCTGCGGAGTTTAAGGATGTGCCACCCACTCTGTGGGCAGCGGGCGACACAGATGTGGGTTTGTTGCAGATATCGCCAGTTTCGATACGTGTCAAGGGAGGTGCTATTTTACCCCGCATTCCCCAGTATAAAATACCTCAGGCAGGTGAGCGAGCTTTGATGCAAATTGTGCAAGATTTGATTGAGAAAGGAGTGGTTGAAGAGACGGCTGCTAATGTTTGTAATAGCCCTATTCTTCCTGTTCTCAAAAGGACACCTTCGGGTTCCTCTGACGATCATGCAGAAGTTTATCGTTTTGTGATTGACTTGCGTGAAGTTAACAAAATAGTGATTCCCCAGTTTCCAGTGGTTCCCGACATTACAACACTCTTGACAATGATTCCTTCTTCTGCTAAATTTGTTTCTGTCATTGACTTGAAAAATGCATTCTTCAGTATCCCCATTCATCCTGACAGCAGGTATCTGTTTGGGTTCGCCCTGGCCAGTAGAAGTTTTAGATTCTGTCGTGCTCCTCAAGGCTATACAGAAAGCCTGAGTATTTATAGTCAGGCATTGAAAGGTCAGCTTGATTCCTTGTCGCTCCCCACAGGTAATGTATTGCTCCAATTTGTTGATGACCTGCTCATCGCCTCGGACACAGAACAAGGTTGCAGAGATAGTACAGTCAAATTGTTGCTCCATTCAGCTGACCATGGTCATAAGGTATCCCTTTCCAAATTTCAGTATTGTCGACAGGAGGTCACCTACTTAGGTCACCTACTGTCAAAGGAGGGTAGGAGATTAACACCTGAGCGCATCAGTACCATTGCTAAAATGCCCATTCCGCAAACCCAGAAAGATGTGCGTGCTTTCATAGGTATCACTTCCTATTACAGGCAGTGGATACCTGGCTACTCGCTGTTGATTAAGCCCCTGCTTGCGCTTACACTAAAAGATGTGCATGAACCCCTGCCTTGGACGCCTGAGTGTCGCCAGTCTTTTGAGCAATTAAAAGCTGCGCTTTGCTCGGCTCCAGTGCTTGGCACCCCTAATTACGCTAAGTGTTTTGTGTTGTATGTCCATGAGATGGGTGGTTGTGCGCTTTCTGTTTTAACACAAAAATTTGGGTATAAGCACCGACTGTGTGCTATTTCTCGGCTGTGCTTGACCCTGTCGCACGAGCCCTCCCGAGCAGTTTAAGAGCGGTCGCGGCTGTGGCTGTCTCAATAGGACATTCGGCTGGACTCGTACTTGATACTGACCTCACAGTTATGGTACCCCATGCTGTGGATACACTTTTGAATAAAACCAGGACACAGCACCTCACCAGTGCACGTCTGATAGGTTATGAGCTAACGCTCTTTGCACAACACATCACAATCAAACGCTGTGCCACTCTGAATCCAGCCACGTTACTACCCCTCCCTTCTGAGAATGAAGAGATTGATATACATGATTGTATCTTCCGGACGGAAGAAGAGACGAAAGGACGGGTAGACCTGACTGATGTTCCCTTATCTGACCCTCAAGGGGAACTATATGTCGATGGCTCTTGCTTGTCAGATTGCCAGATGGCACCACGACTGCAGCGTACGCCATTACTACACTGCGTACAGTAGTCGAGACATCAAGAGTTCCTTATCAGTCAGCCCAGGCTGCAGAGCTTGTTGCCCTTATTCGAGCTTGTGAATTGAGTGAGGGGCTAGTCGTCAATATTTATACTGACAGTCAGTATGCCTTTGGAGTCGCTCAATAATTTTGGGCGACTCTGGGCAGAGAGAGGGCTCCTTACTTCCCACGGGACACGCATTCAGCATGGCCCTCTTATACATAGGCTTCTGTCTGCTCTGACACTCCCTAAGAAATTGGCAATAGTGAAATACAGCACTCATAGAAAGGTTACTGACGATGTGGGAAAAGGGAACACCTTTGCAGATCAGACAGCTAAGGAAACAGCCCGAACTAAGATGAAAAGAATGTTTGTAGCAGGTCCCGCCAGGTGGGTACCCGAGGTCACCATGTTTGAGGATACACTAGAAAATGTGAAGGAGATACAGAGTGAGGCCACAATGGAGGAGTTAGCAGTGTGGCAAGAAAGTACAGCAAACTTGAATGATGAGGGATGTTGGATTGACAAGTCAGGGAAGCAGAGATGGATGTTGCCAGATGCATATGTTCTTCCTGTTGTCACGATGGCCCATGGCCCAGCTCACATCAGTGCTGAGGGTATTTGCAAACTGTTAGACCCCGTATGGCAAAATGACAATATTCCAAAGACAGCTGCACACCTAGTAAAGTATTGCATGGTGTGCATGATGCACAATCCTGGCAAAGGTACCCCTACACCATCCGGCAATTTTGCATCTCCCATTTTCCCTTTTGAGGTCCTCCAAATTGATTATATTGAAATGGACAGGGTCAATAATTTGAAGTATGTGTTGGTGGTTGTTTTTTGCATTCAGTAAATGGGTTGAGGCTTACCCTACTAAAGAGAACACAGCCATTGCGACTGCAAAGGCACTCCTTAAGGAGTTCTTTCCTCGCTTCGGCTTGCCCCGTTTGATCTGGAGTGATAACAGAAGTCATTTCAATGCCAAGGTTATCCAGTTAGTTTGCGATGGTTTGCACATAAAACAGAAGTTTCATGCTGCAAACCACCCGTACAAGTTAACTGAAAGTTTGCGTTCTATTCACCAACAGATTCAGGAGTCACTTCCACCTGTACCAGAGGGGCCTGGCCACAACATCCAGCCAGGACAGTGGGTGTTGCTCCGTAATTTTCAGCGGAAGAAGAGCAGGTGGAGCCCAGGTGGAAGGGGCCCGAGCTGGTCCTCCTCGCAACACGCACCATGGTGAAAGTGGCAGGCCGTAAGAACTGGATTCATTCCAGCCACTGTCGCAGGGTACCCCTGCCCTTGCCCTACGACCAGTGGGTGAGGGATGGTCTCGGGGACACTGAGACTGAGCAGGTGCCCCGGTTCGTCCCTTTCAGTGATGCGAAACTTACATGGACCCAAACGGATGTGGGGAATGATGATGTTTGAAATGCAGCGACACCCCCAGAAATTCGAGCCCTTGAAGAACAACTGTTTGTCTACCCCTCTGTGCCTGGAGTCACCAGGTACAATTTGCGCCCTCGGCTGAGAAACAGTGCACCAAAGGAGAAGTCAGATTAGTCAGGGATGGACTGTGCAAGTTAGGGTGTGCCTTGTTACAGCACCAACGGTGTTAGTTTAGGGTGAGGTGAGATTGGTGCACTGTTCTGACATTGGACAGGATAGATCGAATGTGCTCCCGCTTGGGGGGGGGATACATTATCCTGGACGACGTGGGATTCATCGAGAGCTAGGACTGAGCAGCTCCACCGCCGGTGCTCAAGAGCGCCAACGTTGATGAACAATAGGAGTCTACCAGTGAGGCTCTGACGGACACTGGGAACACTTGCCCTTGCCATCAGTTTTATTGCATTCCCTTTTCCTTGTCTCATAATGCATCCGTTTGGTTGGCCTATTGAGGAGGAGGAACAGCCATTTGCATCACCGCGACTAGTGTAGGGCTGGTCCACAAGGAGTAAAATAGTCTTCGTATTGATAGTTGTGATTGCATTAATGACAGTACTTGGAATAGCCTGGTTCCTGGAGGAAAGGTATCCTGTACATTCCTTGGTTGGTACAACGCCCACTTCTCCTGAGCATATGTTTGTTACTTTGGCCCCTCACAAAGAGGAACATAGAAAGACTTACACTGATAATGTGTTTATGCAAATGCTACATCAAGCTCATGATGTGTCCAATACAATAAATTGTTGGATTTGTGGATTGCTTCCCTCAGTTACTCATAAGAGCGATCATTTGTTGTCCCTGCCATTGTCATATATTGGTAGTTGTGAGGGATGGTTTCAATTGTTCGTTATGGTGCACTATCATTTCCAATTATCTACTCAGGTTATGACATCTGCTGATTCTCGTACTGTGATACAATATATAAGTTTCCACCTCGGATTTACTCCCCTAGGTCGAGAGGGAAATGGGACGTCTGGTACACTATCCCCAACATCCTGTATGAGCATATATGATAAAATACAGAACGAAACATGGCTTACAATGGAAATGGCTGACTTCCAAAGATTCAACGCTTCGGAGTACTTCCAATCTTTCCAAGATCGGAAGGTTACTAATGACAAACCCATGCCAGTGTCCATGGTTAACACCACAGCTAGTTTCTGTGTCCAGGGAATAGGGGAGGTAAAGGTGGGGGAAAGTAGATGTAATTTCACTTACGGACTGGTAACGCTTAATAGTCCACCCTTGGTCTTACCTCAGAATGTCTATTTTGTCTGTGGATCCCAAGCTTATGTCTGGCTTCCGAGAGGGTGGTCTGGCAGATGTTATCTCTCTTTCCTCCTTCCCCCTGTGTATACTGCCCAGTCCAATTACCATAAAGACCATCGGCTGTAAAGCAGGAGTATATACTTGCCCCGAGTCAGAAGGGTTGTGGACACTGAGGATATAGATCAGACAGATACCATGTGGCAGCAGTTTGACGATGCTGCAAGGGGTCTTTTACCTTTCTGGGGCCCAATGGCTAATAGCCCCCAGCTTCGTCGGCTCACAAGGGTTGTGGAAGGGGTTATTAATACAACAGCTGGGATACTGACCGACATTACTGCTGAGCTCCAGGCTACGAGGCTCATTACATTACAAAACAGGATGGTGTTAGACGTCATTCTCGCTGATAGGGGAGGGGCCTGTCGCATCATTGGCAGTAGCTGTTGCGTTTACATACCTGACCATGTCCCCAGTGTGTATAAGGCTATACAAAAAGTGCATAGATTGTCATCAGACCTACACCAAGAGACAGGTACTTGGACATTATCGGGGTGGTTCTGGAATAAGCTAACAATGTGGGGTTGGAAGATCCTTATCTTTTTGGTTGCAGTTGCTGGTATTCTCTTTACATGTTGCCTTTGCATACACTGCCTTCCGGCTTGTCTGACCCCTAGACCAAATATGTCAGTTCATGACACCAACGCTGCGATCATGCTGCAGAAACAAATTGATGAAATAATGCAAATCGACTAAGGTATCTTTGAATACTGATTATGTACGTATCTACATATGGTACTGTTTCCTATCTTCGCAACGTGTTATTCATTTCTAGATAGTAATATGCAATGGTTACCGAATGCTAAAAGGAGGGTCTGTTGGAATAAAAATGTTTTAGCCGTGTTGTTTATGCATTGTACGTCTTAAGTGAGCATTCGCTGCACCATTTTATGCTTAGACGCCATTTTGAGTCATGATCGAAACTAGCTTCTGTCTCTCTCCTCTGCCTAAAAGCAGCTTCGATAGTTCTCGTTTCTCCAAGGTTGAGCTTTGCTGTACTAATGAATACACTGTTCTTATTAGCGCATACCTTTCTCACTAGATAGGCCTGCTCCCACCCTTAGGGCGACGGGCACAGATAGAGTGACCTTGGCATCGAGATAGCATGTGCCCAGTCTCAGAATCGAAACTCATCCTTCTGTATATTCTTTGTTCAACTGCTACCAACTGGAAATTTCCAGTCAGAGCGTGTCTTTATTTGCTCTGAATTGTACATAATGTATCGCCATGCTTGCTGAAGTCAGTCCCTCTGCAGCAATCCCAGGCGGCTGGTCAGACTGGACTCCGCTCGAGTGTACCTGAATAAAATACTTGGTTTGTATTCTCTACTGTTTGACCGACTCTTCATTTGTATGGAAGGCTGAGAGGTGGTCGTGGGTGACCCAGGTGACCCTAATCGGGTCATTTCCTTCAATTGGTTGCACCACCGGATGGCATGACATGGAACACAGTGGTGATGGTGGTTTCTTTGAGGGACCTCTCAGTATCTCCACAATTGCTATCTTCCGACTCTGCTGTGTCAGGAGATGACTTAACATCTGATGACCATGGTGCAGTCATGCCTATGCCACCTGTATTTACAGCACAGTCTATTGCTGATCTGGGATTGTTTGCCTCCTGCCTGTCCTGATGGACTTGTAGAACTGCAGACTCTCTTCCACATGGCGGTGCCCTGCCTCCGCTGCCAGGCAGCATGGACTGCTTATCTGTGCTGGGGGATATGGACTGGCAGGAGATATGCTCTGCTGAGGCACATCATGGAGTACTAGTTCCCCCCCCATTTCAAGCTATTCTGTATTTCTGCGGGGTGGGATGCCTCCACTCGACAAAGCCAAGGACCCTTCTCGTCCCCTAACGTCCTTTGCCTGGGGGTCTGCATTGGTATTGAGTTGTTCTCCCCATTCCCTTCCCTTATTGGTTTGGTGAGGGTTTATTGTTTCTTTATTACAATTGACTGTCTTCGAGGTTTTCAATTGCAATTGGCACATACATGCTACTAACAGGCTGCTTTCCCATTATTTCAGTCCTTCCCATGGCTAGACATTCTATATAATTCACTGACCATTATCACTTAACCACTTGGAATGTCACAGGTTTGAAAAAGGTATAAGATGCATGCAGATTTACTCTGCTGGCAGACACACATTGCTTTCTTACAAGAAACACACATGATTTCAGAGGAAATATCTAGGCTGCACACTTAATGGTGAGGACAGGTCATAGGTATGAGTTTCTTAGCATATGCCAGAGGAGTGGCAGTATGGATCAGGGCAGGAGTCCCCTTTAAGACTGAGAAAGTCTGTGCTGACCCTGAAGGGCGCTACATATTATTAAATGACACCCTTAAAAGCCACATCTGCAATTTAGGTGTAATGTATGCTTCCCATACCAACCAGTTGACGTATTGGTCCCAATTGATAATCATTATCTCTGATTGGCCCAATACCCCCTGGCTCATTGTGTGGGAATTCAACACGGTCCTTGATGCACATCTGGATTGCTCTATGCCCCACCTCCCGCAATCCCCTGTCCTGCTTAAAGTTAGCATGCTCTGACAGTGGTTAAATTACTGGGGACTGGATGACATCTGGCAGGTTAAACATCATAGGCGGTTCACAAGCTTCATTCTCGCCTAGACAGATTTCTATACTCTGCACCTCTTCATATGTCAGGCACTGCTATCTTATATCACCCTAGAGTTATATCGGATCACAACCCTCTGGTGATAACAGTATCTTGGGGTGTTCTGCATCCTCCTATCCTTACGTGGACATTGGCAGTTTCCACGATGGATGATATAGTCTTGTGCCAGATTTTACTTGACCACACTACTTAATTTTTTTAGGAAAATGCTGGTAGCTTCTTCCCCCCAACTACCAGAATGGAAAACGTTTAAGTTGCTTCGAGGGGACTATGCATTAAAATAACTGCTGGAGTCCATCGGGTCCTCGAGCTGGATGTCGTGGCAGCTGAATTAGCTCTTTCAAGACTAAAGCAAGCAGTCATTTATTTACCTGAAATTGAGTGACTTTCAAGAAGCGCATGCCACTGAGATGGTGGACCTGTTCCATTGCCATAATCATGCTGCTTACAAAGCTAGAGCATGCAACGAAGGAGATAAATATAGCCAATTACTGGCGAGACTGGCATCTCCTTATCTCCCCGACTCTGTCCCTCTCCTCATCTCGCTACCCAAAGGAGGTGAAGCCCATACTCAGTTGGCCATCAATACTGCTTTTCATGACTATTATAAAGAGTTAAATGCAGGCCCCCTGAGGGCTAGTTTGATCAGTTCGTTGCCCCCATCCTCCTTCCCCGGTTATCTTTGGAGGCCCCAGTAAATCTGGATGCTTCCATCACTCCTCAGGAGATACTTTCAGTACTACAGGGTTTACCCATGGTAAGGTTCCCGGCACAGATGGGCTGCAAGCCGAATCCTATGCCCAACGTGCACTGATTTTGGCATCTAAACTGATGGAACTCTATGATGCCATCTACTCTGCTGGGGCGCTCCCCCCTAGATTAAATGGTGCACTCATCTCCACTATCCTTAAGACACATAAAGAGCCAGCGGAGTTGGCATCATGTGGTCCAATATCCATAAAAAATGCAGATTAAAGATTTTGACTAAGCTGCTGGCAAGTCGCTTAATCCTGGAACTCCGGGCTATAATACATGAAGACCAAGCAGGCTTTGTCTTGGGCTGTAATCTCTAACTAAATCTACGCTGGTTGTGGCACATCAAAAACGAATCGGCAGACCACTTTCCCAGTGTCGCCTCTATCGCTTTGGATTTTGTGAAAGCCTTTGATTCTTTAAGATGAGACTAAATGCATAGTGCATTGCAGCTGTTTGGGATTGGATCCTACAGGAGGAAATGTGTCAACATCCTTTACACCTCCCCTACAGCTCAGGTGAGAATTGGGAAATGTATTTCAAATGCTTGGCCCATAAGAAGAGGTACATGTCAGGGTTGCCCCCTGTTGCCCTTACTCTTGCCCTCTACCAGCACTTTGCATGCTGGTAAAGGGCACTATGCATGCAGTATCACTGTATGCCGGTGATCTCCTCCTGTATGTTCGTGACATAAATATTGACTTAGCTGAGGTGCTGCAGGTTCTCTCCGATTTTGCTACCCTATCGGGTCTTAAGGTGATTTGGGCACAGTCCTGCATCTTCCCGCTGCAGCAACAGGGTAGGCCTCCTCTACATCCATTTCTGTATCATTGGATCCAATTCGAGGCCACTACGTTTCGGTACTCAGGGATCCACATATATCATGCCCCTATTGACCTACGAGAGGGGAACCTGAGCAGAGTGACACATGGGCTCCGAACACAGATTACATTCTTGTCTTCTCTACCTCTGTCGGTAATGGGCCGAGTGACGTTGGTGAAGATGGTGGCATTACCACGAATCCTTTATTATTTCCCTAACCTCCTGCTCTTGATATACTGCGTAGTAAGGGATTTCTAGAGTTTAGGGATGGTTAAGTGTACAGGGTGGTAAGAGTTTTAAGGGGTTTTTACAGTTGAGGTACGGATAAGGGTAGAGGTTAGCAATGGGCTTTTAGTTAAGGGTGGTCGAAGTTGGCGGAGTACCACTACACGGAAATCTACGGAGTTGAACAAAAACTCAGTGAAACTAACGTCTCATCCCAATTAATAAAACAGAATCCTCACATACCTTTGGTAAAACAAGTAACTCTATCTTTATATACTAAAATGCATATAGTCATCTCACAAAAGTGAAAGTGAAAATGAAAATATAACAAGCAGTGAGAGAGGTGATGATTTTGGGGTCCTCCCTAACCTAGAGAGAGAACCAAGCAGATGCCTTGAACACAAAGAGCACATCATGCTTAACGATTCGGGGGTGGTCCCATCCTCCAAGGACCACCCCAAGCACAGTTATGGACAAAAATACAATCCCAACCAAAGGCCCTGCAAAGCATTATGGGACGAGATTCTAGAGTGCAGTGAATATTATAGTATCCAATATCAAAACATTTCTCAAGGGGCAGGCTCTCCCGGCTCAGCTGAGAGCTAATACTATAATATTCACTGCACTCTAGAATCTCGCCCCATAATGCTTTTGCTGGGCCTTTGGTTGGCATTGTATTTTTGCCCATAACTTTGCTTGGGTGGTCCTAGGAGGATGGGACCACCGTATCGTTCAGCATGATATGCTCTTTGTGTAGAAGGCATCTGCTTGGTCCTCCCCCTAGGTTAGGGGGGACCCCAAAATCATCACCTCTCTCATTGCCTGATATTTTTGAAAGCTCACTTTTGTGAATTGGTTATATGCTTTTTAGCATGTAAAGGTAAAGTTGTTTTATCAAAGGGTTGTGGGTGCAGTAGCTAACTCCGCTACGTGGCGGAGTTGAGTTATTGCATGAATTCCGTGTTTTTAAAATGTGTAGTTAGTGGAGCGGAGTTCATTGCCCACAGTTACTTTTAGGGTTCAGGGTTGAGTAAGGGTATGGAGTACCAAGTACCAAGGGCTTTAAGGGTTCAAGGAAAGGTAAGGGTACCGGTGATAAGGGTTTTTTAGAGTTAAGGGTTTAAGGATTGCTCTCGTGGGCAGGGAAACTGAGCTTGCTCCCGCCCGGTGGGAGCAGAGAGAAAAACCAGGATGTGTGTGTGTGTGTGTGCGTGTGTGCGTATGTGTGTGTATGTATACTTAAGATATATATATATGTGTGTGTATTTGTAAATCCTTTTTTTGTTTTCCTAATAACTTTGGTGCTGTTTGACGAATCTTCACAAAACTTTTTAAAAAAGATGTTCTTCCACCTCAGTTTATAAATGGAAAGTTTCGGGGTTATCTGTCAAGCGGGGGCAGATAAAAAGGTGGGGTCCCCAAAAGGGTTACCCCCATTCATTTCTCTATAGGAAAATTAGACACAGCTACAGCAAAAACTGCTGAACAGATTTATACCAAATTTAGTAGAAAGGTAGATGTTGGTCCAGAAAACGTGATTTTTGCAATTTGGAGTAAATCTGCTCAGTAGTTTTTGAGAAATTAAGCATCAAAATAATTGTATATTTCATGCTGTAGATGATCTGCAGAGCTCACCGATCTCAAGATGAGATCTCATTGGTTGCCACCAGTTCAACAACTATGTGCCGGCAGCCATCTTAGGACTTGGTACTCAGTTTCAAGTCTTAGAAAAAACTTTAAAAAGATAGAATGGGGCAGGGCCAAAAACGTTTTATTTTACATTTTACAGCAAATTCCTGGTAATTTTTTGTTGTTGTTTAAAATACTTGGAATAAATGACCTCCCGGGGTGGGCCTCAGCCCGGGAGAGGTGGTTCAACTAGTTTATAGGGTCGAGGGCATGCACCCCCCGTCCGCAAGTCTATCTAAGGCCCTGGGGACCAAATACAAAATATATAGAACAGGTGCACCCTCACCCTCCCCAAGCCTCAAAAAGGTCTCTCGGAAAAATATCCCCTGGGGCCGGCTCCATTGTTGTGTTCCAGGGAACCCACCCCCGGGACACTGTTACTCTGCCCGCAAGAGCACAGGCAGGGAAAACTGGTCTGCTCCCACCTGGCCAGAGCTATAAAAATACTGCCTCCGGGTGGGAGCAAACATTTGTTTCCCTGCCCATGCTCTTGTGGGCAGGGAAATTGAGCCTGCTCCCGCCCGGTGGGGCAGAGAGAAAAACCAGGATGGGTGCATAAGGAGAGCAGGTCAGGACTGCAGTGACCATGGGCTCTCCCTGTAGCCCCCCATTTTTTGTGTTGTGGGTGCCCCAATTAAGGCCCAGGAGGATGTGTCACTGGGAATAGTATTGGCTTTCAGAGGGAGGACATGTGCCTCAGTGCCTTAAAAATGAAATGACCCTGTGGGATGGGCTCTCCAGGCACAGTAAATGCTCGGGCAGTGGAGCAGCGTACCCCCTCCTCTAAAAAAATGAATACGGCCACAGGGGTTGAGGTCCTTGTGGACTGTAAAAGCTTGTGGAGGAGGGGGGGTAGTAAGCACTATATAAATACTGCAATACAATATGTTATTGCTACGTCGCACAAATTCAGGCTTCCATATATTAAATCTAAACTCTAAATCAATGGAACAGAAATGAAGATAGACCTGTAACTGTAACATAACACAGATGCTCTTCAAACAGCATCAGTGACTAAGCATTGTATTTGCATTTAGGGCCAGATTTATCATAGTGTTGCGCTGATCTTGCATCACACAAAGTAACGCAAGGGCAACGCAACACTAAAGTCAGATTTACCAAGCAATGCAAGGCCACCTTGCATGGCCCTGCGGTGCTCGGTAAATCTGGAGTAACACAAGGCCTTGCATTACTCTGCACCAGGGAGGCGTTCCATGGGTGGAGTGTGGGTGTTCCCACCCACCCACCATGAACTTTGGGGCATTCCCAGACTGACCATGAGTGGTAGACCTGGGAATACATCAATATGCTACACCTTCCCTGGGGATAACTTTATTTCTCCTTGTTTTTTCCTCTCTCTTCGTGTGCTGCAGAAGGAGGAAAAAGCCTCAAAGGATTGTTTTGTGCAGGAAGGTGTACCTTCCTGCACAAAAACTTCCTACAATGCAGGCACACTTGCACCATGGCGCAAGGGTGCCTGCATTGGCACAAGGGGCAGTACATTGTGCGCCAGCGCAAGGAGAGGACAGGAGTGCGCCACATAATGTTAAATATGGTGCATTTCCAGTGGCGGCTGGTGGATTTTAAAAGTGGTGAGGCAGACATTTAATACCCGAGTATAATGAGTGCAAAAGGAGGGTGCAGAGCGTTCTCCCCCCGCAAGAAACTTTTGACAAAAATTGATTCATATGGTGGATTTTGCACCACATATTTACTGCAAATTGTTAAAAAAAAGATAAGTATTGCCCTAATTTGTATTGCTTACTGCTTCTATATTGTGACTCAAAGATCAAAGTTAAGAAGGCCGATAAATAATTTACCCTGCACCTCAGCTGAAGCTGGTACAGCAGTTGCCCCAGCCTCTTCAGCTCTGGAAGGCAGAGGGTGTCAGATTACCCCTCAAAGCACCAGCACTAGTCTAATGGAAGAGTAAGCAGGAGGGCTAGACATTCTCACGTTGACTGGGATGCCAGGGATCCTTGCATCAGCCTCTCCCGTATCCCATCGAAGTCTGGCTTACAGATCTGTTAGACCCCTGGCTGGAAGAGCTGCACTCTGAGGCCAGCCTTCAGAATGTGAGCAGTTCTTTAGCCACCATGCAGAGCAGTGCAATCAGCACCAGTCTCGTGCTCCCTAAAGATCCATCAAGACATTACCGTCTTTGCAAATTATATTTCCCCAGCCCTCCTTACAAGTTTTGATTGATCTATTGATCCCTGGTTAGAAACCCTTATACATTATTACACTTTTTGTGGTTTGAAATTAAGAATGTGTATGATACAGAAATGTTTGTCAAACTTTATGGTTGTGGAAAGGTTCTCTATTAGTGGATCTGTAATGTTGACTAATGTACAGCATCTCCAACAGTACTCATTACACAATTTGTGTGTAGCAGTGTCTGGAAGCAGTAAAAGATGGAGCCATAGCCAGAAAGATTTGCCACTCTATCAAATAAAGCACACAATACATCAGGTGACCAATCAAGTGTATTAAAATATATTTCTTTAATAACGTATTTTAATAACCTATACTTTAGCCATGGTGTAATGTGATGAGTCTTATTATGAGATATGGAGTGCAGTGCAATTTGGTTATTTGGCCTATAGGATAGCATAACACATTCCAACATGATAGACTGAATGCAGGCACGTCTCTAATGAGACTCTACCCTGCTACAAAGATCAGAAGTACCAGAATTAATTTCAGGATATGTATAATTTAAACTCTGTCAGCAGAGTTGTGCAAATTTCCCACCTTCCCATTTTTGTAAACTTGCAAAGTATACGAACTTTAGGCAGCTTTGGTCAATAAGTTTTCAGCAGTCTTCTTACTGCAGGACTCTGCAGAAAGCGCATTTATGTTTATTTCTCCTTCAAAAACCTACTTTTAACAGATTGTTTAGGTGAAATGTTCTCGAAGTCGGTGCGGGTGGATGGTTGTTTGTCGAAATATTAACCACAGATCTATCAACTTATGCATGTGTAGACTCAAACAATTTCGACGAGCTCTACATCTTCAATTAAGCATACAGAGGACTGGGACAGTATAGATTTAATATTTTAATTGCTCATAGACTTACCTTGGCGATTGTGAGGACGGAAATGGTCCCTTGGCAGAGCCGAGAATCTAAGTGTTCAGCAGCCGAGCCTGGGCATGGTGTGCAATGGTCCCTGCCCTGGGTTGGGCTGGGCTGGACGCGGAAGAAGCAGCATTCCATACAAACAACAAGCATTGGCATAGCCAATAGGTCTCGCTTTTGGGACCTTATAAGTATTTAGTTATGCAGCACAATATCCTTGGTACAACAACATCGACTGTTGCATGGCGAAACACTTATAAGGTCCCAAGGCGAGACCTATTGGCTATGCCAATGCTTGTTTATTTTACAAATTAAGCATTGCTTCAAGTACACATCTACACACAACAAGCAAGGCTGAGTCCTAGAGAGGAAACAAAGAACCAATCCATGCTTACAGCCTGAACGGCAGCAAACACACCCGGCGTCAGCGCTCTACCTACAGAGTTAAAATACTGTGTCCAGTACAACAGACGCTGGGGTTCGAGGCCTTTGAGGTGAAGGAGGGCCTTGGTGCGAACAAAACAAAACTATGAAACCGGAAGGCAGGACAAAATCTCGCAAGTGTAAGGAAAGGCGCACGAAAAAAGATGGGACGGAAGAAAGAACGGGTGACAGGAGGAAAAGAAGAAGGAATAAGGGAAGGATTGCAGGTGAGGTAAGAAGGAAGGCAGGTGAGGGAAGAAGGAAGAGGGAATATATAAAGACAGACGGAAGAAAGGACAGACAGAAGGAAGGAAAGAGTGAAGGATGGAATAATGGAAGAGAGGCAGGAAAGAAAGGTGGGAAGCAAGGGAGCAGGGAAAGGAGAAAGAATGGAAAGTCCAGGGATCCTGGGGCAAAGGATGGAGCGGACGGGGGATACTATGGAGGGACAAATAGAATGAGGGAAGGAACGACAGGGAACGTGAGAAGGAAAGGGAGGGATGTAAAAAGGTAGGGCAGAAGGAAACATGGAAGGTAGGAAGGATGGACGGAAGAGGGAAGGTAGGGCGGAGCAGACCGAGGGAGGGGGAAAAGAAGGAAGGTGGGCGGACAGGGAAAGAACCTAGGGAGGGACAGAGAAAGGGGGCAAAGAGGGAAGGAATAAAAGGAATGAGAAAATAATGGGGCAAGAGAAAGAAGGAAAAGAAAAGGACGAGGGAATTAAGAAGGCGAAGGTGAAAGAACAAAGAAACAAAGCGCAGGGGTGAAGATGCAGTTAGGTACGGGGAGAGAAGGATGAAAGATAGGAAGAACTAGGGGCATATTCACGAAGAGCCATCCAGACACAGCAAAAAAATCACAAATAATGTCGGGGCTGGAGGCGGTAACTGGCAAAGCAGAGGAACACATGCTGACTTCATAAATCTGGGACAGGAGGCCTGGAGGCGCCCCCTCCACGAGTCTTACCAGGGCCATTAACTCTCAGCATGACTCCCAGAGAAAGGCTCTGAGAGCAGGGAATGAGTGCAGGTGCTAGGGCTGGGCTTTGAATCAATGCGTGAGTGCTGCTTTCACAGCCAGGCTCCAGTGAGGGGGCGGGCGGCTCCGGCGGCTCAGAGAGAGGCAGTCACTGACTGCGCTGCTGCAGCTGCAATTAGGGAGTGAGCGCAGCACCCGCAAAAAGGGGAGAGAGTGAGGGAAGCTCCCTCAAAAGGGCAGAGACTGAGTGCAGGTCCCACGGCCAGGCTTGAGTGAGGGTCCCAGAAAGCGCTCAGTCACTGCAGCTCGTGCAGCTGGTATCACAGAGTGAAGAATGAGAGCAGCTTCCTCAAAGGGCGGAGAGAGTAAAGGGTGTGTGCAGCTCTGGCAAAAAGGCATAGAGAGCGAACAGTCACTGCACGTCGAGCAGCTGGTATCAGAGAGTGAGGAAAGAGTTCAGCTCACATAAAAGGGCAGAGTTTGAAGAGTCGGGTGCAGCTCCTGCCAAAGGACAAAGAGGGTGAGAAGTGAGTGCAGCTCCTGAAAAGGTAAAAAGTGTGTGGAGTGAGTGCACCTTTCTGCAAAGAGGCATACAGTGAGCAGTGCAGCTTCCACAGCCGGAATCAGAGAGTCAGTGAGTGCAGTTCCCGCAAGAAGGAACAGAGCTCACAGCAGCCAAACTCGGAGAGTGAAAAAGTGAGTGCAGCTCCCGCAAAATGGCACAGAGAGTAAGGAGTGAATATAGCTCCTACAAAAGGGAAACAAGGAGAGAGGAAGGAGCAAACAAGGAGAGAGGAAGGAGTAAAAAAGGCGAGAGGAAGAGAGAAAGGAGTAAAAAGGGAGAGAGAAAGGAGTTAAAAAAAGGCCGCGCGGCCGTGAAAGTGACGCGGCCGTCAAAGTGAAAGTGATCGCGGGCTGTAAGGGTGCCCGCGAGCGATGCACTTAATGAGCCATGACGAGAGAGGAAAGCCAGATGGCGCCTCTGCTCGTAACTGTGCGCGTAACCGCACACTCTAGGCCACACAAAAAGCTGTGGTCGGCTTTTTAAAGCCCACTCACTAAATGTCTCGCCAGAGCAGCGCATGCGCTGGCTCAGGCGAGACCTAAAAAGGTATGGCTGGGAGTGACCAGGAGCACGATAAGGGGAACTGAATACTGCTGTTCAGTTCTAAATGTGCCTTTTGTCACACGAATTAAAAGTGGAGTAGGCGTGAAACGTGCAAAGGTTTCAAAAGGCAAACCTCGACCTACCTCGCAGCCTCGTTGCGACATTCGACTTAGCTCTGCCAGTGCGCTTCTCTTCAGCCTCTGAATGTCTCGAGCACAGGGCTTTTAAAGTGGACCTTGGTTTTCTGCTATTACCCGAGTGTTTCTGATCGTGATGTAAATCTCCTCCATCCTCTTGCGATAGCGAGAGCAGATGACGTAAATTCCAGCGCCACTCCTGATGCTTCTTTCATGTTGTTTGCATTAGTGAACACCATGACAGCCGCACCCGGATTGGCTAGGGCAGGCAGACACGGCGCTCACATAGGGACCCAGAGGCTGGGTCTGTGTTCCCCCTGTTCTCTTGTCAGCATACGCTGAGAAGAGCTGAAGTACGCATGTTAGGTTGGCCGTGGAAAACCGAACGGCTAAAGTAACATGCGCACTTTTCACTGCAGCCGTCCATTCATTATGCTGCTTGGACCCGCCCACGGTACGTCATCAGGCGTCACCATAGTCATAGAAGCCACTGCCCGGCAGTGGTTAAATTCACGTTGTTTAAAGCTGAAAAAAACAACTATATATGTTTTGTGCAATGGGATGGCTGGCACCAGGGGGGCAACGCCCTGTCGCTCCTATGGGCGCACCGCCCCTTTGCATTTCTGCCCTCTCCCTTTCACGCAGTGCAGCAAGGGTTCTTGCTGCGTTTCGTGATAGTTTGATAAATTTGGGCCTAAGTGTTACTGAAAAAAGTATTCAAACTTGTAGTGATTGAGTCCACGAAGGTTGGTATAGTTCAAGTAGATTTATTGAAGATTAGAACAAGACCATAACAAGATCAGATCAAGACCATAGCTAGACCCCACCAGGAGCAGCCAGCATGCTGCTCAGCCCAGCCAACTGTGAACATTGACCGCTAACATTCCATAAGATGACATCATAGCAAGGTTCTACAGGTAGAGCATGAAAAGCATTGAACTCAAGATATGACATATCCCCCTTTCTCCCAAATGAATAAAAGAACACCATGAGAGAGAAAGAGAGAAGAACCAGAATGAGAAAACTTAGAGGAAACAGAACCGCAAGACACTCTAAAGAGGAGCAACATCAGGTAACAGAGAAGAAAGGAAAACAGACATAGAAACCATCCTCCCTTCTTACACAACAGAAAGAAGAAAACCACAACGCCAGAGAGAGAAGAAAAGGAAGCACAAAAGACTGCCCCAAAGCACACCCCTTGCCAGAACAGGAACGAATGGAGGCTGAAAATGGAAAACTGACAGAACATAGGCTACAGGCTGCGATGAACGCAGAAGAAGGAAACACGACAGAAAAGCAGAGGAAAGCCCAGAATCCACAAGAGACACGAGAAGAAAACCTCGGAAGGAAAACAGAAATGAAGAGAGGAAGAAGAAAGATGAGGAAGGATAGAGGAAACTCCTCACCAAGACACCATTATCAATACATAATGAAGCATATAATATAAAGATAACAGTGTACACATAGCAATAAGAAAATACAATATAAACTGAACATACTTAGCAATAAAATCATGAAAAGCACTCAAATAGAGTAAAAACGTAAGCTAAATATGTACTCTCCAATTCATGGTTGAGAACCCATGACTAATCTCTTGAGATAGAGATGCGTTGTGCACAAAACTGGTAATGCTCCTCATACACATCTCAGTGTAAGGACCATCTTTGTGTGGAAAAAACATACCGTGCACTGTAGTAATGTAACTGTGTTAATACAGCACATATGAGTAGGTACTCATGAAAATTTCCAAGCAAAAAAAAAATAGCGTATGGGTGGGAACCCATCTACTTAATGCAAAGGGTCTACATCTTTGCATAGCTCCCAGGAGGGAGGAAGACAGAGTCGTGCACACCCTATGTAGGGTAAACAAATGAGACGAGAGGTGTCCGTGAAATGACAAATATTGTGAATATACCACACTGTGCACAGAATGTTAGCTTTTCTGGTAGGAACCCGTGACTAAAATGTGGGTAGTAACCCGTAATAATGCAAAAGGACTGTAAACCTTGCAGAGATCCTTTTCAGAGGAAAAAGTAGAATAGTGTAAAGGTGTTTACCAACATGGCGTATGCCTAGGGTCCATGGACAATAGTGTTGAAGGCAGACACCGTGATCCACGCCGGTGAGCGACCACTCACCCGAGCTTCAGAAGACAACAAGTGTAGGAACACTAAAAGTAAGCCTGATAAACTATGGACTCTTTACAGCGTGTGTCTTGACAGTGTGTACCAACAGGTAACCAACACGTCCCCAACGTAAAAAAACTTAATTTGTGAAGAGTGGAAGCTGAAAACTGTAACCTATAATATAAATGAGACATTCAAAATTGGCATATACATACTTAATAGTAATACATTGGCCATGGAACCTCAAGCTCGTAATGTGAGAAATTGTCACTATATGGCAGCATAACACAGAGCAGTGAATAAAAAATGCATGAAAACAAGATTTCACAGTTTTTAACAATACTACGCTGCCTTATCTGTTTTATAAAATTTCTTCCGAAAACCCCACAGCTGGCAAACAGCAGGGAAGCTGAAAAACGTGAAGTTCACGAAAAAGCCCAACAGTGCACAAGTGCTCCTTTGTGCATGGAGGTTCCAACGAAGGAACAGAAGAAGAATACCTGTGAGTTGTTTCACGAAGCCGGTGAAAGAGAAGACTTAGAAGATCATGGTTTCACCACGACGTTTTTTTGTTTTTTTTTGTCACGAAGGAAACTTGATTGAAACTGGCCGAGTGGCTCCCGGCATCAGCGTAACGCAAAACGTTCGCCAGCAGATCAGAAGTCCCACCGAGAAACAAATGCGTCATAGGGAGGTCCGTGGCAGGAAGACAAAGGTAAGTGCGCGCGCCTGTCACAAGCTTCTTTGAAATTTAAACAAGACAATATCAGTTGAAAATCACTGCAAACGATAGATCTCAGTGTTGGCCAGCATAACAATAAAAATAAGGCTCACTTGACTTCTCCCAAGCTGGGCTCGGTTTGCACACCTGCCGTGTGTGCGTGCGTAGCCCACTGCCAAAGAACAAACCAAACCATTTTGTGTTGTAAACACTCCCCACAGATGTGTCCAAATAACGCCAATTCACAGCAGAACCACAAGTGGTTGGCAGCTATGTGATAAAATAGATAGGCAGACTGCGCACTTCCACACGGGGCTGTGGGGATATAAGCAGCATAAACCAAGCAAGCAGGGCGAAAATGACCTTGAGCTTAATCCAGTAGTAGAAGATTATTCACGCAGCATCACCATTTGAAAAAGGCAGACAATGTAGATTTGAGCCAGTAGCACTCTTCTTCCCCAATTATTACAAACATCTATACAGTCCCACGTAAGATTGAGAATAGAAAAGCATAGAGAAGATGCGTAGACAAGTATACAGGATATAATATCACATATACTCTTCCTATAGATTTAATAAAGAATTAAAAATGGGTGAAAGACCCCGAAAGAACGTCCCCAAAACACAGGTGAGTGAATGAACTTGAAACAACAGAGGACACCCACACCCAACAACATCCTATGTAAAAGAGTAGGGGAAAGAATGAAAAGAAGGTTGACTGCCAACCCTTCAGCCGCTATGACCTAGGGGCAGCAAACAACGCATGTTGCACAATGGTGAGATAGACACCGTACAACAAATGTGCAGCACAAGGTGACTTACAACACCGTTTAACAAACAAATATACGTGTACCACAGGGTGCTTTACACCATAAATATCCTTAAAAGTAAGGTATGCAAAAACAATTTGCAAACATGGGACTCGTACCCATTGAACACTCCTATGTAGAGGTTAGTAGAGTGAAAAAGCAACTTGTATACATGGGACTCGTACCCATAAAACACACCTAAGTAGAGGTTGGTAGCGTGAACAACAATTTGCAAACATGGGACTCGTACCCATCAGACACCCCTATGTGGAGGTTGGTAGCGTGAAAACAAATTGCAAACATGGGACTGGTACCCATTAGACACCCCTAAGTAGAGGTTGGTAGCATGAACAAACAATTTGCAAACATGGGACTCGTACCCATCAGACACCCCTATGTGGATCTGCAAACATGGGACTCGTACCCATCAGACACCCCTATGTGGAGGTTGGTAGCGTGAAAACAAATTGCAAACATGGGACTCGTACCCATTAGACACCCCTAAGTAGAGGTTGGTAGCATGAACAAACAATTTGCATAAATGGGACTAATACCCATCAGACACCCCTATGTGGAGGTTGGACACCAACACTGTACTTGACTGAACGCATGCCTGCATGTCAGAAAAAGAACTAGTTTGAAGCCAGAGATAACTCTAATAGATAGATATAAATGTAAGACTGTGCACCAAAAAGCATATGGAAAATATGTCAGCACACAAACTCTTGCAGTGAAAGCATAATGACAATAACCCTATAACTGGCGACAATACTAAAAAAATAACACTTCAAAACTCCAGTGAGCGGCATCTCACTCGACATGGTGCATAACTTAACTCGTCAGTCTCACCAGCATCCCAAGGTAGAGATGAAAACAACGGTAAAATACTTGGAATGAGATGAGAATTCCACATACAGTTTGCGATACGATGACCAAACATGGCGACCTCGTGTAAGATTAACATAAGCTAGAGTGGAAGAAGGAAAGAGGGAATAAAACCCAAATTCCTGCTTGGCATACATAAATGTGTAGAAGGCACAGTTTTGGGTGATTACACAGAAGAGCTTAAACAGTAATAAGCGTTGCGTAGGTTTTACCATACACTGCTGTGCCTGTCATTGTGGGAAGGACCTTCTGTCCGAAAATAAGACAGGAGCAACATAACACAGTGAACAAAAGAAAAGTCTAAATTGAATTAGGCTCCTTAAAAGATACTTGCGTTGGACAATCAATGTCCGACATCGGTAACTCCAGTTCATCAAAATGTTGCTTGCTGGCACACTTCCATCAGGCACTGATTGTTCTCGACGTCGTCCATTTGACTCCGGACGTTGGCCGCAATATGACATGAGACATGCAGCCCACTTGCAGGTCCAAGCTTCTTTATGGATATTGATGTGTCGAAGAGTGATACCTCGCGTAGATCCGAGGCGGCATAAAGTTGAATGAAACTTTATTGAGGAGGAGCAGACAAGCAGACGTTTGGAAACGTGGATGGCAAAGCATGGTTGGCGGAGATTTTGAAGTGAAGTCAAAATGGCGGCACGTTGTGAAAAAAAAAAACGCCGAGTGGCTTTCGTTTGCGGCGTGCTCCAAAGGGTTACTAGGTAGCTCTCATAGAGCATAGTCGGAGAGACGAGTCAAAGAAGACCTGCGAGACGTCACAAAGGTCCCACGAGGAATGCAGAGTCAGCAGAGAGGCACTGAGGCACACCAGGTAAGTTGTGTATGCTGAGAGTGTGCGCGTGTCGCTCGAGGATTTTTTTAAAATTAAAAACGACGGTTCAGTTGCCATGTGGCCGCGCTAAATACTTTAACCAACTAAAACATTAATAAAAGTGCCCCCGCTCACCGGATAACAAAGGGTCTCAGTCTCTGGTACACCAAGTAAGCACCCGAGCTCACCCGAAATGTCGTACGAGACACAACAAGATGCTCTGGTAGTTCCTTTGGAGAGGCGAATGGGCTCACATGCGGTACAACCCTTCCCAGAACGAGAAGTCAATAACAGTTCGGCAGACTAGTCTTGTTCACAGTGACGCTGTCCACACCACAGAATGTGCATAAGTCCGTTGTCACTGTGGGAAGAGATAGATGCTGCACAGATAGTTTAAGAGCAGAAATCAATCCAGGTGATAGTAGATAAGTCATCCTCTCAGGCAGCGCAAGAAACGATGTTAAGCAGCTGATGAGAGGCAAACAGGCAAGACACTTCAAGTGGAAGCAACATCCAGATAGTAAAGACACCTTGGCTGGGGCACACATATAGTAGCACACTTCTTCCCCAGACAGTGTGCATAGGTAGATATGTGGCAGGTGAACATACTAGATTAGGCTTACCCTCGCTGAAGGCACAGCACAGGATGCGTAGAGTTAGTGGGGAGTAGACGCCCAAGCTTGAATGGGCAGCTCTTGTAGTGGCACTTCCCCATACGCACAGGAACAACTGACAGACTGCTGTGGGCGACCGATGGGAGGTCACTGGTGGGGTCAGGATGGCAGTTGACTAGCTTCACTTGAGTTGCAGTAGGTCCTGTGTTATTATGTTAGCTTGAGGTCTTGAAGAGGTGTCTTGAAGAGGTGGTAGGAGCAGGTTCTTTTGAAGATCGTCGCCAAAAACTTGTAGTGATTGAGTCCACGAAGGTTGGTATAGTTCAAGTAGATTTATTGAAGATTAGAACAAGACCATAACAAGATCAGATCAAGACCATAGCTAGACCCCACCAGGAGCAGCCAGCATGCTGCTCAGCCCAGCCAACTGTGAACATTGACCGCTAACATTCCATAAGATGACATCATAGCAAGGTTCTACAGGTAGAGCATGAAAAGCATTGAACTCAAGATATGACACTACCCTACTCTCCTCTTTTAAGCTGACGTTTAACCCATATCCTCTTGTAGTGAGCATCCTTTTTTGTTTTCATTATATTAATCTGACTGGCGGTTCCACCAACCTCACTGCTGCCCTTCAGCGTGCCCGGAAACAACTTTTTCTTAAATTATTTACACCTTTTAAACCACTTGGGCCTTGTAGGCACTTAACTGCTACACAGACAGAAAGTCTGCGTGTGCTCTGTCCTCGTTTCCAGGTTGCTTTGGTAAACATCAAGCAAGGTCTGCCCTCGCCTTAAAAATGTTCTTTGGAACACAAAGGAGTTGAAATGGAAAATACTCGTTTTAAAAACACTGGTCTTATTGAATTCTTTTAGCAGCAACGAAATAGATGCTAACTGCTTACCATATAATTGTTGGGGGTCCACCAGCTGACTCCATGAAATGATGATGGCTTCTGCAGCGTAATTTACGCATTTTTAGGTGTTGAGAGAGTGAATAATTTCTCTACGGCAGAAAAAAAAGATTCTCAAAGCAACCTTGTGGGAAACTACTAAAGCACAGTCATGCAATAGTGATCTTTGCCCTAAGATAACCCAGAACTGGAAGCAGAACACGCAGGACTCTATTGAAAAGAGATGTGCGAAGTTGTGAAAGCGAAATTTAACATCACGAGGTGCGAAGATTAAACAAAAGAGAGAAAAGGAGCTCCCCTTAGCGAAATTTAGCATCACGAGGTGCGAAAATTAAACATAAAATAGAAAAAGAGTCCCTGCGCGAAGTCAGGAAAAGGCATCCTGCGTCACGCAGGACAACGAGTGGGCCTCGTCAGCTTAGCAACCATACACTGCCTATTGTGCACGGCTAGATGTCCTGGGCTTAAAGGGTGGGACTTCCGGTAGTTGGGTATTGGTGCATGGCTGCCAAATCACAGATGTCGAAGTTTGTTCCTATTCTCAAAGCTAAGAGATTGCAGGAAAAACAAGCCTTGCTAGGTAATCAGTGTTTCCGATTCTCTGCAGCTGGAAAGCCCAGAATATCAGAGTCAGGTTACATAAAATGTTGCCTTAGGCAAAACTAGCCAACTTAATCGCCTTTTAGAAGGGTGAAGTATCACGATTTCACCCAATAGCAGGTACACATGACTCCTACTCTCACCATTACTACCAAGGTTCAAAGACGTGGGTAAAGAAATGCAAAGAAAGTCAATAGCAATAAATGCTCTGAGGATTAGGCTAGCATATAAAATTAAGGTGCATATTTACAAGCCCCTATCGCCACCAGAATGTCTCTTTTCTCGACGTTGTGGTGGCGATAGGGGCTTGACCTTATTTACAAGGCGGCGTTAAGCCACTTAATGTGGCTTAACGCTGCCTTGTAAATAAGGCACCCTTTCACGCTCTACTTAGTGTGAAAGGGGTGGGCAATGGGTGTTACGGTGGGCGTTCCGTCGCAACACCCATTGATTTTGGCGCTGCCCCCTGTTCACAAGGGTGGCATAAACCTGGTCTTATCCTGGCAAAACGAGGAGAAATGCTTTATATCTCCTCGTTTTTGGTTTTTCTATGTGTGCTGCATTGTGCAGCACACACGGAAACAGCAAAATGGCATGAATGATTGTTTATGTGCAGGCAGGTGTCTCTTCCTGCACATAAACAATCATTAACAATGGTGCAAGGATGCCTGCGTTGGTGCTAGGCAGCTGAAATTAGAGCCAGCACAGGGGGAAACGCAGGGCTGCAACATATTGTTGTGAATACGGTGCAGCCCTGTGTTTCAAAAGTGGCGGAGCGTGGCTTTAACCTTCTTGGCTTAACGCCACGCCTCACAACTTTAGCAGTAAACATGCCCCTAAGAGTACATAAACATACACATAGAGGCCGAGGGTCACAAGAACCTCCCTCTAGCCACACCAAGGCAACATTAGGCTTTCAAAAATCTAAAGCACCAAGGATTGTACTTCTGAATAGCAACACCAACAACATTGTGGTACAAAAATATAGAGAGAAGAATATCAAGGGACAACATCGAAAGGTAAGTGCACATAACGAAGTATAGATTTACTATTCCTAACTTCACATCTATATATCCTGAAGACATATGTACCATGAAGGTACATATATATGGGGTTAGTTAGAGAAAACCTAGACTTACTTCCCTGTTGATATTTTATTTTCGATATTCTGTCCTCGATATTGTGTCCCATCAATATTATGGTTTCAATATTCAGCACCAAGCAGTCACTGAAAATGGCAAATGCACTGCTTTATAAAAAGATTAACCTTAGGTGCGCAATACTGCGTTACCCCGCTAAGCCCAGTATATATGTATTTAGCTCTTTAATTTACTAAATCAATTCAGTGCAAAATAAAGTCAGTAGAGTGGGTATTTCTCGGTCTGGCCCAGACTGAGAAATATCCATTCTAGCAGGTTGCAGGTTAAATCAGGGGGATATCTGGAGGTCAGTCAACAATATTTACTTCTAGCCAGTTTCTTTACCTGACTCATGCAAAATGTGGCATCTCCAGTCACTAACTGCTTAAATTGTCCCCATGGGCTACATTACATCACGTGACATTCGAAGACATTGAAATACAGCTGCACAATGATGCCTGATTTGCTTCAGCACATCAGACACTGCCCCTACAATTTGGAAGAAATTCCTCAGTGAGCTCGCTGTACAGTGTTTCAACCCATGAAAATGACAAATTATCTACAACTGCCCTTGTATGAGACGTTTTTTTGCAGTTCCCTTGACACAAGAAGTTGTTGCTTTCTGTGTGAGAGGGCGAAAAATTATCCTACCATGGGTACTGTATTTCAACACCCAAGGGAGGTACCAGGGCCACTTTCTCTACATCATGCCCACCCTCCTCCAGGCTTATCACAGATAGCAGAGGGGCCAGTGAGACCTTAGCCTATAAGAAAGGGAGGACCCTGAAACACAGCAAGCTCAAAGATGAGGATTTGATGTGTTCTCCTCTGGCCTGGTCAGCTCAGCTTGTACACTCCTTGCATCAGGTGCTACTTTATGTTTTCTATTTAAACACTCTACTAGCCTGTGTCTTTTTCAGCTGACTCCCTTGTGTACTTTTTCCACCTTGCTTATCCATGTTGCTGCTTGCCCCTTCAGCCTTCCTTCCCTCTTCTGTATTGCTGCTTGCTCCCACCTGCCTACCCTCATTCCCCCATGTTGTTGCATGCCCCAAATCTGCCCTCCATCCCCTGTACTGTTGCTTGCCCTCACCTGCCCTCTCTCCCTCCCTTGCCCATGTTGTTGCTTGACCCTCCCTGCCCTCCCCTTGTTGTTGCTCACCGCTACCTGTGTGCCGTGCCTCCCTCTCCCGTGTTGGTGCTTGCCCCACTACCCCCCTACCCTGGGTTGTTACTTGCTCCCACCAACCCTTTCTACCCCAAGTTGTTGCTTGTCCGCCATAACAAAAAAAGCTACCCACATCATAGCGATTTTGTTTCCCTCACATTCTCTCTCCCACCAGCAACAGGAAATGCGCTATGATGTGGCCAGTGCTCTGGCTGCATCATAGCACTTTTTAGGTCGAGCCTAGCGCAGCGCGCATGCGCTGATCTAGGAGAGGGCCTCTTGAAATCACTTCAGACTTCCCAGAGACTTCTCCGTGTGGGTCGGACTCCTCCCACACATTTCATTGGCCTTTGCATGTGGCTTTCAAAAATGAAAGCACGCAATTGGCCAAAGGCGGCTGCATGTCCCACCTTTTCTGTAAATGTTCACTCCCACGGCCTACAGCTGCCGGGAGCGAGCAGCGGCGCGCAGGGTGCCATCTGTTGTGCATCATGTTACAAATTAGCGCAGTCGCTTTCACTTTCGCCGCTGCGCAGCCGCGCTTGTTTTTCTTCTCTCCTGCTCTTTTCATCTCCTTTCATCTTTGTAGCCTTCTCATCGAATGGCCGAGGGTGGTTAAGGCCATTATCGCGCGCCGCACTCTTTGCAGTTTTGTGCTTTATATACATATTGCGGTAATGCCTGGCAGTGCGCCTTAAAGCCAGAGTGTATGTTCTTTCCCCGAGTTTATTGGGCCGGTTTAAGTACCATGCTGAAAAGATATATACTTTTTCATATCTATTTTACAGATAATGTGAGCACACCTTCCAGCGCCGCAGCAGATCCCGGGGTTTATCACACAACAAGCAAGCGCGCTGCTGAAACAGTAGGGCCGCGCGCGCAGCAAGGCAATCTCGGCTTTTACGAGGATGGCCGGGCGGGGGCTGTGCTGGCCGGTTAATGAGTGCTCGGGGAGACGTCTCTTTCCATGGACGAGCGAGGCCTTCTGCAGCTCCGGGAACCACTGGCATCGTTTCACCCGGATCATCGCGCACAGGCCCCGAGTCCGGGAGCAGCCAAAGGGCCACGGGCTTCTGCAAAAGGGCTTTGGAGGGGTTAGGAAGCACACATCTGCTAAGCGTTTCGGTAGCGCCGCGTTCACTAATTCATTGGCCTCTTGGCGCTAGCGGGGCAGATTGTTGCATTCAGTTTCAGGGGGATTTCCGATAGAAGGGTATCTGGTATGCGGGTATCGGAGAGGGGTGGCAGGGAGCTCCTTTGTGCTTGTTTTTTTTTGCTCTGGGTGTCTTTTAGGGGAGGAAGAGTTCCAGACCACCTATTTCCGGTTTGATGTAACAGTGTTGCCAATTGTGGGAATTGTAGCAGACCTTTGTGTGGGTGAGAGGTATCGGGTTATTTCCTACAGTAAAATATCACATCACATCCAGTACTCTATAGTAGAGATGTTTATATTGTCTAAGTCACTCTCTCTCTCTCTCTCTCTCTCACATACACACACATACTCTCTCCCATGCTCTCTCTCTCTCCCACTTACCCTCTCTCTCACACTGTCTCGCTCTCTCCCTCTCTCTCACACACACTCTCTCACTCACTCTCTCTCTCTCTCCCACTTACCCTCTCTCTCACTCTCTCTCACTCCCTCTCCCTCACACACACACTCTCTCTCTCCCACTCACACTCTCTCTCACACTCTCTCACTCACTCGCTTTCTCTCTCTCTCCCACTTACCCTCTCTCTCAATCTCTCACACACACACTCTCTCACACACACACTCTCTCACACACACTCTCTTCCACTCACTCACTCTCTCACTTCCTCTCTCTCTCTCTCCGTGATAACTGTGATATTCCTTTTGTGACACGGTGGTGGTGGGGGGGGGAGGGAGGGGGATATGAATTTAAGGGAAGCTTCACACACTCTTGCTTTCCTCTATACTATTATTGTTACATTACATTGAGGGTGCGGTGTACACTGAGTACCTCGGCACAGTTGTTATTTTCAGAATTTGATCGTTTGCCATCTTGTACCAGGAGATAAAGCATTCCCATATACAAGCGGGGAAGCAGTAACCCCATTGTAGGCCTTCATTTTTAAAACTGACCCGTGAATAAATGCAGCTGATGCTCTGAGCTGCCCTGCTGAAGGCTGTCTGGGGCCTCCTTGGTGCCATGTAGACACCGGCGTGCCCTTGGTGTGCCAAAAGCAACTGGCTAGGAAATAGTGTTTATGGTTGGCCGAGCAGTGGCGGACGGCTTCATGCGAAGGAGGAAATCATCTAAAGGGGGCGTTTGACGTTGTGTGGGATATGGGACTGGCGGAACCGTGAACCCATCCAAGGCTTTGAAGGGAGATAGAAAGAGGCCAATGTCCTATACCCCGTCGGAGCAGCTGCTGAACCTCTTCTCATGCTAAGCAGCTTTGCTTTGTTGCTTCCATTTCTTTCCAGTAATGTTGAGGGACCTCTAGTCTGTAAGCCAGGGTCCAACTTTTAACTTCCTCTTTAACTAGATAGGGCTCTTTTAAAGGGGCTGTAAAATGCGGACATTCCTCAGCCCGCTGCTTCACAGGAGACTCTACAGGCTCTCCTCGGCCAATTAACACCTTAAGCAGAGACGCAAGGGTCCTTCTTGATTAAAAGGCACAGAGCTTCTCTAACCTCAAGGACAACATAACCACGGCAGGTTTATATGAAATATGAAACTGTTTGCGCTATTCCGCTGTATAAAAATTTATTTTGCTTGTGAAGTCGCATTTTGGCCTTAGTTACTTTAAACAATAATCACTTTTACTCATATATCTTCAAAAACACTTATGTTAAGATTTTTTTTGATAGGGTGATTGAGTTATTCATAATATCTTTTTAATTATATATAAGGTAACAAAAATGCTTATAACGCTTCTTATTATAACTTTGCAACATGCTGCACAACAGACACACTACTCTACAACATAGCTTAAATGCACTGGCAAAGCCAATAGCTCTGACTAAACACTTATAAGATCCAAAAGGCGAGACCTATTGGCTATGCCAATGCTTGTTTTCAACTTGCTGTACAACATGGCTAAACATTGACAAATCTAATAGCTCTCAGAGGCAAGATATATTGGCTTTGCCAATGCTTGTTACATTGTGCTTGTGGCATTGTGGTGAAGCATCTATTTTAAGCTGTTTCACAGACTTCTATTTTGAGTTACAAATGGAAACGTTAACTTCTCCAGCATTGGGTGCACAGTGTAGTGGATGCTCACTCGTGGTCTTACCAATGTTGAAAGGCATGAGATCTTTGGAACCGAGGCATTTTAAGCCATGGGCCAAGTGGACAATTGCCCAGGGCCCCCACGTTATAGTGGGCCATCTGGTAATATGCATGAAAAGAGATTATTTTTTAATTTGACAGCTCCACATGCCTAGCATGTCCAGCATTAACTGTCGCACTCTAACAAATTGATGGCAATTAAATTCAAAACTAATCTTTCTGTCTCCTTACTTTACCTCACATTTTCTACCTTACACTCTCTTTTTCCCTCTACTTATTCCAACACTACTATGAACCTATCCCCTCAATCTATCTCACCATGTCGACCCCACCTCTCTCTACATCACCTTCATGACCTCATCTCTCTTTCAATCTCTCTGTACCTATCCCTACATCTCTACCTCTTCCCTTTCTAGCTACCTCATCTCTCTGCTACATCGTGCCTTCTTCTGTACCACCTGCCTATGTTTCCTTCTGACCTCTATGAACCTCTCCTTCATCTACTTCATATCTCTCTCAAACTTGTCTACGTCTTTCTTTCACCTCTCTCTAACTCTCTACATCCGACCTCTCTCTACCTCTCTTTCCTCTCACTGTGCCCTCTCAACACACTTCACCTCACCTCTCTCTCACACTCATTTTTCAACCTCACATCTCTCACTATCCCATCTGTCTCTACCCCTGCTCCCTCTGTCTACATAACATCTCAATTTACCTCACCATTCGTTTACTACCTCATCTCGCCACCTCACGCCTCCCTCTTTCTAGCACTGTTTCCTCTGCCTCATCTCTCTCACCACCTTACTCTTTTCTCTCTACTTCTGTTTCTCTAATGCTACCTCATTTTTTCAATCTATTATTACCTTCTCTCGCTCTGTGCAACTCCTTTAGTTCTATTCTATTTCTTCACCACATCTCTCTACCTCTCTTTTTATACACCTTTCTCCCTCATCTGCCCTCTAACTCTTCCTCACAACTCTTTATCTTATCTTATATTATATCTATTTGTGCCTCTATATCAAATTCACCTCTCTTTCGCTTCTCTGCCTGTCTCTCTACTTCATTTCTCTTCTCTCTCACCTCATCTTTCTTGCCACCCTCTAGCACACTCTTGCTACCTTTCTCTCTGCGTCAATACGCTCCCTAACTGACTTACGTTCTATACCTCAGGCCATTTTGCTCCTCTTTCTACTCACCACTCTCTTGACCTTGCATTTTTCTGTATGTCTCTCACTACTCACTTCGTCTTCTCTGCATGTCCAACTTTACCGCTCCCTGCTTTCCCTCTCTCAAACTCACCTTTTTCATTTACCTCTCCTTCTAGCTAACCCCACTGTATACCCCAGCCCTTTCTCTACAATTACATCTCTTAGACTCAAGTTCACTTTAACTCTTCCCCGCGCAATAAAACTTTACATGTCTCTCCCTCTTTCTACCTCTCTCTTATCTTCTGGCTATGATACTTTTCTTTCCTTACCTCACATCTCTTCCTACCTCACCTCTTTCTCTATGGGCCTGATTACGACTTTGGTGGTGCAGCGCTGGGTCCGCCCTGCCACCGCATCACCACAGCCATGGTCGGGCCACCCGCCAGATTAGGGTCCTGTCTGGCGAGCTTTGTTTTTGACGTTCCCATGGTGGTGCCCTGAAAATGGTCACTGGAATGGGAACGCCGAAAACAGTTCCTGGACGGCATGGACTGTTAAGTCCTTGCTGTACAGGAAATAGGGGGCATGCATACAGGGAGGGCCCATGCTGTGCCCCCCTGCATGCATCCCCATGCGGAGGAGGCACCGCCGGCAAAGAGGAAACTCGTAATATGCTTGGCAGGACTGCAGCAGTCCCGCCAAGCATATTGCGGCCTCCTGACTGCTGCATCTCAGCCCTGGCGGCTCTGGTGGGGCAATGGTGGTCCGACTGCCCTAATCGGAATAGGGTAGTCGGGAGACCACCTCGTCCCCACGAGTCTGGCGGTCCGTAGACCACCAGACTCATAATAGAGCCCTCAGTCATCTCTCTCGTTATCTCATCTTTACCTCTAATTCATCTCTGAATGTACCATTCTTTTTACCTCTATGCCCGTTTCCTTTCTCGTGCCATCTCCAATTTCTCAGAATCAACAAGGTCAGAGGCCTCTGTCTATTGAGAAGTGTAAACAAAAAAAGAGGAGGGGAGGGACAAGGCAAAGGAAGATACTGAGGAGAAAATAATCAGATGTAATTCCAGGCATTTTGTGTGATTTTCACCATTACGTAAGAATGAGGGGATTTATTGGTAATTATGAATATCCAGGCAAATATATCCACAAAATAGAGTGCTATATAAGTACGTCTTCCATGACAAAAAAAATCTAGCTTAGACAGCAACAAATATGGGCAAAGCCAATAGGTTCCAAGGTGGCTGCTGAAACGTGCACATGCATCATGATGCATGGTGGTCATTTTTAATTCACAGTTCTAACATGACTATCACCCATATTATAACAGTAATTTAAGATGGGAAAAATAAGTGTGTACGAAGTGCAAAAAAGATAGCAAGCAGTCCGTCAGCACGTACCAGCTTTGGCACCCTCTTAAAAATACATTTAAAAAAAAATTAACACAGGCTGGGAGCATTCAGGAGTAAAAAGAGTGGGGGTGTGGGTGAAGATAAAGAACAATGCAGGGAGAAAGAAGGAAATGCTTGTACTCCTATAGAGTGCTGAATAGTAATTAAAAGAGTTCCCTGAGGTATGCAATGGAAGGATACAACTCTGTGAGACGTAAATGCTGTTGAGCTATACAAGCACAAGAACAGGAAAGAAAACCAGCAAATCAAGAGCATACAACTGAGACAGACAACAAAGCCATTCAATCATGAACAAGGGGTTGACTGTAAGTCCACTCTATGTATATGTGATGGATTGGAAACAACAGGCCTGCCTATAGGCAGTTAAAGCTGTCTGTAGCAGAGACCAAAAAAAGAATGGCATTGTCAACGGTTGTTCAAGCTTTCCTTTGGTACTCTTTGGCAAATCCTGGGCAGCTTAAGCTACCAGCTGTTTTGAGTTCCACCATTTCTGAAACTTTAAAGTATAGTTCAATATTGTTTGCCATCCTAAAGGACTGAATTAGCTGAAAATGGGTAATAAATTTGGGGACCCAATATGTATCATCCCTGCTGCCTCAAAACCCTTAAAACAGTGCTGCTTGGAAAGACAGCTGGCATGTCATGTGACTTCTTCATCTTCTTGCACTAGTACTTGGTGTACGCCCAGGAGCAGCCCGTGCAGGTAAGAGCGGTGGGGCCGGGTTGGGGGGGAGGGATTCGACAGACGACTACGATGTAAAATTAAATAAATAATTAATTTTCCCTCCTCGTAGTCTGTCAAACTCCCCCACCCAGCCTCACCGCTCTTACCTGCACAGGCCGCCGCTGTGTAAGCCAGAGCATGGCCCTCGCCGAGGGAGTGAGAGGGATGGGAAGAAAAAGTCACACTGCCAGCTCTGTTTTAACAATGCTTCATTCCTTCCTGCACAAGCCCAAAACTGGAAGTAAATTGCAAAGGTTTGCTTAAGTAGAAAGGATGATATAGACTTTGTAAGATTAATAAAATTACAAAGGTGCAAATTATGAAAGTTTGTTATATGTTTTTTCATAACCTTTGCAAAGTTTTATCAAACTCTTTGCAACTTCAAGAAGACATGAATGTTTTTGGCTTTGCTACTTATATGTGAAAACTGCAGCTATTGCTAAACTTTAAAGCATGCACATCTTTATATCTGAAATGAGAAAATACTTCCGGATAGGATAAACGTGGCAGAAGACAGTTTGGGTTCTTTTGGCTGGGCATTGCCACTGTGCATAAAAAGCTCTGCACAATGTAAACTTGCAGCACAAATTCTGCAAACATTTGGAGTTGTGAACAGAAAACTCTGCAAAAGATAATCCTGTAAAGAAATATTCTACATACATTTTCCAGGTTTTATAAGATTATAAATGATCTCGCTACATTCTGACAATTATCTCACAGTGCGGAAAAAATGACCTTATGCAAAGTTATGAGAAGAAATGGAGCCTTACTAAGGTCCCCAAACCAGCTGCACAGCCCTATGTGTACATCAATCAACAAAGTCCAAAATCTTTAGCCAGTTTATCTCACTTTAATCTTCATTTTTGTCAACATTTTCTCCATCTTTTATTCGAGAAGTTTTCGTTATTCTTCAATTCCTTTTACACTTTGGGGCATATTTACGTTCCCTGGCGCATCCCTGCATATCAGCAGGGATGCGCCAGGGAAAATGCGTCACGCAAGTTTACCCTTGCGCCACGTCCGATGCGCCGCATTTACAATGCGGCGCATCGTGGCGCAGAGATAAGCAGATGCGTGACGCATCTGCCGGCGGAAGGTTGGCGCAGTGCTGAAGTTGTGTCGCAAGCGCGACGCAACTCCAGCACTGTTCCAACCTTCCCTATCCCTAACATGGTGCGTCAATCCTTACGCCTGCTTGAAGCAGGCGTAAGGATTTGACGCACCAGCGTCGTAAAAGTGACTGCGTGAAATCTTGTAGATTTCACTACGTCACTTTTCCGAGGCGTTCCTGCGCTGGAATGCCCCCCCGTGCCGGTACGCCCACATGAAACCTGACGCAGGTTTCATGTGGCGCAGGGGTTTACTACGTGACGCATCTCCCTAGATGTGTCACGTTGTAAATATAGCGCAACGCGGCGCATGGTTTGCGTCGCCGCTGCGTCACATGCGTGACGCAACGGCAGCGCAAAAGTGGCGCAAGGGGCTTGTAAATATGCCCCTTTGTTTTCAAAAATTGCCCTTTTAGGCTATACACGGTAGCACGAGTGACTTCACATGTAAATACCCAATGCATTTCAGGAAAATTCCCTTCCTCAGGGGTATTGCATCTTATGCTTGACTGCACTCGTCTCTCAAAATGGTTCGATACAACTAAGTCCCATCTTATTTGGACGGTAACAGCATGCTTAAATTCTTGACTATCATGTCGTTCTTCGGTCAGCTTCAAAAGAAGTAGCCCCGTTTCCAAATATATACAAATTTACCCCTGAGGAAGGGAATTATCCCCAAAAAGAACTCCCTCGATTTTGGACTTTGTTGACTGATGTACACATAGGGCTGTGCCGCTGGTTTGGGGACCTTAGTGAGGCTCCATTTCTTCTCATACTCCGCTAATGCGCTTGGGCGAGCGCGAATCCAGTTTGCATGCCTCAAATGCCGTTGAGCTTCCAAAAAAACCACAAAAGTTGGATTACACTCGAGTGCATTCTACCATTTCTGATTTGCTTATGCAAAGATAACCAGCAAAGCTTTACAAACTTTTTGACCAGGAAATCTGAACTTTGATAAACTTTTCTAAGGAAAAAATGACTTTATTCGATCCTAGACACACCCTTTCAGAAGTAGGTTACAGGTTTCTGCTTTAAAGTGCCGTGATTTAAGATGATTTCACATTGAATGACACATGGATTCACATAGTGGCAAACAAATCTTCTCCAGGAGAGTGGTCACTCGCACTTTCTCCATCCTGACTTAGGACCTCATTATGGGTACCTGCTTAATTCCAACAGAGACGATAATCATAGGTCAAAGTTACGAATCCCGCTGGATAACGCCCCTGGTAATTCTTCATTTCTCAGAGTCCCACCGGTAAGCCTCCACCCTGAAGTGATCACACCCCACAGTATCAGCAACTCCAGGGTAGGGGGGCAGGAGGCAGGAGGACTTACCGGCACACTCAGAACGAGGCTGAAGCTTTCCTACAGTGTCATCTTAAGGATTTTGTGGGCCCTGGGTAAGAAATATTTTGGGCCCCCTGTTTGGAGCAATTTTGAATTTGGTTACCCATTTTCTGCTAATTTAAGTCCTATATTGCATAACAGTATTAAAATATTTGCTGAAGGGTGAGATAAGGAAATACACAGCCATGAGCTAGAGAGAAAGTTCACTTTCCCCAGTAGCCCCTTGGAAGGTGGGGGCCCTGGGCAATGCCCACTTTGCCCACGCCTCACACCGTCTCTGCTTTACTGCAGTGCTCAGAGCCACTTTGAAAGTGTGGATGCACTTTGTTCGCTGTATTTATAATACCTCCGTGTTTATCCTTTCTCAGGCGCACCGTGATGTGAGAGGCTGGCAGATTGTCGGATGAGATCCCTATCACAGTGCACACTCCCGGCGCAGCCTCCTAATTGCCGCTCTACCTGAGATAATCTTACACGTGGGTGAACCCTCACACCCACCCCTGCATCACTGGATGCTTTGTTGCTCCACATGTCTGCTCGGGAGCCGAAGGTTGGGATCTGGCGCCGCCTGATTAGGAGTTGTTTGAGCAGGCATGAAGCGCTGAGAATGACTCATCCTGCAGCAGGTAATTATCCAGGAATTACTGCACTGCAGCGATAACAAATGAAAACCAGCTCTGCTCCAGCCACTAAAGAGGCACCCTTCCATTGCCATATCACCAAGAATCATTACTGTGCTCTTGGGGAAATGCAAGTGCATCATAGACCCCTTATCCCTCTACCCTACACTTCCCATTAGCTTCTATCAAAGTTCCTCATTGTAAATGTATTTGCAGAAAGGAAGGCGGGGGTGTTCGGGGGGGGGGAGATCGAGGTTCATGGCTCAGTGAGTTGACGTGTCAGCTCTGAGGTTCAAGGTGTGATTCCTGGCTGGGGCTGACTCCTATTTTAATCATCCATCCACCCAGGTTCGTTAAATGAGTACCACTGAGCTGGATAATAGTAACTTGTTATTCACATCGCTCCGAAGCCTTGCGCCCCCAGTAGCAAGCGCTGTGTAAATGCCAGATATAATGATTATGATAGTGTTATAGGTAATTTTACAGCAAACCAGGCTCACTCTTTGACAGTCAAGCTTAACAGATTACTGTATTGTGCTGTATTGCAGTTTACGTAGTGCTTCATTGCTTGATACCACTGAGGAGGCACCAAAGCGCTTTTATTGGATGAATAGCACACTACTCCACAGACCATAAAGGCAAGGAGACAGGGGTGAATATAGATTTTGAGTCTCTGCCCCAGTCGAATAAAATTGTTTGCTTCATGTGAGAAAGTCATCATTTTTGCCCTGATCACCCCCATTATTTGGCTGATACTCATGATTACTGACTGCACCCTGGGCTCTACTAGCCAGGTCCAGGGTCGGTGCTCTGATTAAAAAGGTGTATGGAAAATAGGTGTAATTACAATTGGTACTGACAACCTACCTGTAAGTCCCTAGTATATGGTAGGGCATGTAGTTTTAGAGGTCCAGCAGCTTTGAGGCAATTAAGTTTGCACTGCTGTGTTGCATGCTGTCATTTTAAAAGTCAGCCCTGCTTTGCCAGCTGTTTTTAAATTGAAATTACATGCCTATTAGACTTTGGATTTAAAGGTACTTCGAAAGTATTGAGCTACCTTATTTTTACATATAAGTCACCCCTAGGATCTACCCTAGGTGCCCCCAGCGTAGGGCTCCATGCAAAAATAAGCAGGGACATTTTAAAACATGTTTTATATGCCCTGGTGAGGGAAAAACTACCAATTTAGTTTTTCCCTACTGTAGCACTTTTAGCTTCATAAGCTAACATGGGAATATCGTAATACAGTGTAACTACTGACTGGAGTGAGCTAAAATAATATTTCAAGGACTTGAAAGATTGGTAATGAAAAATTCAACAACTTGCCACTATTGAATTTATCATAACTAATACAGAAAAAAGTTATAGAACTTTCTTTCCGTAAGCCAAAATCCAGCCTTCTAGCAGCCTCTCCAGATTAGTCCAAGCCTTAACAGGCTTAGCCAAACTGCTTTGATGAGGTGATAAGTGGCCTGCACAGAGTTAGAGGTTATCTGATGGGGGAGCTCTGCAGCTGCAGAGAACAGGCCAGGATGGGGGCTGGGTAAATCAAACTAGGCTTTAAAGAGCGTAGGGCAGTAAGGAATGCCAGCCAGGCAAACCCCATCTTCCTGAACCCCCCAGCCGGATGGCAGCCCAAAGAGTGGAATTTGAAGGAGGTCTGGAAAGGAAGTGTTAAGGGAAATGAGCCACACCAGTGGGTTGGCTTAGCCAGGTCTTACTCCCATGGAGAGGACTTCTCCATCTTGAATTTTAAAGTGCAGTGCTTTGTGGCACAAGAAAATACACTTTGGAGGAAGCTGTCATGATTTTGGGTGGCACCCTGTACCCCATTGGTGAGGGGTGCTCTCCTGCTTGTCATCCCAGAACATTGAATAAATATGTGGGAACTGCATAGCAACTCTGATCTGCTGCCTGAAACTACAAGGAGAAGAAGGACTGCACTGCTGGAACCCTGGTCTGCACCCCGAATGCTTGCACTCAGAAGGACTGCGCCTGCTGCACACTTGGAACTACAGCCCTGGCGACTTTGCCTTGCTTCAAAAAGGATTAAGGAATGGGCTCCCTGAAAGCAACAGGTTAACAGAATCTTCCTGCACCAAGAAGTCGCCAGCCTGGAGTGCATCCAGTGGACTTTTAAGGATTTGGCTAGGTGCATTGTGGGAACTGTGGTCTTTACTTCAGAGGAGCAACTCAGAGACTCTGGAACCTTGGATTTGTGTTGTGGATACTTTGAACCCTAAAAAGAAACTTCAGGAAGAAGTTCCAGAAGTTTGGAGCAACTTTTGGAAAAAGCTCCATAAGGTTACCAACCCGACGTCGAGAGGCAAGATGACCACCTCGTACCGTGACCTGGCCTGGATTTCAGGTTTGTCCTGCTGAAAGTTCCGGAGCTCAAGACTTCCAGGAGTTGACTGGGAGCTCCCGCTGAACCAAGTCAACAAAGCTGCTGCAAATCCAGCTTGCTGGGAAGGCCCGCTCTACGTCAAGAGAAAATCCTCCAGAAAAGATTCTAAGTATGAAGGTAAAAACGTAGTGCATCTGACCAGGGCGCCATCGAAGTCGGCCTCAAACTTTGACTTTGTCCCGGTCAAGCGCGACCAGATGTCCCAAGTTGGCATTCTAGTTTGTTTTCTAAGCACTAGAAAGTGTTTATTCTTGAAAAATTCATATCTCTGGTACCCTAAATTGAATTTGTCATTTTGGTGTCATTTTAATCAAAAAAATATTTCCTATTTGTATAAATTGGTTGTGGATTTTTATTTTGTGTTGTGTCTTACTTATTTAATGTCTTGGTGTTTTAAAATGCTTCACACACCTGTTTACTAAGTTAAGCCTGCCTGCTCGTTGCCAGCTAACAAGGGTTAATCACGGGAATAATTTATTAAGACCTTGTCTGGACCATATATTGCATTGGTGGCCTTATTGCTAGTGGTAGGTGCATACTTACCCCTACTATTAATCCAACTTCCAACACTTCAGCCCTCCCAGTTGAAGCTTAAATTAGCCTTAAAATTCACCACAAATGCATTAAGGTAGTGAGAGACTGTGAAATGGAAAATTATATAAATTATGCAAACATTTTCCAAACTGGAACTGCTCACACTCACAAAATTCTGGATGGATGGGAAACAATATTTACATAAAAAAGTAAATGATACAAGGAAGAGACCACATACATGTGATGTGTGAACCTGTGTTCCTTGACTACCAATGATCCTCCTTGGTAGCATTCCATTACACTCTTTTTCAGCTTGTGTGTTCATTAACAGATGAAAGGTAACCATATGCAAATCCTTGCTTTTAACTACTAGGCCAGGCAATGTTCCTGTGGCATATGAGTACAAGCTTTAGGCACATTCCACCCTCTGGAAAACATTTGACAACAAGGAAGACTCATAGGCACTCCTGTGATGTACTTGCTTGATGAGGGAACACAGTGCTAAAATCCGTGAGCTCCCATCTCACGAGTCAGATGGTTGGGGCCTCTACGCTTGTGGGTATCGGCTTTTAATAACAGAAATAGCAAATAGATAAATGCACCACCAGACACTCCGTGGTATTCCACTATCTGCATCCTGCATCCTGCTCCTGGTGTATTTTGAATGATTGGTGTTCTGCACCTCTGTGAACCTCTCACCTGCACCCAGCTCCATTTGAGTGACCATCAGCTTAAAAACTAGCTAGACAATCCTCTGACCGGCTGGACAATAGTAACCTGGCTACTGCCATATGACTATGCCTCCAAGGCCAACACAGAGATCCTGCAACGTATTGTGATCATAATACCATCAACCACTGAAAATAATCTGGTGAATCCACTTTCTTTATGTCTTGTCTACTGCAGACTGCGTGTCACTATCCCAAGAATACAGACGTTAAGGCAGGTCTCCTTGCTCACTTGTGCCAAACCAATTGAGGTCATACCACCAATGAGGTGTCATGTAGTCGACCTCAGTCAATGTCATCATATTTTCATTTGACATAGGCTGTTATTGCAGGCGCCACACATACATGGCCCATGCTCACCCTGACACAGCAACCTTGCCAGAACTCCATGAGGTCAGACCTACTACCAGGCAGCCCACAATCAACATAAATGAATGCTCTTTCCTGGACATATATTACCCACAACTTGTTATTATAGCAATTAAGACAGCCCCACACTCTAAATGGGGCCATGCCTACTACTCGGATACTGGTCAAAACTTGAAATCTATGATGTCACACCTAAGACGTTCATGCAGTCAGCCTCCACCCACATGGTTTTATACCATCAAATCTCCCACCCAAGACCGCCGGCCTATCCCACTCATGACCTGCCGCAATGTAGCAGTCATTCTTACCTCTAAGATACTACAAGTAAAGAGTTGTTGGTTCCCATTGCTGGGCCAAACAGGTTTCTAAAGATTATCTTCCTTCCAAACCTTAGTCTGAGTCAGTTCAGTCCATGCCTACTCTCAGAGATATGGTCGCCACTCAATTATTCCAACAGATTCGGACCCAGATGCAGGTAACAAGGATGACATCTCCACAGACAACATTTTACATGGAAAGAAAGGCTGAATCTTCACTGACTTAGGCCCATACATTCTTATTGCCTTCCCTGGGTCTACTACTTGGTGCACCTAATCCACGATGCCAGCATAATCAAACATTTTAACCTGGGTGTGCCCCCACTCAAGTTACACCAGGTCTACCTTTCCATTGAGCCTCATTGGCTTGAATAGTATGTCTTGGATATTTCATCATAAGAATTCGTTAGTTCTAGAATCAAATGTCATCTGGATGCGCCCATTATTGGCTAGCAAGAGTCAGCAACCCTTGCTTCCATCTCAGAGGCAACTCATGACAAAAGAGAGTGCTACTGGTGTCAACGTGGTCAGAGAACCTCAGGCATTCTAGCGGTCCTTAGTGTAATGCTAAGTATACCCTGCATCATAATAAGAGTCTATCACACAGGCATACAGATTCATTTGCATTACTGCCACTACACAAATCCTGTCCCAATTGCTGGCAAGTGCCTATTACCATCTTACACCTACCTACCAGAACGTACATACATTCACTCACAGCGATCGAGTACGGTCTTTTTCTTTGTGTTGGACCAGCTTAATAGTGTCTTGTTTGGGCTAGCTCCTGTTTTTCCCTGTATTTTTCCTGTTTCTTTCTGTAGTAGTGTAATATGTAGGCCACAACGGCAGAAACATGTTGGCGACACTGATGGGGATGGGGTACTAAACCCCCTAGTCCCCTCTCTTAATTTTAATATTGAGCAAATTCTGCGCAATTAAAATTTTCATGTAGCATTTGCATCGATTTTTAAAATCACTCACTCACTTTCCTAGCACGGGCCCCCACGTAGTTGTAGAAGTGTCTCCCTGTCTCCAGGTGAAGGCCCGCTCTTTATCAAACGCGGTTTTTAAAGAGCGAGGACTGCCGATGATGAAGCATGACACCTGGTGGTGTGTGAGGACAGTCCTTACAATTTTTTGAGATGCCCAACACCACATAGGTAATAGGCATAGTGTGCCTCTATCTTCCTTAAAGGATCAGACACCGAGTCACGGTAGTTTCTTGTTGTGTGTTACCTGTATTTCTTTCCAGGGTTTGGTGTCTAATCCTACTATGCTGTCCACTCCACTCTCTATTTCGGTGGGCAGCCCCTTTTTGTGAATGTTATAGAAGAATGCAACCTGAGAGCCTGTGTCGGTCCATGGCTGTCCTGTCTCTTGCCCCCATCGTTCCCTCATTCTGTCTAGAAAGTTGAATACAGTCTCCCCAGATTTCATGATTTCTTCCATCAATCCTCCTACATCTGGGCAGTCAGGGAATATTTCCCTCAGGACTGTCCATATCTGGTGCCTGAAAGAATTGAATTGAGTCCTGTCGTGCTTGGTGTTGGTCAGGGTGACTGCTGGGATGCGGCTCAGGTGAACAACGTGTTGGTCTGCTCTCCGATGAGGCTTCTGAGCAGGACTCTTGACATCGCCCATTGCTAGCTTTATTCCCAATGCGTTTTTCTCAAAACACAAGATCCATTTTCCTACTTCGTCCATTAATGGGGGAAGTTTAGCCCTGAGCCCTTCTTTATCCATCTGAGCCCATGGCACATAGATGGCCCCTGATGTGCCCTTCTTCAATAATGGGATTATTTTGGTTTGTAGCAGGTTTCTCCCTAATGTAGCACTCCCATCTTCTCAGGTAATCCTGCATGTATGGGAAGTTCCACGTGGGATCTCCCCCCTCCGTCCCGGATGCAGTCTTCAGTGACGGCCATGTCCTCTGGTATGAAGGCTCCCTTCTCCGTCCAGGGTCTATCATACTGACCCTTCTTTTCGATCCAATGGGTTAGCAGGTGGCAAAATGGTCGCACAAAGACCTTACCTTCTTCTCTAGTCGCTATCTCTCTGGGGGTCAGTTTGTGTGACCAGTGCATTTGGGGGAGAGCGGCGGATGTCTTAGTCGCTGCTCCCCTCATGCATACGTAAAGGGGCCATGTTACTTCTCCTATGACTTAATTGGGTTTGAACTAGGCTACCGTAATCTCTTATTTCCTGGTCGGCCCCTCTCCTATACTGACAATCTGGTGAGGTTCGGGTTCCTGATTGGGGCCTCCCCTCTGGTTCTACTTTAGACTCCTCTCTGAGTGGAGCCCTGGGCCTTGCCCTGCTCTCCCCCAGGAGAGGGAGATCTGCTCTTTTCTCTCTTGGCTATTATACGGCAAGAGCTCTCTCTCTCTTTCCATCTTCAGCTCGCGCCTTTCCTCTAACTCCCGCCTGGGCTGCCTTCTTCGTTTGGTGCTGTGAGTAGTTCTCCTTGGTCAGAATTTGCCGTCAGACTCACTTTTTGTTGTCTCTTCTGCTGCCCGAGTATACCCTGTGGCTCCCCCCTTGATGTCGGACCCCGGAAGACTGGGACCTTTTTCCTCACCCCCACTAGTGGTGTCACTGTCCAGAAGTGCTATGAATCTCCCAGTCACCTGAGAGCATTCTACTGGATGGGTTGGAGTACAGGCTCCCTACACTGCTGGGGTTTGATGGGTTGAATACGATGGATGGGGGGGTCGAACTTCGAGCTGCTCTGAGGCTGGAATCGTCTGGGCTTGCCAGTCTGATAGCCTCCCAGTCCAAGATCTAGCGGCTTGATGCCCAGTGGGGGGACCTCCGGTTCCCACAACTGGCGGATTGGTGTATTCTACTGCATGAGCAGCTGGGATGGCAGGCATCATAGAGAGCACCTCCGTCCCTGTATACGGTGGGTAGTTGCAGACGCCTGCTTGCGTGTTCTGGGATGGGATTGTTGAACTGGACCAACTCTGAAATGGCCCACACTTCTAGGCGTGCCTCACTTCTAGCTTTCTTTTACCCTACATATTTGGTCCTCGTGTGTCCTATTATTATTATTATTATTATTATTATTATTATGGGATTTATAGAGCGCAGGGCTACCCTAAGGCTTCCCAGTGCTAGGATACACGTGGCTGGTAGGAAATGGACAGACTTTAAAAGTACAGCCATGTTTTGATCGCTTTGCGGAACTGTAGTTCTTTGTTCATCATCCGGTGTTCCAGTGGTAAAGAATTCCAAAGTTTAGGAGCAAGGTGGGAGAAGGATCTTCCTCCCCATCTCTCCCTCCTGACCTTCGTTGATTGTAGAAGTTCCTCCGTGCTTGAGCGCAGATGCCTGTTTGGAATGTATGGGGATACTAGACTCTTGATTTTCCTGGGACCTCTATTATGTCGAGCTCTGTGGGTGATAACCAGTATTTTGAATTTTATTCTGGCCTCTATAGGGAGCCAGTGAAGCCCCATTAGATGCTTTTTCACCGACTCCCGTGCCAGAACATTGCACAGCAGCCTAGCGGCTGCATTGTGGACCACCTGCAATCTGTGGGTCACATATTTAGGGGCCCCCAAGAATAGTGAGTTTCCATAATCTAACCGTGAGGTGACTAAATGTCTCGATGTGGTCTCGAATGTTCCCCCCTCTGGCCAGGGAAATGGGTGTGCCTTAGTGTGTGTGTGCCATTCACAGCAAAACTTACCAGTATATTTGAACTTCTCGAGTCAAATAATCTTAAATTCTACTCTGATCGTGGGGAAATATGTACACATGATTATGCTGGCAATAACTACTTTACTACGAGGTCGGCCTTAGACAAAGATGCAACAAATACAGCCTTTTCACAATACAAAAAACACCAATGCATATGAAGGGTCAATGGTAATTTACCAGCACCAGAACATCAAGAATGTAATATCTGAACGCCACAATGATGAGAGAGAGAGCAAAAAACTGACAGCGAGAAATGATGACTTTGTAAAAAATACCTTAGTCCGCTTCTAGCGCATGCTGCCTGATGATGAGCAGAGACGCTGCACCATACACTGGACTAAGTAGCCCAATAGTCTGTTAATATCGGTTCTGGGTCAAAGATAACAACAAATTACGTCAAGAAGAAGGAACAACTTGACAACCACAGGCGCTCCTTAGCCAAGCACAAGCTATACCTAATCTCGAAGATCCAAATTTTCCCTAACGTCTGAATTACCCCCTATGACACACCCAGGGGTCATGTGTACTGGCGGTGTCACACCCCGTGGTCCAAGCGAATAACACCTTTCACTTCTTTCGGATACCACCAGTGTTAAGAAACCGACAGCACTGAGAAAACCCTTTTACACTAAAAATTAAGATAGAGGTGTTGGCCCTACATTCTGTGTCACGGCCAGTGATCCAAGCGGTGAATCCTCAACCCTGTATCACACCCATAGGTCAAGAGTACCATCTGTGTCACACCAGTGGTCCAAGAAACTAAACAACCTTCACCTTTCCTAGCATCCTGACTATCCAAAAAAGTTGACCTCCGCAGGATTGCCTCCGAGGCCACCTTGCGACTACTCAGGTCGGACACATAAAATAGGCAATATGTCAGATTTCTGTTAGAGGCAGGGCGCTCAGGTTACATTTTTGCACTCATTCCTAATTTGTCATACGTCAAATGCTGGTACTAAGGATCAGGTGTAGTCTCTTACCCACTGACGGCAGCTTCAGGATGGAGCTCCGCCCCCCAGATTCAGCAGACTTTCAATCAATTGTGGCATCTGCTCATCTTCCTTGCTGCGCAGATGTGAATCCGTTGGGGCGGAGTCCTTTTCCTTCAGCAGCAGTCAGGCTCGAAGAACCAATCTCTCTTGGCAGTTTTGCCAAAACGTTGCTGAAATGTGAATTTACCTTGAAAAAAAAGAAGACAAGAGGCGTTTGGAAAAACAGGAACAGTTGGTTTAATTAAACACTGTGGCCAGGAAAAAGCCACAGAAACGGGTCTGAGGACTGTCTCAACATACATGTATTCTGAGTACCATTATATACAGTCTTTGAAGCACCATTAAACAATTTAGATCTCATTTTAGAAAAAGGAATGTGGGCCTAGTCATGGAGCTGTAAATCAGGCCACCTGATAGCGAATACAGGAGGGTCTCAACCTTGCATGGACACAATGAGGACCAGTGGGTGAAGTGTCCAGATGTCCGACATGAGGATCGTGTGATCATTACGTGTACTGTGTGTGTTGTGTTCTGTTTGGCTGAGAGTTCCTAACTTCATGTGGCATCTAACTTTATGGTGTTTTGGGAACACGCACACCTCTCCGGCCATATGTGCTTTATTGGGTCCCATCTCCTGGGACCATTGTGGTGATGCTGCCTATCTGTGGGACTAATCTGGGTTTTTCCTGTTCGTGCATTTGTCCAGATGATTACATGCCACCCCACCTGTGATCTGCCAATCAGTAGCCTCAGGACTGGGTCGCAGGGCCTTCCTGACCACATATTTCTTACTCAGGGTTGATGGAGAGGTTGTCTCGGGAGATTTCGACAACAGTGAATTCATCTAGTTTTTGAACACACACATATTGTTGTGTATATCAACATCAATATTAACATTGTAGTACCAAGAGGGCAGCAGGAGCAATCCTTCAGAGTGCAATCCTTTGGGGTGCAGACCCGGGTTCCAGCAGGGCAGTCCTTCTTCTCCATGTAGTTTCAGGCAGCAGATCTGAGTTGTTATGCAGCTCTCACACATTTATCCAGTGTTCTGGGGCGACAAGCAGGGGAACAGCCCTGACCAAACGGGTACAGGGTGCCACCCAAAAGCATGACAGCTTAGTCCAAAGTGCGGCATATTCTTGTCCCACAAAGCACTGTATTTTAAATTCAAGACCGAGAACTCCTCTCTTTGTGAGTAAGATCTGGCTAAGCTAACCTACTGGTGTGGCTCATTTCCCTTAACACTCCCTTTCCGGTGCTCCTGCGAAATTGCATTCCCTGGGCTGCCATCTGGCCGAGGGTGGGGGGATAGGAAGAGCGGGTAGGCCTTGCTGGCATTCCTTACTGCCCTGCTCTCTTTGAAGCCCAGTTTGATATACCAAGCCCCCTTCCTAACCTGTTCTCTGCAGCTGCAGAGCTCCCCCCATCAGATAACCTCTTTCTCCGTGCAGGCCACTTATCACCTCATCAAAGCAGTTTGGCTAAGCCTGTTATGGGCTGACCAATCAGGAGAGGCTGTTAGAAGACTGGATTTTGGCTCACAGAAAAGAAAGTTCTATAACTTCTTTTGTGTATTAGTTATGATAAATGTAACAGTGGCAAGTTGTTGGCTTTATCATTACCAATCTTTTAACTCCTGGAAATAATATTTTAGCTCCCTCCTATCAATAGTTACACTGTACTACAGTATCCCCATGTTAGCCAAAGGCGCTAAAACACTACAATGGAGAAAAACGAAATTGGCAGTATTTTGAGTTGATCTGGTGCCTTAATAAAGCGGAATGTCCGCAAAACACGTTGGTTAGCTGTGAAGATGATTTGATGGCAATTTGAGAAGAATAAACATTGTGAAGATATATTGTTCTCTGAGTTCTAAAATATATATATACAAACATATAAGGCCTGGATGCAAAATGTATTGCGCCAGAGTAATTGCAGAAATTTTCAGTAATTTTGCGTTACTCTTGATGCAAAATTACCGCAAATTACAAAATTACACTCGATTGGTAAATATGATAATTTGGCACAAAAAATCCTACCACAGGAACAGCGAATTTAGGGGTATAATTAGAAGGGGTTAGCGCCATCAGAACATCACTTTTATCGATGTTCTGGTGGCACTATGCCCTTCTCCACATTGACAAAGTTGACTAAGCCACTTTGAGTGGCTTAACGCTACCTTGTAAAGATGGCCCCTTTACAGGCATTACTTTGCGTGAAAGGGCCGTGCAGTGGGTGTTGCTGTCGGCATTCCACTGCAACAACCATTGCATTTTGACACTGCCCCAGATTTACAAGGATGTGTAAATCTGAAGCAGAGTCAAAAACTAATGCCATGCAATAGCAGGTGTTCAGAATGTTGCAACGGCGAGAATTACTTTTATTTCTCCTCGTTTTTGCTTTTTCTATGTGTGCTGCATTCTACAGCACACATAGAATCAGCAAAACGCCATTAATGATTGTTTATGTGCAGGAAGGTGTCCCTTCCTGCACATAAACAATCATTCAATGATGACGATGTGTTACTTCTATGTGTGCTGCAAAATGCAGCACACATAGAAGTAACAAATCACCATTATTGATTGTTTAGCCAAATTTGGTGCACCTTCACTCTCCGATATTTCCTTGTAAATATGCCCCTTAGTGAGCAGCTGCTGGCTGTTGCTGTTTGTGTTCTGTTGGATTTTGCACTATTTTCTTAGAGCAAATCAGGGGCATATTTATCATTGAGTTGTGTCATCCTTGCGCCATGTAAGGGGGTGCAAGGAGGAAGCGACAACTAAGTCAGATTTATCGAGCCATGCAAGGCCATCTTGCATGTCACTGCATGGCTAGATAAATCTAGAGTAATGCAATGCAGCGCAAATCACTGCGTTGCATTACTTTGCCCCAGGGTGGTGTTTCATAAGTGCAGCGTGAGTGTTCTCATGCATCCACCCATGGATTTTGGTGTATTCACAGATTTTCCATTACTGGTAGATCTGGGAATGTGTCACAATGCTACGTCTCCCAGGGTGAGGTGTAACGAGGAAAAGTATCTGTTAGATTTTGGGGCCTCTAGTTGGCAATGGTTTGCACCTTTGTCCAAATAGGGACCCTTGTGTCTAGTCAGGGTAAGGGGCTACACTCCTAAAATAACCCCTGCTCACCCCCTTGGTAGCTTGGCACGAGCAGGCAGGCTTATCTCAGAGGCAGTGTGTATAGCATTTGTGAACACATACAGTAATACAGTGAAAACACTACAAATGGACACTACACCAGTTTAGAAAAATAAGTAATCTTTATTAGACTTAACACAAGGTCAAACGACAAAAATCCACAATACTGTAATCAAAAATGAGTCTTTAAAATGGTAGAAATAGCTTAGTTCAATGTAGATGATAAATGCGACACTTTACTCTCAAAGTACCTTGGATGCGTCACGCAATACAAACAAAAGGGTCGCAGGGAAGTTGATGCGCAGTTCCTTACACTCAGGGGAGTGGATGCGTCGGTTCCTTACTGCTGCGCAGGGGAGTTGAGGCTCGCTTCCTTACTGTGTGGGGAGTTGATGCGTCGGTTTCTTACTGTGATCCGGTGCGATGCGACAAGATGGCGCCTCGATGCGATGATGATCCGGTACGATGCAACAAAATGGCGTCTTGGTTATGGTGCGACAACGTAGATGCGATACGTGCATGCCCGACGGCCGTGCGGCGACTCAGTGAACTTCTGAGCCGCGACAGGCCCTGCGACGCGCTTCTCCGGTGATGCGACGGCGACCTCTGCGGCGGCGGCACGCTTCTCCGGTGATGCGACACGCTTCATCGGTGATGCGACGGCGAACAGCTGCGGCGGCGGCACGCTTCTTCGGCAATGTGATGGCAACTGCTGCGGCGGCGACACGCTTCTCCTTGTTGCGTCGCGCTTCCAGTTCCCAGCGACACGCAGTCTTAAAAAGGGCCCAACACAACAGCAGGCACCTCTTTGCAGGTAGAATTCCCAGCAAGGGAATTCAGGGGAGCTGGTTGGTGAAGTCTTGTATCCCTGAGACTTCAGGCAGGAGGCAAGCTCAATCTTCAAGCCCTTGGAGATCTTCTTCAAGATGATGAAAGTACACACAAAGTTCCTTTCTCCTTTCTTTGGCAATAAAGTAACCACTGCAGGCCAACCCCAACAGCAAGCAGCACAGGGGCAGTCTCCTCCTTCAGTTTCCTGGTTCTTCTCCTCAGCAAAGGTTCGTCTTGGTTCCCAGAAGTGATCTAAAGTCTTGGGGTCTGGGCCCCAATATTTATACTCAAAAAGTCTTTGTTCTCTGGAGGCAGAGAGTGTCTGTGCCTGACCAATACCAGTTCTGTGCAGCTTCCTGGCAGGAGGTGGAGACAGCATTGTTTGAGAGCAGACCTGGCCCAGATAGCTGAAAGGAAATCTCCTCCCCCTACTCTCTATTCTATGAGGTCTCAGGGAGTGAAAGGAAATCCCCGCCCCCTACTCTCTATTCTATGAGGGCTCAGGTCAGTGAAAGGAAGTCTCCTCCCCCCTACTCTCTATTCTATGTGGGTCCTATTCAGCCCAGCCCTGACCCATCAGACTGCTGGAGCCAAGACCCTCTCCAGGCCCCTGTCACTCACAAACCAGACAGTGAATACACAACCTTAGCAGAGGCACACTGGAAGGTTAGGCAAGAAAATACCTACTTTCTAAAAGTAGTATTTTCAAACACAGAATGTAAAAATCACCCACACTAAAAGATGTATTTTAACATTCTGAGTTCAGGCATACCAAACTCGAATTTCTACCTTGTTCCCTGGGTCAGTTAGGATTATAAGGTGTTATAATCAAACTGCCCATTCTGGCTTATGGGAGCAGGTAGCCTTGCAATAGTGAAAAACGAATGTGGCTGTAATTCACTATCAGGACATGCCACACACACCAGGGCATTGCCTACCTTTCACATACAATGCACCCTGCCCTAGGGCCTACCTTAGGGGTGACTAACATGTAGAAAAGGGAAGGTTTGGGGACTGGCAAGTGGGTGCACTTGCCAAGTCGACATGGCAGTCCCAGACTGCACACAGGCTCTGCAATGGCAGGCCTGAGCCATAGTTTACAAGCTGCTTTTGTGGGTGGCACAACCAGTGCTGCAAGCCCACCAGCAGCATTTGATTTACAGGCCCTGGGCACACACGGTGCACTGTACTAGGGTCTGACAAGTAAATCAAATAATCCAATCATGGAATCACTAATCCATACAACAATTTACAATAGGGAGCACTTGCACTTTGGCACTGAATAGCAGTGGCAAAGTGCCCAAAGCATCTAGACCAGCAAAAACATAGCAAACCACAGGAGGCAACAGCAAAAAATGGAAGGGAGACCCACGCCAATGGTGCCAGGTCTAACAGTATCTTTATTTCCCCTAATTTTTTCCTCTTTCTGCAGCATACATAGAAGCAGGAAAATGCCTCTGAGGATTTATTTTGTGCACCACGGCGCAAGGGTGCCTGTGTTGGCGCTAGGCAGCACATTGTGAGCCTAGGCAGGAAAAGGACAGAAATGCGCTGTATATTGTTTCATGCAGCGCAGTGCAGCAAGGTGGCTTGCTGCGTTGTGCTGTGTGAAAACCTGATAAATGTGCCCCTCAGTACGTATTGAATGTGAACTAATGCAAAGAGAAGCGGAAATGTCTGTGCTCCATACTTGAAAGTATTTATGTGTTTCATCTAGGTCACGCTCTTTTGTAGGATTTCAGATACATTTGCGCCTATTCTTCACGTCAGGTTGGCTCATTGTACACTGGCAGTAATAAGAACAATCTATTGACTGAACTTAATTCATTCTTAGAAGCTATTTGAAGTACATGACCAAAGGCAATACATCAAAGAAAGCAAGAATATGCATGCACAGTATGTAGTGAAGTATGTGATGGGCTTTTTACTTCAACAATAATAAATCATAGGGCGTGCATTGTTGTTTTATAATTACACATTTCAAAGAAGTTTTATTCCACATGGCCAGTAGCAAAGAGCATTTAACCATGTAAAATATGTACTAGAAGGCAGACATATCCATTGAGCGTCTGGTTGCTCTCATACATCATGTGATGTCTGTATTGTAATAGTTCCACTTATATTTAATGCTACAATTTTCTACTGATCTAAGGAGAATGAAGCCTGAGACGTTATACCACTGCAACCACTAGAGTGGAGTGTTAATGCATTTGTAATGTAGTTTTTTTAAAGAGGTGAGCCTTCAATTCTTTCCTAAGTAGGAGCAGCGTTGGGACAGTCATGACCCTGGGTTCATAGACTGAAAAGACCTGCTACCTAGTTTTTTTTTCTACACTTCTTAATCTGTATTTTGATGGTGTGCAGAGAGCCACCAGATGGGGCGTGCTTGTATGCTAGATAAGCAGGGGTGCTTTTTGAGATGGTTTTGTAAAAGATGAAGTTGGTTTTGACTGTAGAATGGGCTGGTCAAGGGAGCCAATGGAGTTCCATCAGGATGGGGGTGATGTGATCATATTTCCGCTTTGGATGAGACATGCTGCAGTGTGGAGGATGCCCTTAATGGGTGTCATCGGGGATTTTGGGTGGCCATGGAGAAGGGTATTAACACCAACCAGATGCAAGAATACAAAAGCTTGAACAACAGTTCTGAAGTTGCTTTCTGGAAGAAATAGTCTTACTTTATTTAGAAGAGAGAGCTGGTATGATAGCGATCTCTACGCTGCACCGCGATCTGAAGCCAGACTGGTAGCCCTGCAGGAGATTGTTAGTATTGTTGTGATCCTGGAATTTAACATTGACTGTTTTTCAATAGTCTTGCTGATGAATGTTAGGTGAATGGTGAGCCAATAGTTGGCAAATTCATTTGGATCTAGTATAGGTTTCTTTAGGAGTGGAAGGATCTGGCCTTGAGAGCTCCTGGGGAGATACCTCGAGTGTGGGAGGCATTGACAATGGTGAGTAGAGGTGAGAAAGCATCCCCAGAGAGAGGTTTGATGAAGGATGAGGGTAAAACATAATCTTCATAAGAGTTGGCTTTGAGGGAGTTGCTATATCAACAAGATGTGCCAGAGTTAAGGTTTTGAAGGCTGACCATTGTGGGATTCTACTGGAAGAGATGGGCATAAGAGATGAAACAGGTGATGTGCTGTCAGATCTTCTGTATTTTTTCACTGAAGAAGAGGTTAATGGAATTGAACTTTTCTGTGGAGTGAAGAATAGGTGGGTCTGGCAGGGGGTTGATGCACTGCTTGACTGTCTTGAATAGCATTCTGTTTAGGTTAGTGGCTTTATTGATGGTGTTTTTTATAGTACTTTGCTTTGGCCTGCGTGTTGCATGGAGGAATTTCTGCATCATAAGGTGACCAGGAGTTCTGTTTTCAGTTCAGCAGTTTCACCTCAGGGTTACAACTGTATTTTACAATCTGATTCTGCTCAGTTTCTCTTCAATAACTGTGCCTGATATGAAAGCCAGCTAAATAACACCTTAACTAAAAGAAATAAAAGGATCATTGAAGGACACTGGAAGAAATCTTATCACAATAGGACGAAATTGCATGCCAACGCCATATCTGAATGTATTAATCCATGAAAATAAGGCAAAAAGATACCATTACCCCCCTCCTTATCTCAAAAGCCTCCTACCAATCAAAGCAACTATGCATAGTTATTTATGAATTCCAGAACCCTGAATAGATTGAATCAAAAGTTACTGCCTCTTAGGAACTATGTGGTTCTCCGGCCTGATGCTTAAGCAAAAGAACAATGAGTTTGAAAAATATTTGGAGATGAAAAGAAAAAAGAAGGATATTCTATTAATCCAGTCATAACCATGACTGATAAAACAGGACAATGACTGAGGTTACTCTTCTTTAACCTGTAGCCTGAGGAGCACTACATATGCCTACTGCTCAGCAGGATTGCCAGTTGCTATATTTAAAAACCTCCTCCTTGAAAGCTGTGGCACAACCTAAGCCAGAGCCATCATCAAACAATTGTTCGCCCAGGGAACTTGACCAATTAAACTCAACTGCTACACTAAAAACAATGCTTTGACCATTCACATTCTTCTCGCTATTGCCCAATATCCAATGGTCAATTCTTTGGAAAACTTAATGAAAGATTCAACTTCAGACAAACAGCATCCACAAAAGAAAAGAATCTTCTTTTGGGCTACCAAAGTTAGGGCCAAGATTTGCAAACCCTCCAATTTGATAAATCAGAGGGAATGCAAATGCTAAAACCCTCTTTCAGCAATTTTGAAGAGTTTGTCCGATGGCCTAAATGGGTTTAGAGATGGATACTAGATCCCAATTTGGGAGGGGATAGTTTGGGGTGTACAGTGCAAATTTTGATAGAGTATCCTATGCATCAATGGTTTGCACCTGGAATGCTGGGTGCAAACCATTGATATATTAACTAGTCCCAAGATGAGGGTGGTAACTTATCAACAAAGTGAAAGGGGTTCCCTTTGGACCCCTTCCCATGTGTGATTCAGGAGGAGAAGGCAGTGCTGATGTTTTCTAAAACAGACAACTTTCTTTTCTTTTTAATCAGCATTGGTTCTCTTAAGGAATTCTGGATACTTTAAAAAATACATTTGGAAAGCAATCACAGGGATGGTGGTCTGCTGTCCTTTTCAGGGCACCATCCTTGCCATTGTAGGTAATCACACAGGGTTGCAAATTAGGATCTACCTAATGAATATTAATCAGGCAGGTCATTTTGCAACCCCTCCTGCTATTCAATATTTTGACCAGAGGCCAGTTTGCAAAATCAGATTGCATTCGCAAAAAGTCGGTGCACAATTTGCAATCCCTTTTTGTGAGTGTATCCTTAGTACGTGTAGCCCGGATTCTTACCTGGCTGATGCAGTGAAGCAGCATTGATTGCCACACAAGATGATATTAAAACCAATGTTGACTCAAATAGAGTAGCAGCATATCTGTTTCTTCATTCTTCTCCTGCCCTAGATGCTCTTCATTAAAGAGTCTTTAATAACACAAAGGCCCAGAATTGGATGACCTCATTCTTTCCTGGCAGGTCTCTCATTATTTCACTCTCTCCAGTCTCTTTAGCACCATTCAGCTGATGGTGTCCATTGATGCTTTCCTCTTCAGTGTTTACCTTAATCTTGTACCAGATATCATCACCTCTTTCAATCCCAACTTTTTAAACCATGACTATGACAGTCAATTCATACTACAGCTTGAATATCAAACAGATCCCGCATTATTTGCTAATGCTTATAGGTGATTGATCATTGTATGTTAACTCCTTGACCGCAATCGGAATTCGGCTCGTGTGCTGGACATTCCGATCGCGGGTGTGGTCGTGACGAGCTCAGCTCGTCATGCGCACAGCGCTACCGCGCAGCATGACGAGCTGAGCTCGTCACGCGCATCGAAGGGGTTAAGGATCCGATCATTCCTCACAGGAAGAAGCCAAAGGATCAGACTCCCACCCTTCCTCTCCGACCCCACGAAAATCACCTGCGGAGTCCCACAGGGTTCATCACTGAGCCCCACCCTCTTCAACATCTACATGGCCCCCCTCGCAGCCATCGTCCGACAACATGGCCTCAACATCGTATCCTACGCCGACGACACCCAGCTCATCCTCTCCCTCACCAAAGACCCCACCACTGCCAAACTCAACTTCCAGAAAGGAATGCAAGACGTCGCAGTCTGGATGACCAACAGCTGCCTGAAGCTCAACGCCGAGAAGACAGAAGTCCTCGTCGTAGGAACCACCCCTTCTGCATGGGACAGCACCTGGTGGCCGACCGCCCTCAGAAGCCCACCTACCCCCTCAGACCACGGCAAGAACCTCGGCATCGTACTCGACTCATCACTCACCATGAACCGACAGGTCAACGCCGTCACCTTCAACAGCCTCCGCATCCTCCTCAAGACCTTCAAGTGGATCCCCCCCTGAGTCAAGGAAGACAGTCACCCACTCACTCATCACCATCAGACTGGACTATGGAAAAGCACTCTACGCCGGCATCAACAAGTCCCTACTCCGCAAACTCCAGACAATACAGAACTCCGCCGCCAGACCTGTCCTCGGCATCCCCCGACAAGAACACATCAGCCAACACCTACGAAGTCTCCACTGGCTCCCCGTGGAGAAAAGAGTCACTTTCAAAATCCTCACTCACGCCTACAAATGCCTATACAACAACGGACCCAAATACCTCAACGACAGAATCAACTTCCACGTACCCAAAAGAAACCTCCGATCTTCCAACCTCGCACTGGCCGAAACCCCGCGCATCCACAGAGCCAGAGCAGGCGGAAGATCCTTCTCTCACATTGCAGCCAAGACCTGGAACGAGCTACCGGCAGACATCAGACGCGCCCCCTCCCTGAACACCTTCAGGAAGACCCTCAAGACCTGGTTCTTCGGCTAAACAGATCTGCGGACCCCCCCTTAGCGCCTTGAGACCCTCACGGGTGAGTAGCGTGCTTACAATTCCCTGATTGATTGATTGATTGAGTGACCTGAGGTTACACACAGTGAAAACTGATATACCTGCTTGTGGCATCTTATCCACAAGAGCTAGGTCTGCTATCATCCTAGTAAGTGCAAGCGTGCACTATTGGGAATTATGACTCCAGTCTCTCTTTTAAATTACAAGTAAATCAAGTCTCCAAACAAAGATTCAATATGATGAAATACTGTCACAGTGTTTTCCTACACTTAGGATTTCCTCAAAAAGTCCAAATGACCTTCACCTCAGTGCTAGCACATCTCACCTCAGGCAGTTCTTCAATCTACTAATCCATAAAATTCCCTTCCATGTAAACTCAGCACTTATCACCGAACAAGACAACTACACTCAAGGCTGGTCATACAGATGACTAAAAACATAAATACCTGGTAGCTATGCATGTCTACATCTGTTCCCACGCTCTCAGCAAACCCACATGCTTCTGCAGAGTAACGTTTGACATACTGTGTTTGAAGCATGTCCTTGAACCTCTAGAACCTCACAAAACAGCTTCCATATAAGCATCCTACACTCAACACTCTGCCAACCAAGAACTCTGAAAGGATGCCTTAGACCAAATGAAAATCAGAACCCTTTGTCAGGGGTATGAAAAATTATATAAATTCAACAGTTCAATATAATACACTTAATACATTCATCCTTAAATCTCCCTAGTATCAGTTAACTGAATAGCTAAAGCAAATGTGGATAAATCTTCATATTTGAAAAAGGAACTGCTCTTGCCAGCTACTCTTCCACCTCCTCCTTGTAGGTCAGTCTTGCTAGCTTTGAACATACTCATGGACCATCTGGAAATTAAAGTGGCTAGGATAAATCTAAACATATCTGCTTATAAGACATATGTTTGATCTTATTACATGCCATAATAACTCTAATGATTGAGTTATAAATGCTATATTACTTCACATTAGTCCTGCCTGGCACACATATGCTGCATTACAGCTGTCTGCAGCTGCTAGAATTGTAATATTTATGCCACAGCTTCGGAGCCCTCAGAAACGCAACAGGAGTAAATACCTGAAGACTTGCTGTTGACTTACTCTGGGCAATTTGTTAACATGCACATATTTCTCAGTATACGTCTAATAACAGGACACTGAGACAGCAGAGGCCTGCACTGGGAGAGAGAACAAAGATGAAAACTGTTAAATAGAGTGAAGCAGGCTTGAGCAAAAGCAGAAGAAAAAAACAACAGGTCCATGTAAATCCAGGCTGAACACGCTTAGTTTGAGAGGTTTCCTAGTACCACATTGAGGGGAAAGTGGATGTAGATCGGCATAGGGAAGGAGTGTCACTGGTACCCAACGGCTTTATAAATTGTCTTCTACCTGCCAAACTGTGCCAGAAACCCCTCTAGGATCCAACGGAAGGGGACATTAGTGAATATTTGGTTCCGGGCTCTCTGCACCCGTGTGTGGAGCGGCTTGTCAGCGAGTGTCACCAAGCTGCGAGCACTGCTGCCATCAAGGTTTGATGCTTCGAGGAAGAAGAGATTGGTGGCTGAAGATTCTTTGTCACCACAGCAGCGAGGAGGGCCAAGGAGAAAGGAAGGTGGTGGTGTGCGGTACAGGGGCAGAACGCTGTCATGGAGCATCACACATGCTAACAGCCTATAGCACCTGTGACTACCACAGAGTATGCACCTGTGACTACCATAAACTCAGACATCTAAGATTCTAGCATATCCTACTACAGCTGTTAGAGGTGTTACGGAGGTATGTGTAGGGGTGAAGCGGAGTGTGCTTGGTGTTTCATGTTTTGTGGTTGATACTATATGGGTCAGTTTTACTTGGTTCTTTTGCACATTTCCTTGAATCTGACTAGAGGGCATGCAGACACAGCCATGAAAGGGTTAAAGGTGATACAGGGAATGGGAAAGAGAGACAAATGTGAGAAAAGGTTGTTCACTCAGTTTTACCATTTCCCTCTTATCCAGCAGTTTTTACAAGCTGCATAAACAATGTGCAAATGGTGATGGGCAGTGGTCCAAAGGAGGGTCCCAGGATGATCCCTCAGTGCCCAGCTTTATAAATTAATGGGAATATTTGTGAGCTCCTTGCACCGCTGGAGCATCACTTTTTGTGACGCTTGGTGGTGCAAACCTTGAAATCATATCTATGAGCCCACGCAAAGCCACTTTGCCTGTCTTTGAATCGCCTCATAGATCTGGAGTAAGGCAAGACAGCACAAATCGCTGTGTTGCCTTACTCTGCATCAAAGAGGCATTTCATGGGCATTAAGGTGGGTGTTCCCATGCAACCCTCATGGATTTTGATGCTCTGCCAGATTTACAAAACCATGTAAACCTGGGGATGCGCTAAAACCTTACGCCTCCCATGAGAGGTAACAAGGAGAAATAACTTTATTTCTCCTCGTTTATTCCTCTTTCCATGTGTGCTGTACTCTGCAGCACACTAGAAAGAAGAAAAAGCCTCCCAGGATTGTTTTTGTGCAGGAAGGTGCTGCTTCCTGCACAAAAACAATTCTGCCGACAACACAGGCACCATGGTGCAAGGGTGCCTGCGTTAGCGCTAGGCAGCTAAAACGATTCCAGCGCAGTGGGAAAGGACAGGGATGCACCATATTAGATCAATACGGTGCATTCCTGCCCTTTCACTTTGACGTAGGGCAGCACAGCAAGGTGATTTGCTGCGCTGCCCTACACCATAACCCCATAAATGAGGGCCTAAGTTATTATATATTGTACTGTAATTAAAAAAAAAAATATGTATATATTATTTTTAATTCATTATTAATGATTGTCTCCTCAAAATTTTATTTTGTTCATACAATGCACTTTTATGGCTCATTTTAGCCGTATAAAATATACTTGATTACAATGAAAGTTGCAAAACGCTAGAACAATTACTACCCCTCGTTCTAGTCCCTGTCACGTGAGCCCAAACAAAATTTTACACATTTTTCCTACAAGAACAAAGCTGCAAAGGAACGTGACTCCAATGGTGAAGCTCTTGGCCTTCTCAGCAGGATGAGTATACAGCACAAATGGAATAACTCTCCATAGGGCCTCTTTGGCAGGGGCACCACTAACATTACTTACTATACAGGCCAATGAGGAAGACCAAGCATTTACCGAAAGCAACCGTTCCGAAGTTGGACCATGCTCAGTCCATACTGTCGAAAATTGCAAGGAGAAGGTGGACGCTCAATGCAGAGAAGTTGGGCAAGGAGGAAGCTGATGTAGAAGGAACAGCCCATGAGATGAACTTTTTCTACACTAGTTCTTCTCATGACAAAATGTCAAAATTCTCAAGCTACATCATGAATCACAAGTGCGGTGAATTTATTGACAGAACGGGTAAGTACTATTCCGAACTCCTGGTCCACAGGAGCATGTGGGGATCTATTCAATTAGATAACCTACTTGGAAGGGTTGGGGTGTGGAATTGAAACATAATCTTGTCATACCAACAATTATTCTCCTCTATCATCATCATCAATGATCTTTAGAATTGATTTCTGAAGTTCATGGTCTTTTGATAGTTTCAGATACTCATTCTCCCTGCAGTATACAGTGATACAATCTGTGGTAAATTCCATGCACCACTTGGGCAGGCTAGTCCTGCAAACAGTGTGGATGTCCACTGATTTCATTCTTTCTGTTCCATCTTGGGACACAACCATGCAAAGATTCCGTTTCTTTAAAGTATCTTGAGGTTCTCTTCTCTCTGGCTTCTAGAAATTTGTAAAAATAAATATGCATTTATCCAGGACCATGTCCTCAAGGATCACATTTCCTACAACAGTCATTTGCAATCAGGGCATGATAGATCGAAGCGGCGAGCATGGTGTCCGCATCGGACAAGTGAAACAACGCACATCCGACAATGAAGATACGACAGAAGAGCACCGCAAAAAACTACTCCCGATGGAAAAAGTACTTGAAATAATAAAAGTTATGAAGGCAGAGGTGGGAATGATGTGTACAGCTCAATTTTGTTAACACAATTAAAGTCAACCCCTCCTCCCCTTATTATTAAGGAATCTATATGTTCCACCGCACATTCAGAACCTCTGTGCAAGAACTTAAATTGCCTGCTATAATGGGCATAGACGCAGACCAACTGCAGTGGCATACTTCCAGAAGGCCAAGCACTATTACGAATCTGCCATCTTGCCGTGATCAGTTCATCCAATTACCATGGACTGCCTGGTTTAACATTCATCAATGCCCCTCAAAGAAATGAGGCACAATCAGCTCAGTACGCATTCTCTTTCCACTTTATTTGTAATTTCTGAGTTCCTATACTTGAGAGGTGGATAATTAGTAAGAAAACAAAATGCACACTTTCTTCTTCAGATATGATAGCACCTTATGCCTTTTCAACATAGTTGACATTCCCCTCACATTCCATGTTAGGAACATGAGCATCTTGTATGAAGCCACGGCTCTTAAGTACTATAGTACTGATGGAGGGTGACAAACACGGATATTTCAGGTCTAATATATCTGTAAGTGGTTCCTTAATGTAGCGACTAGACCTTTTCAACCTATGAGTTAACTGCAATATATCATCCACACTGTCAAAGGTCTACACTATAATAGGGTAAGCCAGCAATGTCATCCACCCCAGTGGAGAATTCAATATAACCTGTCACATGCGTACTCAACATCCTAAACGAACCTCCCCTCCGAGCTGATAATAAAACGCATCAACCAAAACAAGTCAACCATTCCAACACAAGTAAACATATATTCAGGAGCCAGTAAACAGCCCAACACGGTTTACATCCATCAGTAGTCAACTTGGGTTGTGGTACTTAGCAGGCAGAACCACCTACAGGGTGCCTGGTGGAGATATGATTAGGTTAGTCCTTGGAAATTAAATATCAGAAAAAATAACAGAGTCGTCTCTCCCAGGGTGTGAGGGTAGGAAAACATTCAATCTGGTTAACCCATCACCACCCATCTCTAGAATAAATAACTTTCACCACATATTCAGACAACTATCAGTAGGGCTTCAACATGAAATTCTTATATATCAGGATAAAGGACAGCACCCTCTCATAGCAGGAGAGATTGAGATTGGTGGTTTGTAATATCTGGTCTGAAGTCATAGGCATGACCAGAGAGCCTATTCATCACTAAGTTAATGGCCATTCTGTATCTTTGCTAGCTGTTAAAGAATTCTTAGCGGTTTCAGACAATCCTTTGGAGTAATAGATGTATTTCCTAGCTTCTACCGCAGTCACAGCAGCTGATTGATCCATCCTCTTCTGCTTGTAGGTGGGTCTCCTGGGTTTCTTGTTTCCCCTCTTGAATCTCCTTTTCTATCAGGCTCAGAGGATCTTCGCCTGGCTACCGACCCTCGAGTTCGATTAGAGTAGACTGTCTAGGACTTCCTGGTCTTGGTCTGCCGGAGGTATGGGCGACCCCTTCCAGTAGCCACGATCCTGCCAACACTAGAAGACACTTAAGCGGATAGTGCCTTCCAGAAAAGGATCCTGTATGGAGGAAAAAAACAACTTGGCAAAAAACCTCCAGAAGGTGGAATCGCTGGAGAGAGGAACTGGAATAATGGTGGTAGTGGAAACAGGAGCAGGAGTACGAATTTCATTTCATTTCATTTCATTTCATTTCAAACCAGCAGGAAAGCAGGATAGGAATCAGGACTCCGGAATACCGTAGGGAGTGTAGAAACCCTCGGCAGGACTGATGCAAAGGCAAGGCAGTTCTGATCTCCTGATATATAGAATTCCCAGGAAATTACATAAGGGAAAGAGGAACCCCTGATGGATTGGGAAAAGAGCAATGACAGACTAGGAATGGCCACCATTTTAGATTGGGATAGTATACTTCCTTCCCTAAGAATCCTGGGAGAAAGAAACACCAGGAACATGGAGGTATGCAAGGTACCTCATAGCAGCAAGCCCACCTTGATCTAAATGTACGCGCCAGGAACAACACCGGCGGGCCGGCCGCTGTGAGGTGAGTAAGCAGGACAAGCACTGCAGCCGGCTGGAGCCCCTCACGCCATCACCGTGAGTGTGTTGTGCCCGTCCGAGCCTGCATCTGAAACTGGTGTCAAGCACAACCACTGCACCACATTTTCAGGAGTGATTTCAGTTGAACTTACCTGCCTTGTCTGAACGCCCTCATCCGCACTAATCTCCTCATCCTCAACCTCATCTCCATAACGAGGCTACCCGCTTCCCCAGCTGGAACATCTCTGGCAGGCACCTCTGGTGTCAACAAACAGCTGTGGAGGGCTGACATCATTGGCCAGTGTCAAGTGCCTTCCTTTCTTAAATCTTCCTGCCCCTTATTTCTATCTTTAGGTGCGTAGCACCAGAGGCAGAGCAAAGGACCATAGCGAAGGAAAAGAAATATGCAGCAGATCACTGTGGAATGCTGCCAGAGCTGGCCAACAGGAAGGTCCTCTTGCTTTTGGAGTTCCTCAAGTCTCTTCAGACTCTCTTGTCCTCTTTATGGCTGTCTTGCTCATTTTGTTTGGGTCTAACGGAACCTCTAGGTGAGGATCACTAAATACTCCTGAACTGTTTAACCGAACCATTACTATCACTATTACATTTTAAAGCTAGACTCCAATATATCCTTCAACGCACAGATACGCCATGTGGCCTATTCTCCCTTTACTCTAGTACATAAATACATGGTAATTGGTACACCAAGGGATCCACACATGGCGGATGCAGCATAAGTCTCATGATGATGATGAGGAGGATAACATGTCTGTAGGTCCACAAAGCAAGCTCATGAGCAGTCAATCGACAAATTCTGTTTTTGCTCAAATCATAATTCAATGCAGAAAAACTTTGTGAAATTGAACACCAGTAAAAATTAGGTTCTGATATTTGGTTATCAAGAGCTTTGAATTCCAGCCTTCTATCTCAATGAGATGGGCTTGATGCTAAGTTTCACTTCTCAGATTCTGAGACAGATCCTCCTTATTCTACCCAAACACTAGAAACAGTTTGTTGTTACAGCTGTATTCGTATCAAGAATTGAATACAACAACGCTCTGCATTTGAACTTTGGCATCTCCGAGTAAGACCTCCGACCCTCGGTCTAGGTCCACTCTCTCCCCGCAGCTCCACTGTGCCGTCTCTTGTCTCCAGACCCCGACCTCCTCCTTGGGAGGTTCAAGGCTGCTGCCCGCTCCTGCGCCTGCTGCCCGCTCCAACTGGGACCAGACTGCCTGCAACCACCGTAACCTTTCTCAGCTGTTTTTTTCTTAATTTTTCCCTGTTGTGCCACTGTTATTGTGCACATCTGTGTCTTGCTCTAATTCCACCACTGTTTTTATTTTCTCGTGCCTGCCTGTTCCTTTCGCCTTTTGCCGCTGCTGCCCCTGCGGTCCCTCCCCCCCCGGAATTCCCCTCCGGAATTCCCCCACTCCCGCCTCCCAGCCTCTCCTTCCTCCCACCTCCCCTACTTAATGGCCGCCGGCGCGCAAAAGGCACGCCAAAGGCAAGCCCGTCTGCGCCTGTCCGCGACCTGACCACGGCCAGCGCCAGAAACTCTGGACCTCCCACTACCCATCGCTACGACACCACCACCCTCCTCGCACTCAACCCTGGAAGACTTAGAGAATGCCAACAGGCCTCGCCGAACACGACCCACGCCAGTTCTCCTGCCTCCACTGCTGCCAGACCCTCACCGTCACCCCGGCCTCCAACACCGCCGACGCCAGCACCGGGGACACCCTAAAATGCACCCTCTTCAACGTACGCTCCGTACACAAACACGCCATGGAAATCTGGAACCTACTCGACTCTCTCTCGCCCGACATCGCCTTCTTCACAGAGACCTGGACCAACGCATCCTCCGCCCCCGACATCAGCACCGCCATCCCAGACGGATACAAGATCCAGAGGAAAGACCGCCCCAACCACCCAGGAGGGGGCCTCGCCATCGCCCACAAGAGCACCCTCCGCCTCACCACCTCCAGCGAAACCTTCCCCTCCGGCGAACACCTGCACTTCCAGATCCAGACCACCCCCAAAGCCACACTCCGAGGAACCCTCATCTACAGACCCCCCGCCCCCCGAACACCCTTCGCCACCACCATCACCGACTTCATCGCACCCCACGCCATCGCCTCAGCAAACTACATACTCATTGGAGACCTGAACTTCCACCTCGACAACCCCAGCGACCCCAACTTCACTATCCTTCGTGACAACCTCGCCAGCATCGGACTTAAACAACTCGTCAACACACCGACCCACAGAGCAGGACACACCCTCGACCCCATCTTCGCGGCAGGAAACAGCGTCCAATTCAGCCACACAACGCAGCCGCCATGGACCGACCACCACTGCGTACACTTCGCCATCAACAAACCCAAGGCACCCAAACCAGCCCCACGCCCACCTCGAAGGAACTGGAGCAAGGTGACCGACGAGCAACTTAACTCCGCTCTCACCCGAGACAACCACACCTGGGCACCCGACGCAAACAACGCAAACAACGCAGCCAGAGAACTCCACACCTGGATCTTCAACTGCGCAGATGAGCTCGCCCCGCTACGCAACCCCGACAGACAACGCCCCAGGAAAGCCGCCTGTTTCACCACCACTCTCCGAGAAGCCAGACGCACCTGCAGACGCCTGGAGAAGAACTGGAGAAACACCAAGACAACCGAAAACCACACCACCTACAAGGACGCCTTGACGGACTACCATAACCAGATCAGAGCCACCAAGAGGAACTTCATCCACAACAAAATCCTGGCCAACTCCACCAACTCCAAGGAACTTTTCAGTGTCATTCAGGAATTCACCAACCCACGCAGCGAAGCCACAGACATCACACCATCCCAAGACCTCTGCGACAAGCTTGGAACCTATTTCCACCTCAAGATCAAAAACCTCTATGACAACTTCATCGACCATCCACCAGGTGCCACAGACGGCCCCCCACCCCCGAGAAACACCAGCCAGCCCACCATCTCCAACTGGACACCGATCACGGCCGAAGACACCGCCTCGACCATGAAAAGCATCCACTCGGGGGCCCCCACCGACCCCTGCCCCCCTCACATCTACCACAGAGCTGCAGCCGCCATCGCACCTGAACTACAACGCACCATCAACACCACCTTCAAAACAGGCACCTTCCCAGATGACTGGAAGCGCGCAGAAGTCAGACCCCTGCTCAAGAAGCCCACAGCTGACCCCACTGACCTCAAGAACTATCGGCCCATCTCGCTCCTCCCCTTCGCAGCCAAAGTTGCAGAGAAAACAGTCAACAGGAAACTGACACGATTCATTGAAGAGAATACCGTCCTCGACCCGTCCCAATCCGGATTCCGAAGCAACCACAGCACAGAGACCGCCCTACTCGCTGCCACAGATGACATCCGCACCCTCCTGGACCAAGGCCACTCCGCAGCCCTCATCCTACTCGACCTATCAGCAGCCTTCGACACCGTCTCCCACCGCACACTAGTTGCCATACTACACGACGCAGGCATACAAGGAACAGCCCTGGACTGGATCTGATCATTCCTCACCGGAAGAAGCCAAAGGATCAGACTCCCACCCTTCCTCTCCGACCCCACGAAAATCATCTGCGGAGTCCCACAGGGTTCATCACTGAGCCCCACCCTCTTCAACATCTACATGCCCCCCCTCGCAGCCATCGTCCGACAACACGGCCTCAACATCGTATCCTACGCCGACGACACCCAGCTCATCCTCTCCCTCACCAAAGACCCCACCACTGCCAAACTCAACTTCCAGAAAGGAATGCAAGACGTCGCAGTCTGGATGACCAACAGCTGCCTGAAGCTCAATGCCGAGAAGACAGAAGTCCTCGTCCTCGGTACCACCCCTTCTGCATGGGACAGCACCTGGTGGCCGACCGCCCTTGGAAGCCCACCTACCCCCTCAGACCAGGCCAAGAACCTCGGCATCGTACTCGACTCATCACTCAGCATGAACCGACAGGTCAACGCCGACACCTCCAGCTGCTTCAACACCCTCCGCAAGACCTTCAAGTGGATCCCCCTGAGTCAAGGAAGACAGTCACCCACGCACTCATCACCAGCAGACTGGACTATGGAAACGCACTCTACGCCGGCATCAACAAGTCCCTACTCCGCAAACTCCAAACAATACAGAACACCGCTGCCAGACTCGTCCTCGGCATCCCCCGACACGAACACATCAGCCAACACCTACGAAGTCTCCATTGGCTCCCCATGGAGAAAAGAGTCACTTTCAAAATCCTCACTCACGCCTACAAATGCCTACACAACAACGGACCCAAATACCTCAACGACAGAATCAACTTCCACGTACCCAAAAGAAACCTCCGATCTTCCAACCTCGCACTGGCCGAATCCCCGTGCATCCACAGAGCCAGAGCAGGCGGAAGATCCTTCTCTCACATTGCAGCCAAGACCTGGAACGAGCTACCGGCAGACATCAGACGCGCCCCTCCCTGAACACCTTCAGGAAGACCCTCAAGACCTGGCTCTTCGGCTAAACAGATCTGCAGCCCCCCCTTCAGCACCTTGAGACCCTCACGGGTGAGTAGCGCGCTTACAATTCCCTGATTGATTGATTGATCTAGTTGGTCATTTGCAGACTCTTCAAATGCTGCAGCTCGCTTGGTTACTGGAGCACGTTGGCACTTGCCCATTACCTGTGTACTTTGTTAGTTCCATTAATTAAGTTCAAAGCATTTTCTTTGACCCCACGTTGATTTGTAATGGAAGTCTTTGATATTCTACATCTTGCCAACACTGGTTAGTTGATGGGTGCCTATTTCAGCTGGAGCATTTCTGCAGGACTCGTGGCTCAATAAGCTTATTTTTGGAACTCCATCTAAATTCACTTAAATTTGCAGTCCAAAAACCTTAAATTAGCCAAAAGCGGAGAGCCTCACTTTTCTCTCATCGACCTGAATGGCACGGAGCTAAGTAGCAGATAAATGTTATGTAAGAAAAAACATAAATAGATAATAGAGAACAACATTAAGGTCTACATATGAAGGCCAACAAAGCAGAAAAACATGTTTTTGTAGCCATCATTTTGAAAATCCTTATAAGCAGTGGCGGCTCCTCCGCTATGGCAAAGGAGTGTCGCCCCGCCCCCCGCCAGCAGCCAAAAAATTAAAAATAAAACGATAATGAACCTGTGTTTATTATCGTTTTATTTTTTGCCATAGCGTCGCCTAGGGGGCAGGGCAACGGGGATGACAGGCAGAGGGGGAGTTGTAGGTGCACTGGTTGTCAGTGCGCCTGAAGGTTTTGCCGGCCAAACCGCCATGCGCACTGAAGCTCTCTCCAACCCAGTTGCGTTGCTGGGTTGGAGAGACCAGCAGGCACAGGCTCCCAGTCTCCCTGGGAGCGCAAATCATCAGCGCTCAGGCCAATCCTGATGCTGCTTTCATGCAGCGTCAGGATTGGCCCAAGGGTTTCTGGGAGCCTGTGCCTGCAGTACACAGTGACGGAACCAAAAAGGAGCGTCAGAGCATCAAACGGGTAAGCTGTTTTATTAATTTTATTTTTTTGTTGTCCGTCCCGGTCCCCCCTCTTCCTCTGCCCCGCCACTTTGCCCAGACACTAGCCACTACTGCTTCTAAGGAAAGTGACAAGCGATGTATCATCAGTGGAGCAGGTCAAGGTAGTGCCACCTCCTCCAAAGGCCAGTAGGAGAACTAGTTGCTTACTTCTGAATTGAGACCTGGTGTAGTACTTTCTGGTTGTGGCCATGACCTCCAATTTGGACCAAAAAAACTGAGATATGTAACCAGAAACTTAAATTCAGAAGATATAAAACACTCTGAAAACCTTCCTGAGATAGATGGCCTGGCCACGCCTGTAGGAAGGATGGCTGAGCTTGGGGATCCAGAACTGGCAAGTTCGTGCCAGGGCTATCGAATAAGCGAGCAACAAAGAAAGTATTGGTACAACTGAACTCTGGGGACCACTGGAAGAGAACGGGCAAGACCTATTGATTGTGACAGGGCCTTCTAGGAAGTCTTGGTTTCTGCCCATCGGCTACATCCTGGACTCAGGGGGGAGCAGACGAATAATAGCATTCTGATGCAGAGAGCAATGGGATGTCCAGCCATATCTACAGACACAAAGAAATATTTAAGAGATGGAGATATTCTCTCCCTGGCTGTTTTTTCAGAAATCTCTTTCCAATTGTCTTGTCTCTCTGGGAAATTGATGGATATGAAGTCTGAGTGGGCCACACCACGGCTGAGGAGCTTGGCGAGTCTATTGGTGTTTGACTATTAACATGCGGGACGGTCGGACACCACCTCCATGTCAATGCTGGTATGCCGCGAGTCACTATGGTAACTTCATACCCTCCAGTGCTGGCTCGCAGCACAAATATATTCCTTGCCTGGCAGTGCTATCTTGGCCCCATCTATTAATAAGACTTTGAGCAAAACATTCAAATCCATTTAAATTAAAAAATGTAAAATATGAATAAGCTGAAACACACTTTTATAATGAAAGGATTAGGGAGCATTACAGAAATATTATTAGCCAACATTGTGTTTTATCTACTGCAACCTGTGCTAAATAATTAATAAATGAGATGCAATTCTGCGTCGACAGGGCTCTGAAATGTGAGCTTCCGAGAGTGCCCCGCTGTACGTTTTTGAAACACATGGCACGTATCGCCCAAGCTTAAGACATCTTCTCTGCGGACCTAATTATTTGTAGTTTTGTTTGCATTTCATACATTGTTTGCTCTCCAACAGCAGCCTAAGCCCCCTCCATGCCCAACCATTAAAATTGCATTTTTTTATATCACCTCTATTCCGTAATCAGGAACACATATCTGGTTCAAGTATGCCCAGGGATCTGAGACATGGATGAGTTGAATGGCAGTATTTATTCACTTCAATCTTTCCATCCGTAGCCAAGTAGCGTAGTAATTATTGTTTAAAATATTAACGTTTTTATATGCCACTCAATGCAGCACTATTTAGTGCGGAGGGAAGTGCAGGGTTAAGACCGACGGAACATCGGCGGATGTGAACTTCTGACCTTGATGGCCCATCACCCTCAGGACCGCCTGCTCAAAGTGTCACTCACAGCACCTGAGTGGACTGATTACACTACTTGGCTATGGATGGCAACATTGAAGTGAATAAAAAACGGCCATTTTCCAAGATCTCTCAGCATACTTTGGACACTGGAGGCATGGATGCCACAACCTCCTCTGGTCTAGAGGGCTGAGGGGCCTCCTGACAGAGTGTAAATAACCATGTGCGTTGATCTTGTCTAGATTCAGACTTGTGACACTGCATAATTTAAAGGGAAGCATTTAATTCACTGAGCGTGTGCTATTGTTATTTTTCAATGCTGTTGATGAAAGTGACTGCCTCAAAGCATTTTCAGTGACCAACTGAACAGGAAACACAGTCAGCCATTAAGATACTTGTCAAAGATCACACAGAGTACCTTACACCATTACTAGCCTTGCTACCATACTCCTACCATTACATCATTTCAATGTGTATCATCTGTGACGGATTATAGTGAAGCCCATTCCACACTGTCCAGGTACCAGCCAAGGTCTCTTTTGATGCACGCATATATATATGGCTAATACTATTAATTTGCTTCTGCTTTGAATGATGTTTTAGGCTGCTTTTAGGTCTCGCCTAACTGACTGCTATTAGCTGTCTGTATGTGAAAGCCTTTCAGTGGCCCTAGCCTGCCAATTGCTTACCTTTGGTTGGCTTAATTTTCACTCTTATTTGCTAACTTCTTATGAGGCTTGCTTTTATCTCAATGGTGCATAGCCTCTTTACCTTCCTTTTGATTGGATGACTTTTATTCTTCCACTGCTCACATTGAGGGAACTACTTTTTCTTTCAGCTCTTCATCAGAGTGCATATGTTTTCTAGCTCTCTCTCACCTGTTTGCTTCTTCTTTCCCCCACAAACACCTGCACCAAATGCACGATCTTAGTTGCTCGCTTATCCCCCACTCCCTTAATATTTTTTGTTCATTTCCCAAGCCCAGCCTCAAGTTCCTCCGTTGCTCTCGCTTTCTGCCCACTCCCTGTTGCATTGTTGTCACCACTACTCCAGTCCTTTCATTTTTATTATTTTCATTCTTTTTGGTGTGCCTGCTGTTAAGCCTTTGAGTCTTAGGGTGGTCTTCCCCAAAACCTTTTGCCTTACTTCTCCTGTTTTTGCTGAATTCATTTTGTTGGCTTTAGGACTCCGCCCACTATACCACTGCTAACAAGTGCTAAAGTGCTTGTGCTCTCTCCTTTAAACATGGCGAAATTGGCTTACAACCCAAATTGGCATGTTTAATTTGCTTGTATGTCCCTAGTAAAGTGGTACTACGTGTACCCAGGGCCAGTACATTAAATGCTACTAGTGGATGTGAGGCACTCATTGAGCCACCAACTTAAGTAGCCTTTTAAACATATCTCAGGCCTGCCGTTGCAGCCTGTGTGTGCAGTTTTAAACTGCCATTTCGACCTGGCAGAATAATCCTTTTGCCAGGCCTATATTTCCCTTTTTAATACATATACGTCACCCCTAGCGTAAGTACTAAACATCCCCTAGGGCAGGGTACAGAATATTTTAAAAGTTGGATACGTACCTTTAACTTTTACACGTAGTGAAAAACTTTCATTCTGTTTTCACTACTGCAAGGACTACCTCTCCCATTGGATTACAGTGAGCTACCTTATTACATTTAATAAGTGGTAACTTTTGTTTGGGAGCAGGTAGGAATGTCGAGTTTGGTCTTTAAACATTTTTCATTTAAAAACCTCTTTAATGGTAAAGTGGGATTTTAAATCACAATTCTGAAAATGCCACTTTTATTTATTTTTTATTGTAGCAAGGTATTTACTTATCTGATTTACAGAAATGTATGATTAAATAAAAAGTCAGAGCATCTACGTGAAACAAATGAAACTGAATGTTAAAGCATGAAAATGCCACTTTTAGAAAGTTGCCATTTTCTTGTTCTAGCCATATGGTGCCTGCCGCCTGTATCCTGGGTCATATGACTAGGTGTAGCTGCCAGTTGGTCTTTGTGTATTACTCCCAGACAGTGAGACAAAGGGGAATAGGTGTTTGCAGGGTGGGCCATCTCTTACTTGATAGGGGGTCAGAGCTGTCACATACCACGCTTGCAAATCACACTTGCCTCAGCGCACTCACAAAGGGTTTCACACTAGTCTTTTGCACCCCCAGACAAGCTGGAGCCAGGGCAAGAAGGAGGGAAATTCCAAACACTTCTGTAAGGGGAGGACTCTAGAAAATTATCCTAGTTCGAAGTGGGCACTAAGTATAAATATGGAATCCTCAGACCCAACTATTCAGTACACTTCTGGACCTATGGAAGACTCAGAAGAAGGATTGCTGGGCTGCTCTGCTGCAAGAAGGACTATCCTGCAGCCCTGCTACACTGCTGCCCTGCTGACTGAGTAAGAAAGACTGGACCTGCAACTTGAATCCAGGACAACCAGAGTGACTCCAAGGGTTAGTTGGCTAGTCTTCTGTTCAGAGCCTCAGGGACAGAAAAGGCTCCAACCCATCTTGAACCCTGTACCTGGAATAAGCCTGCTGTGAGTCCTAACCCCCATGTGGTGACTCTCCAGTTCTGGACCATTGGAAGTGGGGCTAAAGGTGTTCTGCCAGACCAGCTGTGGATTCATCAGAACCGACGCAGCATGATGCAAGCCTGAAGCAGCTCCGCGCTGCATCTCATCGACACAGACGAAGCGCAATGCAGCCTCTACACAAGCCTTCATCACAGCCTCCACAGCTCATCAGATTTGCAGCTGCAAAACGCATCCTCGACAAGAGCCTCGCAGTTTTTCACCGGAACTGACGTAGCCCGACGCATGTTCGCATCACAGCCCACGCAGCTCATCGGGACCGCCAATGTTCGATGCATCCTCGATGCAAGCCTGCATTGCAGCCCTCGCAGCTCATCAAAACCACTGATGCATGACGCCTCTTTACCGCAGAACTTGTATCGCTTCTTGGGACCGTTGCTGCATGGCACAAACTTTTTTTTGTCATTTTGTTGTCTAATAATGTATTCAATTTTACTTTATGTTGCTAAATTGGTGTGGAATTTTTCTTTTGTTTTCACTTCATTACTGTTTGTGTACTGCATAAATACTTTACACATTGCCTCTACATTAAGCCTGACTTTTTTAGTGCCAAGCTACCAGGGAGTTAAGCACAGGCTAATTTGGGGTTTGCTTGTGTTTCACCCTGACAAGAGTTGTGATTGCTGCTTGAGTTGGGTTTCGCCCTCTACCAACCAGTAACCCAATTTCCTACATCCCCAACTGCCATGTGTTATTTGACAGAGACCCAGTTGGCGGGCACACCAAAAATTCAAATTTTAATTTTTTATTTTACTGATCAAAGTGCCGTCCTCCATCTTGCACTGGTAAATAAAATGGTATATAAAAAAAGGCACCGGCATCATTTCATGGGTGCGTGCATGCATGGTGACACATGCACACGCCGAAGAAATGCCAGAGCGGACAGCAGTGCTGCATGATCATGCCTGTTTTTCTATTTTGGACAATGCTGCATATTATTGGCAAAAATGTTTTTTGACTATGCTGCACAGCATCAGCAAGCAGCATTGGCAAAGCAGATAGGTCTAAAAGGCGAGGTTTACCGGTTTTGTCACTGCTTGTTTTAATAATGGTTTTTTTTAGGAAAGAACTTTCCTTTCACAAAACTGACCAGAAGAGGGTCTTGCTGCTTGCTACACTACATCGATATAACAGGGAACTGGAATAAAAACATATTCCAGACTGATTTTATATTCCTTCCCATATACTACTAAGGCTAAATGAAGCCTGCTCCTGTTCTGAAGGGCCTATGGGATTTTATATTTAGATTCATGCTACCTGTGCCATCTGTTATAACGTGCTCATTTATAGATTATTATGACTTCCAATCAAAATGTGTTGCTGTATACCGAACAAAAACACCAACGTATTAGTACCTTAAATAAAAATAAACTGGGCCATAAGGAGACAACCATCTTTGCGAAAGTGGGATTACAGTCTTTTCTAACATGAACATAAATAACAGGTGAGTCGTGTGTTCGCAGAAGGAGGCTGGCTGGAAAAAAAACATTTTTATGGGAATTCCAGCGCTCCAAGCGGACATAGTGACTTGGAAGAAATGCAGGTTTTGGTGGGAAAATAACCCCACAAAGATTCACCCACACGCAGGATGAGGAGAGGAAATCGTTCTCAAACAGGAAACTATCAATATGTAATTGATATAAACACGTTTTCCTTCTTTTTTCTCACAAAAATATCGACAACAGATCCACATTGATTATTCAGTCTCAGCTGGTGGTGATATTTGATGGCGATGATGTGAAGGACAAGTGAGTCTTTCAACAGAAATATTTCTGGAGCATTCTAAAAAGAGACATGGAGGAAAGACCATGTAGAGAAAAGAGGAAGTAGGAAAACAATACACCGTTTTCCTTAGCTAGTGGAAACACATAAAATAGGAAGGGAGAACTGCACAAGATTACAAAGAAGAGAAAAAAACAAAAGGAACCTTGTGAAGGAGTTGTCATCTACCACACTTGCACATCACAAAGGCTCTGACTGGGCACACTCATAATGGGTTTGACACTAGTATTTTGGGACCCCAGACAAGCTGAGCCGAGGACAGGGAGGCAGGAAATTCCAAATACATCTGGGGTTGGAAACATCCAAAACCTTCTCCTACTTCAAACCTGGCACCAGGTATAAATATCAGACCTTCAGACCCCTTTCAGACCTTCTTTCACAGAGCCGCCACCGCCATCGCTCCAAAACTACAACGGACCATCAATGCCACCTTCGAAACCGGCATCTTTGCCAACAAATGGAAATGCGCAGAAGTCAGACCCCTGTTTAAGAAGCCCTCAGCAGATCCCACGGACCTCAAGAACTACCGACCCATCTCCCTCCTCCCCTTCACGGCCAAAGTCACCGAGAAGACCGTCAACGCCGAACTAACAAAATTCATCGAAGTAAACTCCATCCTCGACCCCTCCCAATCTGGATTCCGCAGCAACCACAGCACCGAGACCGCTCTACTTGCTGCCACAGATGACATCCGCACCCTGCACGACCAAGGACACACTGCGGCCCTGATCCTACTCGACCTCTCTGCAGCATTCGACACCGTCTCCCACCGCACACTCACTGCCAGACTCCACGACGCCGGCATACAGGGAACCGCCCTCGACTGGATCCACTCCTTCCTCACCGGCAGAACCCAAAGAATCAGACTGCCACCCTTCCTCTCCGAACCCACGGAAAACAACTGCGGAATACCCCAAGGATCGTCGCTCAGCCCCACGCTGTTCAACAGCTACATGGATGGCCCCCCTCGCCGCCATCGTCAGACAGCACGGACTCAGCATAGTATCCTACGCCGACGACACCCAGCTCATCCTCTCCCTCACCAAGGTCCCCATCACCACCAGACGCAACTTCCAGGAAGGAATGAAGGACGTTGCATCCTGGATGAGCAGCAGCTGCCTGAACCTCAACTCAGAGAAGACAGAAGTCCTCGTCCTCGGACCCTCTTCCTCTGCATGGGACAACATCTGGTGGCCCACCACCCTCGGCAGCCCTCCCACCCCCACGGACCACGCCCGAAACCTTGGCATTGTACTCGAATCGTCCCGCTCCATGACCCGACAGGTTAACGCCATTGCCTCCAGCTGCTTCAACACCCTCCGCATCCTCCGAAAGACCTTCAAATGGATCCCCCCCAAATCAAGGAAGATAGTCACCCACGCACTCATAACCAGCAGACTGGACTACGGAAACACCCTCTACGCCGGGATCAACAAGTCTCTGCTCTGCAAGCTCCAGACCATACAGAACACCGCAGCCAGTCTCGTCCTTGGCATCCCTCGACACGAACACATCACCCAACACCTGCAGAACCTCCATTGGCTCCCCGTTGAGAAGAGAGTAACATTGAAGATACTCACCCACGCCTACAAATGCCTCTACAAAACCGGACCCCAATATCTCAATGATAGAATCTCCTTCCACGTACCCAAGAGGAACCTCCGATCAGTCGACCTCGCCCTTGCCGAACCTCCACGCATCTGCAGAGCACGAAAAGGTGGAAGAACCTTCTCCTACGTGGCGGCCAAAACCTGGAATGAGCTCCCGATCGACATCAGACGCGCCCCCACCCTGCACATCTTCAGGAAGACCCTCAAGATCTGGCTCTTCAACTGACCGGATCTGCTCCCCCCCCCAGCACCTTGAGACCCTCTCAGGTGAGTAGCACTCTTAAAACTCCCTGATTGATTGATTGATTGAGCTCTTCAATGCACGTCTGGAACTGTGGAAGACTCAGAAGGACTGCTGTGCTGCTCTGCTGCAACAAGGACTGCTACTTTGTGTTCCTGCTACTCTGCAGTCCTGCTGACTGAATGAGAAGGACTAGACCTGCATCTTAAACCCAGGACCACCAGAGTGACTCCGAGGGCTAGTTGGCTGGCCTCCTGATCAGAGCCTCAGGGACAGAGAAGGCTTCAACCACCTTGAACCCTGCAACTAAACTCTCCCTGCTGTGAGTCCTGCCCCCCATGTGATCCACCTCAGTCCTGGACACTTGCAGGTGGGCCTGAAGGTGTTTCGCCAGTCCCGCTGTGGTCCCCACTAGAACCGACGCGAAGTGATGTGAAGCCTCACCGCACAGCTGCCAGCCTCATCGGAATCGATGCTGAGCGATGCAAAGCCTCGCCACTCAGGTGCCAGCTCCATTGGAACTGACACAAAGCCCCACCAAGGTTTGTCACACAGCTCACCGGTATCAATGCAAAGCGAAGCAAAGCCCCTCAAAGCCTCACCCCATAGCGTCTCGCAGACCGCACACCAGGATTTAAGGTACTTTGTTCAACAGGCATAACCGGCCCGCACTCCATCACAGTTGGCCTGAACGTGTGACTTTGTTTCGGTCCGGCGCAACCAGATAACCACAGTTGGCGCTTTGTGCTTCTAGGCACTGTTTTCACTTAAATCTTTAAAACAGCATATCTCTAGTTCCACTTATTGGATTTTTGTCATTTTTGTCTAAAATAAGTTATTAAATTTGATGTGGGATTTCTCTTGTGTTTCTGTCTGAAGTGCTGCATAAATACTTCACATTGCCTCTAATTTAAGCCCGACTGCTAGTCATCAGCGAAAGTGATTGGAATCTCTGTCACTGCTCTGAGGGGCACAAGGGCTAGCCAGACCATGGTAGTGAAAGACTGGTTTCTCCAGAACAGTACACCAGCCAGGTGTGTAGGGTAACTCAGGTCCAGGTGCATGACTTTTTCCACCCCATGGCCCTTGTGTCCCTGGAGTGGGGTGGGCAGGTGACCCAGAGGAGGGTCATAGTTAGCCTCCAGATGCCCATAGATCGTATTCTGGAAAAACAATTGCCCTGGAGTCAGGAGAGTTGGAAGGAGAGGCCTTCCAAAGAGCCCTGACCGTTCAGTTTTCTGGAGGTAAAACCCCCAAAGGGAGTACAGAGGCCCAGATAGAGGGGCAGGAGGTGAAAGAAGTTCACAGTGGGTGGACCAGTGGACCAGGGGTGGCCAGCTCTCAGAACTGCGCACCCCCAAGACTGACCCTGGTGAGGCCACTTCTGACCTGGTGGTGTTCCCTGTGCTGTCACAGGGAAAGAGAACTGGAGACCTGCACAGGGCAGACCCCTGCATGACACAGACAAAGTCTGTCACCCTTAAGGGTGGTGGTGTCTGTCCCCACCCCCCCCATCCACCCCCCAAGAAGGCCTGGCTCACCAGGCACCTGTTCAGCCTCAGGCAACAAATCCTGGGCTGAGTTGCCAGTCTCAGGCTACCACCCCTAAACTGGTGGAAATTAGAGTGGCAGTGGGGTGCAAAGCCCACCACTCTGAGAAGCCTCAGAGGTCAGAGAATCCCGGATGGCCTGGGGCCTGGCTCTTGACACCAACAGTGGCCTCTGTTGGTTGCTATCCTTATGAACAGAGTTTTCATTGGGTTGGGGACAGAAGTCTAAGTCTGATCCAAGAGGTGGAATGGGCTACATCACTTTGCTGGCCATAGTGGTACAGTCTGCCTACTGGAAGACTGGGCAATTGCATATCTTCAATTCTACTGATTGGATTTTTGTCATTTGGTCTCAATTTATTACATTTTACTCTATTTTGCTAAATTTGTGTGGAATTTTTCTTGAGTTGTTATTCTACTTTATTACTGTTTGAAGTGCTGTATGAATGCTAAATACATTGCCTCTAAGTTAAGCCTGACTGCTTTTCTGCCACGCTACCGGAGGGTTAAGCACAGATTAATTTGGGGTTTGCTTGTGTTTCACCCTGACAATTTTTGTGGTTGCTGCTTGAGTAGGGCTTCACCCCCCTCAACCAGTAACCTAATTTCCAACAACATGTTTGTAACAGCCTGTGTGCATATCTTGGAAGTAACGGTGATCAATGCAACAAGGTTTAATAACTTAGTAAGTGGGGCGTATGAGCACAAAACCTAAGCAATATAAAAAAATGTATGTAATTATAACCAATAGAATGTTATAAAGGAACTGGCACCAGGACATCTCACTCATTTTCAGTCACTCTTACTTGAACTCAATCTTTCTCACTCTTACTCATACTCACACACTGACACTCAATCTCACTTATTCTCACTCACTACCTGTCATTGACTCACCCATTTTCACTCAGATAGACATGCTTACAAAGACACACATGCTTATACATACACAAACACACTCTCTCTCACATAAACACAGTCTCACCTGAGAGCACATCCATAACATGTATTTAAAACTATTTTATTCCTACGTCTGTAACCAGTGAGGGTCCAGTTTATCCAAAAGTGCTTCATCTTTTATCGTACTGGTAGTCAATATTAGAATATTATTCACTATCAGTATAATAAAAAATAAGTATAGTAAACAAGCACAGAAGAGCTTGTAAGCGTGAGCTGTCCCTGTACAGTTCTTGGCACTGGGTCGCAAGGAACAACCGAGATGTCACAGCTAAGGCCCCTGGCGACCCCTAAATGCTGCCTATGTCTGGATATTGACTAACTCTAGAAGATTAAAGATAGGCCTAAAATTGGCTAGAATCGTTGGACTGAAGCTGGGATACTGCAGGAGATGGACAGCTGTCCCTTACGTAAGTGAACGTGGGATGAAACTCTCAAGGATATAGAGACTGACCAGATTACAGACAATGTGCAAAGAAAGGCTTACTTTTTTTAGAAGTAATCTCGAGGCAAGATAAATTGTAGAGTCTGTGAGATACTAATGTTCAGGGCCATCTCAATTACACTAACAGAGACTTGGATGGTGTCAGCTTTTTTTAATCCAATTTCCGACACAGACTTTGATTTTCACCCAAATCAGGATTTGCTACCAGATTGTTATTAGGGACTTAAGGCCAATGGCTCTCTAACCCAGTGCCAGATTCCCGGCCAGACTGGGGAACTAAGGCAGCCTTAGCAAAAATGCTTTAACCAGCCCTGCCTATTTGACACAAGGAAGCGCTGCACCAAAGTTGCTGCTCTGCCTTGCGTCAAAGGGAGAGAGAAAAAAAGTGCCACATATCTACTAAGATATTTTCTGTCCCCAGCGTTGGCGCACTTTTGGCAGCCATGAACCAATGCAAATACCCTTGCGCCATAGTCCAAGGGTGTGAGTGTTTTCCAAAGCATTGGTTTTGTACTGGAAGGGGTCTTCTAGTACAAAAACTATCCTTTAAAGTTTTTCCCCCTTTGCATGTGTGCTGTACAATGCATCTCCTCGCGCAATCTGTCTCCTTCAATCCAACCATTCTGTCTCTCCTTCTGTCTTCTCTCTTTTTTCCCTCTCTGGGGGCTGTCTCCCTTCCTTCCTTTCCCTTTCGAAGTCTGCCCCTCTGGGAGCTGGGGAAAGTAACAGGCATCAGGAACGGCCCCTGCCCTAAAAAATAGCCTCCATGGGGCTCCAGCCCACCGGGGAAATGCCCGAGGAAATTTTTCATAGTGATCAGAAAATATGTTCAAAAGAAAGCAGAAATGCACACACAAATGTATTTCATGTACGCAGGAAGGATATACACAGAGCAAAAAATAAATCTATAAGGAGCCCGGGCCGGGGAAGACAAAGCCGGACCCAATGGGGGCCCGGGACAAACGCCACCCGGAGGCAGGAAGCCCCCCCCCCCCACCGGGGCATAAGCCTGGGAAAAGGGGGCGACCGCGATTGGTCGTCTCAGGGCGGACTTGGCCTTCCCCAATCAGGGGGCCAGGCCACAAGCTGCGGAGGGGTTTAAGAAGGGGGCAAGAGGCCCCCTGAAGCATACAATCCCCTCCGGCATTAAGGAGAAAGACGCGGCGACGCGCATCGGATCAGCGGCGGAGAAGAGCACCTGCGGCGGTTTCCAGGGACCGGCCTTTAGAGCCTCGCCTTCGACGACTGGGACCTGCGGCGGAGAACCGGATCAAGCCAGGAGCAGCCGGAAGCAACTGGGCCAGCCACAAGCCAGTGAGGTGAGCCGAGGAGCAGCGGAGGGATTCGGCGGTCCAGGTCTCGACGGGCTGCGAGGAGCCGAGCGGGTGGAGTTACAACAAGCGGCTTTAAAGGGGCAGGAGCCCCGAGGTGAGCCGAGAATTAAAGGGGCGGCGGCTCCAAGGCAATCTCAGCGGAAACGGCTGCACGCACTGGGGGTTTTGCATCGGCAAAACCACTTGACTCTTCGGCAGCGATCGACAAGGGGATTCTTACGAAATTTGTACAGCGCAAGGCCTAACGTGGGGCGCGAGCAGAAGCGGCGAAAGGGGCAGGAGCACGCCGTTGAAGCGGGCATAACCACCCCAGTAACTCGAGCACTGGGAGGACGACGTCTACCGCCCCCGGAGCACGGGGGAGAGAGAGCTAAGCCCACAGAAGAGCAGCAGCTGCAAGGACATTTGGGTGTAGCTGCTGGGAGTTTCACTGCAGGGCAGAGAAGGGGAGCACCGGCTGTGGTCAAGTCAGCCCTCATCTCCCCCTACACCAATCCCACCCCCCCCAGAAAGAGGGCGGTTTCGATCAGCACCAAGGAAGTAGGCGGCCAAGCTACAGGATGGCCAGCAAGCGTGTGGCTGCCGGGAGGGCAACACGGCCCCCGGCACGCTTCAGGGACGCAGATGGGATTGCAGAAGCCCCACAGAAGGGGCAAAAAAGGAGAAGGGGGGACACTGGCCCAGAGCTGGATGAGGACCTACAGGCAATGCTGGACAGAGCCAGGGTGTTGGTAGCCCTAAAAGGGAAAACCTGGGTGGATCAACAAATCAAGGACGGAGACCACGGAAAAAGGAAGAAACAGCAGCAGGCAGCACCTCCGGCGCCACCCACCAAGAAACCGGATGTTAAGGGGCATGCAGCCAGAACGGCGGCCTCTGTGAAGACCCCCAAACCAAAGGCAAAGGACCCTGTGGCCAGGAAGAGCAGGCGGGCGATGACCCCCGAATTGGTGTCCAGCTCTGAGACCGTAGGGAGCAGCGATGATGAGGGGTCTGTAGCCAACACGGCGGCCCCCCAGGAATCACGCAGAGGGCGACCCAAAGCGGCCGACACGGACAAGGGTAAGCGATGCACGCAAAGCAACCAGGGGGGGCATGGAAGGGTGCAGCGCTATGGTCCAGCAGAAGGGAGGCCAGGGCAAATAGTGAACCTGGGTACGCAGCAGGGAGTGAGCAATTTGATATGGCACAGGCCCTGGCCCAGTCAACCCCCCTGGCAGGCAGGACAAGTGAGGGACCAGCAGTTTTTCCAGGGGGAAGCATGGGGCCAACCAACTTGGATGCCCTGGTGGCAATGGCCTGGGACAGGGTTCCCCTTTAGAGCAGGCCCTAAATGGGGCACAGGCAAACAGGGGGGCAGCCAAGAGCCAGAGCAAGGTTTAGACCGAAGGGGGGGCACAAAGAGGGCAGCAGACAAGGGTAGTGAGAAGCCCCAAATGACAACACCAGGCGGGACGGACAACCTGGAAGCAACTGGGCAAGGGGGGACAACGAACCCCGGGGCGAGCAAGGCGGGAGAGAAGGGGGCAACGGGGGAAGGCCCAGATCCCAATGGGAAGCCAGCCAGCGCATACCTGCGCCCTTCCCCGGGGGATCCTCCCACAACCACAAAATTCCTAGGGTTGCCCAATCTCATCCCGCTGGCAGTAAAGGAAAGGATATGGAGGAAAGAGCTTATCTTTTTCTTTTAGTGCACATATCGTAATAGCTTTGCCTTCTCCTTAGACAATATGATTATTGAGGCGGCACGCATTACTGTGAGAGTATTTTGAATGCAAAATTAGACATCTCTCTTTTTCTTTTCTCCACATCTACAGGTACTTTATGACCTTTATCTAATTAGTTGAGCCAAGGTCGCACTCACCCATGCTGTGACAACTCGCAGCCTCCACATTTCAAGGTCCTGAAGAAGGCCCCCCGACCCATGAGGGCAATTTTATGGGGCTGAAACATGTCGACCGTTCACATGGACAATTCAGTGCGTTAGACGAATAATTTGTCTTCCCACGCACAACACTGTTTTTACTTGCCTCCATTCCGAACTGAATAAAGGTACAGTTCAGGTAATGCGAGGTTTTCCTTTTTTTAACTCACCTCACTTGAGCACTTCCACGTTTTCATCACTGATCACTACTGTAATAACCAGTGGTTTTTCCTCCTGGTGGAGGAAAGCATACGAGAAAAGAAACCCAATGATGAAGCTGTCACGTTTTTAACAAGGCGGAGAACCAAGATATACCGCCTCACGGCCTGTGTACGTGAATGAGGGTTTTTATTGAAAGACGACAAGTACATTGAACCCTGGTTACTCAGGTACAAGTGATCCATTCCTCTTTGATAATTTTGTATTACGACAAGGAAGCTGAATGGATCACAGCTCTTTCCTCCTCCCCCTTTTTGATTAAATATAGGAAAGAGTTTATAGACATCTTTTCCCTGCTAGAGGTACGTCAGGCGGGCTTAGACCTGACAACACAGGACAAGAAAGACGATGACAGGAGGGAAAGACGCAAACCCAGGGTAGAGAGATCGCTGGAGAATTGGCTAAAAGCATTCAGGACTCTAGCTTGCGTTTTCGTCGAAAAATTCCCCCAGAGCGCAGCGGCACTCATCTTGTACGAACAGAAGGTGCACGAAGCACAGCTGAAGTATCAAGGGGATGCTTGGTTAAAATACGATGAGGGTTTCAGGGAGAAGATGCAAACCTGGCCTGTGATGGAATGGGACTGGCAGGACATGGAGGGTTTTTCAACGCACATGTAGCTGCCAGGGAAGGGGTCAGCTCAAGGGAAAACAATTTTCGTCCTTATGGGAGTAAGGGCAAATACGAGGGACAAGGACAAGGGTTCAAGGGCAAGAACCAGGGCAATAACAAATCAGGAAAATCGTGCTGGAAATTTGACAAGGACGATTGTAAGTGTGGGGCAGCATGCAGGTTCAAACACGCCTGTGGGTCTTGCGGGGGAAACCACCCCGCGGTACGCTGCAGGCAGGGTCAAGGAACAGGAGCTGGTAAAGATAAAACAGGCACAAAGAAGTGAGGAGAAGGCCCCCGCAGACTGGGGCAAGGGGCTAAGGGCAGGGGGCATCTGCTACCAACCCCTATAGAAACCAGCAGGCTGGTATATTTATTGGGGCAATATCCCAAGGCCACCGACAGACAAAGGTTGGCAGAAGGTTTTACACAAGGTTTCATAATACCTTACAAAGGACCCAGGGGCGCCCGGGAAAGCCGAAACCTAAAATCAGTAAGAGATAACCCGGGCGTGGCACGAGAGAAGGTGGGAAAGGGAGTTCAATTAGGGCAGATGGCCGGCCCTTTCACCTCCCCCCGCTGGAGGACCTGGTGGTCTCATCACTAGGCGTGGTACCCAAGAAGGAGGAGGGAAAATTCAGGTTGATACATCATTTGTCCCACCCTCAAGGGGATTCCATCAACGACTAGCTGGAACAGGACGCTTGCGCAGTAGCTTACGCATCAGTGGACGATGCAGTGGACCTGATAAGGCAGGAAGGGAGGGGGGCTCTGCTAGCAAAAACAGACATAGAATCAGCTTTCCGCCTCTTGCCGGTCCACCCAGACAGCTACCATTTGCTAGGCTTCCAGCTAGACGGACAATACTACTATGACAAATGCTTGCCAATGGGTTGCTCAATATCCTGTGCATACTTTGAGGCTTTTAGCAGTTTCCTGGAGTGGGAGCTAGGGACACGCGCCCCAGTGGGGGGGCGGATCCACTACTTAGACAATTTCCTCTTTATCGGCAAGGCAGGGACAGAAGATTGCGCTCACCTCCTGCAGAGCTTCATAGGGCTGGCCCGGGAGCTGGGAATACCGCTAGCGCAAGACAAAACAGAGGGCCCGACCACGAAGCTGTCCTTCCTAGGGATAGAGCTAGACTCGGTGGCAGGAACATGCAAATTACCGCCCAGCAAGGTAGCAGAGCTTAAGCAGCTGCTGGGTAAATTAAATTTTGCCAGAAGGGTGATCCCGGCGGGGCGCGCCTTTGCAAGAAGACTGGGGGAGAATGTTTGCATTGTCAGCATTCCGTCCATCATTTGTTTGCTGTAACACTTTTCGCCCTAAGTGGGATGGGTATGCCCAGACGTGGGTCCCTTGCTCACTGTGCCACTGGATTCAAGCTAGCCTGGCTGAAGAAGGGTGACATACCCTGAAACCGGTCCCAGGATGCTTGTTTCCGGTCCAGGGAGGACCTGGCCTGGCAGTTCGGTCTGGACTGTTCCCATGGGGCACAGGGTCAAGACTGATTTGCATATGGTTGGGTCCAAACTGGGGTGGCGTAGTGGGCAAAAGAATGATGGATTTAACCCAGATCTTTTGACTGGGGGAGAATGTTTGCATTGTCAGCATTCCGTCCATCATTTGTTTGCTGTAACACTTTTCGCCCTAAGTGGGATGGGTATGCCCAGACGTGGGTCCCTTGCTCACTGTGCCACTGGATTCAAGCTAGCCTGGCTGAAGAAGGGTGACATACCCTGAAACCGGTCCCAGGATGCTTGTTTCCTGTCCAGGGAGGACCTGGCCTGGCAGTTCGGTCTGGACTGTTCCCATGGGGCACAGGGTCAAGACTGATTTGCATATGGTTGGGTCCAAACTGGGGTGGCGTAGTGGGCAAAAGAACGATGGATTTAACCCAGATCTTTTGACTGGGGGAGAATGTTTGCATTGTCAGCATTCCGTCCATCATATGTTTGCTGTAACACTTTGCAAGAACACTGGCATGGTTAACCAGGGGCATGAAACAGAGGCAGCACAGGGTCCGCCTAACACAAGGGGTAAAAGCAGACCTGGAGCAGTGGGAACCCTTCCTGTCTAATTTCAATGGCACCCTCATGTGCGTGAGCCTTGGGTGCCGGCGGCCCAGCTCGAGCTGTACACGGACGCGGCAGGGGGCCTTGGCTTCGGGGCCATCCTAGGGAAGACTTGGACAGCGGGGGCATGGCCGGAGGCCTGGAGACAAGCAGGGGCCACAGCAAACATCTCACTGTTGGAACTGTTCCCCATAGTAGTGGCTTTTCATATTTGGGCAGAGCGACTAGCAAACAGGCAGATAATCCTATGGTCCAACAACCACGCAGTAGTGCAGGCGGTCAATACCGGGACGGCAAAATGCGCGTCAGTGGTCAGCCTGCTGCGCAGACTGGTCCAATGCCAGCTGACGGCAAATATCGCGCTTAGGGCACGACACGTCCCGGGGTAGACAACTCAGTTGCGGATGCTATTTCTCATTTTCAGTTGGCAAGATTCCGAGACCTCGCCCCGGATACGGACCAAGGGATGACCCCAGTGCCGAAGGAAGCGTGGGCATGGGTAGATCTGGTTTAGAAGAGATGCTGGACAACGCACTGGCCCCAAAAACAATGCAACGCTACCGTAAGTGCTGGGCGACATTTACTGCCGTAACAGGGCTAGCAGGAGGCCAGCCGGTGGGGCAAAGTGAGGTCCTGAACTTCATAGAATGGGTATTCTCGTCGGGTAGGACGAAATCGTGGGCCCAGGCCCATTTGAGTGCTGCAGCCTACTACACAAAGATGGCGGCAGGGGAGGACCCTACCAGGGGTTTCCAATGCAGAATGGCATTGAAAGGCTGGGGTAGGATGCAAAAGGCAAGAAAGGACGCGAGAAGGCCTATTCACTTCAGCAAACTACAACATATGATAGGGGCCCTTGGGGGGATATGCACATCAGAGAGGGAGACTATACTCTTCAAAGCAGCATTCGTACTGGCGTTTTTCGGGGCATACAGAGTGAGCGAGCTGGTGGCCCCAGCAGTAGGGGAGCCAGGGACGGCGGCATACACCAGACCGACATTAAGCTCGCGGAGGAGCACATGGATATCCTGCTGCAGCGGTCAAAAACGGACCAAGCAGGCAAAGGGAGGTGGACCAGACTGAATTGCATTAAGGAAGAACCCTGTTGCCCGGTGTGCCTAGTTCGGAGATACATGGCAACCGAAGAACCCAAACATGGGCCGCTTTTCAGACATGAGGATGGGTCATTCCTCAGCTGCTTCCAATTCATAGCAGTAATGAGGAAGTCTTTGGGGGTAGTGGGGCTCCCGGCCAGGGCATTCGGGTCCCATTCATTCAGGATCGGGCCGCCACTACGGCGGCTGGGCTGGGCATGGGTAGCGAACAAATCAAGGGAATTGGGCGGTGGGCGTCCAGCACGTTTAAACGTTATATACGCCCCACCTTGTACTGAGCCCGGTTTCTCCTCCCCCCGTATAGGTCCGAACGAGCGGCGCAGGATGGTGTGGATTGTGGGGCATTTCTACGTAACGTGAACGCAGCAGTGGGCAGCGGCCAGACGCGAATTCGGCGGAATTTGGCGGCGGAACACCAACATAGTTTGGATGGGTCGATCGGGAATGAAATGGGACCAATTGCTACCCGCAGTGCGAGAAGCATTAGGGAAAGGTGGCAGACCGGGCGCGGTAGTAGTCCACCTGGGAGGCAACGACCTGGCCGCAGTGGGGAGGAGGTGCCTGCTAGAAAAAATGCAGGAAGGCCTAGCTGCCGTGGCGTGACTGGTGCGCCCGGCCGAACTCATCTTCTCGGAAATAATAGTGAGGAAGACCTGGAGGGGGGCCATAGACCTGGGGGCGGTGGAGAAATCCAGACGCAAACTGAATATTACCATGACAAAGATATGTAGGGCTAACGGCTGGGGTTTCGTAAGACACAGCTTCATAAACCTGAGGTCGCCAAGCTACCACCTGGAGGACGAAGTGCACCTGACAGGGGTAGGGATGGACATGTTCCTGCTCAATATTGTGGGGGTGCTAGAACAGGTGGGGTTTGTGTAAACGGAAGGCGCGAATAGCGGGTCAAGGGGGGAGCTTCCTCCGATCGGTAAACCATAGGTAGCATGGCGGAAGAAAACCTAGAAAGATAGAAAAAGGAAAATAAATTGCTAGAAGTAGATGGAAGGCTCACACAGTGTCCTTGGGATGCCTCACGGCAGGGGCACTGAGGGAGCCAATAGTGGCCAGTAGCCACAGATAGAGTAGATTGGAGGCTCCCACTGGGCCCTTGGGATGCCTCACAGAAGGGGTACCAAAGGAGCGAGAGGTGAGAACTCAGCCTCAGGCTGGATAGATGAAGTGCTCACACTGGGTCCTTAGGATGCCACACGGCAGGGACCCGGACAAGCAGGGAGGGGCCAAGAAGGGGTTGAAGGCAAGCGGGACGGCACTTGCGGCCCGGGCGAGTCCGGACGGACACCCACCAAGTCAGTAGCAAGTTGAAGCCTAACACCGTTGCAACAGTGGCCTTGGTATTTGGGCCCCTCCCCAGAAAGTGATCTGTCTGAGAGCAGATAACGAACAGGAACGGACTAAATGAGCTATGATGGCAAAGTCAGTAAACATGTCAACGGAATGTTATGTATGACCATGAAGATGCAAAATGTATGCATGTTATGTGTTAATAAACTGCGACCTTTTTAGGCACCAAGCAAGCTGTCCCTGGTGTGTGTGAAGGTTACAATGGGCGCAGTTGAAAATGGCTAAGGGAGGGGGAGGGGGAGGGGACTCGCCTCTTGGGAGGGGTTTGCAAGTAACGCAGCGGGTCTGACAAAAACAGCGGTTTATATGTACGAGATGAGCGAAGGTCAATTGAAAGACACCGATTCTTTCGGTGAAAACAGGTGAGCGGCCATATTCTGACAGTGGAAGTGGTACTCGAGGCTCTTAACTCGCCAAGCAGTGCCCAGCCCTCCCCAGCGAGCATCAGCAGGCATTGCGCCAACAGTTGGAGAAAAGTTGAGGGACCTGAAGATGATGATCAGACAGAAGTTTGCTTGTTGACTTCTGCAAGTTCAGTTCCGGCGTGCCAGAGTGGCGCCTACAAATGCACCCGAAACACAGACATTGCCTTTGCATATGAAGGCAGGAAATGGCGCCGAGCAGCCGTCACCGTCCATTACCCACCCCATGAGGTGTGACTAGCATTGCACCTTTGCAGCCCTGTCTCTGCATTCCCTCGAGTTTAGATGTGTTGATCCTTTTGCTGAGGTAGGCTGACATGCTTGAACTCATTCCTAAAGGTCTGAGGCAATCAGACACGTACTGTTTCATAGAAAAGAAAAAATACATGTACAGGAAAGGTGTTGCTATTTCCTGAGGTTTAACTTTCCTCCACAAATGCCGATTTGAGTGAAGCAGCTATGATGTAGTGTCAATGCATCTGAAGGACAACATCTCTGTAGATTACCTGGCATTAATTGATCCCGTATTGTCCTCCGCTTTGAGTAACAGTTGCACATTTTCAAGCCCTTCATTCAGAGTTGGATTTGGATAAAAAATTGTCCCGGGCACCCTAAAAAAAAGTGGCCTACATTTGCAGAATGCGTATTTTTTTCAAAACACTGCTTCAGTGTTTTCAGTGTTATAAAAAGAGGGAGATGGGGTGGGGTGGGGGGGTTCTAGAACAGAGGCATGTTTTCTTAACTTCACTAAGATAAAATAAAATGTAAATGCTGCCGGGTCTCTTTGTTTACGCATTAGTTCACAATGGTGAGCCACACCTGAATATAAGTCAGGCCACCAGTGGCATAGCAAGGGAGGGAAGGGGGAGTGGTCCGCCCCCGGGCGGCACGAGTTTTGGGGGTGGCAGCCTCCTCCCGCTCTTACCTGCCGTCTTGGGGGCGGCAATCGCCCCCCGTTTTAAATTGTGGCCATCGTGGGACGGCAATCAGCAACGAATCTCAACACCCCCTCTCCCCCTGCTCTTTAATGCGGCCGCCGCGGGGCAGCAAACGCAGGGACCGCCACGGGTAGCCGTATAGCTAGCTACGCCACTGGAGGCCACTTCTGCTCAGGCCCTCTGCCCCTGCTCAATCTGCATACATTAATGGGCCGGCCCAGTGAGAGACCGGGAATGACACCTCCGCCCATTGGAAGAAGGTAAGAAACAGAGGCCCATATGCCTCTGGAAAAGCTGCTCAGGCCCCACCGGGCCAGTGGCGGCATCTGAACTGCAGACACAGCCCATATCGGCCACCACGCTGGCCAAAAAATGGCCCACAGTTAGATCTCGGATACCGGCCCATTGCCCGAGTGCCCGCCTTACCAATCTGACCCTGCCTTCAATATAAGCTTGGCAAAGTCTAGGGCATAAACCAAAATGTATATTAACATGCCACTGGTTGTGCGTACACATTAAAAAAAAGAGTGAGGCTTCACACAACCGCGTGCTCCTGGATAATGTTTCAAATTAATTGTTGCTTGTCGCGTATGATGCATATGGAGTCCAGCTATACATTAGGACATTGCGTGTATATAAACAGACTGTGGCTCCCGCCACATGGAGAATGTCTATGAAGGAGCATCCCAGGCTGCCTTTAGAGGGGGGACAAAGATTTCCACACGCGGGGTGGAAGTCTCTGACTGTCCACTTCAATGGTGGTGTCTCTGGAATGTACATCCATGCCCTTGCTTTAAAAGTCACTCAGCGGGGCTCACCAACTGGTGGCCGCGTTCGTGAAAGCAGAAAGTGCCCTCTCAGGTCTTTCCGCCTGTGAATCTGTGCTGGTTATGCATGGACGTCTTTTAGGGGTCGCCAGGGGTCGCAGCTGAGACCCCTGGCTTGTCCTCTGCTACTCCTGCCTTTGAGACCCCTGGCTTTCGAGTAAGCAGGGGCAGTGCGCCACAAGCACAATGAAATTAAACAGCCAACTTAAGCTATGAGTAGCTGAGTAGCTGGGTAGCTGGGTAGCTGCGGGACGGGGTTATCACTATTTGTTTTAAAAGGTTCAATGTGGCAGCTCCAACTTGTCAAGCAATTTAAACATTACAGCCAGGGAGGATCAGGTCAGACAGGAACTGAATTCCAAATAACGTTGGAAAACCAAACACAATGAAAGTTTGTCTGTGTCCTTAATTATAAACGTTATGGAGTTGCACAAGGCATGAATATTTATTGCTATTTGCACCGGTGACACATTTTTCCTCTACTCTTGTGCCATAATTTAAATGAGGGGTCTTTTTTCAGCAGGTATCTGAAAGGCACTGCTTCAATGTCTCCTCATTTAAGAAACAAACACAAAAGGGAAATGGATTAGACACTTTTATCAGTAGTTAGCCAGTAAAAGACTCTTTTTACTTTAACAAGTCTGAAATCGAAAATCAATTCATTTCATTTCCACAATTCACATATTAATCTACTTGAGAACGGCTACACAAAAGAAACATGAGAGAGAGCTTCATTCGGCAGTATCCTGCTTCCAGGTTCCACACTTCCATTTCTAGCCCCAATACTGCTTAAGATAAAGTTGGCTTCATATAAAAAGTGCATAACTTTGTGGTGTGAGATGAGTGACAGCTAAAGCAACCGAAGCTTGGTAAAACAATGTAAATCGATTTGCAGTTTGGCACTATTTGAGTGCAATCCATTAGCTGACTGAATTGCAATTATTGTTACTCCATTTCTGTAGAAATCAATGCACTTCTAGAAAGAGCACAAACAGGAATCCTTCAACTGTCCTGACCAAGAGTATGTGGGTGGGAAATTTTACAGGAATTTAGGATACATATTTTTAATGGTATTTGTCTATTTTTGAATATATTAATATTTTTGCATCTGCATCCTTAATGTTACATCCAGTGGCTTCATCAGACCAAATATCACATGACTTTACTTCCAGTGATGTACTCAGGGTTAAAGGTGAGGTGATGCCACTTCCTGTGATGTCACATAGGGCTCATATGGCCTATGATGTCTCTTCTGCTACCCCAAACATTTTGGTGAATTGACGTCCATGTGGTTACGTGGCTCAGGTGCCTAGGCAATACACCATATTGCTCTACAAAAGAAGATTTGTCGCCTTTACCTTGTGCAAGTGCTAATTTTGCCATTTTGCAGTGGGTTTTACGGATGGATGGACAAATGGCCAAACTCCCAGGCAAAAGACAGGTGCCTGCTCTTGTGAGATACCTTGGGAGGTATGTGCCTTGTGGACATTGTTTGATGGCTGAGGAGAAGTGTTATTTGTTTTGTTGGTTGATGAATTACTCCAGAAATGCATTATTCTGGCGGTTTACACGTGTTCCCCTCTAAACCCGTATGGAATGAGGAATTACATGTGGAAATCGGTGTTTCTGCACTTATTTCTGCATGTTTTGTCTTTTTCTAAGAAAAATATCCCCAGGTTTGACCTCGACGTACCACGCCACAGCCACATCACCCCCCACTTGAGGAACCTGCACTGGCTCCCCGTCGACAGGAGGATCACCTTCAAACTCCTCATCCACGCACACAAGGCACTCCACAAAACTGGCCCAGCCTACCTCAACAGACGACTCTTCTTCTACGTCCCCAACCGCCAGCTCCGCTCCGCCGACCTCTCCCTCGCCACCGTCCCTCGCATTCGAAGAACAACCACCGGCGGCAGATCCTTCTCACACCTCGCCGCCAAGACCTGGAACACCCTTCCACTAAGCCTACGACAGACCCAAGACCTGCTGACCTTCAGGAGGCTACTCAAGACCTGGCTGTTCGACCAGTAGCAGCACCCCCCCTTCCCTCTCCCCAGCGCCTTGAGACCCTCGCGGGTAAGTAGTGCGCTCTACAAATTCTGTGATTGATTGATTGATTGATTGATTGGAGGGTTTGTCCTATAAACGAATGTGGTAATACCGTTGTACCTATTGTACCGCTTTAGGAGTGTTCGGCTGTGTCCTAAATCGGTACGATATGTACCTGTGCCTCCCTCCCTATATGTAGAGAGAGGTTGCTTCTCTCGGATGCCTGACGTCCCCTTGCGTCTTTAACATGAGCCCGTACACATGGCACCATTCCTGCTTTCTCCTTGTGACCCTGTCACTTCAACTTTGATCACGCGTGGCATGCCTAAACTACTGCTCGTATCTGAGCACCTCTGTGTAATGATAAAACAATATTCTGTAAGAAGAAAGGATTTCCCTGATAATTTCCGGCCAGGGACACAATTGGAGGCGTCGGGTGTAAAACCAAAAGCTCCAACAGAGACCTCGTCCACTGAACAATCTGGCTCCTTATGCTTCTCGCTCCAACAGTTTATTGGTCCTTCCAGATAGTCATCCAATAAAAAGAGAAGAACACTGTAAACACTGAAGACAGACTATAATATGGGCTTTCTGTGATCAACAGTACATCCTACAGAGCAGAAATGTAAACCTGAGTCTTCAAAATAAATATGCATTCCTTTAATTATATTTAATACGGTACAAAGACCCATATTTTTTCTAAAATCGGTCATCTTCAAAAGTTTTTGTTGAGAAAATCAGTTCAAAGTGATAAGGCGGTGGCACCAATCCACGGGTACTTATGGTAGTGCGAATGTGTCTCTTTGAACAAGGACTCGCCCTTAAACTTCAGGAAATCTTCAAGCCTAATGTGAAACTCTTGCAGACAGCGATAGGGGGAGCAGCTGAAAAGCATGTTTATAATTTTATAGAAAAACCCAAAACCGACCAATATATTTTGCAACACTATAAGACCAGAGAGGGGTAGTATTTTTCAGACTTCAAAAAATAAAATAATGACTGTAATGATGACACCTCAGAATTAATTAAATAACACTGACTGTATTCCCGTTATATGCTATGCTGTATTTAGAAGTTTTGGATTTTTTTCAGATGAACTGTTTTATAACTTTGCGCATATCAATTACACATAGATTATGGATACACTAAAGCCCAGATTTACTATTATTTGACACAAGGCAGTGTAGCAGCAAAGTTGCTGTGCTGCCTAGTGTCAAAGGGAGATAGACATTTTTTCCATATCTGCTAAGATATTTTCTGTCCCCAGAGCTGGAGCGCTTTTGGCAGCCATGCACCTATGCAAAGAACCTTGCGCCACAGTGCAAGGGTGTGCGTGTTCTCTGAAGCATTGGATGTGTACTGGAAGGGGTCTTCTTGTACAAAAACTATGCCTTAAAGTTTTCCCGACTATGTATGCACGCTGAACAATGCAGCACACATGCAAAATTGGAAAAATTAGGATAAATGAAACATGTCTCCTTGTTAATCCTGCCTCAAGGAGGCAAATCCCTGTTATGTTATGTTATGTTACTCGGAATTTGTAGAGTGTACGGCTACTCATTTGAGTGTCCCGGCGCTTAAACAACCTAAGCGTGACAGACTGTAGGCTCTTAACTCACTAAATAGTGAGCTATTGCTGGAATAACCATGTTTTCAGTGACTTCCTAAAGATGAGGAGGTCCTGAGTCAGTCTGAGGGCCAACGGGAGACTATTCCAAAGTTGCACTGCTTGCACCTGAAAGGAGCGGCCGCCAATTTGTGCACGAAGGAATTTGGGGGTACGCGCTAGATGGAGCGCAGCGGATCTCAGAGCACGACGCGGGTGATAGAATGAACTCTTTTCCTGAGGTACGGGGCCCCAGTTCCGTGAAGTGATTTATAGGCTAAAACCATTGCTTTAAAAATTATCCTCTTGCGGATCGGGAGCCAGTGCAAGGCTTTAAGATGGGGGGGACATCCGTGTTCTGGGGCCAAGCATAAGTATTGCCCTGGCCGCTGCGTTCTGTACGACCTGTAGGCGTGTCAGCAGGTATTCTGGGATTCCCAAATAAAGGACGTTGACGTAGTCCAGTCTAGATGTAATTAACGCCTGGACCACAATTTTTCTGTGTGCTACTGACAGAAGGGGTAAGAACTGCTTGAGCATCTTAAGCACTCCAAAGCAGGAGCCTGCTACAGCTTGTATTTGGGAGTTCATGGATAAATTATCTTCCAACCTGACTCCTAGGTTTTTAACTGTCTTGACCGAGGAGGCAGGGGGAGACATGTCCTGGGGCCACCAATTACGCCACACATTGTCGGCAAGAAGACCAAAAAGAATAATCTCCGATTTGTCGGAGTTACACTTCAGTTGGTGCAATTGGAGCCAGGAGAACACCTCTGAAAGACAGGCATTAATCGCTTCTCCTTTAAAATCTGCCTCCTTATCACAGGTGAAGAGCAGTTGTGTATCGTCAGCGTAGGATACAATTTTGGCTCCATAGGCTTCGGCCAAATACGCCAGGGGGGGTCATATAAAGATTGAAAAGTGTAGGGCTGAGTATTGAGCCCTGCGGGACCCCTACATTTAAAGCGGAAATGGGAGCTGCAAAGGGGGGAGACCAAACTGTTTGTTGGCGGTCTTTCAAAAAGGAGGAGAACCACCGGAGTACCGTGCCCCCACAGTCACACTCCTGAAGTCTCAGGAGGAGCTGATCATGGGGCACGGTATCGAAAGCCGCTGATAGATCCAACAATATCAGCACGGCCTTCCCGCCTTTATCTAAGGTCTCCTTGATGGCCTCCGAGACTTCTCGAAGCGCGGTTTTCGTACTAAAATTTTACCTGAAACCGGACTGACTCTGATGGAACACTAAGTTAGTTTCAGCATATGTAGTGATGACGCTGTTAACATATTTCTCAAGAACTTTAGAGAAAGCAGGGAGCAGAGATATTGGCCTATAATTGGCGACTTTCTCCGGATCTAACCGGGGTTTTTTCAACAGGGAGAGTATGTTTGCCTTCTTCCACCTGTTAGGGACAAGCCCAGACCTGTCTACTAGTGTTTGATAGAGATTTGCATCAAAGCCTAGGGGTGATTGCATTGAACACCCATGTGCCAGCCATGGAACAGCCCCTTGGCGCAGAGTAATGCAAAGCAGTACTAGGCGCAACTTTGCGTTACTTTGGGAAACCAGTGGTGGCCGCTATTTAACGATGGGTGGCGGGGCAGGAGAGGTGCGTGGTAAATGGAAAAAAAAACCACTTAAAACATTTACCTGCAGGCCGGCCGCCGCTTCTCGGTCCTCTTCGGCTCCACGACAGCAGGAAGCACCCAGGCTCCTGACTCCTCTAGCCAGTCACAACGCTGCAATGCAGCGTTGTGATTGGTCTGAGCGCCGTGGTTTGGTGCTCAGACAGGGAATGGGAGCATGGGAATGTTCTCCACCCAGGCTGTAATGCAGCCTGGGTGGAGAATATGCAAAGTGCACATGACGGTTTGGCTGGGCCAAGACTGCCGGCCAAACTGTCATGCGCACTTTTGTGTGTAAACTACTCCCCCCCGGCCCCTGCTCTGACAGCCCAGCCCACCCGCACCACGGAACTGAAAACTAAAATCATAATAACACTGGTTATCATTTTAGTTTTCCTTTAACTACTGCTCGCAGAGCAGTGGGGCGCCGCTCCTCCGCCTTAGCCGAGGAGCTGCAGCTTTGAAACTACCCAACGCAAATCCTGATTTGTGCAGCAGAGTGAATCCCACCCTAACACTTTGTGCAAGGTTTGCATCACAAAAGTCGCACAAACCTTGCACCACGCATTTGTAAATGTGGGCATTGGCGAATTTAGAAAGTCCCTCTGCAGCTGAAGCCAACAGACACAGCTTAACTTGCTCTGCTTTTCAAAATTGAGCATTTTGTATCTGGACATATGAAGGCTAGTTCATCTATCTGCATAACTGTATATCTGCTCCGCTGTGCAAGTGAAGCCAAAAGAGGTTGCTGCACTACGACCTCTAGGGTAGGAGTCCTCTGCATGTTACCTGGTGTAGCTCACTTCAACAGCACAAGCAGAGGTTGCACTAAAGCTTGAGAGAAGACACGAAGCCACGCCCTAAAAGCCTCCCATTAGCTGGATACTCTATACGGAGTGGCTTCAGGGGCTGTGCTCGGTGCACTCTTTTATTTTGATTGGCACCGTAAACCTGCGCGCGGGCCATGCTAATCACTGCACTATGGCGCCTTTCTTCCCAGGCGTGTAAGAAGCAGTTGAAGGGGAAAATTAAACCTTTAGGCGGAAGGGCTGTCTCAAAAGTGGTAACAGACTAACTAAAACGTGGGCTTGGGAAATATGAGGTAATCACCAAACAGTAACGTGTATATATAGTGTCTTTTTACAACACATTCACTAGATGGCCTCCACCACCCCCCACTTTTTCCTTCCTCTGCCCCAGTGCCTCCCACTCGCATCTGTCAACAGCGGCACCTTTGTATGAACTGCCCAACGGTAAAACTCCAAATTGCTGACGAGCGCTGAATAGACTTACCCCTGAAGTTGTGTCTCTGTAAAGCATTTAATCATCGTTGACAAAAATAGTCCGTTGAAAGTTAATTATGTACTTTAAATTATTAATCACGCGATAACTAATATTCACAGTGCGGTGCAGTTTGATTAATGAGCTCTACTTACAAAACAACGTGTTTCTAATAAGTATTTAAGAAGTTAACTGTTTTCGGCTAAATAATAGTAATTAATGGATAATAGAATTCTACATCATTTTAAAAAGCTTTTGTTCCAGAAATTGGCGTAAGAAAATGTTAAATAAAGTTTAAATGGCCGTTAGTAAGTCGTCCAACCTTGAAAGAAATAACTTTTGCGGACTCCCGACCACTGACAAAAACATGCGCTTTTTAAGGTCAATCCACTTCCGGTCCACGTTTTACCCAAGTGTTCTGTGAGGTTGTAAAACAGAATATCATATGTACAACTATTGTCTGACCTAAATATCGTGTCCAAAGCATTGTTCACAGAAAATATCCTCACATTGGGTGCACTTTTGATATTATTAACTCCAAAGGGGCGATAGTTTTATTAAGGACATTAGGATTTTCTGATGACGATAGTCTGGTAAAGCATCCTGCTGGTGTTATATAACAAAATTGATCTTTTTGAACCATGTGCTCGCCCTTAGGCAGGTGAAACAATTGTCACCTGGAAGGAGAAATGGCTTTTCGAGCCACGTGGGAATGACGACGTTTCTAGCCACTTGCCAAAATGTTCAAGAATCTTATGCATCAGAGAAGCTTCTAATGAAGGCTGCAGTTTTCATAATGAGAACCAGGCCCGGTTCTAGCGGGTGGGCCAGGCCCACCCAAACATGAGCCTTGGCCCTCGCAGTGAATCTGCCACCGATGTACAACAACAATATAAAATGTTCAGATAACTGGTGATTTATGATCCTGCTGGAGAGCAATCATTTGTCTGTTGGTAGTTTTTAAATGCAGATAAACTGAATTTTATGTGGATAGCTCAGTGGGTTACTGCCTTTGTCACAGAGATCCTTGTGTTACTTGCAGTTCATAAGTTACTATCCTAACACAGGACAGTGACCTATGAACTGTCATTAAAGAGCTGCATACAAACTTCGCTTTCTTGTGTTGTGATACAGTTAGAACTTCTCCAGTCTTTCATTATTCTAATGTTGCTAAAAAGAGTTTGTTTTGGGCAGTTATACATTTTTATCAGTAAGGCCAACCCCCAACCACTGGAGTACTCTTTAAATCCTGAGTTTGTGCTTCTCCAGACCAAACCCTCATGAAATATACTGCCCACCAGTATGGATGACATGTGATTTCTACACCTTATAACCCTCATTGGCTTATGTGACATTCCCTGTAGACTGATTTATTATCTCTGTATAATGTGAGCGTGATGTAAAGTACTGTGACACCCTACACTGATATGAGTAGCGCTATACATCAAATGAAATGCAAATGAGAGAGGGGCAACGGAGAGATGAGGGGTACTGGTTAGAGGGTGGCAGTGAGGGAATCTGAGGAGGAGGTCAATAGGGAGAGGAGCTATGGAGCGATGAGGGGCACTGTTGGATTGTGGCAGTGAGGGAATCCGAGGAGGAGGTCATGGGGTGGGGGGACTACAGAGAGATGAGGGGCACTAGTGGAGGGTGGCAGTGAGGGAAGCCGAGGAGGAGGTCATGGGGTGAAGGGGAGGAACTACAGAGAAATGAGGGGCACTAGTGGAGGGTGGCAGTGAGGGAAGCCGAGGAGGAGGTCATGGGGTGGGGGGGAACTACAGAGAGATGAGGGACACTAGTGGAGGGTGGCAGTGAGGGAAGCCGAGGAGGAGGTCATGGGGTGGGGGGGACTACAGAGAGATGAGGGACACTAGTGGAGGGTGGCAGTGAGGGAAGCAGAGGAGGAGGTCATGGAGTGGGGGAACTACAGAGAGATGAGGGGCACTAGTGGAGGGTGGCAGTGAGGGAAGCCGAGGAGGAGGTCATGGGGTGGTGAATTACAGAGAGATGAGGGGCACTGTTGGAGGGTGGCAGTGAGGGAAGCCGAGGAGGAGGTCATGGGGTGGGGGGTGGGGAACTACAGAGAGATGAGGGACACTAGTGGAGGGTGGCAGCGAGGGAAGCCGAGGAGGAAGTCATGGGGTGGATGGGGGGAACTACAGAGAGATGAGGGACACTAGTGGAGGGTGGCAGTGAGGGAAGCAGAGGAGGAGGTCATGGGGTGGGGGAACTACAGAGAGATGAGGGGCACTAGTGGAGGGTGGCAGTGAGGGAAGCCGAGGAGGAGGTCTTGGGATGGGGGAATTACAGAGAGATGAGGGGCACTGTTGGAGGGTGGCAGTGAGGGAAGCCGAGGAGGAGGTCATGGGGTGGGGGGAATTACAGAGAGATGAGGGGCACTGTTGGAGGGTGGCAGTGACGGAAGCCTAGGAGGAGGTCATGGGGTGGGGGAACTACAGAGAGATGAGGGACACTAGTGGAGGGTGGCAGTGAGGGAATCCGAGGAGGAGGTCATGGGGTGTGGGGAGTTACGGAGAGATGAGGGACACTGGTGGAGGGTTGCAGTGAGGGGGTCTGAGGAGGAGGTCCTGAGGGGTAGGGGCTACGGAGAAATGAAGGGCACTGTTGGAGGGTGGTAGTACAGGTATCTACGGAGAAAGAGGTCATTGGTGGGGCACCAAAAAGACTTTCGCACCAGCACTAAAGCCGGCCCTGTCATGGCCTTTCTGTTTTCGTTTATTTAATTAACAGTTGGGTGATTAGGACAACTGTGGAGCATACTTTAAAGTGCATGCTAATTACATTTACAATGTTGCAAGTTTGAAGGTGATTTTACTAATGTTTTTTACTGGGAATAATGAAAGTAGAACCGGATGGTGGCTGATATGGGGCTGGGGCCCAAGGTCAGTTGTGCGATAAGATGCAATGGAGAGGGGTGGTAGAAAAGTGGATAATCAAGCCTGTAAGGGAGTGCGCTGCAGAGTCAGGGGTGAGGTGGAGGTAGTAATGTAGAGGGATTCTCCCTGAAGGCTCGCACAGAGGGAGCCCGAGTAGGGTCACTTGCCTGATACTCCCACCTTAGAAACCTCCTCTTCCCATCAAAGGGACATTACATGGAAAAAAAACACTTTTTGAGAGTGATAACATTTAGAAAGAGATTTGGAAAAGAGTGCGTTTTACTGGGCCTTGTAAGACTGAGAAGAGATAAAGGAAGGCCCAGGAGCAGGCCCGGCTAGACATATAAGTGGCAAATCAGGCCCACAGTGGCCCACCCGAATGCACCCTTGGCCCACCCAAATAAAAGTTCCTGGAGCCGGGCCTGATGAGAACTGAGATTGAGAAATGGAATAGGGCTTGAGGAGCTTATTTAGTATGTGGCAGGTGATTGGCCAGCCTGCTGGTTTGAGGGAGATCCTGCCCCGCCCCTTAAAAGCAGACTATTCACCATATTTAAAGGCCCATGCGTGGCTGTCAGGGACCTCTGTGCCAACAGTACACCTTTCGGTGTGAAGGATGCCACGCTCCTGAAATGCCGATGTGGTATTTCACTTTTCTCTAAGGAAAACAAATCTTGAAAAGATAGTTTGCACCTACAAAAATGATTCCCCAGCCTTGTTCGCCATCTTTAACATTTCAGAAAGTTCTGTTTTTCACATCTTTACATCTGTGCTTTTTAACATTAAAGACCTCAACTTCTGTCAAAGAGTTGCCTTTCAGCTGGATACATTTCACCTTTAAGATGCTTCTGAACTCACTAAGCTTTTCTGTCTTCACACAACAACAAAAACATAATTTCGTGTTTTGAGAGGCAATTTTGCTTGCTCACGTAGACCGAATTTCAGAATCGTATAAGTACTTTAGAAGTAGGGTATAAACAATCTGAAACAGCCCTTGGAAGTCCAACAGCGCATCTTCTCTCTGCTGCTCTTCCAAACTAGTACATCATTTAAAAGCCAGACAACTTGCAGCAAACAAATGTTATTGTGTATGCACTCAGTGGCACACGAGCATGTCAATTTGATGACGATGATCACTTATGTATCGAATCCGTAAACAAATGTAAACACAATAAAAAATAAAACAAAGTTTTCCCATCCATCTAAAGACATTAAAATACCAACGCTTAGTCCAGCGTTAGAGGCCTGAAGAGGTCAGCCACGTTTGCCCGGTGAACACTCCCAGAAACATTCCTTCCAGTTTGCCAGGTGGAGCCGAGTGATGCACTCTGTCATCAGGGGACCTGATGACCAAGATTCTGAATCAGACAATCAGGACCACTGATTTAACATAATCTGTAGAGGAATGAGTATTTTTAAGCCCTCAAGTGTGGCTGATGGCAAATAAAAACAGACTACACTTCTCTCACAATGCCGGTGATGGCAACTCACCATCTCAGGAGGTGGGAGACCACGTAGCACAATTGGGAGATGTTCTTAAAGTTACAACACATCACATCGGTCTTGGAACTCATTCTGCCTCTAAACATCACTACGCAGAATAAAAGTGAGATAGCAATTCTTGAATCAGTGGGAGAAAGAGGTAACATACAGCAATTGCCGAAGCCTTCCTATCCCATTGTAGCCTCTCAGCATGTAAGACGCAGCTTTCGACAAAAGAAGGTAGATCACCACTGTCTCTCCATTCTCCACCCATAGACTGTGATAGGGCCACAACCCCTTCTTGGCAAGTGAATTATACAGAGCTGAATTTAAGAAGGACAGCAGACACCTATGCTGTCATACTTTCAAGAATGAGGTGATATATCAGGATTTAACACCAACTTTAAACCAGCTAATCCATTAGAGATTTGAAAATATATTATTTTAAGTGTAGTACGAAAGCCCTGGAATAGAGCTTCTAACTACAGGAACTTACTTTGATAACGTCACAACCTTCCTGACCCAGATGTCAGCAACCACCAACATTGCATCAACTATTGGCTGATTCCACCATGACCATTGCCTTAACTCTAGTACCCAAGTTTGCTAGGACTGGAGTTAACAGATCTGACCAGTGGTAAAAAAGCAAGCAAACATAACAGTCACAATCAATGCAATGATCAATCACTACGAGTGGTGGCGTGTTTTTGACAAGCATCCCATATCTCCATATCTGCTAGAAAATTACGACAGGGGGTTACCAAGACATATCTATCTACCAATGTGATGATTAAAACCCACGATAGGAAAGTCATTCTGAACCCTAGGAAGTTCTTTAGCATCCACACCTCACAGAAAAGACACAGTCAAAAGACTTGAGAACCAAAGGAGACTAATTATGAGTGACAGACAAGACAACATTGAGAGGACATTATGCGACCAGAAGGGACATACTACTGAACAAAGTATTTGAAATGTTGAGCAACTAAATCCAAGTTACAACATTCAAGTTTACAGAAACAAAAACAAAACGGTGAAAACACTGTGGGGCATATTCTCAAGGAGCTATCGCCGAGCTAAAGGCACTTTATCACAGCCAAAGTCGAGATAAATGTATCGCAACATTCACAAGCTGGTGCTAACAGCCCATAACACCAGTATACCTGCGAAAGCATCCTCAAAAAACATCGCCACAGATGACCCCTGCAACTATCGCTAATGAGATGCAGAGTAGGAGTTCCCGAGCAAAAACCCGTGACAACACCACACCTCAACATTCTCAACGACCAGCCCGATCAGCGATAAAACCACAAAACAGGCGATAAGGCACGTTAGCAGCAGGAAACTAACACCTGCCCTGACCTGGTGCAAATTCGGACCACAGCCTGCACCACAAAATGGAGCCCAGACCAGAGCCACACCTGAAGGGCAACAGATGCCATGGAGCCACTGAACATGCGTGCCGGACACCCAAGAGGGCCACAACACCCACCACCCCCAGGACCACACCCCCCCGCCCCACCATGGGCACCCCCCCACCTCCCACGGACCAAGACACAGCACATCAACTGCACGGAAACATGACCATAAGCACCCGCCTGATGCCCCAAAATTGCAACAATCAACATACATGTGCGCACTGAGATCATGATTCATACATACACCATTGAAAGACCAAACAAAATGTCACATTCAAATACGTCACCAAACAACTATCCTGAGGAGTCATGGCGGGGCATCCCTGGACAAACTGTGACTCAGAACCTGCAAGACAATACCCAAGATAAGAAGGTGTGTCAGGCACCCATCAAAGGACAGGGAGAGAGAGAAAGAGAGAGAGAGAGAAAGAAACAGACAAAAAGAGAGAGACTGAACAAGGAGCGCAAGGCCAATCGGGCCCTTGGCTCATGCAAACATGCCAACAGCTGCGTGTGTCTCCAACTCTGCGCACCACAAATCACAGGCCTGGCATCAAAGTCAGCGCGAACTCCACATCACAATTAAGACATGCAAGCAGTAGTCAGACGAAAATCAGGAATGAAAGCAACATTGTCCCAACACACAAGGCCCAAGGCCAACCAAACCCCCGACCTTGGTCCTGAATGCGGCTGGCACACCCTGCGTGAGATACCATATCAGCCTCCGACGACTCCCACACCACGAACTGCGCTAATGAAACACCAACGTGCCTACACCCCATACACACTTGTCCCTGCACGACCGGCACCTGCAAGGGATGCCCTTGACACATTGTCAAGAACTACCCATACGTACAAACGTCGCACACACATACGACTCATTGCCCAGAGCTGTGGCATATCCTCCACCGAACACCCGCGGGTCAGACGAGTGCCAGTGCCACGAGAACAACAAACGCAATGGCCTGCATTCCCGGGCACATGTACAACCCCTGTCACGTGGAACTGTACCGTGCCCGAATGCTGCATCTGTTGGGATCCCTGCCAATGGCGGTGTTGCAAATCAGTTTCCGTCTGAGTTTCCGTCTTGCCTACGTCACCTGCGTCCAGCCCTGGTTCCACTGTCGATCATGCACATTCGAGTGGCCCATGGAGGTATGCCTATCCAACGCAACCGTAGCTGAATTGGATTATGGCCTGACAGTGCGCCCCCTGTTGGCCCACCAACAGGAGTGTCACCTGGATAGCCGTGCATGGGATGCACTGATCCTTGGCGTATGTGCTGGCAGTTGCGCATGAGAGAATGCACAACTCCTCGTGTGCAGTGACCACATCCAGGCGCTCCCCTATTGGGCTGTGTTGCGGATTGGGGAAACGGCGTGGACTGAGCACATCTGCCCAGACCAGTTAATGGATTGGCTCACCCTGGTGTTCCTTGAACCCGACAACGACGTACCATTGGAACACATTGCCCATGAAGCTGCGCTGGCATTCACGGACGAGTAACTACGTCCCTGCAGCCACATCGGATTGTCACCCACAGCACTGCTCCCAACACCTTGTAGCATCGTGGGGAATGTACCCACATCCCACCACAACAGAGGACATGTCTGCCTTCGTCTGGTCTCTGTATGCATGTGCGTGGAACTACGCGTGTGTACACACACCTGTGCAAGGTGATGCAGTTCCATGGTCGGAGCAGCACAACGTCGTCTGGCAACGTTACCAAGTCGGACACACTGCTGGGGGGAGAGTACACACATGGCAATGTAGCACGACATGTGGACTTGTCGGACCCTTTCACCTGATCACTGTCAGCAGAGCAGACAGTCGGCACAGTCGGGTGGCAGAGCACTATGCAGACCCCATGGGCTGTAAGTCGTGCCCCCTCACACGGGGCAATGGGCATACGCCAAACAACACATGACTCGTCCAGCAAGGCAAGGTGGGCTGAGACCGTTGCCATCCGTGATGATTGGGGTTCATTTTTCCAACCCCATTTCCTGCACCTCGACATGTACCCATGCTGCGTGTTAGTCTCTTAAGCATGTTCCTGCCTGTTGTGGCCGTTGCCGTGTCCGTACTGACACGCACATGCCAATAAAGTCTACGTAACACCACTGGTGTCTAACTGTGATGAGTGTTGATTAGATTGACCACTCGTGTGCCACAATGAGCATCGTCCCTACACATGGAGGAACTGACTGACGCATGTACAATGGGGGTGGGTCCCTTCTGACAGCTCCACCTCTGTGAGTCCGACATTGTTTTGGGAGAGTTGCTGGTAGACCTGTGCTCTTACGTGTCTTCAGCAATGTGAGTATGGTGTCCAACCTCTGACCATGTTGTGCGATGTTATGAATCATTACAGAATGTGTCCACACAGATGTGTGTGAGTAGGTATGCGACGTGAAGTTCTGTCGTCACATGTGATGTAGGACAGACCACATCTGGCCTGCTACCGATTTGGTCATTCCTACACACAGCCCTATTCAAGACATGGACCCGTGCCTACGTTGGGGGGTTGTGAGTTTGTTGCTAATGTGCAATGGGGACACAGCCAGTACCCACCTTCACAGTCATCCAATTGGCCATGTGTCTCAGGGATGAACATGCGCATTGATGTCATTTACCAGGGTGTACCTTCTTGTGCAATCATTGTCCCTACATCCAGCCATACTTCCATACGTGAGTGAACATAGTCATGACACATCTGCATGATTTGGAATGTTTTATTCACATTCTGGCGATTGACGGAGAGGGAGCTGTACATGGCCATCCAAGCCCACATAACATGGAAGCCCACCAGAGTCCTTTGGGAATTGAAAAATGATTTGGAAGAGGGGAGTGCAGTCCGCAGCAGGATTGCTGTGTAATTGTCAAGCAGTGGAGATATGGCAGTCCGTGTCGGGGTCCGGGTGAATGTCGCAGAGTGTTCCGGGGGTCAGTGGAAGGGGTTGTCCCGGGGCATGAGGCATGGGGCAGAGCCAGGCAGGACAAGCCATATGTAGGTGATGGATGCTACTGCCTCCTTCCTCACACAGTAGTTACCATCCACATCTCACTCCTCTGATACTTCTTCTGTGTCGGGTGTGTCCGGTGTGTGTGGTGGTGTAATGGCTGCATGACTGTGTGCCACTGACACATCAGGGTGCGAAGGCGATGGGGCTGCATGACTGTGTGCCACTGACACATCAGGGTGCGAAGGTGATGGGGCTGCAGGACTGTGTGCCTCTGACACATCAGGGGTCGGAGATGTGTGTGTCGAGGTTCGTGCAGCAGTCATCTGGTACAGGCTCAGTGGCAGCAGTAGCAAGATGAGGATCTGCAAGGCATGGAAGATCGCAGCTACATCTCGCTGGTGTTGAGCAGTGGCAGCCATACTTCCAGCCTGCATCGGATCCATGGTCTCCATTGTCCTCCGCATCTGTGCCAACTCTGTGCTGTCATCGCTGGAGCCTGTCTGCCTAGACAGTTCTTGTCTCCGAGTAATGGAACCAGCGATTTCAGCCAAGGATTGTTGATGGGCATGGTGCGGACATTGGGTATCCGTTAGGGACTGTAGGTGCTCCCTGATGGGACTCAGGCACCCACATATGGCATCGAGTTTGGCTGCCATGAGGTCGAAACCCAGCCGCAGCTGATCTGTCATCTTCTCCTGGCACCCTAACACACGGCGTTTGAAATCCATGTGTTGGTCGTGGGGGTCCTGGGAGGCAGCCGTGGTGGTGTGTGCTTCCTGCTGTGTGGTCTGTGCAGGGTGTGGGCTTACCGCGATGAAGCTGGCCTGCCCTGCTCCTGGAGGTGGGGTGAGGAGGCTGTCCACGAGGCGTTGGAGTGTGTCTGGGCAAATGGGCAGGGTGTCCTCTTCATCATCACTGAAGAGATGTGTGGTCTGCTCTGCAGGAGGTGTTGGTTGTCCCTCTGCAATGTAAGGGGAGATGCAGGTTAACAGTGTGTTCCATGTATGTTGACGCATTGTGAATGTTTACATTCAGACTGCATGACGGTGTACATTGTGACTGTTTTGGTGTAGCTGGCTATTTGATGGGAGTCAGTGGACATTTCGACTACATGACGGATGTGTGGTTGTACTCGTACATTATCATCTCACAGTGTCATGCATTGCCAGATGTGATTGGCCAGTTTCTACGCACAAGAGGCACCAGTTGTGTCCCCTGACCTGTGGTGTAGGGGTTGCACTCTTTCCCACATTGTCGTCAATGTTGATGTACTGTGATTGCTATGTGTGTGTGCTGCATTGTTGGCGATTCGCCCCTGCAGCTCTGCATTGGCGGACCCTTATCCCTTTGAGTGGGTGTGCATTTGACTTGTGTGCTTTTCGGGGGCTGGGATGTTTGCGACTTGGGTCATTTGTGCTACTGGGGATATTTGGTACTCTTGTGCATTGTTTGTCTGCAGATGTGTTCTTGACGTCATGGCTCGTAGCTGCACATGGATGTGTCAGAGTGTGACCTGCTCCTTTACGGATGTGGTCCACACTCAGCCACCTCAGTGTCGTCTCGTGCACCATGTCATGTATTGTGACTTCAGCCATGCTATCTGTCATGCAGTGTCACTTGCATTGTCAGTGTGGCTCACAGAGCCTCTGCTTTTCTGGATTCAGCACATGTGCATGGGTAGGTTGTGGCATTGGTGATATGGAGGGGGGCCCATTTGTGCACATAGTGGACGGGGGCCTACTTGGTGTTTCTATGTATGCTGCAGTGTGCCAAGGGTATCAGGGACATGTTCCACACTCATTGCGGGTGTGCAGTGTGCTGCACATGATTGTGCATGTGTGCCATTGTGCCCATCTGCCCCCGTCCCCCCAGTCCCTGGTGGTTACTCACCTTGTTGCTGTTGGGTCAGGTCATTTCGGGCTGTGTCCAGACCCCCACCTCCTTGCACCGTCTCCCACTGATGACTGTGGCCACCATTTCCTCCAGCTCATCCAGCTCCTCCTGTGGCGCAGGACTCCCACCTCCAGTCGCCTTTGCTGCCTTCATGTTGACAGCGAATTTCTGTTTGGTTTGGCTGTGCACTTCATGCCAGCGCCTCTTGACATCCTCCATTGACCTCCTCGACACTCCGACTGTATTCACTTTGATGATGATGGACTGCCATATTTCCGTATATGTTGCCAATGACGCAGTGGAGGTGACGAACAGTTGTTGGTAGTGTTCTATCACCTCCGTGACGGTGATATGGTCTTCCTGCGGACTGAACCCCGCCTTCCTCTTCCTCTTCTCCTTGCCCTCCCCCGAACAGGGGGTTCCATGCTGGTCCTCCGTGGGGTTTGTGGAGTTCGGCTTGTCCTCTGCACTAGGTCTGGGTGCATCCATGGTGCTACGCAGTTTGGATTGGTTTTGGGGTTGGTTTTTTGTTTGCTTTTATAGTGCATTTTCACGCATGACGTGTGGGTATTGCAGGTCTGTCGCAGGTTTTCGCTGATTTTGGTATCGCGCTTTGTGGCGTCGCAACTTTTTGGGCGGTCGTGTTTCGCATTTTTTTGTTTTTCACGTTGGTTTTTACGCGGGCATTTGGCGGGTTGTCATACTGCTATCGCATGGTGATGAGGGGTTGGGAATTGGACGTTAGGATGGTGTTATGTTCTCGCGATGGACTGCGATATGCAAGGTTGCGTTAAGCTACATTTGCGATGATTATCACACGTTCTTGTGAATATGCCCCTGTGTGTGCAGTTAATACTACGAGTTACAGGATGGGAAAGTAATGCTTGCAGGCGTAGTTGCTGGGGGTGAGGAAAGGGAGGTGAAGGAAGCGTTCTCTCCCATTTACACAAGTAAAACACTAATTTGCTTGAGCAAGGTTTTATTTTGCTAAAAAAAAAGAGAGGTAACACATTTTGAAGTAACCTTTATTTTGAAATGTAATACAATGGGGCCAGATTTACGTACAAGCCATGCAACTTAGGTTGCTGCATTGCGGCGTGTGAACGGGACAGAGCATATATGCCATATGTACTAAGATGTGTCATTGTTCTACACTCGCGCTGGCATACTTTTGAATGCCATGCGCAAAGCCGACATGCTTGCGCCATAGTGAAGGGTGTCTGCATTGTGGGAAGCAAAGGTTTTGTGCTGGATGTGGTCCCTTTTAGTACAAAAACTATGCTTTAAAGTGTTTCCCACTTTTATAAGATACTGTGGATGGTCTTGGTCAATAGGTCTCTCCCAGTCATCAATGCTCTGGTGCACGAGGATCAATCGGGGTTTATCCCTGAACATACCACCTTCATAAATATTCGTTGGCTGCTCCGTATGGTGGAGGCAGCGGCGGCTCCTCCGCAATGGTGGAGGAGCATCGCCCCACTGCTTGGCTCAGAACCAGCAAATGAAAAATAAAACAATGTTGTAGCATCGTTTTATTTTTCATTGCTGGCTGTGAGCCAGCGCTTTAGGGAGGGGCTGAAGAGAAGAGGAAGTGTGACGCGACACGGGAGACCAGGCGGCCGTCGGGTTCAGGTAAGTTCTTCTTTTTAAATTAATATTTTATTAATTTCCCCCGCAGCGCGACGTGACCCATCCCGCGTTCCCTCCACCTGCCCCACCACCCTTCGTTTGTGGTGGCCGCCACTGGGTGGAGGTCACCTCATCTGATGCCCGGAAACAGGTCTTGGTGTCCCTGGACATAGAGAAGGCATTTCACAATCTTGACTGGGATTACTTACTGGTGTCCCTGGAATACATGGGCATGGGACCAAACTATCTCAGTTGGGTGCTCACTTTGTATAAAAGCTCAATGGCGTGAGTGCGTACAGGTCTGCTGATTGCAGATAGCTTTGATATCCAGAGGGGCATTAGACAGGGATGCCCCCTATCCCCACTGATCTTCCCTCTAGCACTGAAACAATTGGCCTGTAGCCTGTGGCTGCGAGCGCAACAATAGGGATAGTGGCACAGGTAGATCACCACATTATGTCCCTTTATACGGACAATGCGCAGGTGTATCTCCAGGAGGTGACCGCCTAACTACCGGCGCTGATAGCGCTGTTAAAGGACTTTGTGGAAATATCTGGCCTCAAAGTGAACTGGACTAAATCATGTGTGTTCCCGCTGGCTCCAGTTCCAGAGTGGGGGATGTCCATAGGTCACCGACTGCAGTAGTGTTACACTATGTTCAAATATTTGAGTGTCTAAATATACCATGCTACCAACGACCTCTGGAAAGGCAATATTGATAAAGCAGTAGCATTGATTAATAAATCCCTTCCCTTCTAGACATCCCTGCCCTTGTCTTCATTAGGGCGAGTGGCAATATCTATTCTAAGATGTTGCCCCGGCTTTTATATTTTTTCGCGGCTCTGCCAATCCTGCTCCCGAGATTGTTTTTCAAGACCTACATGGCACCCTTACGGAGCTCATATGGGAAACAGGTGGAAGACGAGCGTCACTCCCCATACAACAACGCGCACAGTCCTATCCAATGGCGGCTCGCCGAGCGATTGCTGCTGGGCGTTTAGGCGGGGGAGGAGCAGGGTGGGAGGTAGTAAACTCCGGCATACGGCGGTACGGAGTTAAGTAAATAAATAAATAAATAAAACAATTTACATTGCGCGCGCTGCATTGCCGAGTTGGCGTTGCAGCGCACGCAATGTAAATTGTTTTATTAATATATTTATTTACTTAACTCTGTACCGCCGTATGCCGAAGTTTACTACCCCCAACCTACCCCTCCCCCGCCCCGCAGCACTCCCTCGGCGAGCCGCCACTGGTCCTATGGGTGCCCCCAACTACGAGGTATATTATGCAGTTGTGGCCGATGAGGTGGATGAACATGGCCGCTTGTCCAGAAAGAAAGACCATTATTAGGAATCTGTGGGGTGCCGAGTTTTATACATGGTTGTTCACCACTGTATTCCATCCAGGCATAGAAACACAGCAGATGAAGGTAGCCCATTTGTGTTAGCGCTGATACATGAAAGGAAAAAGCCCTCAACCAACGTACTTGCCACTCATCCCAGCGTGGCAACTGCCGTACCTACAGGTGGTAGCACGTAATTTTGACTTGTCACCGTGGAGGGCAGTGGAAATTGATCTCATACGGGATCTTTATCCTGAAGGGAGCTTCATGACCTTCCAGGACATAATGGACACGTATGGGGTGGTCACAGGACAATTCTTAGCTTACCATGCAATACAATATGGAGTACTCACCACTTGTTGCGCAGGAGCGGCTGAGCCACCGCTGTCGCCAACGCTACATGCACTACTATCATATGGGGACACTAAGCAAACCATCACTGTCCTATACACTGCATTAAATTCAACTGCCCAGGATAAGATTGAACGAGCCAGAAAGAGAGGGATAAAAGACTTCCACAATCGTTGACTGATAAACAATGGTACCAAGCACTCCAACACATTAAAGGAGTGCCCCACAACGCGTGCTTTAGGTTCACACAATTTAATTATTTACACCAAATCTATCGTATAACACAACGCATTTGCCATATGTTCCCACAAGCATACACAGAGTGCTCCAGATGCTAACTTCTATCATATGGTATGGGAATGGGAGGTGCTGGCACGTAACTGGAGAGAGGTTCCGGACATCATGGCTGCGGTGGTGAAGCACGCACTATCATCCATGCCTGAATCCAGCCTCTTAGGAATCCGACCCAAGGCTAAGGGAGACAAGTTTGTACACAGACTCGTAGACCTTGCCTTTGTACTTTTCAAGCGGCAAATAGCTATGACGTGGAAAGCACCTTTGGCCTCAGATGTTAAAACCTGGTTGGGTACACTGTTAAAATGGATATGAGCTGAATCAGATGTGCTAGCTGAAGTTCGCGTCAGAGCTGGGGATCTGACAGACAAGCGATTTTGGGATACATACATTAGGATCATAGAGGTGAAAAATGATAACTTCCTATCCCAAGGATTGGCAGAATCCCTATGAATACTTAGCTGTACAGACTGTAGAGGCACCAATGTGGTGAATGGTGCTTTACCAAAGGGTGGAAAGATTGAACGTACTTTACACACGTGAGTGACCCAGGTGCTGCCCGCTACCGCTTCTCCCCACCTTTCCCAGTTAAATGATGATTCACACACTACGTGGGCTGAGACAATGAGAATGACGCACTCCATTATCACCTGTTGTTCCCCCATGTGAATATGGTACCCGCTTACCCAGGCACTGTTTGAACTACTCCACAGACGCCTCCCCAAAATGATACATGTTAGAATACCCCCTCAAGGTGAGAGGGTATATGAAACATTTTGTTGACTCCACTGGATGCTTTATAGTTGATATGTTTGTTTGGGGATACAATATGAGAAGCTAATGTATAATATGCTCAACATGTTGCTATGAGTGTGCATATTACGTGCTAACATTTTATTATGATATAATCCAATAGAAGAAATATGAAAATAAGTGTTTCCCACTTTGTATGTGTGTTCCAAAATGCAGCACACATGCAAAGTGTGAAAATATTCTGCCTGCCTTGAGAAGGTGCAGGAGTTTGGCGCAAATCCCTGTTTACAATTCTTTGTAGCAAGGGATTTGCCTCAAAAGCCATAGGTCATTGCATGGGAATGCCCATACATCACCAAAGGAGCCCCATCCTTGTCATAGAGTAACACAAGGCAGCACATTGCTCAGCTTTGCATTACTTTGGTATACACTCCAAAACAAATCGTGATTTGCAATGGATTGTAACTTCCACCTCAAAGATTTGCATCAGGTTTGCATCAAAAAAAATAATGCTAATCCGACATAAAGTGTTTGCAAGTCTGAGACCAGGTTTAGGGAATCGTGTTTGCTGGCCTTAGCACTCTGCACACTTTACCACTGCTAACCAGTCTAGTGTGCTTGTGCTCTCTCCTTAAAAAAAGGAAAAGGTAGAATTGGCTTTTTCCCAATTGGCATATTTAGTTTACTTGTAAGACCCTAGTGAAGTGGCACTACATGTGCCAAGGGCCTGTAAATTAAATGCTACTAGTGGGCCTGCAGCACTGATTGTGCCACCCACTTAAGTAGTCCTTTAAGCATGTCTCAGTTCTGCCATTGAAGTGTGTGTGCAGTTTTAAACTGCCATTTCGACCTGGCAAAAGAGACATTGTGCCAGGCCCAAATCTTCTTTGTAAATAAATATAAGTCACACTTAGGGTAGGCCCTGGACAGGATAGAGGGCAGGGGGCAGTGTATTTTAAAAGTAGGACATGTACTTTTAAGTTGTACATGTCCTGGTAGTAAAAAACCCATAAATGTGGATTCACTACTGCAAGGCCCACCTCTCCCATAGGATAATATTTGAGTTACCTTATTATATTTAATAAGCCGCAAATTCCCAATGGGAACAGGTAAACAAATCATGTTTGATGTCTTTGGAATTGTAATGAAAAATCCTCTCTTATGGTAAAGTTGGATTTTTAATTACAATTCTGAAAATGCCACTCTTAAAAAAGTAGTTTAAAGAAAACAAGGGAGACCCTACTCACATGGAACCAGGGTACATAATCTATATGCAGAAACAGTGGTTCCTGTGGACAAATGTAAACAATAAGCGATATTGATACGCACAATGGCAATAAATAGGGGTAAGGAGGATGTCCAAGAGAGATATAAGACCATATACAACAGGATGCTTGTAAATTCAGAACGCTTATATACATAAATCATCACAGTTATATTCAAACAAGTGCATGGTGTCCCCAAGTCAACATGGAACCTACAAAACAGTGCGTGACATTTTGTGACATAAAGAAATGGTTTCCATAATGACAATGTCGACCATCAAATTAGTATACAGTGAACACAGCCTTCTAATATGATAATAGAGACTGGTGAATGGTTTGCTTTAGGTATTGTCGACGGCGTTTCAACCCCGTTAACAGTGGGGGGTCTCTTCAGGACCTAGCAATGCAGGGATATCTGTAAGATGATGATCGAATAGAGTGAATCAGGGTGGGGCCAGAAGCAACAACGGGGCTGTTAATGTATGCTAATGAGCGATTGTGGGTCAGCTCTTGAACCAATTGGCAGATATATTGATTTTTTTATCAGAGATTTTGTCCCAGTACAAGAGACCTTTGTTAGGGACAGTATGTTCATGATCAATTTAATTGATAAAATGCCCTATAATATTGAGACAGATTGGCTTGCCACTCTAGACATATCTTTGTTGTACACTAATATACCAGTATTCTAATAATTGAGATACTATTAGAGACAAGATATAAGACAGTGCAGGTGCCCACCAGTTTCATCATCGCCTTACTCAGAATTGCCTTACAGTATAATTATTTTATATCCGAAGGAAGTTACTACCAGCAATGCTCGGGCACCTCAATGGGAGCTGTTTTCGCACCAAATCTAGCGAATATTTACATGGACTACATTGAACAGACATATGCCCTGTCCACATCAAACAGGTACCGTTCCAACATAAAGTGTTGGAAACGGTATATTGACGATATTTTTCTAGTATGGTCAGGAGCAGAAAGTGACTTTCATGACTTTGTGATATACCTTAACAATATACAGAAACATCTGACATTCACATCTACAATACACAAGTCGAAAATAGCTTTTCTTGATTTAGCCATCAAACATGAAGATGGCACATTGTATACTAGCCTCCATAGGAAGCCTACTGAGAGAAATACTCTTTTCGCATACAAGCGTCACCATCCGCGTGCTCTGAGAGATGGTCTGCCCTTTGGCCAATTTTGCGCCTCCGCAGAAATTGTTCCCATAAGGAGGATTACATGAAAGAAGCCCAAATATTGAAAGCTAAACTACAAGCGAGAGGCTATCCCAATAGAGTAGTCAGAAACTCCCTCAAACGGGCTTGGTTTTGCCCAAGAGAGGACTTACTCACCATCAAAGAGAAAACCCCTTTGGACAGACTTATCTGTGTAACTACATTTGGCATACACACAAATAATATTCGTAATTTAATTACAAAAAACTGGAATTTGATCAAAAACATAGATCCTGCAATAGAAACTCCTATGTTTGCATATAAATGGGGCAAAAATGTGAAAGATCACTTAGTACATTCATCCACACAAGCCAACACAAGGCAAAAGATCAGAACACTTGAATCAGTTTGGGGCCTACTTGAGGTTAAAGGTCATTTCAAATGTGGCAATTGTGTTGCATGTACGTTCACATCGGATACAGACACCTTTGAACAGCTCCATCGCGGTCGGCCTGAACTTGTGACTTTGTCCCAGTCCGGCGCAACCAGATAGCCACTGAAATCTTTAAACGTGCATATCTCCGGTTCTACTGATTGGATGTTTGTTGTTTTGGTTTTGATTTATTTATTACATTTTGCTCTATTTTTCTAAATTGGTGTGGATTTATTTTTGTGTTGCATTTTCACTTTATTACTGTTTGAAAAGCTGCATAAATATTTCATACATTGTCTCTAAGTTAAGCCTGACTGCTCAATGCCAAACTACCTGAGCACAGGTTAATTTGGGCTTTGCTCGTGCCTCATGCTGACAAGGATTGTGGTTGCTGCTTGAGTAAGGGTTCTACCCCCCTCAACCAGTAACCCAGTTCCTCACAAACACTTTTGAATCAACAAAGTTATCCAGGCTTTATTTCAACCTGGCACCAAAAAAGACATCTATTTCATATGGTCTTGGGTGGACCAAAGAACCTGCCAGTAAACTGCAGCCAAAGTGGAGCAGTGTATTACAGTCCAGGACATAAGTCTGTCTCTGCAACCTATGTGGTGCCCTGGTGGCCTAAAGGGGAGCTGGAGACACTCAACAATAGTTTTTTAAGTTCGATGGCTGCCACCTCCATCACTGTTTTCACCTCCCCAGTGTTTATGGAAGCAGACACAACAGAGAGAGAAAGAATGCAAATGAGGGAAGGAGAGGGTCTGGTTGCTTTTGGTTTACAGCCTGGCCTTTAAGAATTACTGCCTGATACTACCTGGGAGAAGCAACATGCCTTCCAGAAAAGTGATCAGGAGCCTCTAGGTTAAAGAGAAGTAAACATGGAATCCTAGGATGTAAAGGTCCAGGATCTACTTCTTGGCCAGTTCGATGCAAATGATCAATTCATTGACATCTATTCACTAAAATGGCAGGAGAAGGAAAGGTGGCATTATCCATCCATTGACCCCTTCTTCCCCCTTGATATGAAAGGGAAGACCTTTTGTCCCACCTCCTCAAAAGTTTTTAGCTGCTACGCGGTTCGCGGGTAGCTGAGGTGTGAAAACTACAGAAAGTAAACAGATATTGGAAAGCCTAGTTTACTTCCTTTTCCTGCACTGCCTTCATGAACTCGGAGGTCAGGGGTTGCAATGGCAGCATCAGGGCTATCAAAGGGCTTGTCAAGAGTTGCCGCTGCTACTCCTGATAGACGCCTGTGGTTAGGGATCCAATGATTGTCTCGTTAAATTCAGTGGCGTGTCTCATTTTAAGAAACTTATGGTATTGTTGTGTTTCCTAGCATGCAGAGGCCTGGCCTCATTTGTGGACTTTGAAAACAACATAATTGAAGGAGCTATTGAACTGACCTTGCTTTTTATATTGAGGGTTATGTTCAATCCAAGCATGTGTGAGTTTATTGATATGCAGGGGGCTAGATGGCAGCTCCTAGGTGTTTTTTAGCTTTGGGTTTCCGTAGGTTTTCATGTAAAAATGTGATGAAAACAGGGGAGTAGCTACCATTGGTGCAACAGGTGCAGCTCCACTGGGGTCCACTGAACACCGATTATTACTGAATTTAACAATTCATGCGGCAGCCAGGCTGCCCATTTTTTCCTTGCTCTAGGGGCCCTGACACTTTTATTAGGCTACAGTGAACATTAGTGTTTCCATAAATTTTGCCCGCAGCTTTCGTACCTAGACTGCATAGGAAGTCTTATTTTACAAAATGTCGGGTGTTAACATGTTTGAAGGAGCAGTGCTCCCCCTTATTGAGAAAAGGTAAACATGTCACCTGTTGAATTATAAATACATCTGGGACAAAACCCAGGCTGGATATACCTGCATTTCTGGCCAACAATCATGTGCCATTTCCGCACCAGGAAGTGTGTGACGATTTATAATGCTGGCACATCCTTGTTGGCACTTGATTTTCATATGAGTTTATACAGAATTGTAATTTGAGCACAAATCAGAGCAAAAAACTCACATGCACTGTTGAAGTGGAGAATATCTTGTGCTATTTGTACATTAGTCTCCATTCTGTGGTGTCAAACTTGGAATCAGGTGCAAATTTCATCCTTGCTAATTTGCACATCCTGTGCAATTAGCAAACAAATCACTGCTGATAGACCTGACACCTTTGGGTGGTAGTTCCCAAATCTTTTGCCTCTCCTGTTTTACTGAATTCGTTTTGTTAGGTTTACCAATCTATGCACTTTACCACTGCTAACCAGTGCTAAAGTGCGTGTGTACTTTCCCTAAAACATGGTAAAATTGGTCTATACCTAATTGGTACATTTAATTTACTTATAAGCCCCTTGTAAATGATGCCACATGTACCCAGGGCCTGTAAATTAAATGCTTGCAGCACCCATTGTGCCACCCACTTAAGTAGCACTTTTAAACTGGTCCCAGGCCTGCAATTGCAGCCTATAGTGCAGTTGTCAACTGCCAATTCAACCTGGCAAAATAAACGTTTTTCCCGGCCTAAACCTTCCTTCTAAAACATATAAGTCACCCTTAAGGTAGTCCCTAAAAAGCCTGTAGGGCAGGGTGCATTGTATTTAAAAAGTAGGACATCTGTTTATAAATTTTACATGTCCTGGTAGTGCAAAACTCTTAAATTCATTTTTCACTCCTGCAAGGCCTATCTCTCCCATTGAATAACATTGGGTTACCTTATTCCATTTAATAAGTGCTAACTTCTGGTTAGGAACAGATAGGAATGTCAAGTTTGGACTCTAATGAATTGCCATTTAAAATCCTCTTGAATGGTGAGGTCGGATTATAAGTCACAACTTTAAAAATGCCACTTTTAGAAAGTTGGCATTTTTTGTCCTAACCATTTGGTGTCTGCTGCCTGTGTCCTGGGTCACATGACTGTAAATAGCTAGGCAGTTGGCCTTTGTGTATTTCTCCCAGATAGTGAGACAAAGGGAGAGTAGGTGTTGGCAGGATTGACCTTCCAGCAAGGATGGTTGGGGCAAAGCTGTTCCCTGAACCACTTAAATTTCAAAGGGCTGCCACTAGTACACACACAAAGGAAACTGACACTAGTCTTTAGCACCCCAGACTACTTGGAGCCTTGTCAATAAAAGGAAAGAACTTTCCGGAACCAGAGGTGGGGTCGTGTAGGTGGTGCCCCCACTTCAAAATATTAGCCCTCCTGAGTCACTCATCAGATCACTTCAGGACCCATGGAAGACTCAGAAGGACAGTTCTGCTGCTGGAAGGACTGCCCTGCTGCCTAAGGAAGGAAGACTGGACCTGCTCCTTGAAATCAGTACCACAAGAGCAACTCCAAGGGCTATCTGTCTGGCCTCCTGTTCTGAGCTACAGGGACACAACAAGCTCCAGAGACCTCCCAGCAGCTGCCCAGCTGCACTGGACCTTCCTAGACCTGCAGCTGGACCTGCATGACCCCTGATGGCCTTGACTGGAGTGAGTCCCTGATTCCCAAGAGGTGCCTCCCCAGTCCTGTACCCTTGGCTAGCATCAGAGAGGACTCCTCCTTGCCTAACTGAATATTCCATCAAATCTGGTGTGAAGCGACGTAAAGCCTTGCCATACAGCTAAAAGTTTCACCAAGCAGCGCGAAGCCTTGCAAAGCAACACAGTGCGGACTTCGCACCAAGAACATAAGGTGCAAATCCCAGCATGCCAAACTTGGTTCTGTGCCTGGCCTGCGCTCCATAGCGGTCAGCCTTAACTTGTGACTTTGTCCTGTTCCAGAGCGACCATATACCCTCATTTGTGGAGAGGTGTGGTGCAGCGGGCAGGGCAGCTGACTTCAGAGCACAGGGCTCACGGTTCGATCCCCGGCTCCGGCGGCAGCTCAGCTCAGCACCATGTGACTCTGGGCAATAGCTCACTTAATTTCCACGACGGCCCCCAGCGCCTTGAGACCCGTAAGGGTGAGTAGTTTGCGCTTTACAAATACGGATTTACATTTGCCAGTTTGTGATTTTAGGTGCTATTTTACTTAGATCTATGAAATTGCATATCTCCGGTTCTACTGATTGGATTTTTGTTGTTTTGTTATCATTCTATTTCTTAAAATTTACTTCTTTTGTCTAACTTGGTTTGTGACTTTTCATGTGTTGTGTTTTCACTTTATTACCGTACGTATGCTGCATAAATTCTTTACAAATTGACTTTAAGCTAAGACTATCCACTTTTGTGCCAAGCTACCAGAGGGTTAAGCACAGGTTAATTTAGTGACTTTTGTGGTTCACCCTGACAAGGATTGTGGTTGTTGCCTGAGTGGGACTTCCACCCCTCTCAACCAAAAATCCAATTTCCCACAACTGCTTAAATTAAGACTATCCAGACTAAATAACAGTGAAAACCCTTCTAGTGATCTTGCATTAGCCCATCTATGACAGCTACTCCTAAACAAGCACCAATACATCTGTTGTCATAGGCGCTATCCTGGTAACAAGAGAAAAGATTTTGGCACTGAGTAAATCTTCCAAAGCACACCGATTGAAGAGCATTCACTTTGTCTGAATGGTGTGGTTAATCTAGGATGCACTGACGCTCGGTACTGCAGGGAAATTAATTGCTTTGGCCTAAACCTTCAATGTAGTCAATGGTGAACCTTCTATTATCAAGTCTATAACAGAAGCATGTGATGGAGCAGTAAAAATAAAAAAATTTAACCCCTAACAAATTATATAATTAATTAATTAAAAATGTTCGTTTAAATGTATTAATCAACATTGTATATGTGGGAATGGTAATATGCTAATGTACGTGCTAAATAATCTACTAATGAATGTCCATGTGTCTAATCATAACGTAAGAATAAAAAGCGTACTAAATAAAATAAATGCATGTTTGTGCTTCATAGAAATAAAATGTGTCGTGGCAAAAACAATAGTGATGGTAAGTAAGGAGCAGCTTAAATGTCGCTTTTGCTAGGTAACAACTAATTGGGGTACGTAGACGGGAGGGAAACGAAAGGGATATTTTTCTCTATTTTAATTATGTTTTATTTGCCTCAAATTAGTGCTTCTAAAGTAGAACCGAGTGGCGAGATAAAATGGCCGCCAGTGGGAAGATGTGCGCAGGCGCAAGGGGACACGTGGTACGGGATGAGATTGAAGAAATCTGGAGCCTCGTGATGTCTCTGAGAGGCTAGGATGCAAGAAATGGTCAAGGCTGGTGTGACCTAATTGAACTGATAGTGTGCCGTGATGATCAGGAGAGAGTCCGTGGGAAAGGAGCCCAAGAGAAAGGACAATGACTGCGGAGTTCTTGAATGTGTCAAAAGAAGATACAAATGGACTGATCGAATCGGATGGAAATGTTTAAGCGTATGGGAAAGGAAATGATCCAAGGACCTTTGAATCCAAGAGAACTTGATTAAAGAATGAATAAGCTGACATGCATGGACCAATGAAAGAAAAGCGTGATATTAATGTTGCAACAGTTAGTTAGCAAAGTTAGAATTAGGGTATAAGAGGGCCTACTCTTAGTGGGAGGGGGTCAGTCGCGGTTGCAGTCACAGTCAGTTGCAGTTCGAGAGTCGTGGTTGCAGTAGAGGAGACGGGTTGCAGGTAGCTGATGCTGACGAGCTGAAGTTGCTGTTGCTGTCTTAACTTTACAGTTGAGTATGAGAATCAGGCTATTTCTAATCCCAAAGTTAGGTTAGAAATCATTAGGCTAAATTAGGAAGCTAGGCAGGTAACTAAGGTTTTTGGCTTCATGACAAAATTTCCTTTCTGCAATAAATTGATTATGCTTAATAAAATTGTGAATTTAAAAATGAATAATTGAATAAAGTATTAAATCTTTTCATGCTTTTAAAATTATATAAAATTTAAGATTCTTTAAAAACCAAAATGACTCAGTGGTTATTTTCCTAAATGATTGTGACATGAGTAATTGGTTGATTGTGATTCAGCTGGTCTTAATCACTATGAACTAATTTCTTAAATGAATGATTCATCGACAAAACAATGAGCAGGAATATCTTAAGAAATAATTAAAAGAAAGTGACAAATTAAGGTAAATAGATATCCTTGCTCTTCCAGCGGTACACAAAATGGTGTTCTCCATTTAGTTCTCATGCTTCTCCTAGGAGTACAGAATTTCATAAAGGTGTAAAAGGAAATCCAGGAGTGTGTGTGTGTGTTTAGGCGATGTTTATGGGCCCCATCGTCATGTGGATATGAGAAATATAGTTTGCCCCTGGATGACCTATAAGTAACCTGGGAGGAGGATAGTTTTTATTGTACGCGCTGCATCAGATTTCTTGGTAGCAGAGTTATGGTTTTCTATAGATTAGTTTAGTGATTATTGTTTATTGATTATTGATTATTTGATGACTAACACTATATGTTGAGTCGCGTTATGTTATATGTAAGTTTTCACGCTTCTGGGATGTAGGAAGTGGAACACGTGTGGCAAGAGAAGTCACATGGAATTTGGTACATGGTCTGAATTCATTTTGGTTATAACGCAGGTTGTGTTATGTTAGGGATTTCGGTGTGAAAAGTGTGTAAATGAAATAGCAAATCACGTTTACTTGTGAAACTTTGGCCTTAATTCTCAGGAGCCTAGTCTCCACATGTGTCTTATCCCCAGAGAAACGAGTAAATTGTTTGTTTGAAAGAAGGGTAAGGTAGAGGGAAGTGCTACTTTATCGGCGAAAGCAAATAATTCTGTGGTAGGGTAGAGGTAAGCGCTGCCTACTGGAAAAACAGGATTCTTGTGTAAAAGGACAAAGCTGTCACTTTGTTTAGCGAATCAGACTATGGAATTGTTTATTTGTTGTAACTAACGAAGAAAACTGTAAAAGAAAAATTGCCGATAAATTTTGTAAAGGAGGGGTAAAGAGTAGAAGTGACGTGAAAAAGTGCCGCGCTAGGATTGGTCAGTGCACTAGTCACGTGAATACAGAGCAGGAGTGACGTAGAAAAGTGCCGCGCTAGGATTGGTTGGTTCGCGGACGGTGGAAATTGTTCTGATTGGTACGTTAGTGTGAATCGCGCTGTAATTGGACGAAGTTCCGTACACAGAAACAGCGTTAGAGTAAAGAGAAAACAAATAGAAAACATGCCATATTACGAGTATGAAAGGGAGAGAACGTCATGGACGACGAAATTGAAGAATTTCTTTAAGAAAGACAAAAAGGTTGTGACTAGAGAGGGACAAGTAATTCCTCCGCCAAAATCAGCAGCTTCACATATGATGCTGAAATATGGATATCATACGTGCATATGGTTGGATAATTGGGTAAAATATACAAAGAATGATGGAGCATTGGCTTTTCCTGAAAATGGTTCTTTTAATGTAGCGATTTTACGGAATTTAAAAGAAAAGATGCTTAAATTGGAACCTAGACCTAGACCGACACAGTTTGAGGCTTTAACAGAATGGGAAGATGAGATGTACGAGAAAGAAAGATTCAGAGGTATGAAAGGTTATGAGTTCGTGCCCGGAAGAATGTGGGGAATGAATCATGAGAACAGAATAAAACGATGGAGATGTGCTAACATGACAGGAGGTTTGTTTCCAGCTTTTACAGTTGAGGAAGGGACTAAGAAAAACGGACTGAGAAAAAGAAACATTTAGAGAGAGAAAAGTATATGCATGAGAGCGAAACGGATGACGAGTTGCTGGAAGATATATTAAATAAAAATCCACCTCCGTATCAGCAGAATTCTACAGTGGTGACACCAAATGCGCCACCAATAGAAGCTATGCGAAATGAAAGTCCAGAAAAAAGACAAGAAATAAATAGGTCACAAGAACAAATAAGAACTTCCCAAATTGAGGGAATAGAAAATGATAGTGCAAGAGAATTGGCAAGGACAACAAAAGAACTAACTGAGAAAATTAGAGAATTAACAAAGAATATGGAAGCAGTTACAGTACCCGTAACAATAGGTCCAGTAATACCAGTTTTCGAGAATCAGAAAATTGATGAACGATCTTTGGTGATTCCCTTGAGTTCGCAATTCCAAAGAGAAAAGGAAAGAATAGAAACAAGTCCAGGTACGAGCAATTTGACTAGTGCTTACAGACCAAGTCCACCTGAAAATTTGACAGTGAATGAGTGTAGCGGTAGGAAAATGCCTATGGTAACTGAATCTGCAACAGTGACACCTGAAAAGAGTGGAAATTGGACAGAAATAAATAGTACTCCTATAGGTCCGACTCCTGATGAGTTAAATGAGTGGATAAAAGCTTTTAAAATAAAAGAAACGGAAGAAAAACCATTAGATGTGATCAGATTGAAGATTGACATGGAAGAATTAATTCTAGGAACGATTGGTACAGAAAAGATAAAGAATTATCAGGATGAGGAAATAATGTTTCTGTGCAAAAGTATAACATGGAGGGCAAAGAATTTACATGACAAACTAGAAGAAGTGGCCGGTGAGATTGGAATAGATTTTGCAAAAGTAAAAACGTTGCAGAAACCATACAGAGTAGATTTTTGTGAAAAAGATATTGAAAATTTGAATACAGCAGGAAGGCTGACACAGATAAAAGAGTTGATTGTTTTGTTGAGAAAATGGGGTGATGTGGACAGATGGAAGGTTAGATGGACAAAGAAGAATGAGAAAAGTGTAGACAAAGGTTCATTGGCTTTTATGATAACAGAAAAGGAACATGTTGTTAAAGAGTACCCTATGAGAGAAACTCCAGGTGGTAGTTATGTGCATGTTCCCTGGACTAGGCAGGACATCCTGTCATTTACAAATGACTTTCCAAAATTAAGAGAAAAGCCAGTTGAGTGGTACCGACAGGTAGAAAGGTTTGTAAAGGTCTCGAAAGTGTTGTGGATAGATTTGGATGGATTGTTTGACATAGTGGTACCAACGGATCTATGGTCAGAATGTAAGATTACAGTTGACTGGCCAACTACAGAATATCCAAGAGATCCTAAGACAGGAGCTCCAGGACCAGATGTGATGAAGAAATATGACAAGGTGATTACCTTTTTGAAAAATAAGATTCCTCCAAAAGAGACAGATTGGGTTAAGATTGATAGAACTACACAGGAAAGCAAGGAGAGTGTACATGCATATTATGAGCGATTGTTGTTGGTTTTCAAACAGTATAGTGGTTATGAGGAATTAAGTGAGAAGGATATGAGTCATTTTGTATACCGATTTGTATTTGGCTTGAAACAAGAAATAAGTGATATGATTAAGCAACATATGATAAACTGGCAGAATGCAAGTGTAGATGAGGTGCTGAGGTATGCTAAGTATTGTAGTGATGAAATAGAGAGTAAACAGCGTAAGTTGAAAGAAAAAGCAATGTGGGCACAAGTGAAAGTGGCAGAAAAACAAGAAGCTCAATTGGATAATAATAATGGAAACGAATCAGGACAAAATAAGATGCGACCAAATATAGGTAAAGGAAAAGGACAAGTGAGTCTAGAAGAGGCAAAGAAGAAATGGCCATGTCATAATTGCGGAAAATTAGGGCATTGGAGAAATGAGTGTAAGTTCCCACCTAAACCTAATCCGGAACATCAATCATTAACTCCACAGGTGCAGAATGAGGTAGTTGTTCAACAAAGTCAGGTGCCACAACCACCACTTCCCAACACTGTTAACCAGCAAAGATACAGTACAGAAACAGGATTCTACGGAGGAGAGCAGGTAACACAGTTGCCGAGAGCAGCTAACATTTCCCAGTATTGGTTGCATCAGAGTGAGGATGACCCGGATGAAAGTTTCTGACGGTGCGCAAGAGAGGGGAAAGAGTGCGTGCTTGGCGCAACTCTAGAGGTAGATCAGTCTGGTCCCTTTGTGGATGGAGAAGTGAATGGAGCAAACGTAACATTCCTTGTCGATACTGGAGCTACCCGTTCTACTGTTAGGTCAGTGGAAATTCCGAACCTTCCTCTCTCAGGTGAATGCATCCAAGTGGTAGGAGTTGCCAATCAGCAGATTAAAACCCCACTTACTGAATTGGTAGAAGTAAAAATTGGTTCTTTTAGGAAAATGCATAAATTTGTAGTGTGCGATTGTAGTCCTGTAAATCTTCTAGGTCGTGACCTCTTGTGTAAAATGAATTGCACAATTTATTGTACACCAGATGGAATTGGTTTTCAGACTTCAGATGAAGATGCTTTGTATAAAGTAACTTTGATGAATCAGGAACCTGAAATGAATGGGTTGTTTCCTGCATTTGATGCAGGAAAACTTCCAGAAGAGTTAAAAAGTGCAGTGAAAGAAAGTGTGTGGGATTTTACAGGAGAAGACATTGGATTAATGAGAGAAGTTGATCCTGTAAAAGTGACAGTGAAAGAAGGGATAAGTTATCCAAACACGCCACAGTACAAATTAACTCCAGAAATAATTGAAGGAATAACTCCTGTGATAAATAAGATGATTGAACAGGGAATTCTGAAAGAAATCATGAGCAGTCCATGTAATTCACCTATTATGGGACTGAAAAAGCCAAATGGAACATACAGAATAGTACAGGATTTGAGAAAGATCAACAAAATAGTTGTACCATGCTGTCCAATAGTGCCAAACCCTGCAGTGATTCTATATCAAATTCCGCATGAAGCTGAGTGGTACACTGTGATAGATTTGTGTCATGCATTTTTCTCTATTCCTTTGCATCCAGATAGCCAGCCATTATTTGCATTCCGTTTTGGAGAGCGTATTTTGGCATGGTGCCGAATTCCTCAGGGGTATACAGAGAGCCCCTCAATTTTTAATCAGATTCTAAAGAAATCTCTGGAAGATTTAAAAATGCCAGAAAAATCAGTGATGGTGCAGTATATCGATGACCTATTGGTGGCATCGAAAACCAAAGAGGCATGTGTAAGTGACACAATTGCTTTACTGAACCATTTGGAGAAAAGAGGACATAAGGTGTCCCCTTCAAAATTACAGTTTTGTCAGAAAGAAGTCCAGTATTTAGGACATAAAATTGAGAAAGGAGTGCGGAAAATAGCGACAGAAAGAGTAAGAATGATTCAAGGAATGAGAGCACCAATGACTCAAAGAGAGGTAAGAATGTTTTTGGGAATGGTTGGATATTGTCGACAATGGATAAGTGGATTTTCTTTGATTGCAAAACCATTACAAAAATTGACAAAGAAAGATGTAAAAGACCCTTTTGAGTTAAACAAAGAAGAAATGAAATCTTTCAAAGAATTGAAAAGGAAACTGTGTGAGGCCCCTGCATTAGGCATGCCTGATTATGAGAAAGATTTTGAGTTATACTGCAGTGAAAGAGATGGATGTGCATTTTCAGTACTAGTACAAAAACATGGCACCATGAAGAGGCCTATAGCTTACTTTTCAGCTGTTTTAGATCCTATAGCAAAAGCATTGCCTGGATGTTTGAAAGCAGTTGCTGCTACTTGTGTAAGTCTGGAACAAAGTGAAGGTATAGTGATGGGGTATCCACTGAGAGTATATGTTCCCCATTCAGTAGAAATTCTTTTGACAAGAACAAAAACACAGTACATGACACATAGTCGGCTGACTAAGTACGAAAAAGTCATCTTGAGTGCAGAAAATGTGACCATAGATAGATGCATAAATGTAAATCCTTCGACTTCATTGCCAGATGAAGAGAGTATAATTGAACAAGATGAAGTAGATCATGATTGTCTGAATGTGCTGGAATATTGCACAAAACCAAGAGCTGACATAAAAGATGAACCGTTAAAGGAATCCGATTATGTCATGTTTGTAGATGGTTCATGTTTACGCACAAAGGAAGGAGTGTTAAGCGCAGCTTATGCAGTATGCACAGTGGCAACTGTAATGGAAGCGTCTTGTCTGAAAGGAGTTAGGTCTGCCCAAGTTGCGGAACTAATTGCTTTGATTCAAGCATGTAAATTGGGGAAAAATGTACGAATCACGATTGTGACCGATAGCCAATATGGTTTCGGCATCGTACATGATTTTGGCCAGATTTGGTCACAAAGAGGATTTTTGACATCTGCAGGAACACCTATCAGAAATGGAGATTATGTTAAAAAACTGCTTGAGGCGATACAGCTGCCTAAACAAATAGCTGTAGTGAAGTGCAAGGCGCATAAGAAAAACGAAGATTACATAGCGGTTGGCAATAATTATGCTGACGAGATCGCTAGATATTGTGCGGAAAACATGGCGTCCCTGAACAGAAATAGAGAAAGGGAGCATGTCTCTTGTCCTTTGCTTTTCACTAATGCAGTCGAAACATGGGATGAAGTAAGGCAGTTACAAGAAACAGCAAGAGATGAGGAAAAGGATTACTGGATTAAAGCAGGATGTAGAAGACAGGAAGATAATGGAGTGTGGGTATACAGAGATGAAAGACCAGTTATGCCTGATAGCATGATTGCAGACATGGCACGGATGTACCATGGACAAGCTCATATTGGGAGAGATGCAATGATCAGACTTTTTAGACAAACTTGGTATAATCCAAAATTCAGAGCCATTGCTGAAAGTCTTTGTCAAAGATGTCTTATTTGTCAACAATTTAACCCAGGAAGAAAAACAGTAGTGAGTCTAGGAACAATAGGACGAGAAGGAGGTCCATTCACAAGGATACAGATGGATTTTATTGAGATGCCCCCTAGTAACAGATTAAGATATGTTCTGGTGGTCGTCTGTTTGTTCTCTCGTTGGGTGGAGGCATACCCCACAAGAAGGAATGATGGAACAACAGTGGCAAAACTTATGCTACGAGAGTTCATTCCGAGGTATGGTTTTCCAGTCACAGTTGAGACAGATAGAGGAACACATTTTCAAAATGAGTTGATCCAATTGATTTGTGAAGCATTGAGTATTAAACAAAAACTACATTGTGCTTACAGACCCGAAGCTTCTGGGGTAGTAGAGCAGATAAATGGAACAATTAAAAACAGATTAGGAAAAATGTGTCAAGCTACAGGACTCAAATGGCCAGATGCACTGCCTCTTGTTCTGATGACCATCAGAAGCATCCCTGAAAAGAAAACGGGACTCAGTCCTCATGAAATGATCATTGGACGAGCAATGAGACAAGCCCACGTACCAGTCAACAAGTTATTGACAATAACTGATGATCTAATACTGGATTATTGCAAAGGACTGGCTGATGTGGTGCGTTCTGTGTTTCATCAGGTTGGACCGGATGCGACCACTCTTGAAAGAAAACCAGCCCACGACTTGAATCCAGGAGACTGGGTCCGTATTAAAGTCCACAGGAGAAGAAACTGTCTAGTTCCGCGTTGGGATGAGCCAAGACAGGTAATCCTAGTAACAACGACTGCTGTCAAGTGTGCAGGAGTAAAGAACTGGGTTCATGCCAGCCACACAATCAGAATTCCAGAACCTACAGATCGACATGTGAGTCGGCGTCTGGAAGTGTGGGATAAAAGTTTAACGGCGGGAACAACCAAGATAAAAGAAAGGGTGCCAGAACTTGAAGATCGACCTGAAAGTCGACATCTGGAGACCCCAACGGAAAACACCTCTAGAGAAGAAGAGGAACAAGAAGAAGAAGAAGAAAGAAATTCAGAAGTTCCAGAACTTGAAGATCGACCTGTAAGTCGACATCTGGAAATATCTGACACAACTTCAGGATCTGATGATTCAGCTGCAAATTGGGAAGAATTCCGAAAGGGAACTTGGGGTTATAAACCAATTAGAGAAGAAACTGAGCAAGAAATTGAGTTAGATGAACAACCAAGTACAAGTTATGGTGGAAATCATTCAGAAACAATATTAATAGATGAAGTAGGGAAAGAAGTACACAAAAAGTTAGAAAATCGAGAAGAACCCCGAGGAGCAATAGGGATAGATAGAAAAACAGGAGAACAGGGAAATTTAGAAACAGGTAAGGAGGAAAACACCAAATCGGAAGAACCCCGAGGAGGGACAGTGATAAGGGAAAACGAAAAGGAGAAGATAGATCCACCAGTAGGAGATGACGAGATTATAAGTTTCAAAATAAGAGACAATAGTGAGACAGTTGAAACAGAAACAGAAGAAAGTGGAGGAGAGGAAAAAGCAAAGACTGAATCAAGAAAAAGAAATTGGAGGTCGGAAAGAGAAGAAAGAGAGGGTGAGGTCAAAAGGCCAAGAAAAGGAGATAATTGGCCCAACAGCTATGTAAGAAAATTGAGATATAGAATAATAAGAGCAGAAGATGAAGATGCTGAACAAGTAAATGAAGTAACAAGTCAAAAGGGACAAGAAAAACCAAGTGGAAAAAGATTACAAAAGTCCAAAAGGACAAGAAAAATAAATTCAAAATTTAAGTCACCTGAGTGGCTGTATATTGCACTAACAGATTACAAAGGAGAAGAAGAAAACACTCACGGAAACCAGAGACTGAGAAGTCGGATGGGAAAAGGTGAGATGCAACAAAAGGACTGAAGTGAAGACTTAAAGTGCTTCTGACGGACGTGACAATTTACTGGATGTGACAAATCACCGGATGTGACAACGAAAGAATTCTGGAGAGAATTAAAGAAAGTACTAAGCAAAGACTTTTTGGAAGCAGAGTGGCGTCTAAGTCATTTTGAGGTGTAGTGACACAATTTTCTGAAAATTTAACAAATAGAAAAAGAAAAATGGAGAATAATGAGAGTAGAAGAAATAAATGTGAATTTGTAAAGAGATGGTGCAAAATGTGCTGCTTTTGTACAGGGTTATTAATGACCATATGGATAGTTTTAGCAATCACAATTCCAATTAGCGTGGCTGTGATAGAAGCAAAGAATGATACTAAACAAGAAAAAGAAACTAATATTAAAGAACAAGTTGTTTTAAGAAGTAGTGCAGAGTTGCATAAGGATAGGTCAGTAACAGATTTCTCAAAGAATGTTTTTACAAAATTGTTGTATGAGTATGTAAAAACAATGGAAGTGAGAGATTGTTATGTTTGTATGCAATTGCCTGCATCAGTATCTGAAGGTGTGACTTATCATCACTTACCTTTGACTTATGGAATAACATGTAGTGTAATAGCAAGTTTATTTTATAAAACAGGTAGATTAGAATCTTATTATACTGATATAGATAAGATATTTGCAAACATTCCTGTAGTGCCAGAACTTAACAAAGTAAAACCAGCAAAGGTTTTAGGAGAATTCTTTTAGAACATAGAAAATTAACGTTAGAAGAAATAGTTAGTGACAACCTTACCTGTGAGTTAAAGAAAGAAGAAAAAGTATTTCTAGACATGGTTGAGGAAAGAAGAATGAAATTTCAAAAAGAAGCAATAAAAGAGGAAGGAAAACGTTTATGGACGTTTGAGGAAGGAAATCATGAAGGGAAAAAGATAAATGCAGCAATGACATTAGACTGGCCGCAAACAGGAAAGTTGTGCATTAGGAGAAATAAGACAGTCTATGACAATTACTTTGTAGGTTCCAGTGTCTGCCATGACAATTATCAAATTCTGGGAGGTTGGGGATTCAAAGGTGGAAAAGATCCAATATTTCCAGGTATCTATTATATTTGTGGGAATAGAGCTTATTACAGGTTACCGGACCATTGGTATGGAACTTGCTATGTAGGCCTGGTCTTTCCAAAAATCTTTCACATGGACAGAGAAGAAAAGGGAACATACAAGATGATTAATAGATTTACACGTAGAAAGAGGGAAAGTTTTTCAGAAATTGTAGGTGATATTTTTGGAGCATTGATACCAGCAGTGGGAATATCTTTGAATGCATTTAAAATTCGGAAGTTATCCACAGTAGTAGATCGTTTGTCTACAGATACTGCGGGAGGGTTCTTAATGGTAAATACCGAAATGGTTGCCATGAGAGCTATGGTGATGCAAAATCGGCTTGCCCTTGATATTCTTTTGGCAAAAGAGGGTGGAGTCTGTGGAATGTTGAAAGTCCAACATTGTTGTACTTACATTCCGGATAATAGTGAAAATATACAGAAGTATATTACAAATATTTCAAGTCTGCACAAAGAATTAGTCCCACTGGAGGTTGAAAGTGTTTTGGGAAAACTTGGTAGAGGATTTTCCTCAGTAGCAAATTGGTTAACTAGGATGAGTAAACTAGTAATAGGGAAAGTTATAATAGTAGCAACTATAGTGATATTGTTAGCCATGACATTGAAAATAGTAATAACATGTATAAAGAGAAAAGTAAGACAGAATAAGATAAGAAGAAATAACAGAATAATGAGAGAAAGAGAGAGAGAAATGGGTGAAATTGAGTTGGAGAAAATGAAAGAAAGCATGTATAAAGAGACTAAAAGGCAAGATGAAGAAGAGACAGAGATATGAATAACAGAAAGTAAAGGATGAAAGACATGCTGCCTGAAAAGAAGTATGACTTGGGTTTTATGTGGTGATTTAAAAATCACCAAAGGGGGATTGATGGAGCAGTAAAAATAAAAAAATTTAACCCCTAACAAATTATATAATTAATTAATTAAAAATGTTCGTTTAAATGTATTAATCAACATTGTATATGTGGGAATGGTAATATGCTAATGTACGTGCTAAATAATCTACTAATGAATGTCCATGTGTCTAATCATAACGTAAGAATAAAAAGCGCACTAAATAAAATAAATGCATGTTTGTGCTTCATAGAAATAAAATGTGTAGTGGAAAAAACAATAGTGATGGTAAGTAAGGAGCAGCTTAAATGTCGCTTTTTGCTAGGTAACAACTAATTGGGGTACGTAGACGGGAGGGAAACGAAAGGGATATTTTTCTCTATTTTAATTATGTTTTATTTGCCTCAAATTAGTGCTTCTAAAATAGAACCGAGTGGCGAGATAAAATGGCCGCCAGTGGGAAGATGTGCGCAGGCGCAAGGGGACACGTGGTACGGGATGAGATTGAAGAAATCTGGAGCCTTGTGATGTCTCTGAGAGGCTAGGATGCAAGAAATGGTCAAGGCTGGTGTGACCTAATTGAACTGATAGTGTGCCGTGATGATCAGGAGAGAGTCCGTGGGAAAGGAGCCCAAGAGAAAGGACAATGACTGCGGAGTTCTTGAATGTGTCAAAAGAAGATACAAATGGACTGATCGAATCGGATGGAAATGTTTAAGCGTATGGGAAAGGAAATGATCCAAGGACCTTTGAATCCAAGAGAACTTGATTAAAGAATGAATAAGCTGACATGCATGGACCAATGAAAGAAAAGCGTGATATTAATGTTGCAACAGTTAGTTAGCAAAGTTAGAATTAGGGTATAAGAGGGCCTACTCTTAGTGGGAGGGGGTCAGTCGCGGTTGCAGTCACAGTCAGTTGCAGTTCGAGAGTCGTGGTTGCAGTAGAGGAGACGGGTTGCAGGTAGCTGATGCTGACGAGCTGAAGTTGCTGTTGCTGTCTTAACTTTACAGTTGAGTATGAGAATCAGGCTATTTCTAATCCCAAAGTTAGGTTAGAAATCATTAGGCTAAATTAGGAAGCTAGGCAGGTAACTAAGGTTTTTGGCTTCATGACAAAATTTCCTTTCTGCAATAAATTGATTATGCTTAATAAAATTGTGAATTTAAAAATGAATAATTGAATAAAGTATTAAAATCTTTTCATGCTTTTAAAATTATATAAAATTTAAGATTCTTTAAAAACCAAAATGACTCAGTGGTTATTTTCCTAAATGATTGTGACATGAGTAATTGGTTGATTGTGATTCAGCTGGTCTTAATCACTATGAACTAATTTCTTAAATGAATGATTCATCGACAAAACAATGAGCAGGAATATCTTAAGAAATAATTAAAAGAAAGTGACAAATTAAGGTAAATAGATATCCTTGCTCTTCCAGCGGTACACAAAAGGGTGTTCTCCATTTAGTTCTCATGCTTCTCCTAGGAGTACAGAATTTCATAAAGGTGTAAAAGGAAATCCAGGAGTGTGTGTGTGTTTAGGCGATGTTTATGGGCCCCATCGTCATGTGGATATGAGAAATATAGTTTGCCCCTGGATGACCTATAAGTAACCTGGGAGGAGGATAGTTTTTATTGTACGCGCTGCATCACATGAGTGTGGGCTTGCAGTCAGATATTGGGGTTGACATCATGAGGAATTTATTATGAGACATTATTATGAAGAGACTCACCAGACTCTCCTGTAGTAGCATTCACCAACCTCAATTGCCAAAAGCAACTAGGCATTTGAGTATTAATAGTGTCTCCAAAATATTTCTATTACAGGGCCTGGGTAAAGCAGACCCACTTTTTGGTTAGGTGCAGGAAGGTGCCCAATGTTCTCCTAAGGAGCAAACGTTTGCCACTGGATTCAGAGCCGCTGCTGATGTCATTAGAAATGTAGCTACTTGGTACAATGCCTTGCTCGCAAGTTAGAAAGATTGGCATTGCCAGTGCTTGTTTATAGCTCTCTTTCCAGATGATGTTGTATCTTCCACATTTCTGCTGCTGTTTTTCTACTGACCACTCTTTGGCACTTAAAAGCAGCAAACTGCTATAGTTTAAACGTGGCAAATCTATTGCCTACAAAACCAAAGAGCTCCTGTAGGCGTGTCAAACACAGAAAGCAACAAATAGGAGCAAGGCAACTGAGACTGACATGAAAGCCATCCAATCTTGAGCAAAGATTTGCTCTGTGGTGTATGGAATACCATGCTGTCTCATGACAACTGGTGATGTCTGTAGGAAGACTACAAAAATGATTTGTAGATGTTGAGTTCCAAATTGACTAGATGTGATGAATAAAATAAATCTGTGGGTTTGGTTAGTAAATAATTTATTATTTGAACTCAGCTGTGGCTCCTCCTTTATGGCGGAGAAGCGTTGCCCTACCTGCTGCGAGCGCAGCAGGCACACACATTAATGAAACGGCAATAAATACCATTTTATTAATGTGCCCCAGGCTCGCGCTGTTACAGCGCGAGGGCAGGCGGCGCGGCTGATTAGTGCAATTGCACTATTACTTCAGCCCCTCTCAGTGCGCAGGTCATATTGGCCAGCTGCCTACAGCCGGACAATCTGACCTGCGCACTTCAGAGCCTGCAATCCCAGGGCTGAGAAACAGTCGAGGGATTGCAGCCGCAGGCCCCCAGCCTCAGAATGAGCGCTGAGTTAGCCTGCTCCAACCAATCCTGGAGCTGATTGGTTGGTTTCGTGTTGTACAAGGGGGGAAGTCCTTCCCTTTCACCCCGAGTCCGAGGAGAGCGGCTGGACGCCAGGATGAATGAGACCTTATTCAGAGCCTACGTGCCAGTATAAATGGTTAGTGTTTTGGGCATCACTCCTCATCATAATGGAATGTTGTTGGCCACCGCTGTTTGAACTGGAAGAGACAGTTCAACTCACTTTTATTCACACACAATGCTTAATTTATGAAAGAAAGAGGGCCGGCGCCCAAATCTCTGCTTGGAAGCCTGCGAACGGTGCAATTAAATGTTATGGTGCCGAATACCAAGGCAGGGGTAGTGTTTAATCCACTACCAGACACTCTCTACCCCATATTCTCACTTTTGCAGGTTCCCACTGTCTATTTATGATGGTTTTGCACTCTTTTTCTTCTTCCAGCTTAACGATCTGTGTGTTTTTTTCTCTCTTGCACTCAGTAAGTATCTGATACTGAAAAATAAGTGCTGGTCCCCAAAAATAGGTGCCGGTGACCCCCACTGTCAACCACCGGCTCAATTTAAGCAATCACACACTTCCTGCGTTTGCCTTTTGAACTAAGTCTACATTGCATTTCTTTCGAGTGAAAAACATGAAACTCAGCCCAATATCATTGTCAGACACACTCAATGAGCAACTCCCTTATCGAGTCAGCACATACACAAAAGGAAAGAAGAAAAACCCTTTCAAAGGGCTTCGAGGGAGAGGTGTGGCGCAGCGGCCAGAGCAGCTGACTCCGGAATGCGGGGCTCACGGTTCGATCCCAGCTCAGCTCAGCATCATGTGACTCTGGGTAAAAGCTTGCTTAATCTCCCAGACGGCCCCCCAGTGCCTGGATACCCTTAGGGGTGATAAGTTTGCAGTTTACTAATGTGGAATTATTTTTATTTCAACCAGATGTTAACAACAGAACAGATCCTAAACTACCTACGCATAGTTCAAGTCTAAACACATTTTTAAGGGAAACTGGCGTTGCCAGAATGCATGGGCACATTGAGGAGAAGGCACAAGAAGGAAACAAAGGTAAAATGTAAGCAAAGCAAAGAATACAAAAATGAGGCTCAGGAACAGACGTAGATATGTATTATAATTTATAAAAGAACGAGAGGAGAACCGGAGCAAGGCTGGGACAGGGAATGGGCGGGGGGGGGGGGAGGCGGGGCTGCTGGCATTCTGGTCAAGGAGGTATAAACGGAGGCCTCATAAGAAGTGGGAGGGGAACAGGCAACTGAAGAAAGCCTGAAGAGATGGAGGCATCGAGTCACTGATACATTGCGTTATGAGCAAGAGCTCGACGCTCCGGTACGTATGCAAATTCAATGAGCAACAGAAAAAAGACACTGACTATCTGAATGAACAACTCGATGAGTCAGTCATAAATTTGAGATCCACAAGGAATATAAAAAATCATTTCACGTATGTGCTAAAGTAAAAATGGCTACCTATCTTCGTAAGCTATTTTTATGTGATTATCAGAAAGAGTCGTGTCAGCTTTATGATTCGGGTAAAAAGCTGCGTTTAACTGCTGTGAATTTCCGTTTGATTTGCAAATATCGATTCTAGCTCGAGTCTTGGGAGCAGCGGTTTTTGAAATCTTATTTTTATCAACTTTGTGATTCATCTCCATTTCTGTTAGCCCTTCGCCTTTGTTTTATTTGCTAACATTGTTGCCAATATCTTTTCCTAGGGTCTATATTGCTTTCAATAGTGGTGTCTGGTTTGTGATGCTCCTGGGTAAGCTCCAGTATGTGTGGAAGCTCCTCAATATTCCAAGTTTTGCCCTCATTTTCAGACTCCCCACATTTTCCTATTTAATTAACTGGAGAAAAATGCTCTGGAAATACAGGTACATTGGGAATTCCACGTGGTAAGCACGGAATTTGGCATGTTGAGTCCCATCCACTCAGGTCATGGAGGTATTTACTGCTCCTGATAAATACCTCCTCCTGTGCTGTTGGTAATTGCAGGGTAGCGCAATAACCAATCAGGGAAGTCTTTGAATTATTGCACTTAGGTGGATGTTGAGCCATCTTATTGTTCCTGTTTGCTTTTTTTGGTCCACATTGTCTGTGGTGGATACAACCCAATCTAAAGTTGCTGAAGTGAGACATGATCCCCAAAAGGTCCACTCAGGTCCTGGACCTCTGGTTGGCATCAGAATGTACTCCTTCTGAAGAAAAGGTGAAAGGTTTGGGTGCTTCACAAGCGCAAATGGGCCCACTCATGCAACAACTCTGCCACCAGTGACAATCGCCAATGAGACCTGCTCGTCACACCGACAATGGCCATCCACGATCATTGGCAACGTGAGAGGTGCACTTTGCACTACAGAGATGACAGCCCGCAGCGACCGCCAACGGTTCTTTGTGCTACATTAATGACCCTCTGTGGCACTTGACCGGCTCTTCATGCTACATTTACAGCCATCCGCAATGCTTGACAGGCTCTTCATTTCAAAAGCCTCCTCCTCTTTGTAGCCTCCTTTAAAGTGAACGGAACTGTTCGCGCCAGACTTGAGAAGGTAACTCTTCAGCAGGACTAACCTAGTCACTATATCGATGGCCGCGTATTTCTCTTGCCAGCAGAAGATAGTAGAAATTGAACAGGTACCTTAGAGCACTTATGAGAATGCATAACGGACACAATGCCACTCATAAAGTGATATGAACATTTATTTCATAGAGCATTGGCACTGGCAAACACACCACACCCCTTTGGTCTGTATCGCCTCCATAATGCCTACATGGTTGGGTATATTACATGGTTGAGGTTTCTGGCACTGATTGTTGGGGTGATCATAGTGAGTGGGGGAAGTAATAGAATTGTGGGAAAGGATGAGTACAATAAAATTTACATACTGCTGTTTACGGCTGATGATGCAGATAACATCACGGCCCGAGACCCATTAGGCACTTTGCTAAATGACTCCCACAAAAAGAATACTAACGTTACTGTCTTGGAACATTAAAGGCTTAAATAACACCCAGAAAGTGAGGAAAGTATTGAAATTGTTGGATAGACACAAAGTCGATCACGCTATGCTCCAACAGACACACTTTGATCGACTCTATCTGTCTAGCTTTGCTAGGCATTAGGGTCAATACAGGTTTTTCTCACCTTAGAGCACTTGCTACAGGGGAGTGTGTATTATGAGATGCAGCTCAATTGATTTCAGTCTGTTTAAGAAATTAGAAGACCCAGAAGGCAGATATGCGGTACTAACATGGACCTTCAATCATAGGAAGATAGTGCTGGTTGATCACGGATTCTTCAACCCATCCTTTCTATGCTTACACCTATTGAGGTGGAAATTGTGGTATGAGGAGATTTTAATTTAGTGTAGAATCCAGAATTGGAGAGATCCCAAGGAAGGGGTTCCCATAATGCACAGTTTGTGGGAACACCACACAACATCACGGACATGCTATGTTCGATTGATTCATGGAGACATTGCCGCAGGAAATAGAGGAAATACTCCTTCTGTTCCTCCCAACATGATACACTCTCACGACTACTGGCTGGTCGCACGCAAGGCAGTTCTCTGGATTCTTGAAGCTGCATCCCTACTCCCCACCCTTTCAGAACACTCCACTGTGAAACTGGTACTATCTGTGCCTTGTTCAAGGGTGCTCCGCTGTAGCTGGAGATTCCCTTCGCACTGTATTTTAGACCCAGTGTTCCGTGATGAACTGTGCACTGTAATAACAGAATTGTTTTCTGCAGAATGTGGGTTTGGTAGCAAAATATGCAACATTATGGGACGCTTTCAAAGCAGTGGCGTAGCTAGGGGGGGGCGATGGGGGCGGACCGCCCCAGGCGGCACGAGTTTTCGGGCGGCAGCCGGCCCCCCTCCCCTCGCTCTTACCTGCGGCCATTGCGGCCGCAAGAATCGGCCGCGGCCGCTACCACCCCTCCCACCCCCGCTCTTCTATCATTTTGCCCAGGGCGGCAAACGCAGGGGCCGCCACGGGCAGCCTAAGGCCTAGCTACGCCTCTGTTTCAAAGCCAGTATAAGATATAATATTTGCTAAATATGCAGTTATTCTAAAAGATATATGTGCACAATTGGCATACATGAAATTAAGGGATTAAATTAAAAAAAAAGTACATTGCCTTAAGTACCTAGATAAAGACACCTATGGGCATTTTCTTTTCTTGTTGCCCTCTTTAGTTTCCTCCTCAATCCTTTGACCTCTGGGTTCTGTAGCATTGTAAGGATGCCATGGGCCCTGGTGCAAGGAATGCAAATGTTCCCTTTGACTGTTGGGGCAGTAAAATACAGCATTTATCAAGATTTAATGGTCCTCTCAGGGCTCTGAGCCCTGGTGCACTGCACCTGCTGCACCAATGGTATCTACGCCCCTGCATGAGGTCCTTAAGCGTGCTTCAATGACCATGTGGTATTCTTTTTTTTCATGCTTTCAGTTGGTTCGGTGCAAATATGTAAACCTTCCCTAATTTGGGTGTCATCCTTGTGCAGCTGTTATTATCCGCTTTTCAGTTTGTTTTTGTGCTTCACAAGTCATCTCACAAGAGGTAATTCAGTTTAGGGTTTGAGCTGTTTAAATGATCAGTACAATACGGTAGAGGACAGAGGACAGAGGCATCCATCTACTCGGCACTGGAATGCCCAAAAAGAAATGTTAAACAAAGGAGGCCTTTTCACAAATATCACAAATGACCTGGTAAGCAGCATATTATCAGTATAGTGGTGTTTTCAGTGGTAATAACACACTGGGAAACTGTCAATACTATGATGTGTTGTCAGTGCTTAATTAGTAAAAAAAAAAGTAAGTGCCAAGGCCCAATTTATTTCATTGGAGAGATCACCGCAGCTTGCACACCCTGTTAATGCTGCCAAATGCAGAGTATATTGAAGTTCGAAACGATCTGCTCTTCTAAAAAATAGACAGACACCGCCACCATGTGGTGACTGTCAGAAAAAAGCGTCAGTGTTAACAAATAATTGCTTGTGCCGAGCACTGGCAAACACCAGCACAAATTAAGCACTAGGTGTGGTATTTATCAAGTGTGGTATTACCATACCATACCATTCCAAGTCCCGCTTCTTGGAGTACAGATAAAGCAGTAACATTAGTTTTCCCCCTCTTCTAGGGCATGAAAATGTGGAATTGTGCCGTTTTTTTCCTGCTCCTTAATGTGGCGAATGTTATTTTGGGAAAACTCAAAGATTTGCCTGAATAGTGATTGCCAGCAGAATCATAATGAAAGTCTAAATCTATGAGCCTAAGTGGAGATTGAGATATTTATCACACGTGCTAAAATCTGATTCCCTGACGTACAAAATTTTACAGGTGTGTTAAATATCTTCCATTACAAGTGTTTTCCTTCAAAATTGGACTGAAATGTAGACTTTTGTGCTCCCATAACCAAAATTTGCATGGCAAAGTGTTTGCCAACCTTGTTTGCATTGCATATATTAAGCTTGGGCAGTGAACTCTGCTCCGTTCGCGGAGTTTTCCGCATTCCGCGGAGCACGCAGAGTTTGGGAAAACTCAGCCAAGCTGAGTTTTTTCCTCTCTCGCCAACGTCAAGTTGGTGAGCACGAGCGAGGAAAATCCACCTCCCGGTGAAATTTCTCAACGTGGGCGGTCGCGGATGGTCATGACCGCTTGCATTGAGAAACCATCCGTTCGGGTAGAAAATCTACTCGCGTGGCAAGAAAAAAAGCAGCACCCTCTTGTGCTGCGCATGGTGTCATTCAAGCTGATTTGTTAGTCTGGAAAAAACACACAGCACTGAAAATCAACGTGAACGGCATGACCAAACGACTCCGCCGTTTGCGGAACTCCGCGTAGTGCAGTGGGGTCTTTTGGTCACTTCACGGAGTTCAGCATAGCAGAACTCTGTGAACTCTGCCCAGGCCTAGTATATATCGTCAGGTTATATCTGCTAGTGTGTACCTCAGTAAAACTCTAATCCGACACCTGTACAAACAGGGTTTAGCGGTGGGGTCGGAATTCTATAGCATGCTTGTAAATAAGGGCCTAAGAAGGGAATTCAGGTGGAACAACTGAAAAATGTCGAAAGCAGCTGACACAAAACTATTTACAACACACAATGCCGATTTTACAAACATCTAAAAATGTTACTGAAAAAAACTATTTGAAAGTAGCTGAATTGTCATGCACACATATTAATGGTGCAGAAACATCAAAGCAAAAAAGAGCAGAATAGGAAAGGGAGGGAGAACAGGAAGTGGAAATTAATATATGAAGATGCTATTATATTTAAATGATGTCAACTAGAAGCGTCCAAAGCACAGCTCGATGCTTCCAGAGGGAGGACAGGATGTTCAATAAATACTAATTGAGAATTTGCATGATTCCCCTGAAATACCTCGGGTGACGAGTGGCCAATTGTTCCTCTGAGAAGATTAACAAATTTCATAAACTAATGTCCCCCAACGAGGCAATAACTCCACTGAATATTCAAAAGGAGTAGTTAGCCCTGCACCGCTGGGATTGTTTCTGCGATTTATCACTTCAAAGAATAACTCCCCCTGGAGCAGCATGCCTTTTCAACACTTTTAGAAAGTTTTTGAACTGCATGGAATCTGTCTCATCTTTCTTAGACACAACTGTAACGAGGTGCTGTTTTCCAGGAAGTTCGCCTACACCAGTTGTCTTCAAACCTTTTAATGCCGCACCCCCAGTGCAAAACAAAACCACCCCCCCTCAAAAATGTTCACAGTAATTCTATTAAACTTGCAATATTTAAATATGTCTATTTAACCATTGCAGGTAAGTTCTGTCACCGTTTTAAAAATACAATGAAATACATGATTGTCAAACATACTATTCTGGTCAGGCAGGCCTTACTAACGTGTAAAAGTATCCACAGTGTGATTATTAGAAACGGGGGTGGGGGATTTGAAGAATATTTTGAGTTTCTTCGCTTTTGACACCTTCTCCCAGCCACGATATAATTGACAAAAGATTTTAGGGGTGGCCCGTTACAGGGCGGCGAACTGGAGCTCATTTTTTTCCACTGAAACAAAGCACTGTTATCAACATCTTTTGGCTAGAGCCTGGTGCCCCCCACCAGGGTTCACTTGAGCCCCCACCCCCCAGTTTGAAGACCCCTGACCTACACTCTACCTTTCCTTTTAATGATTTGCCACTGAGTTTGAAAAATAAGCAATGCATTGTGCCTGCAGAAGTGAAATTGCGTGGCCTTTGACCGATGACATCATCTGAAGTGAGACCACATGCCCTTTGACTCAGATGAACAGATACTTTGCTTTGTGTTTTTTTATATTTTGCATTGCAAGATTGGAGAAGCCTGTGACATGTTAAACTGTGATTGATAACAGGAAGAAACAACCAGCTACTAAACAGTAAAATGAGTAAACTCATAAAGGTTGTATTGTATGTGTTGCAAAGCTGGCCACAGGGTGCAAGCAGCAGCACAGTGGCATAAACTCTTAAATGGCACTGAATGCCTCTGTCCATCCCAGGGAACAATGCTTTCAAATGCATGGAAAGCTCATGTGACTGCCTGCGAATACTGACTGATGCAGAGATGGAGGCCTGTGAGGGACAGCAGACCGCTATTCCTGCATTCACGGTCTCTGAATGGGAACGGTCTGCCCCCCGGGGTTTTTTGGGGGAAGTGGTGCAGTCCAGAGCACTGCACAGAGGGTTGGGATATATTTGGGCTTTTCTATAGCCCAGCATATATAGTCCTCCATTTTGAGTGCCAGCCACCATTTTAACGTGGTGACACAGTGGCTGGCACTCCCCGCTAGTTTTTGTGGTGGTAGCTAGGCCGGTGTGGCGTGTGGTAGGTAGGGATAGTGAGAGGTAGTTAGGGCGGTCGGGGTATTTTTCTCCCATCCTCCTACCTATGAAGAACGATCGGGTTGCGCAGGCGGTCCGCCTGTTGGAGGCAGCAGGGAGGCTGGATCTCCTGAAGGACGGGGCCGGAGCGAAGGCACGCCCCCGGCGGAAGTCTGCCGGGGGGGGTCGCAGCAGCAGTGTTGGTCTGCGCACCAGACCTTCGGCCTCTCAGCAGGTAAGGGGGAGGGGCCATTCGCGAGCGTGGAAAGCGGCCCCTCACGCAAGTTTGAAAGTAGCCTGCAGGGGCGAGGGGTGGGGCGAGGCGATATGCGGGCTCCACCTGGGCAGCGGGGCCGCGGAAAAATGAAGCAGCTGTCGGGTGAGGCCCCCCCACGGGGAAGTGAAGGCCTCACCAGCAAGGCAGACAGCAGCAGGGTGCGAGGCCTCCGAGGACACAGCGGAGGCCTCGCCTGAGGCACCGGGGGCGGGGTCATGTAGCAGGATGCCTCGCATGTGCTCGGCGAGGCCTCACGAGTAGTGAGTGGGGCGGGGCTGAGGTCAGGGAGCCTGAGGCCCCACACAGCACCATGCAGCAGGGGGAAGGGGCAATGGGCTATCCCTCACATAAGGAGGTGGTGGGGCTTGAAGAAAAGATAAGCCAGCTCAGGGCATTGAGGGCCCTAGAGGCCCCAGTCCTGTGGTGGACTTTAGGGAAGTATACAGGCAGTGGATGGAGGAGGGGGGGGAGAGTGGGAGGTGCCAATTGCAAGCCAAGGGGCGGTGGTGGGTCAGGGAGTGGTTTGGAGAAGGACTCGTGGCTGGGCAGAGCTCCGTTGGGGCCAAAGAGGGGTTGCTCTGGGGCTTTGGGGGAAGGGATCCGGAAAGGGTTTGGGGGAGGACAGACCAGGGGCCCCTGGGCTGGGGGATCCTAGCGGGCTGTCAAGTGGGGAAGATGCCTTGGTATGGAGTGATGGGGAGGATCTGGGTGGCGGAGGGGAAGAGGGTTGGGGCAGGGTGCTGTCGCTGGACAGGCATTGGGTGATGAAGCCCCCACGTAGGGTCTATGGCACGTCAAGGGGCTACGCGGGACATGCTGGGGGGAGCAGGGGTCGGGGGGAATGGCAGGGTTCAGAGGCGGCTCTCTGGGCGGGGCTCTAGTGCTCCCCCGGGCAGAGCGGCGCTACAGGGGATAGGGGCCCCACCAGGCATTGGGTTTGGCATGACCAGTCCACCAGGCCATGTTCCTTTTTTGCAGAGTGGCGTGCGTACAGGGGTGCCCGACTCGGGTCGGCCCTGTGCGGCTCAGGGGCCCAGAGGAGAAGAATCAGCGAAGCCCTGAGCGGCTAGCTGGCATGCGACGGTGCACCCCAAGATCAATGCCACAAGTGGGTACAGCGCAACCCCGGCGGTGCACCAGGTGGAAGAATTCAGAGCATACTCCACCACCTTGGATCAAGGGCATACGTACACCACAGCGGTAAAAGGTTTGGGGGGGCAGGGTACAGCCCCCTCGAGTGAGGTTCCAGCACAGGTTGGGGGAGATAGTGCTGGTGAGGGGACACACGTTCTGCTAGATTATGACGAAGACAGTTTGGAAGAGGGGGAGCTGAGGGAGGAGTTGGAGACACATTGGTGGGAGGAGGGAGCAGCGGGGGAGTCCGCTAACATATATACTCCTAATGTTTTTTCAGGAGGAATGAACCAAGCAGTGCCGGGCGGGTGTGGAGAACCATGGTCCATAGTTGGCAGCGAAACGTCGGGCCCCAGAGCGGTCACTGACATTAGCACCAGATAAGAAGTCAAAGCAGAGGGTGCATGCAGGGGCAGAGGGGAGGAAGGGACCCAGGGAGGGAGGGGCTAGGAGCAGCAGGGAGGCCCCCATCCAGAAGGTCTCGGTGGGGACCGGGGACAGAGAGCCTTTATCAGGTGGGGAGGCCCACATAACCATGGTATCCATAGGGGTGGAGGCCGGGGAGTCCCACGCCAGCGGGGAGGCCCGCTTACAGAAAGGGCGATACGTGTGGGACACCGGAGTGGGGACAGAAGACCCCCCGGATGCGCATGGCTCAGGAAGTGTCTAACCCAGCAAAGACAGAAGGCAATCGGGAGATAGGGGTAGGGCAAGAGGGCGACCAGAAGGACTCTGGGGACAAAAAAGAAAGCATAGACGTGAAATTCAAGAGGCTACCATACATGGGCACAGCAAAACCTTTGGGAGCGCATTTAATGCCATCGACGAAGGAGAAAATCTGGAAAGGGGAGTATGTAGAGATTCTAAAATTACTACACAGGGAACTCAGGTCTAAAGAGGGCTCTAAGGAAGAGGAGTTAGAGCTATCCAAACGCCCGCGGGTCCCGGTGACCATTGAAAACTGGACCGCAGCTTTCCTTATATATGCCAGTGTGTACTGTGAAAGATATCCAGAGAGGGCGGTAGCCATATTCAAGTACATGGATGTCATTAGGAAGGTGTCTACAAAAAGGGGGGACTAAGGGCTTTTTTTACCAGGTCCAGCATACATGCCCAACAATTGATCAATACAGAAGGGTATGCAGTTCCTCACTGAATAATACAGGTTGCATAAGAGAGCAACCGCTCACTTAATATCTAGATAGTGGAGGGGAATTCCTCTTTTTGGAATTAAGGCCCTCACACACCCAACCAGCTAGGTGTCATGCTTCATCATTGGGTCTGCTCCTCGTCGGGTCGGCGCAGCAATACCCGACAGGCACCCTCGAAGGGGTTCTTTGGCAGAGATCTTTTATTCCTTGCCGTAAGGTGCAGTGCGTGTGAGGGGCCTAGTGAGTGTAGATGTAAAGGGAAGTGAGGCTAAAACAGGAAATAGAGGTCCAATCAGAACTATTTTAATGAGTTTGGCCCCTATCCTCATTAAAACTAAGTGTGGCGCACCCCTGCAGTAGTGTTACAGGGTACCGCGCTCTAAGGTCAACATGTTTCTTGCCTAACTGTCATGTAGATGGCAATTCTTCAGGACCGGTAGCAAATTCTATCTACACTATCAATGGTGGTCAAATGTCGCAAAAGTGATAGACCACATACAGCTCCCTAAGTGTGGTACCTGTCAATCTAGAAGGTCAACCTGTAAGAAAAGGGAAATTCACAGCATAATTAATTGCATGTTTTTGACATTCGTCACACAACTTAACAAGCATTTGCAATGCAATAGGTCTCGCATTTGCGAAAGTTTGAGCTATTGGCATTGTAAATGACAATGCCTTTTATTTATGTGTTTTGAAAACCTGCAATTGGTTTGTAAACGTGCACTTGGTACTTACAGTCCTTGCTTATGAGAAGCAAGGCTGGCAGTAAAAGAGGCGCAGTTGCTGCCAGCCTTGTTTCTAGTAATGCGAGACCTATTGAATTGCAAATTCTTTTTGGCAGCAGTATTAAGAAGCATTTGCAATGCAATAGGTCTCACATTTCTAAAAGTTAGACCTATTGGCGTTGTAAATGCTAATGTTTTTTATTTAGGTTATTTTGTTTGCCGGGGTGGAGGAACTTGGCTTCCGAGACGGTATGTGTGTTCCATGTGTGGCTAGTGAGTGCATGGGGTATGGCAGTGTGCTATACAAACACTTTAACTCATTTACGAGGACTTATTTGACAAAATAAACACAGGTAGGGTAAAATGATGCATTTGAGTACGTGGTGGGGCGGGTTAGGGGAGAGAACGGGGTGCAGTTTGTCCCACATTACAACACAATAAAAGCTCAACCGAATCAGTGCGATTTAATTTAAAATCAAGTTGAGCAAAGAAAAATATTTGGCTTTTTATTAATACATACAACAGTCTCTGCAAACAAACCAAGGAGCATCGCTGTACAGTAGACATGTCATATTTTTATACCAGCACTGAAACCGTCAGTAAAAAAACAACGGTGCCCCCTTGAAAGGGGTATGGTCTGGGGCAATCGACTGACTGGCACGCATGTCAGAGATTTTATCTGTGAGCACCTTCTAGTACACGATTTTTTAAACCCATGTTCAATCTGAAAAACAGAATGTACACAGTTCTAAAGCAGGAAGGCTCTCCATATATGTTTTCTATGGACAAATACATCTCCGAAAAAACACCTGATACTTAAAGGGCACTCCACTGCACTAGCACAACGAACCAGAAAGTTGCTTCCAGAAATATGACAAAAGCATACCAGGCGAAGAAATGGCAACAAAAAAAAAGACGTACCTCACAGCATGACGTAACTAAATGTCCTCGAAAAAAAAAAATTGTAAGTGAAATGCACCTAAATCTGCAATCCTGCTTCGTGACAAAAAACAACTTGTGTCTACACCATCTTCTCTTATTAACTAACGAAGTAAAAGTACACAATTTACTCACCGAGTTCGGATAAACGGAACGTAGTCAGTCTATTGCTGAAATGTAATTAGTTCAAAACAAACGTGACATGCGCGTTTAAAAGGTGCTGGTTAGTCAATCGAAAACACGTGATTTGCCCACCATATGTGATGAAACTAAACAAAACACTTCGGATATATTGTACAACCCAAATATTGACAAAGCCTAAATACACCATATGTTGTAAGCGATGCGTGCAACAAATAATTACGTTTTTAAAAATAAACAACACACAGGAATTAAATAGGAATAAAAGAATAAATACAATGACAAAACCAATGCCGCACAGACCTGGTTATTGACCCCGGTCTGGGTAGTTACGCACCTTGGACTCTGACATCAGGTGGACGGTGCGAGATACAGGGCAGCTGACTGCATATGGCAGCAGGAGAGTAAGGCACTGGAGCTGACTACAGGCGCTTCAGCCGGAGGCTACGTGGGGACCCAGAGGGAATGAGTGCAGCGGCACTGTCAGTGGGAGCACTGCCAAATGTAGGCTACGGGTCTGCCGGTGCATGGGGCTGCACGGAGGCGGGCAGTGACCATGACAGGTAAGTGCACCCGCTCTGCTATTCAGCTCTGGTGTGTTAGTTATTCCTTATGTCCTCCTCTGAGCTCCTGGCTATGCAGCGCTACTGTTTTCAATCGCTGCAAGTTTCTGAGTTGGCAATAGTCGCGTTAATGTCAGGCGAACTGTTTGTGGATCCCACGATGTGAGAGCCAGAGCTGGGAGTACGGCGGACTGAGTCTGCACGGCACGCCCAGCAGCTTGATGCAGCGGCGGCTGCCCGGGAGTAGAGTGGGGTGCCGCCATAGAAATAAGTAATAGACACTTACACGCATACACACATAAACAAGAATTTGTAAATGCATTGTGTTTGATGAAGTGATGAAGGGCCTACCACAGCAAGGCATTCCCTCCATGCTTTATGAAATGGACGGAGTCGGAGGAATTTGTAAATTGCGCTCTGCTGGCTGCTAAAGTGAGGGTCAGTCGAGCTGTGTTATACTGCAGCCTGCTGCTGTCTCCTGAGTCCCAGCTGCCTCCTTTGTAATCCTCCGCTGCGGCACCAATATATGGCATGAACAACAACACCAGAGCTAAGTAAAAACGCCAGCATGCACTGGAATGGATTATGGTGGTGATATCAACGCGCAGTGAGAAAGTGCTTGGCATGATGGGATATGTAGTCCCTGCAACTCCTGCTATTCGGGCACTTCAGTTCAAAGGAAAAAAGGACTACATATTCCGGGATTCAGCGGAACATCCATTGCATTCCAAAAGCGGACAAAAACAGTAGTTAGGCGCCGCTGCTTCCGGACTAAACGGAAGTCAGTCTCAAATAAAGAGCCTGTAAAAACCAAGCTAACACGAGCTATGGCAACGTTCAACAAATAGCAAGCGGCAGCAGAAACTACTGTCAATAGGCGGAGTTTCACCCAACACATACAGATTACTTGATGCCTCATAGAGGCAGCGCATGCGCTGCCTTATGCGAGACCTAAAAATGACCGTGCAGCACTCAAACTGTGAGGAAGACATGCTTCACGCTGAAGTGCTGTGACCATACATGAGTCGACGACGTTAAAATCAGATAAAAGATGTTCATTATCTTAGTGTGGCCGAGTGGCAGCAAATTTGTAGTAACTCACCCCTTTGGGGTCAGTGGTTCATGTCAGCGTATTCCGGCAGGTGTTGACACTGAAAAGACTAGTGCCCTGTGAAATGGGAATGAGGAAATACATGGTAAAACGAGAGGTAGTATAATATCAATAGTGGCCCCACCTGTCGCAGTGGCCAGGGATTCAAAGGACACCGTCAGGCCAAGGTGTCCAATAAGTTTGGTTACGAGTCCCAAAGCGTGGGGTACAGAGAGGGGCTGTGTCAGAGTGCTCGAGCAGAGCGGTATGGCGCGAGGGGGCATACTACAGCCCAGCACCCAAAACGAGTGCACCGAGATGGGACGGGATCGTGCCAACCAGGGTGCCCTCTGGGGCCATGGCGACTACGCCACTCTTCTGCGCAATACCGCAATGCCAGGAGATTCAAAAACAATGCAGCCAGCGGCCCGTAGTATCACTACAAAATGACCAACACCATACGCGGCTTTCTTAGGTTACCTGATTCCGTCCTCGGGATCCTTTTCACCATTCCATCATGGAGCCCACCATTTCTAGGTTGAGGTTAGCGCCCTAGCGCATTTCCCAGTGAAACTGAGAGACCCGCCTCCTTCTGATGCCGACCGCGAGCTTAACAACGCCATGAATCTGCTGGCAGTTACCTTCCGGTTCCGGCAGAGTGAGGGGTAGGTCCTCCGACACTTCACAGAAAAGACGCGTAAGTAATTGACCCTTTAGTTCTAACATGGCATTGTCCTTGGATTCCCTGGCATCTTTGCCCGAGGTGAGCCCTTCCAGTTTGCGATACTACGGGCCGCCGTCTGCATTGTTTATGAATCTCCTGACATTGCGGTATTGCGCAGAAGAGTGGCGTAGTCGCCATGGCCCCAGAGGGCACGCTGGTTGGGCACGATCCCGTCCCATCTCGGTGCACTTGTTTTGGGTGCTGGGCTGTACTATGCCCCCTCGCGCCGTACCACTCTGCTCGAGCACTCTGACACAGCCCCTCTCTGTACTCCATGCTTTGGGACTCGTAACCAAACTTATTGGACACCTTGACCTGACGGTGTCCTTTGAATCCCTGGCCACTGTGACAGGTGGGGCCACCATTGATATTATACTACCTCTCTTTTTACCATGTATTTCCTCATTCCCATTCCACAGGGCACTAGTCTTTTCAGTGTCAACACCTGCCGGAATACGCTGACACGAACCACTGACCCCAAAGGGGTGAGTTACTACAAATTTGCTGCCACTCGGCCACACTAAGATAATGAACATCTTTTATCTGATTTTAACGTCGTCGACTCATGTATTGTCACAGCACTTCAGCGTGAAGCATGTCTTCCTCACAGTTTGAGTGCTGCACTGTCATTTTTAAGTTGTGTGACGAATGTCAAAAACATGCAATTAATTATGCTGTGAATTTCCCTTTTCTTACAGGTTGACCTTCTAGATTGACAGGTACCACACTTAGGGTGCTGTATGTGGTCTATCACTTTTGCGACATTTGACCACCATTGATAGGGTAGATAGAATTTGCTACCGGTCCTAAAGAATTGCCGTCTACATGACAGTTAGGCAAGAAATATGTTGACCTTAGAGCGCGGTACCCTGTAACACTACTGCAGGGGTGCGCCACACTTAGTTTTAATCAGGATAAGGGCCAAACTCATTAAAATAGTTCTGATTGGACCTCTATATCCTGTTTTAGCCTCACTTCCCTTTACATCTACACTCACTAGGCCCCTCACACGCACTGCACCTTACGGCAAGGAATAAAAGATCTCCGCCAAAGAGCCCCTTCGAGGGTGCCCGTCGGGTATTGCTGCGCCGACCCGACGAGGAGCAGACCCAATGATGAAGCATGACACCTAGCTGACTGGGTGTGTGAGGGCCTTAATTCCAAAAAGAGGAATTCCCTTCCTCTATCTAGATATTAAGTGAGCGGTTGCTCTCGTATGCAACCTGTATTATTCAGTCAGGAACTGCATACCCTTCTGTATGGTCATTAGGAAGGCCCATCTGATTTTTGGGGGCAATGCTTGGGCCCAATACGATGAGGAATTCCAGGCCCGGCTAGCGGTGGACCCGGATGCCCAATGGGGCGAACTAGATAAGGATTTATGGCAGCACACCATGGGGCAGCGAAATTTGGTAAGACCATATTTACAGCGAGTGCATTGCCAATAGTATACAAGCCCTTTCAAGGTCGCCCCACCCGAGGCAGGGTGGGAGGGAGCATAAGGACCAAGGGGACTCAAATGGGAGCATGCTGGGATTACAACAAGGGCTTATGTACAAGAGAGCTCTGCAAATTCCACCACGAATGTTCCAAATGCTCGGCCAGACACCCGTTGGTCGCCTGCTTCTCGGCTGGCACTTCCACTGCCACGGAATACGGGCAACAACAAGGGAATGCAGGGAGTCAGACAGGAGCGCCCCAGGGAAACCAGTATGGACAGGGGGGATTCCGGTCAGGTAGGGGAGCACAGGGATCTGGTGGGAAAGGCTCATACACCCAATAACATTGAAAAATTGGCTTTCTGGCTCTCTTTTTACCACAAAACAGACGACGCTGAGGTATTGCTATGGGGGTTTAGAGAGGGTTTCAGGGTGGGATACAATGGCCCAAGGGTACGCCGTTGGGCGTCCAATTTAAAATCAGTGGCGGAGCACCTGCAGGTGGTTAGGGAGAAACTGTTTAAGGAAATTCAGGAAGGGAGAATGGCAGGCCCATTGATGCATGGCCCATGGATCAGTTAGTAGTGTCACCCATTGGGGTAGTGCCCAAGAAAGAAGCAGGCCAATATCGCCTGATTCAACACTTGTCTTGGCCCGAAGGCCAGTCAGTGGATGAATTCATATCTGCGGAGCAAGTGTCAGTAACATACTCGTCAGTGGATGTAGCACTGGCTTTGGTGGAGAGGGTCGGACAGGGGGCGCTGATAGCAAAGAGCGACATCAAGTCGGCCTTTCGTTTGTTGCCGGTACACCCTGCCGACTTCCAACTGTTAGGCATTCAGTTTGAAGGCCAATGGTTTGTGGAGAAGGCTCTTCCTATGGGCTGTTCCATCTCGCGTGCCCTCTTTGAATGTTTTAGTACATTCCTACAGTGGTTATTCACGTGGCACATGGGGTGGAGCATATCACACACTACTTAGATGATTTCTTCTTTGTAGGGACGGCGGAGACTGGGGACTGTCAGAGATCACTGGTAAGTTTCCACAGTCTGATGGCGGACTTGGGAGGTGCCCTTTGCCCCAGAAAAAACAATGGGGCCCATGACGAGGTTGGCCTTTCTGGGTATTGAAATTGACTCGGTAGCCGGGGAGGCCCGGTTGCCAGAGGACAAGCAGACCAAGATGGTAAACCTACTGAACACAATGCTGGCAAAAAAGAAAGTTACAGTGAAGGAAGTGCAAACGCTCCTGGGCCATTTGAACTTTGCCTGTAGGGTAGTAAGAGCAGGGAGGATGTTTTGTAGGCATATAGGTTTGTCCCTTTCGGGCCTCCACTTGCCTCATCACCATCTACGACTGACAGCAGGGGTGCGGGAGGATCTGCGCATGTGGAAAGTTTTCCTACACAACTTTAATGGCATTCCTCTGACATCGTGGGTGGACATGGACTGGGATGTATAGATTTTCTGACGCTGCAGGTGCATGCAGGTTTGGCCTGTACTGGCAGGGACACTGGTGCGCCGAGCAATGGCCTCCAGCATGGAGGGAGGGCAGGCACAGCATCACTTTCTTGGAGTTTTTCCCCCTAGTGGTGCCTGTCATGAAATCTTGCAATCAGATGCCTCACAAACTAGTCCTTTTCAGGGTCGACAACACGTCAGTGGTTCAGGTGATGAACAGGCAGTCTGCCAGGGAGCCACAGCTATGGCAGCTGCTGCGAATTTTTGTACTGCATTGACTTAGATTTGACATTGCCTTCAGAGCCCGGCACGTTCCCGGTGTGGACAATGACATTGCTGATGCTTTGTCTCCTTCGCAGTGGGAGAGGTTCCATGGGCTGACCACGGATGCGGATTAGGAGAAGACTCATGTGCCACAGGAACTATGGTCTGTAGGAGAGAAAGGCTGCTACTTTTGGTAGCCAGATCCTTAGCCCCGTCAACGAGGAGGGCTTACCTCCAGGCTTGGAGGGAGTTCTTGAAGGATGGGGCGCAGAGGAGGCAACAAGAGCGGGAGAGGGTGGAGGACGTCATCCAATTCATACTTGGGCTCATTGAGAAGGGGCAATCTAGGGTGACGATAGCAGGGAAGCTGGCGGGCATATCCTTTATGAGCAAGCTTTGGTGGGGGTACCCCCCATTCACGGGGGAGTTGGGAAAAAGTATCCTGGAGGGTTGGGCGAGGGAGTCAGGCCCCGCGGGGGCCAAAATGGAGGCCCATGACATTAGACATCCTAGTGCAAGTGATTCAGTCGCTTCCAATGCTGTGCACTAATGACAGGGAGCCGTGGATGTTTTCGGCCATCATGTCTTGGCTGTTTTTTGGGGCGTTTCGGGTTTCAGAACTCCGGGGGGGGGGTAAGGGCAGCAGGGGATTGTGCTAGGAGTAGGTGTTTTTCTTAGATAGCGGGCCCGGGTATGGCTATACAAATCCAAAACTGACCAGAGAGCGGTGGGTCAAGAAGTGTTCTTGAAAGCCTACCCGGTGGCAGTGGTTTGCCCCTTACGCTGCGCCGCAAAACTTTGGGTCGGGGCGTCTAGCTCGGGAAGATTCTTCATTCACAGGGAGGGGAAACCAGTAACGGCCTTCCAATTGCTAGCGGTATTGCGCAAGGCATTAAAAACTGTGGGCCTGGATTCCAACCAGTTTGGGATGCATTCTTTAAGGATTGGTGCTGCAACAGAGGCTAGCAGACGGGGTTGGGGGCCCAACAGGATAAAAGACCTGGGGAGGTGGAAATCGGGTTGCTTTAGGTCATACATCAGAGGAGAGGGAAATGAGTGGTTATAATGGTAGGGTTGGCATATTTATTTATTTTGCAGGTTCGGTGGCCGGCCCCTGGGAGGCAGGGATGACAGTCTGGATCGTGGGCCACTCGTTCGTTAAATGGGCAGAACGACATGCTAGGGCGAGCTTTCACGGGGCCATCCTTAGTTTTAACTCAGACTTATACTCGATCACATGGAAAGGGAAAGGTGGAATGCGATGGAAGGAGCTGATACCGTGACTGAATAGGCACAAGGGGGGCGGGAGTTGTCCGGATGTGCTCATCATTCATTTGGGGGAAAATGATCTGGTGGCTCAAAAGGGATTGGCTTTAATAAAGGAGATGAAATGGGACCTTAGGCAGACTCGCAAGTTGTGGGCAGGTTCCCACACTATGTGGACAGAGTTTATACCCAGGAGAGTGTGGCGGGGGGCTATCAAACCATCGGCTACTGACAAAGCCAGGAGGAAACTGAATAAAGAAATGAGGGCCTTTTGCAGGGATAACGGCATTGGCAGGATCCAACATTCTGACTTGAGATTTGAGGAAGTGGAGTTCTTTAGAGGGGATGGAGTTCACTTGTCTTTTTTGGGGATGGAGCTTTACCTGCTCCAGTTGAAGTTGGCTCTAGCCAAAGTTTTGGGGGCTGAGTGAGAAAGGGCTATGCCTGTATTGGATCCCTACTGACCAGGTCAGGCGGGGGGGCACATTACCCTGCCCCCCCGCCCCCGGCTGACCTGGCCCTGGGTGGCGGTCGGCTGAGAAGTTGCCAGGATTTACACAAGTTTATTGTTTGTCAGCGGCAGTTCAGGCTGAAGGGGAATGGGTAGGAAGTTCACGCCTGGATGTCATAGGAAGTTAAAAACGTTAGGTAGGAAGTTCAATGAGGTTCAAAGGGTAGTTGAGGTAGGAAAAGGGGAATGGTTTTTAGAGGTCCCACTTTCTGTTGAGCATCTCTGATGCAAGTATGTTATTCAAATTTGAAGAGGTTATCGGGGGAAGGGCTCTTTTAGGGGTGGGGGTAGTTGATCTTAGGGAGTTATATGTATAGTGAGGCTATAGTTTTGCAAGGCAAAGGCCCAGGTTATATTGTAATGTGCACCTGTCTCAATAAAGCGGCCTTTTTCACACAACCCAGTTGTCAGTGGTCTGTGCTGCCCCCTCTTCCCCAATACAGAGCTTTTCTTTTATAAATACAGTCCATGTCCCTTTCAGGGCTAGGGACTGATTTAAAAAAAAAAAAAAACGTACTTTAAGTTAATTCCAAGGGGGGGACAGTCAGTGAACTCTTGAGTTTATATATGCTTCCCCCCCCCCCGGTCAAACATACACATTCACAATGTGAAAGCTGTCTCCTCTAGGGAGTCAGTGGCAGATCAATGATTTACAATTGCACTTGTGTCATTTGCACTTTGGGCAGATTACAGGCTTTTCAACAGCAAAAAGGCTTACTACATTTATGCAAATTGCGGGTGTGACCCCGTTCTAAAAATTCTGCTAAAGATTTAAGTCATAAAGGGGAAAAACTATAATGGTACACTTCACCAGTCATAGTTCCTTATAATTATACAAGAAAGACACTTCTCTGAAATGTGCAGATTGGAAGAAAGGAGGAAGCGTGTTTTTTTTAAGTACAGAAGTTGCATGAAAGAGGGTAAACGCAGTGAGAGAGGGAAGCTTTCTCTGAGGATTATAATCTGAACAATTGGTGACAAACAACCAACCACAGATTCAAGCTTGGCTCTCTGACATGAACCTAGATGGTGTCTCAAACAGCTGACAGACTAAGCAAAATCCCTTTAATTCACCCTCAACATAGACCTCACATTTGAACAACACATTTCCAGATACTGCCAGCTCCCCTCTCTACAAAACGAAACCTTTTGCCTAGAAGACAATTTCTGAAGAAGAGTGCAAGCCCGGGTTCTACTAGAACAAACTGTCCCTGCCACTTGGAAAGTTTTGTATCATTCTCCCAGCTCTAGTCCTGATCCGTGAGAGTTCCAGCATCCGGTTCCTGGATGAAGAAGCGGTCTGGGGCAAGGACGTCGCGTTAGGTAAGTTTTATTTAATAATATTTTGTGTACACGCGATCCTCCACCCAGTAGATGCCAGCCACCACTGTTAAATACACAAACCGGGGAGGGGCAATGTGTATGAGTCACCTAGCAATAACTTTGTTACAACCATTCCCCCACGTATGATGCCTACTAATCCAGGGGACTCTCTATGATCAGGGGGAGGGTAGCATATTACTTTTTTACGAGTAATGTCATTGTACTCCATGAAGCTACATTCTGGGTGCAGGTTCGTTCTATAATTGTATACAATGCATACTGCTGAAGGCTGTTTCAGTTTAGCATCCAAACAGTCATAGAGTCTACACTTTATTTAGTTAATTTTTAATTTGCAATTGAGGCTTTGCTGTTTGTTTTAGATTTTGTGTGTCAGGTGGGCTTGACCACTGAAGCCATTGAGTTACAGCAACTTCTCTTACTAGGGTTAGGATCAGCAATAGGCTTCAAGTCAGAAAGAGTGTTCAGCCCCCCCTAACCAGTAGCTGCTGGTTAATTAGAGGAGTGGGGCGCGTACATACATGCACACTCACTTCAACCATCCACGAGCTCACGCACTTACACTCATCCCTTCCCACACACACACTAACTTACACCCACCCATTCACAAGTGAACATGCGCAAACATACTCAAATCTACTCTTTCCCAAGTCCACAAATGCACACACTTGCAAACACTCATTCCCAGCACACATGTGCAATCAAACATACATTCCCAGCACACATGTGCAATCAAACATACATTCACATAAGCATACAATGACACAAACATTCAATAAAGCACTTACCGAGCTGTGGTGAAGACAGTATCAGCGGGTGGCAGGAGGAAAAAGCACGGCAGAGCTGGAGGGTTTGCTTTGGGAAGGAAAAACTATAAGATCCTGGATCTTCTATGATTTGATAACCTTGTCATGGCTGAGACAATTAGAGGAGAACCTTTCCTAACTGGTCACAGAGTGGGGTGAGGTCAGTGAGACTTACTGATCCCACCCCACTTTGTGACGAGTTGGGAAAGGGTTCTGTGAGGCATCATTGGTATACAGTCATCCCTGGGCACTTCAAGGTTTACACTTCAAGTGCCCGGGACTGACTCTATTAGTGACAACGACCCTTATAATTAGGGGGAGGATCCTCAGCAGGGCTGATGATGTCACTGCCCTTAGGGCGGGGATATTTTCCATCCAGCAAACCTCGGTTCATGCTGCCGGGCACCTGTGCACCTGTGCATTAGTACATGTAAAGCACCTTGCTGATGGATCCTGACATGATGAGTGTCTGTCAGGTTGATGCTTGCATAGCCAAGATATCTAAAAACACATACCAAGACCTCAGGCTCATCGGACACTTCATCCCTAATGAGGACTGGTCCTTGCCAAACTAGACTTTGAGAACTCCTTGCTCTTTGGTCTCCTAAAGTACATCTAGCCCCTCTGCGAGTCGTTCTCCATGCTGCTGCAGGCTTTGGGCAAGGCTTGAAGGAATTCAACCACATTTCACTGATCCAACTCACTCTGCAATGGATCCCCATTGAAGCAAAAGCTACATTTAATACGGCCTGCCTCACTCATAGAGCCCTTCACAATGCCTCACCTCCCTATCTAGCCAAGAAGGTGAAACTCTCTGGAGTTCAATAAGGTTTGAGGAACTCTAACTCCTGGGCCCGTGACCTTCAAACATGTGTGGTGCATGAGGCAGCCCTTCGCTGACAGTGCAACAAAGCTATGGATTTCTCCCACCCCAAGTCTATGCATGACTCCTTCATCGACTACCTGCAGAAATGAACTTATAGCCTTCCTCTTACAAAAACACTTCACTTCTTGACCATCCACAACTTAACCAACTAATTGCTCATTGATTCACCTATTGTCATTGCTTGATTGATTGATTACTTTCTTATTTGTTTGCTGATTTAAACTCTTTTTCAACTCCTTTGTTAAGCACTCGAATGCCTTTAGTTCACATCTGACTCTAATTTGTTCACTGATACTCTTCCACCTACCATATTCCCCCATCCATAGCTTGGCTTCCTTCCTTCCACCCACAATTGTCAATTCTACCTCTTTAGCTTGTTATCAAATCTACCTCAATATCAACCTTTCCTTGACTGATATTCTCCTACCTTTTAGTTTACACCTTAGTAAAACAACTTTCATATGGAAATGATTAAACAACAACAAATTTTATTTGAGAAATACTATTACATCTGCCTACCAAATTTTCCTTACGATGTGCTTATGAACAATTTTTATATACTCACCTTAAACGACATAATTTGTTAACTAAAATAATGAAAAACAAAGATATATTGAAGATTTGTGCGGTAACTTGCGAACCAGAATGCAGTGCAAAACGTATCAGATAGCTGCGAAGCATAAAAAAAACTAAAGGTGAAGAAAGTGAAACGCTTACGTAAATCTTAGTAAATCTAACTACAATACCTGATACCCCTGGGCCACTTTGTCTCCACTGCTCAAGCTCCATTCACTAGGAAATACCTCAAGACATTGGCAAATGTGGTATTACCTCCTCATCCCCTTCCTTATCCCATTGCCTACCATACTGACTGTAAGGTTCCACCAACACCTGTTAGATCCGCTTCCCAAGATTCTTTTTTATCCACGAAGAGCTTAACAATTCCGCCTCCTTTCGTTTCGCATAAATATTGCTAACGTCTTTCTTTCCACATAAATATTGCTTACAACTTTCTTGTGTCGATTTTCTCCTTTAAGCTTGTTGTTTGCAATCTCAAAGTGTCGGCTTTGATGCACTTTTGGGGCTTCCTTGTATATTCCAGTGCAGGAGGATGCAGGGCAATAGAAAAATCAGGACACAGTACTTATCCATGTCCAGAGGACAAACTGCATTCTGTTTGAGGTGTAGACGACCATGAGGTTTGTCAATGTGGCTAAGATACATCAAGAGTTGAGGAGGCCCACAATACAGGAAGTCATGCAGAGGTTTGTACTTTTTTGGAACATCTGCAAAGTGATAGAGTTTCATTGGGAAGAGAGTTTTACTTACTGGTTGTTCTCTTCATTGCTAGCATAGTGCAGGTGGCCCACAGTTGGAGCTCAGTAAGCAGTAGAGAGGGCCAGCAGTACAGGAGTAAAGTTTCAACAGGTGTTCTCCACAACAGTGGAGTAACATTAACCCCTATGTAGATGATCTTCTAAATCAGTCCACATCATGTGCTCAGACAATTTAGGACTCTGCAATTGCATTTTTGACACTATAATGAATGAAATAATTTTATAAAGTGCGCAATACCCGAAGGTGTCTTAGCGCTGTACGGATCAAAAACCAGGAGACTTGTCGCCAGGGCACCTGCCTCTAATGTAGCTAGTGACCTATTGAGAAAACAACCAAGTCTTCAGCTGCTTTCTAAATAGCTGCAAGATGGATTGCGAGCGTAGGGCCAAAGGCAAGGTGTTTCATAGTTTCCCTCTGCGGTACAGGAGCATTCTTCCACCCGCTTTGCTTATTCTTGGGACAGTGATCATATGTGCAGAGCTTGATCTCATGTTCCTACAGGGGATATACCAAGAGAACCGATCCTGAAAAAAGGTCGGCCCGGCTCTGTGAAGGGCCTTGTGGATAATGCAGAGGGCCTTAAATAAAATCCTCTTTTCCACTGGCAACCAGAGGAGGCCATGCATTAGGTGAGAGATTGGTCCAAATTTGGGGACCTTCAATAATGTTCTTGCTGCTTCTTGTGAAAGGTTTTTCCTCTTCTGTCGGGGAGGACTAGGCGGTTACAGCATCTCTGGTCAGTTTCTGTTGAAGGAGCAAGCTTTGAATCCAAATATGTGGTGAGTGGCTGACTCTGTGGGACAAAACAACACTCACGTTCATGTTATTATCGTGTAAGTATGTGATAAGAGGTATTTTAATTATCTTTTTTTAATTTCAAGCAGCAACACTGGATATAATTTTTGGATGTAAATGCATCCAAGCCATGTGGTTATTCATCTATGGTGATGGCTACTTTCATCCCCACTTGAGAAAAGGACTCTGTTTTAGTTTCCAGATCCAATGATGTTGACAACAGAAGCCAGCAGTTTGGGCTGAGAACAACTCAGGGTCTTTGATCCTGGCAGGAAACAAACTCAGTCATCTAAACGAAGTGATAAGGACAGAGGTATGGCAGGCTCTTGATTTATTTGCAGGAAAAATTCAGGGTTCACCAGTAATAATATGCATAGACAATACAGAGACACAAGCATATTTATTTCCTCACTTCAGGATGAGTTCCTAAGCATTGAATCTTTTACCTTTTTAGATTTTTCCTTTCAAGGAAGAATCTTCTTTCAATCAAAGCAGTCCACCTTTGGGGATGGAAAAATGTCCAAGCAGATTGTCTGAATCTGGTGTTCTCATCCTCACAGGAGATAGCTCGCAGTTTTCCTGTGTTTTCCTCCAAACATAACATGATATTGGAACTGCTACTTGCATTTCAAACCAACACACATGCTTTAACTATCTACCGCAAGTAGCTGGTAGTAAAAGTCCTTTTTGTTGGTTTTGATTTTTGCAAATTTGGGTTCCCAGCTCAAAAGCCTGACCAATGAGACGAACACATATTTAATATGAATTCCAGTCTTTTTCATGCAAACAAAAAAAGAAAAGAACGTGCAATAAATCAAAAAGAAACATAAGGAGTGTGCTTCTCAGGTCACTGTACTCGGCGTTGCATTGCAGAGATTGATGACAAGGAACCAGAAGCTGACGGGCCCTTAATGTGACACCAAAGCACAGTCTCAATTTTCAAGGAAATAAGATGCATGGCTTCTGTTGGCGGTTGTTCGACTGCCCTCCTGTGATCAAGATGCATCATTTAGGTTTGCTGAAAATCCTAACCTTCATGTGACCACTGTGGCAGGCCACAACTCTTCAGAGGGACAACAACTGCTTAGGCATGCTCCAAGAAAATGTTTTGGAAAGATTGTCCACAGCCTAGCACAAAATGAAAGCTTTGATTCAGGGGTCAAAGGTGACAAGGACAGATTCAGATGCTGTTCCATAAATATCCAAGTGAAGGTTGGATTTTATCAACGATATATATGCCAGGGGTGTCCAAAGTAAGTCCAGGAGGAATGGCTCCATGCCTGGCTTTCAGGGTTACTAATTACTCTATGCATTTTTATAATTTAGACAGATTTTATGCACATTTATTTTTTTACTATTATCCTGTCTATCTGGTATGGATCTGGGTGCCCTGGACCTACAGCGGCCATACCTGACACAAGCAATCCAGGGGTCGTGGTAAAGAAAGCACTAAGGGCCATATGTAGGTGGGCTAATACCGGTCGGTAACGGCCGAAAATCGGTAAATTTCCCGTTACCGACCGGTATTTAGCCCTTTGCGAAGTAGGAGGCCGGATTTAAGGAGTCGGTAATTTACCAATTCGTTATTTTAAGGAATCGGTAAATTACCGATTCCTTAAATCCTATGTAGGGAGCACTCAAGTGAGTGCATTTTTGGTTTAAGGATTCGTTATTTACCACCAACTACAAGTTGGTGGTAAATACCGAATTCCTTTTAAAAAGCAATTTTGTGCTTTTTTAAAAGTGCCATGTGGCAGACATACATGCCCTTAGGGCATATATGTGCGCCACACGTGCACACATGCACGATTCAGGGGTGCAACAGGGTGTCAATTTGACACCCTGCCACCCTTGAATATGCTCCCCCTATTACTGATTCGGTATTTACCTAATTGGTAATAGTGAATGGCTTCCCATTCATTCCTATGGGCCTCCAGGCCCATAGGAATGAATGGGAAGGTATTCCTTATTACCGATTCGGTAAATACCGAATAGGTAATAACGAATATTACCGAATCGGTAAAATTTACCGAATGTTTACCTACATTCTATTTACCGATTCTTAAATACCGAATCGGTAAAATTCGGTATTTAGGAATCGGTAAATAGAAATTACCTACATATGGCCCTAGATGGGCTCACCAGGCGTCAGCGGCTGTTTATTTTGCTCTTAGGGCACTTTGACATTACAGGAGAAACCCAAGATGCTTGTGTGGCCCTTTCTGTAACATGAACTGAAAGTGAGGTGTTTCGTCATTTGCAAGGGGGCATGGCCTCATGCAAATGAGGAAATATCTTTTCTGCTGCACCCACCCATATTACGCACACAGGCGCAAGGGCAAACAGGCAGTTGGCAGGCCCATTGACTGTGTGACACGTATTTAGCAGCACATAGCGAGGGTAGGCTTGGGGCAGGGCAAAGGTCCAGGGGACACCACAAACCTCCCTTGGTTGGGTGCCATCACACACTGCACCCACCTGTGTAAAAGATTCTTGTCTTCACCACAATATGCTGCCTATTCATCTACATTGAGAGACTTATTTACAAGCCCCTTGCGCCGCTGGTGCGTCACTTTTTATGTGGGAAAAAGTGACGCACCGTTGGCGCAAGAGGCTTGTAAATAAACACCTGAAAGAGGAACTTTCTGATTTAAACTGTGGGTCTGCCTATTAGTGTTCTCCTCCACCTTGCAGGCGTGAGTTTCCACCTGCACTGTGGGCGGCACGTTTTTAAAGTAGCATGCTGCCCCAGTCCCTGTCAGCTGGGCACATTCACCCGAGCGTGCACCCACCACAGACAGGGATTGTGCGCCATCTTACATAGTTAGGTACCAGGTGTTTTGCTTTACATTAGTAGTAGGAAGGCAAACTGGCTGTAAGAGTTTATGAAGTATGAGACTAAGAAGGACAAGTGCAGGAACTGCTGAAAGCTCCTATGGATTCTTTCTCCACTAAATAGTCATTTCCCATGTGGTAAATGTAATGTTTACCCTCTCATTAAAATGATCACTGAAATAAAGGTCTAACAAAACCATGGACATTAAGACAACAAACTAACTGTAACTCTAGCCATGTTATACATGTCATCCAATGCCCAGGCAAGCTAAAATACATTGGTGCGATTTACAGAAGGGTAAAAACACGCATCGACGAGAATCGCATTTGATGCAGACAAACTATGACAAGGCTGATTAAACACTTCTTTGATAAAAAAGCACACTGAAAACGTGGTATGTCTTAGAAAAGCTACCATATGGACATGAACACAGCTCTGCTCAGGTATAAGTACTGCTGGATCTACCAGGTGGGGACATAGAAGAATGAATTAAACGATGAAATCCTCTGGTCCCAGCTGAAGTAAGTGACAGCGGCCATCTGACAACGGAGGGTGATTGTCATGCTCACCTGTAATTCCATGCTATGGGGCTTATTTCAATGACAGTCTGAGTTTCTTCCGATCGACACCGTGGCGGAAACAGGACTGGGGTGGCATAGTGAGTAAAAGAACAATGGATTAAACCCAGATCTGTGACTGTGGGTGAGTGGTTGAAAAGTTTCAGCACTCCGTCCATCATCTTATTGTGTTTGCTATGTTCGCCCTAGGTGGCCAAGGGCATGCCCAGACGTGGGTCCCTTGCTCGCTGTGCCACTGTATTAAAGCTAGCCTGGCTGATGAGGGGTAATACCCCGAAACAGGTCACAAGATGCTTGTTTCCGGTCCAGGGAGGACCTGGCCTGGCAATTCAGGCTGGACTCTATGCTATGGGATCAGCAGGGGGGGCACCATAGGGGCCCCCTCGGCCCCCAACTGGAAAGGGAAAGGAGGCTCTGCTAGAGGCCCCCAAACACGCTTTCTGACAGGGTTTCCATGTCGGAAAGGCAGTCATGGAAAACCTGCTGGAAACCATGCATCGTAATCCGGACGGCGTAAACCGCCGCCCATATGGATTACGGGCCGGTTCCGACTGGCAGATGGGCTCAAGGAGCCCGCCGGAAGCCAGCCAGAATGACCGCCCGGTTTCAATACTGACCGGCTGTATCATAATCAGCTGGTCAAAATTGAAACCAAGGATATCGGTCGTATAGCCTCTGACTTAGTGCCGCAAGTGGCTTAGGAAGCATCAGGATGCCAAAGTGCCAGAAGGACTTGAGGAAGAAGCCACAAGATGCTTTATATCAGGCTCACTAGGACGACTGAATACTGAGTGAATACACAAATGGAGTTCCTGGTGGCAGAGGTGGAAAAGGACCACATAGCAGAATGACAAGACCCTCTCAAATGTCACTGGGCAATGACAGATGAACATGAGCGATATGCAGCACAGGGTCATAAGGAATGACTTGGCCACTCTCAGGAAATGGATCAATACCTATGTACTTATTATGCATTTGCATTTTAATATCATGAACCAGACACAAGTTAACAATGAAGTTCTTTACAGACAGAAATAAAAACAAGTTTGAAATGACATGTAAAATATAGCATGTAACATTTCTGCAGTAAACTATATAAAAAGTCATCAAAAACAACAAGAATCACATTTTCAGTGCTCGACCTGAGTCTGAAACCAGCCTGATATGGTGGAGAATATTAAGCATTCAGTGGAGAATATTATGCAATTGAAGAGTAATGTATCTTTGGTAAAATACCAAGACATTCCTTTATTATCTAAAATAAGGAGTTTATTTCCACAAGACTTCATTCACCGCTTCCCAGCAGAAACTGACGTCACCCAGAACCTACGAGCCAGTCCAACATTCCACATTCTGAACACGATGTCAAGGTGAGACAGAGCCCTAAGGACGTTGTACATCTTACTTATTCAACCACAAATGCAAAAATGTAAAAGGGAGAAAAAGGAATTATAAAAAAAGAAAACACATGAAAAAAAATTAAAACTGGGCCCTAGCAGTCCTGTGAAGAAATCTTTGCAAAAGAAAAAATTAGGACTAAACATTGTTTGGTAACAAATAAACACCCACCTAACAGGTTAATAGAAAAAAAATGCAACCAATTTCAAAATCTTTAAAGTCGGGGAGTTTCTGGACAACCCTTGTGCTCCCTCCTACAAGGTGGCCCGAGAGAAGACAAGCCAGAGGCTTAGCCAGTACTTTTGCTGACATCATCAGCATACCCTTACTGCACACACTAGGAAATACCCAGACCTGGCCTAGATTCCATATTCACCCATCCTGGGTCTTAATTGCACTCTTGAATTTTTTGACGATCTTCATCAGATGAGTGAATTTAGACCATGGACACAATCCTACAGGAGCAAAAATTACTTACGCAATCTCCTTCACTGACACACATGTCCTGCACAGCCATCCTACACTCAAAATTCAGTTTCCTCTTCACCATACACTCTTCTTCTCACTTTGGCCACTTACCTTCAGCAGATCTCTCCACACTACCTTTAAACAAATACTTCCAGCCAGGGGATAAAAAGGTATCAGGGGGTTCTTCCCTTGAAAAGTTTATTAGCCGATCACCCCGTGGTAGTGTGTGTACTCATCCTATATGAATTAAGTCTTTTCCGTAACTCCTCTTTCCAGGGTATACCATTTGCTCTTGCCATTTAGCAGCTTTCCTTGATGGTTCTGTTAAAGTGTTCTACAACCCCATTGGTCACAAGGTGATAAAGAGTAATTCTCTTTTACTCAATGCCACATGCACACAAAAACTGTTCCACCTCCCTAAACAGAACTCAGCACAGCTGTGTGTCAACAGATATCTGGCTAATTCTTACCTGAAGAGTAAAGCTTCCAATTTACACTTAATCACACTCCTCAAGCTTGTGTTGTTGACCCACCTAGAAAAAAATATCCACTGCAACCAGCGAGTAGGGAGAGGCATGTTCTGCCATCAAAGGTCCCAATGTGCTGCTACTTCTTCCCAGGGTCGTTTTGATAAAATCCAACACTGCAAGGATGGAGTGTGCTTCTTTAAAATCTCATCACTGTTGCAACACTGAACACATTCCCAAACCAGTCTTTCCACCTCCAAATCCATTCTGAGCTGCTAAAAATCTAGGTATATCCACTCTTTACTACTTCCAAGTGTCCTTCGGGGGCCAAACACAATAACCTTCCTCTTACAGCCTTAAGAGGAATCAACTTGGTCCTCAAAACAGCAAGCTATCCCTTTTACACATCTCATCCTTAAAACACCAATAGGATCTGATCTCTTCACTCAACAATTTTCAGTTTTCACCCTTTTCTGCTCCTCTCCCAATATGCTGCCCCTTTCCAACCCACCTTACAACCGCCACGGAAATTACCCCCTCAGTAATAATGCACATACACTCATTCAAATCACGCTCATCCTCAGAGTTTTCACCCACACTCTCCTATACTACAACCTCAACAAACAATCAGCCTCTTTGTTCTGTACTCCGGGATATAAGCAACTCTGAAGGAATATACATGTATACTGACTACCCATCTTCTGATTCTCACAAAAACTGCTTACAAACTGTTACCCATGAAGCTGTCTCTCAGAAGCTTGTGATCAGCTGTAACGGTGAACCTCTCCCACAAAGGAAATTCCTGAATTGACCAATTGGCCACACAACCACCAAGGCCTCTTTTCATTGAATAATTAAATTTAGCAACTTCCAAAGAGCTCAAGATGAATGCAATTGTCCTCCCCTTCCATTCTACACTCTAAGGCAACACCGCTCCAATTCCCTTGGCACTAGCATCAGTGACAATCTCAAATACTGTGGCTGGCGTAAAAGCCTTCAAGCTAGGGGTAGTTTCCAGGTCTCTCATCACTGCATTAAACTTCAGCTCACATTCAGAACTCAAAGAAAGTCTCACATGTTTCTTAAACAGCCCCTGCATGGCACTCGACTTCTCAGCCAGCTACTCTAAAAAATGACTGTAGTATTACAACAAGCCCAAAAAGGATTGTGAATCTTCTTTGCTGGTGGGGACGGTGAACTGATGATCGTATCTTTTAATTCCAATGTATGTCTTACCCAGTGGCTGAGATAAAATGTCCCTAATAGCTTATCACCTTTCTGCCAAATTCACATTTTTCCACCCTCTATGTCAGCCCTCTTCAAAACATTCATGTACCTTCATTAAATGGTTATTATGCACTGTCCAGTTACTTCCTAACACCAAAATGTTGTCTTGGGAAAATCACACTCTCTAAGTTCCCCAAGATGGCAGCTATCATTCTCTGAAAGAGTGAGGCTGCTGACACCAGACCAAATGTCCATGCATAAATCTAGGAGTTCTGCATGATGTAAACTCCTCTGATTCCTCATCCAATCCATTCTGGTGGTAGGCTGATGCCAGATCCACAGTTATAAAAATACTGGCACCAGCCAATCTGGAGAGCATTTTCAAAATAACGAGCAGGGGAAATTTATCCACAATCATAATCTTTGTAAGAGTTCTTAAATCTAAACGGTTGTATATCTCACCACTGGCTTTCTTGGCCATGACCATATGAGCAAATCACTCAGTAGCATTAACAAGTGTTATGATACCCATTACACACAACTTCTCTGTGAGAAAATACCAGTTTTTTTGCATGAGCACCCCTATCTTTTGTTGAATTTAATTGATGGTTTTTAGACTCAACACACTAGGGCCCTGCTGTCTAATGTCCAGTGTATGTGGTGTCACCACTAAACCATGTAAAGATTGGCTAGGACCAGATTGGCATATTTAAGTCTCCTGTAAGTCCATAGTACATGGTGTAGAAACTATGTTTGTGGCACAGAAATGCAAATGTTACATGTGGACTGCAGCACTTATTGTGTCACCCACTAGTGCGGCAAGGAAAACATGGCTTCAGGCCTACCTATTAAGCCTGACTGCTGCAGTTTAAACCTGCAGTCAGACGTGTCAAAATAACTGTTTTCATAGGAGAAAAACTTTCCTTTAAAATAGTAATAAGCCACCCCTATGTAGGCCTAGTAGTCCACGGGGCAGGGTGCCTAATATTTAAAAGTGTGACATGTAGAAATTTGATTTAGGCATGTCCCTACAGTGACAAGCCCGAAAAAGCTGCTTTCACTGTGGAGGGCTTTGGTGGTCCTGTGAGGAAATCTAGAGTGCAGATTAATCTATTAATTTTGCTAACTCACATCCGGGACACGCTAGAGAAATGGTTCAACCACTATTTTCAATATTTATTAAAAATCTAATTAAATGATCAAGTTAGGTTTTTGATAAGTTACTTTTTCACTGCTTGAAGCTCCTGAAGACTAGGGCCATATTTATGAAAGGGTTGTGGCATTTTTACACCATGCAATGGAGTGCATGTGCGACACAACCAATACATGTCATTTATCAAGCCATGCAAGGCCACCTTGCGTGGGGCCCTGAGTAGCTTGGTAAATCCAGAGTAACACAACACAGCGCAAATCGCCGCTTTGCGTTACTATGCCCCAGGGAGGCATTCCATGGGTGGTGCATGGGTGTTCCCATGGATTTTGAAGCATTCCCAGATTTACCATATGTGGTAGACCTGGGACTGCGTCAACACTGCTGCGCCTCCCAGGTGAGGCGTAATGAGAAATATCTTGATTTCTCCACTTTTTTCCTCTTTCTATGTGGGATACATTCTGCATCACACACAGAAAGAGGAAAATGCCACAGGGGATTGTATTTGTGAGGGAAGGTGCCCCTTCCTGCACCAAAATAATCCTGCTTAAAACGCAGGCACTCTTGCACCAGGGTGCAAGAGTGCCTGCATTGGTGCTAGGCAGCACATTTTGCACCAGAGCTGGGAAAAGGCAGGAATGTGCCGTATTGTGTTAAATACGGCACATTCCTGCCCTTTTTCTCACGCAGTCCAGCGCAGCAAGGTGACTTGCTGCGCTGCGTGACATATTAGGAACTATGCCCCTAATTTGTTTTAGCATGCCAGGAACTGCTCCTGCCAGTGCTTAACTTTAGTTCGGTGTGAAAACTGATCCCAGAGCAGAACCAGTGGTTTAGGCCTGGTGACAGAGTGTGCTGGAAGTGAGGTACATGACCTCTGTCAGCATACAAAATGGCCATTACACATATGTGCTAAAAAAACGCTGCACCACGCAACTTACTAAACTTTGTCGCTGTCAAGGAAGACTTCCTATCAAAAAGATTAAGGCTGTTCCACAACAGAAATGTAAGTGAAAAATAAATTTTTACTTACACACATCAATAACACAGAGTCCGGTAACAGGAGAAACCTCACCAGAACAGCTCACTGCTTATCCTCCTGTATGGCTCAGTCAATATGGTAATTACCCCAGGCCAGGTAGTGATATTACCAGGCCCAGGCAGGCAATATGTTTTCATTCCTCTGCAAATGCTTTGCTCCAAAAGTGTTTTCTCCAACATCTCGTAAAAGTACACGGACAGTTGCAGGTAACAAAGAGATAAAACAGGTTGACCCTGTTCATTCTTCTCATTCCTTCTATGCATGCCTCTGGGTCCCTGATGAGTACTGAGGTATTGTAAACTTTTCGCCAAATCACAGCTTCTCAGTAACAACTGACTTCTCTCAGATCCTCCCAGCCACCCCAATATTCCGCATTCTGAAGATGATGTCAAAGTCAGCCAAGTACTAATGATACCACGTCTTTCTATATGTTTAGCCGTAAAGGGCCACATTTAACATTTCATACCTGTTAAAAGGATTTTCTGATAAAGGCTTGAAGGTGAGGAAAGACTGCTAGGATCAGATCATAAACGTGCTCAACTTCCACCAGCTTAGTCGAGACTTGCCTGCCATGCTTAATTTTCCCCACCTTGTCAGGACAGCCTGTTCGGCATTTTATGTTATTTAACAACAACCAACGCCGCCAAGTGGGGATTTGATTCTGTAAAACACAACAGCAATGGCCTTGCCACACTGCGAGCAAACTCTCAGCATGTGGAGCTCACAGTTGAGTTTTCCTGTTCATGACTGCCATGCCTGTCACCGAGACCGTAGGCCTTCCCTAAGTAGGCTGTATGTCCAGCAGCCTTGAAGTGGATGGGCCTCTGGCATAGGGTTTTCGAAGATGGAGCCAGCTGATGTTTCACCATTAAATACCGACCAATCATCTGTCTCAAATTAAGCAAGGGAACCTAGAGTGGGGCGGACAAGGCACCCGGTGGATGTTCCATTTAATGTTCTTCCTACGTATCTCCAGTTTAACAATTGTAGGGGCATATTTACAAGCCCCTATCACCACCACAATGACACTTTTGGTGATGTTGTAGTGACGCTGTGGTGGCGATAGGGGCTTCGCCTTATTTACAAGGCAGCGTTAAAGCCATTTAATGTGGCTTAACACTGCCTTGTAACTAAGGCACTCTTACACGCTGTACTTAGCGTGAAAGTGGAGGGCAATGGGGGTTGCAGTGGGCGTTCCACCGCAACACTCATTGATTTTGACGTTGCTCCCTATTTACAAGGGTGGCGTAAATAGGAGCCAGCGCTAAAATTAAGACCAAGGAAAACCTGGTCTTAAACAGGCGAAACGAGGAGAAATGCTTTATTTATCCTCGAGCTTGCTGTTTCAATGTGTGCTGCGTTGTGCGGCTTACATAGAAACAGCAAAAGGCCATTGATTGTTTATGTGCATGAAGGTGACCCTTCCTACACAAAAACAATTTTTTTTAAATTACGTTTTGCAACTTCTATGTGTGCTGAATTAAGCAGCACACATAAAATTTACAAAACACCATTTAAAGATTGTTTATGTGCAAGAAGTGAGACCTTCCTGCACATAAACAATCTTCCCCTCAATGCAGACACCCTTGCACTATGGGGCAAGGGTGCCTGCTTAGCGCTAGGCTGCTATATTTAGCTCCAGCACAGGGGGAAACACAGGGCTGCACCATATTGTTGTAAATATGGTGCAGCCCTGCGTTTCTGAAGTGGCGGAGCGCGGCGTTAAGCCAAGGAGGCTAATGCCGCGCTCCTCCACTTCATTGTAAATATGCATCGTAGTGAGGGGAAAGTTAACATAAAAGTTTGCAATGACTGTTGTGGAGGAAAGTTGCAATACAAACTTTCATTCCAAATAAAGAATCAGTGGTTGAAGAGACAACTAAGAAAACAGTAAATGTTAAGAGTGGTTGAGTAAATCAAAAACAATGCAAAATTGACAAAAAGCCATTCATTTATATAACAAGCCTTTGTTCACATTTCTTTGTTCAGTGCTATACAACACACCATGATGAAATAACCTATGATTATCACCAAGTTTCTTTCCAAAAACGTTATGCTTCTGTGATATTTTTTCTACTTTTCATCTTACATAGCAGGCCTGGCAATACCTGCAGGATATTAATAACTTCTTAATCGCCATTTCTGTGAATAATTAGATTACAGAAAAAAATAGGGGGCCGATTCACAAAGGCAATCTGAGATAAAAGTCTAACTTTACGACTTTTGCTATTCACATAGGTAATTTACGAGTCGTATCTTTACGTCCACAGTCAGGCCGGAATTTCCGACTTTGGCTGCACTCTCCGGCTTGGGCCGGATGAAGTGTAATCAATGAGCCGGAATGCAATTTTTACAAAAAGGAATATTAGGAAAGTGTGATAAATGGTAGAAGAGGTCATGAAAATCAGTTTGGGCAGGGTGTGGCCAGACACTATATTATATCCCCAAAGATTTTTCCTTTACATCATGGTACATGCAGTCCACAATTTGCTCTCCCCTCAATGTTGACTGTAGTGTCAGCACTAAAGTCAACACTACGGGGACACTACAGTCAACACTGAGGGGACACTAGAGTCAACACTGAGGGGAGCGCAAATTGTGGACAGCATGTACCATGATGCAAAGGAGCACACGTTTCTGAGATATGATGTAGTGTCCGGCCACAAACTTTTTCCTGCTCAAACTGATTTCATGACCTCCTCTACAATTTATGACACGTTCTTAATGTTCCTTTTTGTAAAAATTGCATTCTGGCCCATCGATTACACTTCATCCGGCCCGAGCCGGAGAGTGCAGCCAAAGTCGGAAATTCCGGCCTGACTGTGGACGTAAAGATACGACTCGTAAATGACCTCTGTGAATACCAAAAGTCGTAAAGTTAGACTTGTGTCTCAGATTGCCTTTGTGAATCGGGCCCATGGTGTTTTGTTTACATTTTGGCATACAGGGTTCTCCACTACAAATGTGATGGAGTACCCTGTCCGCCTAACTCTTGGTCTGTGTGCTCTTTTTAGAGTCATGTAAGCCTTTATGTTTCCTCTGGCGGTCCTGAACAAGAACACATTTAATAAATAAAAATGACTCCCTCCCCCATGCCAGGGGAAATCTCCCATGGTGTCAGGACTGTGAGTGTTTTTGTTTCTCAAAACAAACTCTAGCTTTGAAAAACAAAAAAGTTTGATGAGGAGTCGCATTAAACATGAGTCACTCTGCAAAGCTAAAGTGCCTCCTTTCCAGGCGCATTGATCTCTGCCAGGCTGTTGGAAATATCTAAATATGGCAGGCGGTCAACCGCATGGTGTTGGAGGGTGGGACGTCCATCTAACTCTAAATACAGCCCTATACTTTGTGAAAAACAACTTAATATCTTTAATTGCTAAACGATATGGCTACGTCCCATGAACACATCCACATAGCAGTAGAGATATTCTAATGTAAATAAAAATATATTTTGCCAACAGATATAAAGTTTTTGTGACACTGACTTGAAACTAGCACTTTAGGCCAACACAGCAATTCATATTCCCTTTTACCGACATTAATGGTAAATGTATTTAACACCATTATAAAATGTATTCACCATCACTATGCGAGGAGATTATATCATATGTAAGTATGACCCTTATCTTCATACATGTGGCAATACCCTCTTAAACAACAGTTGAAAGATGTGCTGCTCCCAGAGATGATGACTTTATACAAAGAAATAATAGTTAAAAGTGAATAAACTGGCATCTTTTTAAAACTGGCATATTTTTATTTTTCCTACATTAGGATCTTTTAGATTGCAATTTTTGAGAACCTATTACTTAGCAAACATATACTTTCAATAGACCTTCAATAACAAACTCAGATAATCTGTAACAACAAAGCACAATTATGTGGCACATGGTCACAAAATGTTTAAACGGAAATTGTTTTTTTTATATTAAGATCTCCAGCACGATTACGACCCACTGAATTGTAACGGTGACCCGCACGGAATTGCATTCAGGTAAGTTTCTGGTTTGACAAGTACATAAGCACACAGGCCACAATTGGCACCTTGCCTCAGAAACACAGCAGTCAACGCCCCAACTCCACGTCCCCTCACCAAAGCTCTAAACACATCCCAACATGAACCAATTCGCCTATCCAAAAAAAGGCAAAAGCTTACATATACTAACTACCCATCGGGAGCCCAGGCAAAGCGCAAGCTTTTTGTTTTCAAAGAACAATATGAGGCTCAGGTAGCCCAAAGAAAGAACCTTGTATGTCAGTGGTTGATAAAGAGAAACAGTCTTTATGTGCCAGCTGTATAAGGTATTATACACAAAACAACATGGTGGATACATTTCCACATTCCTATGCTACAGTGACCGTGCACCATGGATTCTGGGGCCTCTTTAATTGTGGGTAAAATATTAAATAAATCAGTATATGTATTTATTCAGGTGTCTAATATGAAACTTTTGTTTCATCACAACGTTTGAAATATTGAGTTCTATAGTTAATAACTATGAAAGAAATTGGTTTTAGGTATTAAGATGTAATGCTCTGCAAAAATTGATTTCATAAGAGTCAGAAAAATAACATTTGCATTACATAACGATAATGTGATTTATCAATGAAATTCCATATTGACAGAACAATGAAACTTCATCAATTTGGGAATATCGGAAAGAACAATGCGTTATTTCAGATCAAGGGGTAACACTAGAATGTCAGAAGCTGTTTAACCACAATGAAAGATGCAATTATGTAGACAAAGCTGGTATATTGTAAGGGGGCAGCAGTAGGAGAGTTGACACAAAGTAAGAGGAGCACATAAGATGAAAGAGGCATTCACCAATAATAATTAGCCTCTACCAGTGACCTTAGGCAATAGCTATCCTTGTGGATTTGTACCCAACACACATATTGGTCTTTTCATAATGAGGATTATAAATGAATGAGAAGTTATGTTAAACAGCATTTGTAGAGCGCACGTACACCAAAAAGGTTTCATGGCACTAAGTAAAGGAAGGAACACCAGAGTCAAGCCTAAGCATAAGCGTGTTTGAAACGCCAGGTTTTTAGGAGTGACCTGAATCTCGGATAGGCAGGTGTGGTTCTTATATCAGAAGGCAGAGAATTCCAAAGGTGCGGAGCAATCACCGAAAATCTGGCACCACCCAATCAAACTCTTCTTTTTAAACTGGAAATGTTTAAGTTATCATTATTTGGTAAAATTTCCTTCTACTTTTACAAATTAATAATGTCCTCCTTTGCATAATTTTAGAAGCCATCTTGACTACATAGCCAAGCATGAGGCAAGCATTATTGCCCCTAGCACAATGGATCACTCGACCTCTTGCAGATAGTACAGAGATGGCGACTCGGATAAAAGGAGGCACACAGGCATATGACCATATTATGCTGCAGAAGAGCCTGATCCACAAAGGACTCATAACTTCTTCGCTCTGCACACAGACGTATTCATTAACCTGGCTCAGGTGTGAATGAAGTGACAGAATATTAGCATTTTCTATTCAGCCTCTGTCTTGGCGAATTAGAGCATATGTGTCTGCCTTTCCTGGGCGTAGGCTGGGAACAAGGAGGTGTATAATAATAACCTCACACTACTCATGATACTAGCCTACCTGTATGAGAAACCCCATACAGTTAACGTTTCTTGCTGCCGGATGAGAGGGGAAATCACAAATAATTAACAACAGACTGAAATGGTGGTCCACAGACAAAGAGATTGTCTTTGGTTTCCCAGTATATGGTGGTCAAAGACTTTGAAAGAGACAGTTGCCAATATTTTGTCTGATATCTTCTGAACCTTCTGAAGTGGCTTGAGGCAATGGGGCTCAAAAGTGAGCATCTGTATCTTTGGAGGCGCCACGGCTGCCACTTTGCACAGAGAACTATTTTTTTACCAGTGGCAGATTCTAGTGTCTCCATGGACAGAGCCTCTTTTGCTCTTACTAGCATGGCTTGATCATGCTAAACTGGGTGGAAAGCTTTGTTCTTACTGATATTGACATTGAAGTTAGAGTCTGTGTCAGCGTTAGTTTCCAAGAACCCCCTTACGCTGGTTGTTGGAACGAAGTTGACTTTGTATAGATAAGCTAAGGTGTCCAGTAGCAGAACCAGATTGGACAACTGGACTGGTACCCGCAGTGCAGCAAGAGACGGGGATAAGAGTGCTAGATGGTTGGGCAGTATGTGCGCATGGACTGATAAGTGTCAACCCTATCATGTTGGGAGCTGTACTGGGACCACAATGACCTGTGAAGGAGAACTAATTGTATTCCTAGCATTCACCTCAAGGTGACCATGAAACAGACTGCAGACTGGAGGCAGGTTGACAAGCCCAAAGTTGTCACCCAGGGAAGTAAAGCAGGCAAAGTTAACTGAAGATCCAGCTATTCCTAATCAAAGAGGTCGGCAGTGTCAGACCAGTCTGACATGAATGCCACCTGTGAGAAAGGGTGGAGAGACAGTGGTGAAAGTAGAATTAAGGCTAGGAAACTAATTGTTGGCACCACACGTCTCAAACAATCTGGAGCCTGACATTGCACTGGAAACTCTGGTGTGTGGTAATGTCTCTTCAGTGTCTGCTGTGACAGTGAGGAGGGCAGTGACATGGAACCTGGGCCCAGCACTGCAGATGGAGCCACGCTCAAGCAAGATGGCAGCTCAGTGAAAAAGCTCTACCGATACCGGCCCTCTCTTGTCATTTACCAAGCTATTTTTCATTTGATTTCACTGCCTTAAGGCTTAAGGCTAGGGTTAAAGGTGCAACCCCCCACCGCTGCTGAGGGAATCTGGCGAGGTTGCCTGCTCTACTTCCCTGGATGACAACTTTGGGCTTGTCAACGTACCTCCAGTCTGTAGTAACACTGCTGGCCGTGATCGTGTTTTCGGATGCATGTCAGTTCTACATTCCAGTGGCAATACTTCAGGGGGAAGAGGAGCGCAGGTGGGAGCTAATGCTACCGGAGACTCTAAGGCCAGAAACATCCCCTCCCTGGAGGCCCTAGACATTGATTCCCCTCCCAGCGATAATCTGTCTTTAACGTGCAGTGGGCTGCGGGTGCTGCACAGCGATCTTTGATCTCTCCCGGTAAACTGCCTGACTGCACGCTTTGATTTGAGACCCTCACTTGACTTGGTGATTGTCTTCCGAGTGTCTCTACTTTGCACACCCATCTCTGCCTGACTGCATTGTAAAGGGAAGCCCAGCATGGGGACACTGCACACCCTACCTTATACACCTGGGATGACCGGCTCCGAAAACCTTTGGCGACCATGTTGAATTAGGCTTGAAATCCTATTCTGTGCTGACTGCTCTAATTGGCTGCCGTCACCCTGGACCGCTACCATCACCAGTGATACTTCCTACCCACCGTCTCACTCCACTTTTTCACCACAGACAGCGGAGCGTCACATCGGCTTCACATTTATCAGTGCCATCAACTACTGAAACGAGCCATAGCTGGCCTTATGATCCCCGTCTGTATTTATTACCATGCCCGATAAGAAAAGCACTGAGACAGCTTATTTTTAATGAAGCACTCGGGGGGCGACAGCAACTCTCAGCCCCCACAGGAATTGGACATGGCCTCAGATGAGCTAGGAACGATACTGATGAACCTCAAAGACATCAAAATGTCCCTCACTAACATGGAACAGGCAACCTTGTAGACACAAAGGAACTTAAAAACCTTTGGTTCGACCTCACCACCTTTAAGTCCCAACTTGAATGTGTCAATGGTAGACTGTCCAATGCTGAACAAAGGACTGATTTACTGCTTAACCGGGGAGCAGACATCTGAAATCTTCAGTGCAGGGTATTGGAGTTAGAACAGTAGCGGTCCGTGCAGGGCGTGCTCGCCGGGCGGTGATGTGGGGCGGGGGAGGGGCAGGGTGGGGGGTAGTAAACACCTGAATACGGATGAATGCAGGTAAGTAGACAATTAAATTACTAAAACGAATTTCGTTGCGCGCGCTGCATCGCCAAATGCTACATTTCCGCTCATCCAGTTTAAATGGGAAGACATGTAGTAACACAGGGCTGCGTCCTTCCATCGCAGCCTTGTAGCAAACAGTCATGTCATGCATTGACATGAACAGCTGTGATGATGGTACCTGCCAATCTAATTATAAATGACCGCCTGCTTGGCGGTCATTTATAAATCTGGCATGCAGAGTATTCTCGGCCTGGCAGGCGTAAAGTCCTCTACCAGGCCAATGGAGAATACTCTGTCTGCCAGAATATAAATCCTGCCCTAAATGAGGGATCAGTAGCCTCCTTTCAAATAGGCCTGGGTGGCATTTTTAATTCAGCTCGCGGAATTGGAGGAATTGGCAACTCCGCGTTACTGTTTTAATGCGGAGTTCTGGCCAAATTACGCCAATCACTGCATGGCGGAATTTTTTCGAGTTCAAACAACACAATGACAATGGGAACGACGCGAGGCTCCAGCAAGCGAGCTGCTGAGCACACGTGAGATTTGGCGTCCCCCTAACATGATTTCCTGTCGCTTGGAAGCATTCCAGTGTGTTTTTCTAAAGCAAGCATTCGCGGTCAGAGGGCTGCCTCTCGGATAGATTTTCTACTTGAGTGGCAGCAAAATCAACTCTAATGGCTGCATGCTCTTGTGCACCGTATGTTGACTTTTGCACTGATTTTTCGGCGCAGAACGTGCTACCAGTGCTAAATCACACCACAACATGCATTTTTTCTGCCCGTTGGCAGAACTCTGCGGAATCTCACTGAGTTTTTAATAAACTCTGCAGAATTCCACAGAGTGAAATTCTGCGAGTTCCGCCCATCCCTACTCTCAAACCCTGTGGGCGGCGAGCAAAGCTTATATGCAAAGAAAAGTCATGAGAGAATCTGCTCTCCAACGTAGACAATATTCAGAAACAAGACACAAGTTAGAACAATGCATCAACAGTTTGATGGCAACCTACCAACAGAATCCAATAACAGACACCATCCGCAGCTTGATAAGTACTAAGATGAACCTTAACTCGATCTTCACCTCCTTAGTAGAAAAAGCACTAGGTTGGATTAAGCATCGAGTTTTCAGAAAAGACTGGATGCCTTCTCGTCCAACAACTGAAACAAGAAGAGCCTCACTGTTCCATTCCAGCTCTTGAGGCACAACTGGGCCTGCTCACTAACCCTACTCAGATAGCAAAAGAATTTGCATCCTTCTTTGAGTACCTGTATTCATCAACAGCTGAAAACAACTATCGAAGACAGACTCGGCATTCTTTGATTGCCTTACTCTTGCCCGTCTCATGGCTGAATCAGCCGCTAAATTGGAGACTGATATCACCGAAGACAAGGTCCAAAATGCTATCAAAGGAATAGGACACTTTACTCCGCACGCGTTTAGAACGCGTGTACTTACCCTGCATTTTTTACTTTGCAAAATCTTTTACAACGCCGGGCTTTACAAAGCAATCCATTACAACGCATTCCCCATTACAACGCAATTTACTAATCTAACTTCACCGGGGCGTTGCTTTGGGGAATGCATTGTAATGGTTTGCGGTGTAAAGCCCTGCGTTGTCAAAGATTTTGCGGAATAAAATATGCGGGGTAATGGCATACGTTGTAACGCATTCGCCGTAAAGGATGTTTACCCTATCAAAGATGTGTCTACTGGCAAAACACCAGGCGAGGATGGACTTCCCATCGAGTATTACAAAATAAATGGTCAGACTGTGATACCACTGGCAACCAAGCTGCACAAGGAAATGTGTGATTCCGACTCCATACTCACGAAATTTAACAGAGCTAACATCGTACTTCTTACCAAACCAAATAAAGACTCTCTTCAAATCCCAGTTGCAGCCCCATCTGCCTTATTAATATTGAATTGAAAATAATAGCAAAGGTATTGGCCACCCGCTAAAAGAAGTTTATCCCGCCACTAATCCATGGATCCCAGGTAGGCTTTGCGCTAAGACGCTTGTCATCTAACCACATGAGACTCCTGTTGCACATCATTTGGCAAGCTAAAACAACTCAAGGTGCCAAAGTAGCAATTTCCTTGGATGTCAAGAAGGCATTTTATTGGGTTGAATGCTCTTATTTATTCCAGGTTCTGTGGAAAGCGGAATTTGAAGATCGTTTCATCCAAAACGGACATTTTCTTTATCGCTTCCTTACGGCGACCAACACATGTAATGCATTCCAGTCCAAACCATTCTCGATAGCACAGGCTACCTGTCAAGGCTGTCCCATCTCTCCGCTCCTTTTTCTGCTGGCACTCGAACACTTGGGAGTTAAGATCCGGGCATTCGTATGGCAGCAGGAAAACTCAAACCCTCCAGTACGTGGATGACATCTTACTTCTACTTGACGACCCTTCTTTAAGATTTTGGGTGCTATTCTGGCTAGCAAATTTACTGAGACATAAGTGAGACTTTTCCTCTTAACCGCTCTACTCCTGCAACAGTCTTGGCTGAGCTACCTTGCAAATGGTCCACCACCCCAATCAGATATCTGGGAGTCCTCATAGGCAATAACTTAATACAGACAGCACAGGAAAACATGGAAGGCCTGCTATCGACATCAAGAAATGGTCTACTTTAATGCTCTCAATGTGGGGTCACATTCAAACTGTGAAAATGCTGACTGCACCTTGCTTTAATTATCTATTTAGAATTACTCTGACCACAATTCCAACACACATGATCAGTAAACTGGTTAATCTCAACAAACATTACGTGTGGGATGGCGGGAAACCCAGACTTAAAATCAGTAAGCTTCAAACCAACAAAAGAAGAGGGGGGCCTCTGCCTTCTTGATACGTCACTCTACTATTGAGTGCACCATGTGGCACACCTAGCTTATCTCTACTCCAAAGATTTGGAACGCCCTGAGTGAGTCCCAATAGAACACGCCCACTTCAAAGGGATAAATTCCCATGATGCCCGCTGCAATGAGTAAACCACTGAGAGCAAAGCAAATTCTGTTCTGACTGAGTCAATCTGCATAGGGGAAACTACTCACTGACTCTTAAAGGTCCATGCCTATGTTCATGATAAAAACCCCATCTGGATCAACAAAGCTATCAGGACCGATGGTCTACCGATAAAGTGGAGAGAATGGTCAGACCATGGCATTCAAATGATGGATCAACTCTGGAATGCAGTCGGTCTTAGGCATTTTGTGGTCCTACAAGAGGAATTCCAACTGGGGTCAAGGCATCTGTGAAAGCATCTACAACTCCAGCACTGCCTGCAGTGTGACAAAATACCTCTGGAGCCCCCACTCCCTGAATCAGTGATTCATGATTACCTCCAAACATGGAGCCCATTCACGGGAATTATCTCTGATCAGTATAATGCCTTACTGGATGAGTTCCACTCTATCCCTGACAGACGCCTATTACAACATAAATGGCAGGGTCGACTTGGTGAAGAATGTCCTTATGCAGGCTGGTTTGAGCTTTTGGATACTCATGATAGGGGTCTCCATGAGGCATGACTTCAGTTTCTCAAGTTGCTGCATGATTGGCACTGGTCCCCACACCAGCTGACCCCCACATCAGCGAGTTGGAGATGTAGTCATCCGGACAGTGACATTTTGCATATAGTATACTCCTGTCCCTCTCTGCAAACATACTGGCAGCAAGTCCTACGTACAATGAGCGCTTGCACTGATCTGGATCTACGACCTTCCTGATTATTCTCCATGAAACATTGAATGTGGCAGATCTAGGCGATCACCTGAAGAGATGGGTAGACACAGCGCTTGCGGTGGCTACTAGGGCTATCCACCAGTGGAAACAGGGGACGCCCCCTTCGCATTCCGACTGAATACAAGATATGGTCGTGGCTGCCTCACATCAACAAGTCATTTACTGCCTTCTAGATAAACTGCCCCAGTTTGGAAGTATATGGGCCTCTTATGTCCAGGATTACCACGTGACCTCAGGGAAAGTTGGCCCTTTTCCTTTCCAATCTTTAGTCTTTCTTTTCTTCTTCTTCTTTCTCTCTCTCTCTCTGGCATCTTACTCTTTGTTCTGGGACAAAGCTTCCGTTTCATACATTTGTTCATATGGCTATTCCCTACAACATGGACCCCTTTGATGACGGTCCGACTGTAATATTCTGTCCTACTTTAGGTATCCACCTACATGTTCTTCTCTATTCACTTTAGGGTTATTGACCACTGGACTACATTTTTACATGATGTTCTTTGAATGAAAATGCCTCAATATAGAAATGTTACAAAAAGACTTCACGTGGCAGCTAGCAAGAGAGGAGGAACTCTCAGCAGCAGCTGACGCCCCTCACTGGCTGCACTCACATTCTGCATCTGGCGCTCTGCCTCTAGGAGCAGTGGTATCGCGCCCAGAGAATGGGGATGGAGAGAGGTCTCTTTCGTGCCCTCTTGCAGTCAGGCATTCATTCACCAGCCAAGGGCCCTTCTCCCTCTCAACAACCTTGTGCACTAACCAGGAGACAGTGTGCACCGCACAGGAGGCGGGGTCTGTAAGGAGACCGGCCATGTCAGGCTGCAATTGAAACACAGCGCTTAGAGGAGTTAGGCGGAATGCAAGGCCCCAGAGAGGGTTGAGACTGGGACTCCTAACTCCCGGAAAGAGAGGAGAGTGTTCTTGGCCCTTCTGTACAACAATTTAGCAGCCGCGTGGGGCAACGCTAGCTCAAATCTTATCCGACAGAGTGATGGGGGCTGTCAGCGCCTTTGCATTAGCCTGGACAAACAGGTCCGACTACAACAGGTAGCCAGGCACTGGGAATCAGGCGCGCAACGCCCATTGGGCTCAGAGGGCTTCGCCCCGCCCCCCCCCCCGTCGTATGTGGCAGCCCGGGCTGAGACAGCTTCCCGAGCACACACACAGCCGCACCCGAGTACTTCACAGGTGTTTAAAAGACCATTTACTTGTTAACGAGGCTTTGTTGTTCTTTCACCCCTTCTTAGAGCCCCTGCATCTTCACTCTGCCGATTGCTGGAAGAATTACCCCCCCCCCCCGAAATTTTTATTAAGCCCCCATCCCCCCCGCCGAAATTTCACTCTAGTTGCGCCTCTGCTGGGAATAAAATATTCATGTGGCCGACAACTTACATTATTCACTTGTGTAAGGCCTTCACGCCGCGAGGGTCGGGTTCTGTAAGACATGCCTCGCCACCTGACTGACAGCAAGGGTGCTCATTACTGCACCCCGGTTCCAACCCCAGTTCTCACCCCGTCCCTCCTCTGTCCGACAACGAGGTCCAGCATCTCCAGGGGACAGAGCTTTCTTTACTCTGTCTGATGCAAGGCAGACTGTCTAGCGGTATTTCGCGCTGAGGATGAAATGCAGAGCACATGAATGCACTGGACGAATCTTCTCCAAATAGCTGCAGGGGGGTTGCAGGCAGTAGCGGCCCGTGGTGGGAGTGCTGCCGGGCGCTGACGTGGGGCGGGGGAGGGGAGGGGCAGGGAGGGGGGTAGTAAACTACGGATTATGGCCGATCAGAGGTAAGTAAACATATAAATAAATAAAACAAATTTCGTTGCGCGCACTGCATCGCATTTGGCGATGCAGCGCACGCAACGAAATTCGTTTTATTTATTTATATGTAAATTTACCTCTAATCGGCCGTAATCCGTAGTTTACTACCCCCCTACCCTGCCCTCCCCCGCCCAACGTCAGCGCCCGGCAGCACTCCCACCACGGGCCGCTACTGGTTGCAGGTGGATACCTGCAACACTGGTGACTCAATAGGCGCGGAGTAAAAAAATACAGGAAGTGACTAAGCGTGGGAAAAGAATGATCCCGCCCACAATGACGGGCACATAAAAGGGGATTGGTGCGGGAGCATTTTTCACAGGAGTAGGGGACACGCCCACATGTAAGTTGAAACACGCTCATTTAAAAACTTTGGATGCACTTTCTATTCCCACTACCGGGTGCCTTGAGAGTGAGAGCGAAGACGAGGGAGCGATATGAGTAAAATATAATTACTTATGCATAGAGTGAACTCGTAAGCTGTCTCTTAGTGTTACAAAAAATTCCAATATTTTCGGCTGCAATTACCAAACACTCGTTTAGATGCGTACTTGTTTAATGTCATTTACCATCATGTCCATAAGGTTAGCAGTGCATGAAAGTGCTTCATCGGCCGCCATGGTCCATCAAGCCACGCAGAGACCAGTGTATGACAACATTCAAACTCTTTACAAGCGGAAGTGATCTGTCAGAAACAATCCACCCTGTACCATGTAAAATCAGTAATAACAGAGAGCCGGATATGTACTGAAGAGGAATAAATTAACGGTACGGCAAGCCGTTAGGCTCAATAAGGTGATGTGGTTCTGCATCATGTTGAGCAAGTGTGCGGTGCATTTACAAATGTATGTCTAGCGTTATAACCATAAAGCTGCTACACTAAAAGTTGATCAGTCTGTCACTTTTAGGGCCTTTGAACAGTGGCGATTTGAACAGATCTCTCACCACTTTGGCCTGCTGGTGGATTTCACCATCGGGGTCATCCCATCTCTGTAAAGGCTTTTAGTTTTGCTGAAGTTGACGATGTTGAAAATGACCCTCTGAAAAGCAAGGAAATGAAAAAAATGTCAGTTTCAAATGCAAATGCTCACAGTACAAAAATGGCATCCTACTTGTCTTTAAAAAGTATAGAAATGACAGTGTAGCCATCAAAGGAGCCGTTCAACTAACACAGCTATTTACCTAGTCAAATGGCTGCAGAGTAGCTACATAATACAGCCTGCAGCAAGGAAAGAGCCTGCTGATAACATACATCAGATGTACTGAGCCACTTCTTCAGATAGGCGTCCATTTGAAGCTATTATTTTGTACTTACCACATCCCAGTAATTGCTTGTGTGGAATAGCACTGACAAATAGAGGGAAAGCAAGACTGCCTTTTTAGCGGTATTACATCACAAGAAACTCTTTAGCCAGAAATATCCTTCTAGGAGGAGTAGAAATGACCCACGCTGTGCATTAAAAGGTACATCCAGCTCAAGAAACCTGAGCATTTTGCAGTTATAGTTTCTGCTACGTTTGAAATTATGATTTCAAGTGCTTTAGAAAGTGCTGCCTCAGTAGCAAGAAAAACTTAAAACTTCCTGGAAAAAAATAGTTTGGCCCATGGGAATTCTTTAACCAATAAATCTCCCCCTCCTTCCTCATTCAGGCCCAGAGTCTCCCCCCACCCCAACTTCCAATACTTCAAGAAAGTCTGTTCAATTCAGTCTTTTATACTATCTGGATGCTTTTCATCCAAATCAGTCTACCATCATGTACGGCTGGGTCGCAATCAGGGAGATGTTCGGCCAAGCTTCGGTATACTAGGCACACATCTGGGAAGAGTAGATACCTGCCACTTCTGCCATGCTGTGCTGCTGCGTGCCCATTGCTATGGCTGCCTGCTTGGGCTTCCCCAGAGTAGGCCCATGTAGCTGCACAGCCGATCTAGACCTACCGGTCTCTTGGCATGTCATAACACTCCACAAATTAAAAGAGAACTGGGTAAGCCAGTGCTCTCAGAAAGGTGAGGTGGTGCTTGTTTACGGCTGCGTTGGTAGGGATGAGCACCTTATCTACTGGATCAAAGTTCCAGCCCCTTTTGTTGTTCCAAATCTTCTTTATCCAGTCAATTGTTGATCTGCTCTAGCCAACACGTGTTTTCATCATCACTGACTTCATCTCGGCTATTTATAAAGTGGAGTCTTTTGAAATCAAACTGCGTCTTTCTTCACTGTTACACTTATGTCCATTTATAACCGTCCGTAAGTCCATGGTTGGAATTTAACCGATCACAGTTATAGATGTCCTAAGTATCTGTAGAACAAAGTGTGCTTGTATCTAGCTACACTTCCAATTGGATCATTGATGTCGTCCTCGCTAACCCGATCATCTCCGTAGAGCAGCATGATCCAATGACTGGGTTACCAAGGACAACATCAGTGATCTAATTGGGAGTGTAGATGAAGCCCTCCACATTTGGACTGAGGCCGGTTGGCGATTTGACGTCAACATCTGAGACTTCAATGGCGATCCCAATCTTCATTGGTTCTCCATGTAGAAAGTCGGGAAAAAGTTTAAGTCCCTTTCTTGCAGTTTGGGAACTGGAGGAGTACACTACCACCATCCAAGAGATCAAGACATAGGGCCACAACTTGGGGGTTAGGATTAACTCCAACAGAGACCAATGGCAGGGTCCAGGCAGGTACTAGTCAGGTGAGCAGTTGCAGCTGAGCAGTTGCAACCTTAGGTAAGCCAACTGACCTTTAAATTCAATTATGTGGTCCTGGGTTCAAGGCAAGCAGGTCCAGTCTTGTTCAGGTTCTTCAGACAGCAGGGTAGTCCTTCTGATTTCTCTCAAGTCAAGAGGTGTTCTGAGGAGAGGCCTGTGGGGTCCACTTTTATGCCCAGTGCCAGCCTGTTGGTAGAGGTCACTACTTTGTCCACCTCTTAAATCACCAGTTCTGGTCACTTTCTCCCCTCCCACTGGGTTTGGTTCCGGCCTTACTAAAAAGACAAAGTTGAGGCAAGCCTAGATGTGAGCATCATCTGCCAGTGACAAGGTAGGCATCCTGAAGGATCTGGACACAACTTCAGGCCATCCTGCTCAAGGAAGAAAAACACCACCCCACACCCAAGCCTTTGTCCACAGTCTGGATGCAATTCACATCTCACCAAATGGAAGCCATCAGGAGTCAGGTGACAGCTAGACACTGGCAGGAAAGCCTTTTCATTTTTGGCAGGAAAATGACAACTTCCTAAAACTGTCATTTCCAAAATAGTAATATAAAATCAGACTTGACCATTAAGATGTTAAATTACTATTAAAATGAGTCATTGATCCATTTTTCAAGCTGACCCCAAATTGGATTTAGCACTAATTAAAATTGAAAGTGTAAACCAGTGTTAACTTAGGGAAGAGCCAGCCTTCCCACAGTGAAAAATGACTTTGGAGTTTTGTCACTGCCAAGACATGTAAAACATTAAATATGCATGTTCTTCCTTTTAAATACCATGCACCCTGTGCTATGGCCCTTTACGTCCTACTGTAGGGGTGAGTATTAAAAAATAAGTTTAAGGCTTGCAAAAATGTTCATTTTGCCAAAATGGCAGTTTAAAACTGCACACCCAGGCTGCAGTGGCAGGCTTCGAGACATCTTTTACAGTGCTACTTTAGTGGGTGGCACAATAAGTGCTGCATCCCACTAGTAGTTGCAACTAGATCAAAATACAGTGGTATGGCTGGTTCACAATTTAAGGACATTTAATTAAGTTTCTGGGACCCGCAATAAGCCACAGTTTGTTCTTGTGGGACAACATATCCAATTAAATACATTTTGTCTTGGGCATATAAACAATGTCTATCTATACCACTCTTTCTGGCCACAACCATGAGTGTTCTCTTCAATTGGGAACTTCCCATCACCTTTCTGTACCACACATTAGATGTGATTGTCTTGAGGTGGGACCTTTATAGCCCTGATGCCGCAACTACAGAATTAGTTGCCCTTCATCCTTCACCTGGCTGCCAACCATTCTACCTTCTATTAGCCTGTTAATCTACATCTTATCTGTTAGCAGAGTTTTTTTTTAAGCCTGGGCGGAATTCGCAGAGTTCCGCTATGCGGAACTCCGCGAAGTGTAAAAAAAAACTCCGCCCCGCTATGCGGCGCTCCGCGAGCAGCGGAGTGCGTTAGATAAATGCAGTGATTTTCAGTGCCAGATGCTTGTCCGCACTGTGCAATCATCGCGAAAGGCACCATGCACAGCGCAAGCGGGCACTGGCCGCTCGAGTAGATTTTTACTCGAGTGGCAGCTTTCTCAACGCGAACGGACGGTTTCTCAACGCGAGCGGTCGCGAGCATACACGACCACTTGTAATGAGAAATCTGACCGCCCGCATTGAGAAATATCACTGTGAGGTTGATTTTCCACGCTCGCTCTCGCCAACTTGATGTTGACGATCGCGAACAAGGAAAAATCTCGCCGGGAAGTGGATTTTACTCGCTGCCGCTCGCCAACTTGACGTTGACGAACGCGAGTGAGGAAAAAAACTCCGCTCCGCGATGTGGAGTTTTTGGGAATTCCGCGACCTCCACGTAATGCGGAGTGCGGAAAACTCCACAAACTCCACGAGCGGAGCGGAGTTCACCGCCCAGACTTATATTTTTTCTCAAATAGGTATTGAGGCGAACTCTCTGTTGGATTTGAGTCCTGTGCCAAGATGCCTCTGGGCAAACACTGATAACTTATTCACTCACTCAATAACTCACTCACTCACTCACTCACTCACTGTAACATACTTTTAATCCCACATTTATAGCAATTTACTTTGGGTGAACACTGACCAGCTATTCACTCACTATATCAATATTTTAATCCCACATTTATATCGACTTACTGATACACTGATTAATTATTTTACGCTGTGGCATTCATTTTTATTTCTGCGTATAGTTCATAATATTTTTGCATCTCTCTGGACTAATTGCAAAATATTTAAGAGACATCAGAATACAAAATACGTAATTGAAATAAGCATAAACTGATTTCAGTCCTATAATATTAGTTAATGTTATGTGATTCAGAACACCAATCGTATTCTACTTTTTAAAATGGAGACTGCATCTCTTTCCCTTTTTTCTTGCTCAGTATACTTCTATGAGCCATGTTATAAAGGTCAGTTGCATGTTCCCTATACTATGGGTATTCTGGGCACCATCTTTGAAAGGGCGGGTAAGCATTTTACACTCACATCACTTTCCGCAAATATATCCAGCTGGCAGAGCTTTTTGACAGAGAAAGGAATGCAAAATGGACTAATGGTGATGACAACTACTGTGCTCAAGATAAACACCCCATCCAAGAAGCTGAAGTGGTGTTAATAAGTTTCTCCTCTTGAGGACAGCAGAACTCCCACTTGAATGTGAGTAAGGTCCCTCCAGTGCTGCCGTGTGAGAAGCAGGGGAAGAAGCATTTGGAGTCTGAGACCACTTCTCTTTGAGAAGGCGAGGCTATCCTGCTTTGTCTGCCTCAGATGCGGCTTGGAAATACAGGAGTCCTTCATATCCAAGATATGTTAGCACTGGAAGAAAGTTTCCTAGAACAAAATGGCTCATCAATTGAACATGCGCCGAAAACGTCTTCCCTTAAAGAAAGACCCTTGTTATCAGTGTCCAGAAAGGATTCAGTGAAGCTGATTATCTGTGTAGTTACTCATTGTAATAATTCCCAATTTATTGAGATGGTTAAAGAACAGAACATACTCAGGTTGGTTTCTAAATCTCTTAACTGTACTCCAATGAAGCTGTGCAGCCCAGTGGAGTCTTTGGCTGGTGTGGTGGATTTATTTAAGGTGTGACTCAATGCTGCATAGCTGCCATCTTTTTTTACCTCCTGTGCATTTATGTTTTGCATTTCACAAACAAGCTCCCAAAGCGAGGGCATGTTTGTGAAATACAACAAACCTATGGCCCTGGTCTGCAGGCAGTTTTTTAGTGTATGTGAAGGCCATGCATTGTTTGCCCCCACCAAGAAGAGCCATGCCTTTTCCAACAGTCCCTGGCAGCCAAATCCACTGATTGTGGGCCCACCCTAAGTAGGGCTTGGCTACTAACACTATGACTCAGAGGTCCTGTGAAGGACGGACCACCAGTTCAAAGGTTTCTGCTGACAGAGTTGACCGAGGCTGGAGCAGCATTATCCATGCAATTCTCCCCCCTTTAAATAGAGTAGGGAAACTATGAGGTTGGCAATCAAGGTCCCAGCAGGCAAAAAGCCACCACACTATGTCAGTCAATATCAGCACGCCATGTAACAAATACAAAATAAAAACCAGTGCAGAAGTGAATAGGCTTTTTGCCAATTTAATTTCAAAGTTAGAAAGTCAGAAACTTTGAGACTTAGAGCAGAAAATGTTAAGTAGTTAAATGAACAAGGCTATCACAAATCCATTTCTGTCTTTTGGGCTTGGCCCATTCTTCTGTAGGGTTCATATTGCCAAGTAGATTTATTTTTGGCAAGTAAAATATCCAGGACTTTCTTCCCACCAGTGTCCATTATCTTGGGGTTTTCTAGACCTGTCCTTGCTATTTCAACAGTGTTGTGATCCTGGACTGTCTGCTCAAAGTTTTCTTCCCGGTCTTTATTGTCGTTGTCGGCGCTGTGTATCACTGGAAAATCCAGGACCACTCCTCTCACAAGGATTGCCCCTCCTCCAGATTCTTACCTGGGTCCAGTTTCTGGAATTCCATTGCAGCTTCCACATCAGAGATTCTGGGCTCACTATCTCTGACTACAGAACAGTACAGGCCATAATGAATGGAGGTGGAAGCCCAATGGTCCAGGGCATGGTCAGCTCCTTTCAGTACTATCCTGTACTGAAAGCAGCGCTGATGAAGCGATACTTTTTTATAGGCGCATGCATGATCTACTTCTAGAGAGAAGTGATGCTTCTAGATATTGTGCCAGACCCGGAGGTACTGAAGTTTTTCGTTACTTTCTTTTTGAAAACCCTATAAAAGCTATGACTTATTTGGACTAAGTGTATTGTATATTGGGCTATAAAATGTGTTCTTTGAACACAGTAGCATGTTTTTGATATGTAAAAAGATCTAACTGCTCATGTCTAAATATCATTCTTACATAGGTTTTGATGCTAAAAAAATATCACTAGGTAACAATAAAATATATTCTCCTTTATTTGATTTTACAATCATTATCAAATAAGTGAAAGACCCATCTACATATTACTACCAATAGAAATATGTTGCAACAGTCTAGAAATACACAAAGGAGTATTTCTTGCCAAACAAAAAAAGTAGAAAGTACCCTTCGTGCAATAACAAGGAGCGAGATAGGGCAGAAAAAAAAAAAAACAACAAAAAAACAGGTACAAATAAAAAGATCATTGAGTGTGTATTTAAAATGATACAAAGCGCATTACATGATAACAGACTGAATTAAAGCATTTGTATGGCGCACGCTACCTTCCTGGGTTTTTTGGTGGAGACATCTACTTTTGGGGGAAATCTTAATTGTGCTAGCAAAATTAATTTAACCTCTGAATTTTGAGATATGCTAATTTTGTGAAAATTCTGGAATGTTTAAATTATGCAATTTTGCATACTTCTTTGCATATAGAGGCTTGTTTGTGCAAAACATGACTTGCAGAGACACATTTTCAGATCTGCTGCCAGAATCTCGCCTGACAGTTTTACTCAAAGTACACATGCACCTAAAAAAAGTCATGCGAAATACTCGCAAACCACATTTTTCTCTAAAAACATAAGTTCAAAAACCTTTATGTGATTTCGGAAAATTTCATTATAAAAATTTAGAATTTTGCACAGCCCTACGGACATCCACAATACAGAACATCTTTTTGTACAGAATTGTCAAAAATTGTTTTGACTGAGCAGCAGATGTGTTTCCATCATTATGAACACATTCTTTGGTTTAACCTTCACCTCAAGCGACTGAAATGCACTATAAGGAAGTTATTCATAATAACTGTAGGAGGAGAAGCAATAAATAGCTTTCCTTCCTAATGCAAAGAAATCTCTCTAGAATTCTGTTTTATTGCAACATTAGTAGCCTTAAAGTTTCTAGGGAGGAAATTAATCCACATTAAATTATTATAATGCAAAAGGCATCGAGGGTGGACCAGTAACTCACTATATATGATAATGGTCCCATAGTCTGACATTCATCATGACGATGTGGATGAAAGAAGTCAAGGCTTACTTACTCCATATGCAGGATTGTGTAAATGGAGTACATTATGCAACCGTTGGTTAGATTTAAAGATCTGGCTTGAAGGGGAGTGGGTCTGTAACCTTGTACTCCTGCGGTCATACCACCCTGAGCACTCCTGATCCCGCCCTCCACCTTGTAGGATCAGATCTAGGCCTCCGATCACTTGCCTCACGTGCATACTCCTTCCTTCACTCTTAATATCAAGCAACATGACAATGCAAATGATCTGTTCCGCGGGGACCACAGAGCTGATTGTGCTTCCGCCCTCCATCTTGGAGGGGCCTCACTTCAGCTGTGATTCATTCTCCCAGTGCGCCGCTCAATCAGCTGTTGCATAATAGAGATAATCAAAGGCAAGCTGCAATTAAAGCAGTGAATAACAACCCAACAGGCAAGGCCCTGAAATCACCTTGGATGGAAGACCTCGGTGATTGCGAGGTTGCAAAGCATCCAGCATGGAAGATTCCCCCGTTGCAAACGGCAACTTCAATTGATTATCGCCTAATGAAAGAGAAGCCTTCACAATCACATAAACAGATCGGTTCAGGCGCTGGAAAAAAACAGTGTCAAGATGTAGCAACCCCCGCGCGCGCAGCAGGGAGGGGCGCAGCCTCCGCCGCGCTCTGATGCTTAATGGTGGGGGATGCGCGCTCTCGAAAAGATGGGAGACCATGGCGGCATAATGAGAGGGCTGATGAATACGGGATGCTTGCACGCGCCTTTCTCCCTAAAGGAACCTTCTCCGGCTCAATGGAGGCATGACACAAAGTAGCCGGTGTACCTCCAGGAAGTCCGAATAGATGCTTAACTGAAGCGCCCAAGCGTTATAATGTTTATTGTACGCAAGGAATCATTTATAAAAACGTAATTAGCATTGTTTTCAAGCTCCTTTTCACCCTTACTTTGAAAATAATTATTATTCAAAAAGCCTGGTGGTCACAGTTGTTCAAGTGCTTCGCGCGAAGCTTCCTTTACAGCATGGAATGCCCAAGCTTCATACCCACCCCAAGGCTCCTCCTTTCATCTACCCTCCCCCCCCCGCCCCCCGCACTTTGGAAATTGTTCTCCTTATTGTTACTACATTTCTCTTCTTAGGTATTAGGTAGTTTACTTTTACCGGTGGATACTCTTCTAGTGACTGATACAACTTTTCTGTTTCATTGTCTTTCTCGTGGCATTGCAACCATTACTAGATTATCTGCGGAAGATTTCATTCCATCGATAATTATATAGTAAATCACAACATTTGTATAATAAAGACTTGCTGAGCCTTTATAAAAAAAAAAAAAAAAATTACAACATTTGTTTTGCTATATATGATGTTTTGTTTGCATGCATGAATAAAACATAGTTTAAAAAAATGCGCGTGCATGACATGGATGCTTGCACAAGTGATGGTTAAGAGGTATGGTCGATTGTCTCCAGCTGAGCAGATACAATGAAAAACTGAGGAATCATGAACACTTTCACCGAATTGAATCAACACTCGGCTAGAAGGGAGATGCCCAGAAACTCTCGTTATTTTAAGGAGACTCCTTGAATGGTGGAGGAGACAGACAAAGAGAAAAACAGAGAGGTGATAGAGAAACAGGAACAAAAACTAAAGATGGATAGTCCGAGAGAGAGATAATGTGTGTGTGTGTGTGTGTGTGCTATACATGCAGTGTGCTTTATAATGTGGTATGGGTGAGTTGTAATATAACCTTTGTGAAATGGATTCTGTTCATTGCATGGTATATCTGGGGAAAAGATTATCCATATAGGGATGAATGTGGTCTTTGTTATTCCTTCGAGTGCCTCATTACATGTGGTTCAAAACACCTGAAGAGACATGTCACAGGGTTTAACACTCTCATCATGAGTCACAAGTTCTGCGGGAACAACTCATACAGAATAAGGTGCAAAAGTGAGAAACAATTTGCAGGTCAAAGGAAGGAAAGTTTGGAACAGTCAAATGACACCCCAGGGAAAATATTATGTATTCTAGAACTCAACCAGATACATGAAGATTTATTTAGAGACACGTAGATGTAAATAGGACCTTTTTGGACCTAATAGCGTCCTTTCTTGTCCTCCCTGGCTGCTGCCCGACAATGCCTTTTGGCATCCATTAGCACTGAGAACCTGTCTCTCTGTCTCTTTCTCTCAGTCTCTCTATCTTTTTCTATCATCCGCAAAACACAATGGCAGGTAAAGAAAAATGTGCAACTAGGCTGTGTCAAAGCAAGAGTAAGGGTGTGTGCTGTTACATATTTTTTGTTTGTGGCATACCTATAATTCTTGGAAAACTGTGAACACCATATGACATACTGGTAGTTCTGTGCAGGGGCATGGGAAGATCACAACTTTGATAACCATGTTGTAAGCAAGCATAAGATTTGTTGAGACACTCATGAGGAAAGGTTAAACAAGGTATGCACCCGTCTCTAAAGTTACCAGTGTGAGCTGGTTTCAGAGTCACTGGCTAGAGAAAGTGAAGCAAAGTATGTGCCTCCATGCTAAATACTCACGAGGTTTCGATAATCAAATAACACTCACACAAGAAAAGACATGAGTAGGTAGACACAAGAAAACCAGGAAACTCCACCTGCTATGAGTCATGCATAACTGGAAACTGTGTTCCATTACCCAATTACAAACTTTACACATCTCTAAACAAGTGTTAGGGCCTCATTACGTATTTGGCGGTTCTTTGGTGTTCCCACGGCGGTGCCTAAATATCAGTACCTGCACGGCATAGACTGCTGCAGTCCGTGCCATGCAGGTACTGGGGTTCATGCACACAGGGGGGCACAACATGTGCCCCCCTGCATGCACCCCATGGCGCAGAGGTACAAGGGGGCCCTGTAGGGCCCCTTTTGTTTCTTCACCGCCACACTTTTCATAGCTGTCGCACCGCCATGAAAAGTGTGGAGATGAGGAAACTCGTAATATGCTTGGCATATTATGGAGTCAAGACCGCCGCACTACCGCTAGGGATCTCTGACCGCTGGCGGTTGCAGTGGTCCCAGGCCGGCCCGACCACCATGGTTGTAATAGGGCAGTCGGAAGATGGCCACGCCCTGTGAGTCTGGCTGTCCATGGACCGCCAGACTCGTAATAAGCCCCATAGTCTGTAAACCCCCACACACACAAAACTCAGAATAACATAATTCAAAAATGAAAACAAAAACCATGCCAACAAAAGCAGAAACTTAGACCAGTTTAGGTGGAAATCGAGTCCCACAAGCAGAAACAAAAAGAAAAGTTTAGAACACCACAAGTTTTGCAGGAAAACTTTACCTATATTTGAGAAAGCTAGTGTATTAAAACCATTTCCAGTTCTACATCCCTTTTCTAAAAGAAATACTGCATCCTAAAACACGAAATCATATCCTTTCAATGATGATTTGGACTGAGGTTATCCATAATTTTATTTATCACAAAAGCAATCAGTTCAGGCCATTGCGACCTGGGTGTCCGATTTAGAAAATATTTAGGAGGATAACTGTAGGAAATTTAGTTAAGGGTTGAGGGTGTGAAACCCTACTCAAGCAGCAGCCACAATTTTGTCAGGGTGAAACACAAGCAAACTCCAAATTAACCTATGCTCAACCCCCTGGTAGCTTGGCACAAAAGCAGCCAGGCTTAACTTGGAGGCAATGTGTAAAGTATTTATGAAGCACTTCAAACAGTATTAATGTAAAAACACAACACATGATAAATCTCACACCAATTTCAATTTAGAAAAATAGAGTAACATTTAATAAACTGACACTAAAATGACAAAACTCCAATTAGTAGAACCGGAAATATGCAATTTGAAAGGTTTAGGTAAAAAACAGTGCTTAAAAGCACACCATGCCAGCTGTGGTTATCTTGTCGCGCTGGACTGGGACAAAGTCACAAGTTCAGGGTGACTGGGATGGGGGCAGGGACCAAGTTAGTCCCACTGAGAAATGCACTTTAAATCCTGGTTGTGGAGCGTTGCACCGTGCAGCGGCGGTCCCAAAAAGAGATGCAAGGTCCATGTCAAAGACGCATTGCGCAGCGGTGGTTCCGATGACCTGTGAGGGCTGCGATGCAGGCTTGCCTTGAGGATGCATCGCACCGAGTCGGTTCTGATGAGAAGTTGCGAGGTCCATGTGAAGAATGCATCTGTTCTGATGAGATCACAGCTGGGCTGGCGGAGCACCTTTAGTTCCACTTCCAAGGGTTCAGGACTGGAGGGACACCACTTTGGGGGGGTTATGACTCCCAGCAGGCAGTGTCCAGGTCCAGGATTCAATATGGTTGGAACCTTTTCTATCCCTGAGACTCTGATAAAGAGAAAGGCCATCTAGCCCTTGGAGTCACTCTGGTGGTCCTGGGTTCAAGATGCAGGTCCAGTCCTTCCCACTCAGGCAGCAGGCCAGCAGAGCATCAGGGCAGCAGAATAGAAGGGCAGTCCTTCTCACAGCACAGCAGCACAGCAGCACAGCAGTCCTTCTTCTGAGTCTTTCACAGGTCCAGAATTGATCTAACGAGCGGGTTTGATGGTCCAATGTTTATAGCTGGTGTCCACTTTGAAGTTGGATAAGCATCTGGAGTTTCCCCATACAGAGAATTTCCACACTCTCTGGCCTGGACAAAAGACTTCACACGCCCATCCTGCCAACACCTAGGTTCCCTGTTGTGAAAAATAGGAGGAAGGCAAAAGGTTTGGGGGAAGACCACCGTAAAGACCACCAACTATTTCCTTACAATTTACCTTGCCCTATAGGATGTCTTGGGCCTACCTTAGGGGTGACTTCTGTGTATCAAAAAGGAAGGTTTAGGCCTGGCAAAAGGTTTATTTTGCCAGTTTGAAATGTTAATTTAAGACTGCACACACAGGCTGCAACATCAGGCCTGAGACAGTTTAAAAGGTTACTTAAGTGGGTGGCACAAGTAGTGCTGCAGACCGACTAGTAGCATTTAATTTACAGGCCCTGGGTGCATGATGTGCCACTTTACTAGGGACGTACAAGTAAATTAAATGTGCTAATTGGGTGTAAGCCAATTGTACCATGTTTTAAGGAGTGAGAGCAAGCACTTTAGCACTGGTTAGTAGTGATAATGTGTGCAGAGTCCTAAGGCCAACAAAAACAAATTCAACAGAAATAAGTGGGGAGAAGGCAAAACATTTGGGGGTGACCATGCACAGAAGGCCAAGTCCAACAATAACTATACCTTCAATTGTGTACAAATATACCACCAACATAACCCTAGTTCTGAGAGGGGTTCAGGAACATTTGGAAATTGAGGAAAAGAAATATATAACAAAAAGACTAACATCCTGAATTTACTAAAAGTCAAGTTGCAAAGCAGTGACTGTTTTTTCAGAGCGAATAATTTGTGATCTGACTTCTTGTTATGTACTAATCCGTTGCAGCACACTGTGTTCACCACTAAGATTCACACAAGTCAAACCTCATGCATACTAATGAGGCAGGATTTCCTTTGTGAATCCTACCTAAGGACAGTGAATGCAGTGAAGGAGGTCTGTGAGGGACAGCAGTTGTCCAACACTGCAACTGGATTTGCAGAATGTTGACATGGCAACCCATGCCCCTTGAAGGGACATGGGCTTACATGCAGCCGTTCCCTGGACCCATACGCTTCCCCAGCTCCAACAAGTGGAAGGTGTCTACCAAAAATAGCTTCTACTTTGCACCTTTTGAGGTGTCAGTATCCAGCCATTGGTTTGTGAATTCTGTTGTGGTTGGAAACCATCAATACATATCATTCTGATTCCAAGTAGAGGGAGATGCTCCTTTAATGCCCCCTCTTTCTTAGGAATCACAAGGAGTTGCAATGTGTACATTTCAAGTTGCAAATATATGTGTGACTGGCATTGTACCTTTAGTAGACAGTGATTTTGTTTTTTTATGGTAGTAAACCCTGCAATTTTGTGCACTACAGACCTTCGAATGCAAATACAAAAAGTACAAGAGTGCCTTACTTCCTTGTAACGTGAAATAAAAGGTGTAGTAAATCATCTTCATTCGGACATCTCGTTTTAACAAAGACATTGACCTTAAGAGAATACATTATGGGCCCGATTTGGATAGCGGGCGGAGAGCCTCCGACCAGCGGTCGGAGGCTCTCTGCCCAACATCCTGAGGTTTCCCTCCAACCACCGTATTTTGATTATGGCAGTCGGAGGGAATACTGCAAGGGGATTCTGCTCCTCTTGGAAGAGGAGTGGAATAGTAATCCCTTCAATGACGGCGTAGCCAGGCTCTGCTCAACCGTCAGGATTATGATGTCGGTTTTCAACAGCAAATTCATGTTGGCTTTTCTGACATGGAGTGGCTGTCAGAAATTGACTTTGTGGGCCCCTAGCAGGGCCCCCTTCCACCCTGGCCCTCCGCATATGGGCCTGAGGGGCACCCCCTCAACATCCCTGCACCTTGTGGCAGGCACCATGAGGTGCCTGGCACATGGTGCAGGGATGTTTCCCTACTTCCATTTTTCAGTGCGAACTTGTGCGATGGGCGTTTTCTATTTCGATTTCAATTGGAAAATGGATGTTTCCGACTGCACGATGTGCGGTCGCATCCAAATAGGGTGTCGGAACCGACGCCCTATAATTGGGCGGTTACTTCCCCGCAATGGTGTCGCCATTGTAATGAGGGCCTAAATTGTCTGGAGAGCCACAAGCATTTAAGTGTTGTGAAGTCATATAAAGATTAAGCCAAGATTCCACAGTCCTCTAGTTTGCTATACTAGCTGGCGTCAAGTAGGGAACTTGATTATAGATTATCAGAATACAACACACTTGAAGATTTACTTTAGAATCATTATCCACAACAGTATTATGTTCTATCTTTTCAGGCCTGTAAACCAGCCCTTAGACTGTTGATATCTTTCTGCACTTACCAGAAACTCTAGACAGAAAGTAGAATGCATTTAATTGAAAATGTAAAAGATTTCCAGCTAAGCTTAGCTAAGGTTGAAAATAAGACACAACAATGTCTTCAGTAGAAGAAGTGGATATCCTACTTGAAGCATTAATGGGTTTATGTATATAAAAGATGAAAACATTCCATACATTAAATCGTCATCATTTATTTCTTTTTATTTGCCCTCATTAGGAGTACACAAGGATTACACACAACTCACACTACTTAGACGTTTTTAAATTTTTAATCTTTCAGCTTAAATTTCTTCTTTTTAAATTAATTTTAGTTTTTTTGGTCAACTTCTGTTCGATCAACATTGTATTAGCAGCAGAGGTCCGTGCAGGTAGCAGCGGTGGGGTGGTGAGACCGCATTGGGGGGGATTTCGAGGGTCCAAGCAGAGTGAAAATTCATTATTTATTTAAATTTCCCTCTGCATCGTCCCTCGAAATCCCCCCAACGCGGCCCCATCCCCGTTACCTGCACGGACCGCGGCTGTATATTAGGCATTTACAATAATACCTATTCAATTAGCAAATTAAAAGAATAAATACTTATTGCTACCAATCTCTCTCATCTGCTTTCACTCTCTCCCAACCTAATGCCAGAGAGTACCTAGTCTATGCCAAAAGATGTTCTGTCTAGCTGGAGCCTGCAATTCTTTCTACACTCAGAGGTGGAATTCACTGTGTGCCTTAGAAGTGCCTTTGATCAATTCTATGACTCAACCTTGAGGTAAATGCAATTTCTACTTGACTCAAACAGAAAGATCAGTTACTTGGTTGGTTGTGACAAGGATTGTCTTTATGTAAACTAAATTACCTTTCCACCCATCAGGTGTATCATCTCACTAACATTTCCTCTTCCACAGATTTTACAATCATTTAATTATAAAAACGAATTTATTATTATTTTACCTAATTCTTTACCTTTCGCAACATTTTTTACAGTTCCTTCAATGCCCCAGTGCAAACCTCTCATGCCCATAGAGTGTACGCTACAGAATAAGCTGCAGGTCACAGGAAACATTTGCGTGTTAAGTTTACTTTCAACACACTTTGCGCTTCAACAATCTATCTCTACAATTATATTTTAAACTTTGAGCCTATGAACGTACAGGTTTTGTTTTGCAGACATTAACAAAGAGAGTCAAAAGTAAAAGAATTAATTATTATGATACATGATAGTTCTTTGCAGTCTTTAATGCTCCTTCCTCCACCAATAGCAAACTTGTAAATATTGTAATAATTTCTCTCCAGGATTTATCATAATCAGTGGCATATTCCAAGCCTCTACCTAGGTCTCCAAAGTGTTTTTCAATGTATAAAAATCACCACTTTGGTGGGGGCCTGACCAGTGGCGGCTTCTCCGCTAAGGCGGAGGAGCGTCGCCCCACGGCCAGGAAGCAGCAAAAGAAAGGCAAAAATAAAATGATAATAACACAATGTTATTATCATTTATTTTGTCCTCCTGCTGCGGCAGCGTGCATGAGGGGTGGGGCGGGGCTGCAGAGCGGGGAAGGAGAGGTAGAACACTCCTAAGTGCGCAATGACTGTTTGGTCGGCCCTCTCGGGCCCCCCAAAACAGTCATGCACACTTTCCCTGTTCTCCATGCAGGCTGCATTCCAGCCTGAATGGAGAACATGCCCACCCCTCAAGCACCTGGCTGAATGCCGTGTCACGCCTCTCAGATCAATCACAACGCTGCATTGCATCGTTGTGATTGGCTGCGGGAGCGTGGGAGCCCTGGCGCTTCCTGTTTCTCACAAGAAGCCAGGAAGAGGACGGGACACAGGAGAGGCGGTGGCGGACGGCTGGCCGACCGGGAGGTAAGTGATTTTATTTTTTACCCAATTTTCCACCCCCGCCCACACCCGCCCCACTGTTCGTTCTAGGCAGTAGCTTCGACGGGGCCTGACCTTTGTGCCCTCTTTTCCCTCAACCATAAAGAAGTGTGTCTGCATGTGAAGTGCATGTCGTGCAAGCAGAGTCTGGAGAAGCACTCTCACTGGGAGAAGGGATATTTGCAATTGAACGTTCCAGTACTGTAGATATTACTCCAGTAGTCAGTTATGGATAGCTCATTAGGACAAGGACTGAGCTGACATTAACATCCATTCGCCTGGACTACCTGTGTACCTAGGACTTGCACCCACACTTATAAATAGGTAATGAACATGGTGGACTGTTCCTTTCTACGAGTGGATAGTGAAACTTACAAAGTATCACAGGCTTTAATGCTGCACATATTCTAGTGCCGGGAAACTCTTCTGAGCAACTGAGTGCTTTAGGAATTCCCTCATTCATTCACATTGCCCCTGAGGAGATTAAAATGTGTCTCTCTAATATCGTTCTGTTTATTATTGCCAAGTGACTTCATTTTCATTAAAATAAATGCAGGGGATTTAAACTCTTAAATAATGCACAGGGTTAGATCCTAGATGGAAAGTTAATCCACCTGCTCTTGACACACTCATGGTTGGAAGGTGGATTATTGGTAGGGGTAAGAGTGCACCTACCACTAGCAATAAGGCCACCAATGCAATATAAGGTCCAGTCAAGGTCTCAATACATTAGACCCTGGCTCAACCCTTGGTAGCTGGCTGCGAGCAGGTAGGCTTAACTTAGGAGACAGGTGTGAAACATAAAAAAAAAGAAAAACATTAAATAAGTAAGACACAACACAAAATAAAAATCCACAACCAAGTTATGAAAATAGGAAATATTTTTATGATTAAAATGACTCCTAAATGACAAACATCTAGTATAGGGAACCGGAGATAAGAATTTTTAAAGAATAAACACCTTCTATTACTTAAAAACCTATAGCGCCAACTTGGGACATCTGGTCGCGCTTGACCGGGACAAAGTCAAAGTTTGAGGCTGAACTTGATGGAGCCCTGGTCATATAAACTAAGCAGTCAAAATTTTACCTTCGCACTTAAAAACATTTCTGGAGCATTTTCTCTTGTCTTGAAGCGAGCCTCCTCTTCAGGCTGGGATTAGAGTTGACGACAGTGGCTTGGCTCAGCACGTGGCCTCAGTGAAAGACTGGAAGTGTTGATCTCTGGAGCTTTCAGCGGGACGAACCTGAAATCTAGGCCGGGTCGCGGTTCGACGTCGGAGGTTCAGGCACCTTATTGAGCTTTTTCCAAAAGTTGCTCTAAACTTCTCCAAACTTCTGGAACTTCCTCTTGAGGGTTCAGAGTGTCCAAAGCACAAATCCAAGGCTCTAGAAGCTATGAGCCTGTCCTTGGAAATTTAGGACTCCAATTCCCACAATGCACCTAGCCAAATCCTTAAAAGTCCACTGGACGCTCTCCAGGCTGGGGACTTCTTGGGGGAGATAGTGCAGGTGAGCTATTATAACCTGTTTCTTTCAGGGAGTCCACTCCTTAATCCTTCTTGAAGCAAGGCAAAGTCCTCAGGGCTGTAGTTCCCAGTGTGCAGGAGAAGCAGTCCTTTAGAGTGCAATCCTTTGGGGTGCAGGCCAGGGTTCCAGCAGGGCAGTCCTTCTTCTTGTAGTTTCAGGCAGCAGATCTGAGTTGCTATGTGGCTCTCACATTTTATCCAAAGTTCTAGGGTCACAAGCAGGGGGGACACCTGACCAATGGGGTATAGGGTGCCACCCAAAAGCATGACGTGCTTCCTCCAAAATGTGGCATATTCTTGTCCCACAAAGCACTGTACTTTAAAATTAAAGATGAATAATTTCTCTCCTTGGGAGTAAGAGCTGGCTAAGCCAACCTACTGGTGTGGCTCATTTCCCTTAACACTCCCTTTCCAGACCTCCTGCAAATTCCATTCCTGGGGCTCCAATCTGGCTGGGGGGTACAGGACTGGGGTAGGCCTGGCTGGCATTCCTTACTGTCCTGCTCTCTTTGAAGCCCAGGTTGTATACCCAGCCCCCTTCCTGGCCTGTTCTCTACAGCTGCAGAGCTCCCCCACCAGACCTCTGTCTCTATGCAGGCCATTTATCAACTCATCAAAGCAGTTTGGCTAAGCCTTTTAAGGGCTGACCAATCAAGAGAGGCTGCTAGAAGGCTGGATTTTGGCTCACAGAAAAAAAGATCTATAACTTATTTTTGTATTAGTTATGATAAACTCAACAGTGGCAAGTTGTTGGATTACCAATCTTTTAAGTCCTTGAAATATTATTTTAGCTCACTCCTGTCAATAGTTACACTGTATGACAGTATTTCCATGTTAGCCAAGGGAGCTAAAATGCTACAATGGGGTGAAACGGAATTGGTAGTTTTTCCCTCACCAGGGCATATAAAACATCTTTTAAAATGTCCCTGCTGATTTATACATGGCACCCTACCCTGGGGGCACCTAGGGTAGACCTTAGGGGTGACTTATATGTAAACATAAGGTGGTTTAGTACTTTGGAAAAACCTTTAAATCTAAAGTTGAATTTGCAGGTAATTTTAATTTAAAAGCATCTTGCAAAACAGGGCTGACTTTTAAAATGACATCAGGCAACATATCAGTGCACACTTAAGTGCCGCAAAACTGCTGGGCCTCTAAACCTACATGCCCTACCATATACTAGGGACTCACAGGTAGATTGTCAGTGACAATTGTAATTGCACCTAATTACCATATACCTTTTTTATCAGAGCACTGGCCCTGGGCCTGGTTAGCAGAGCCCAGGGCACAGTCAGTCAGTTACCACCAGTATAAATAAAAAAAAATGGGGGTAATCAGGGCAAAAAGGATGACTTTCTCACACTCTTCATGTACCTTGGTGGTGGCTGTGTGCTCTAACCACTCTGACTCCTCATTAGAATCTGTAGAAAAGATGTAAAACTATGATTAAATGAGCAAAATGTGCTCCTGCAGTCAATACAAAATCGTTTTAAAATGAGCTAAAATATTTAATGAAAATAATTATGTTATTCAGTATTGAGTAAACATTCAATCAACTGATCTTTTCATTCTTGTGCAATTTTAGCCTGGAATTATTTCAGGAAATGATATCTCTGCGAGACTGATTTTTTTCTGCACTGAAACTGACCTCATACTTTGATAACACCTTGCTAAGGAGTATACTGTAAGATTTGGGCCATGAGGCTAGCTCCACTTTTTGCAAGCCATTTACTGTATTCACTGTATTTCTCACCCGCCATTAACATTAGGCCTGAGTTCTTCACTGCTGAATAAAAGGCAATATTCATTCCTATGACATTTTAAATGGAGTCTTATAAGCAACCCTCCATTTCTAGTCATAATTATGGCAAAGGTGCCTGCAATTGAGACGCATTGAAAGCCCAGTGATCACAGATGCAAATGCTCCCAGAGTAGTTCCATAAGGCACAATTCACCAGGGATGCGGTGCTCATGGGTGGCATTTCAAAAGTGTATTTCTTCCTCTTCACCAAGTCCCCAACTGACCGGCTGGACCTGAGAGCACAATGGGAAGATTTGTGCTCCAGAGATGAGGCGGACTGAAGATGCCTTTATTGCTCCTCGAGAATTGGCTATATCACCCAGTGTAAGTGTGGTACAATTTAAACACCTACCCAGGACGCGCCTCACTCCCTATGGCTATGGAAGATGGTGGGGTACAATCCCCTTACTACACTATATCATGTGTTAGAGGACAACTTCCTTCACTTGATATGGTCATGCCCCAAAATTGATCATTACTAGCAGCAAATTATTCATACATTATCAACAGTGTTGAGAAGACCCATTGCGTTCTCACACTAAATGATTTTGCTGAGAATCATGGATGAGATTAGGGGTCCATAGGTAGAGCAAACCTCTGTAGGGTTAGGCACACTGTTGATGAAAGAAGATATTGCTAGACAATGGAGGTCAGAGACATCCCCTGCACTTAAGATGTGGCTCAGGGGCATGAATTAGTGCTTAGGTATACAGGATCAGAACTTTAAATCAAGAGGCTGCCTAAACAAACGCAAGAAAAAGATAGGGCCTTGGAGGGAACATTTCCCCTCCAATGCACGGCATGTGATGGTCATTCACAAATTTACTAATAATTTAGATGCACAATTATTATTACACCTTACCAGAAAATATGAAATTGTGTCTATCTGGCAATATGCTCTATTTCCATTTTTGATTATGCTGCTGTTTTTTTTTGCTCTTGGAAAAAAATCAGCATATATTTAAAATTAAAGATTATTGGGAAAGCATCACCAATCCATTGCAACACCATACTGACCATAGCATTTTATGTCACTCTTAGCAATCAGGCTTTCCCTATTCCTCAACTGTAGCACAGAGATGGCCTTGGAGGAAGTGATGGATAACATTGTTCTTTTTTTGGTAGTAGGGGTGTTTGTCTGCTTGTGATGCTGCATCATTTATCAGCTTTTGATACTCTTCGACCGTGAGGTACTGGTATCAATCTTGTCAGCTTGAAAGGTCCTTGAAATTATTTTCTTCCCTTCTCTTAGGTCAGTCCTTCTCCCTGCCAGTGTGTTGCACCTTGCGTCGGAGCTCTATCTTGTTCCTGTTGATTTTAAATATATAACCATGGAGCCGAACAGGCTTATATAATGCATATGTATCCTGAAATATCATTGGTCGATCCTGAGAGGCAAATTCCTCTTTCTGTGGGTGCTGCAAAATGCAGCACCCATAGAAAGAGGAAGTTTCGAGGCGAAATAAGGATATTTTACCCTCGTTACGCCTCTGGGAAGGTGCATCTTTTAGCGCATTCCCCGGTTTACCAGTTCTGGTAAATATTGGAATGCATCAAAAACCATGGGTTGAAACACCCACGCAACACCCATGGAATGCCTCCCTAGCGCAGATTAAGGCAACGCAGCGATTTGCGCTGCGTTGCTTTACTCCAGATTTATAGAGCCACTCAGGGCAATGCCAAGTGGCCTTGCGTGGATTCATAAATCCCATTTAGGACTTGAGTTGCTCTTGCGCCACCTTGCGTGGTGCAAGAGTGGCACAACTCTGCTCATAAATATGTCCCAAAGTGTTTAAGTGGAAATATAACATTGCAGTTGCCTGTGATTTGTGTGCTGGGCTAGGTGGTGACTTAATAACAATAAAAAGTAAAGCACAACTGAAAGGCTTGTTGTTTAAAAACTATCACTAGTAAAAGAGCTGCAGTAGTGCTTTTTATTTAAAGTTGTTAGGCTAGCATGAGGCACCGACATTTCTTCCTCTTTATTTTTGTGGCATATGCTTCCAATTAAAAAAAATACTCATCGCACCAGCTTGTCAATGCCAGATCTACTGGCTTTGCCAATGCTTGTTTGGAATTGGCTGGAGTATTAGTTCACAAAGGGATGAGTTCAGGAGGATGGACAGTCACACATGACAGATTTTTAATTCTTGGCTGCATTTGTTTATTGCTATTATCTGCATCTTTATAACTTGTGTTTTAATTGTTTTGTATATCGTGATCACTTTTTGATATATTCAATCTTTTTCGGTCTTTGAATGGACCTTGAGGCAAGATTTGTGAATGCTTAAATTAAACATATATTTTAATGAGGACTTTAGTATTTTTAGGCTACGTCACTGATTACTTGGTATAGGACCCCTCAGTGCATTAGATTCCCTTTTCTTTGCTTCATTAACCTAAACATCCTTGCTCTGCACGCATTTCGAGACTGATTGCTCAAGATCACATCAATTACACCAGTCAACCTGCCTCTTTCTCCTGTGAACCAGAACATTTCCCAGCTGAGGTAAGCCTCACTTCATTGTTTGTGTACTAAAAATTTAATTATATTTAATTTAAAAGTATGTTTAAAAAAATATGTATATATTTTCCAATTAATTTTCTATTGTGTTTTGTTTGTAAAATTCTTTGCTATATTTTTCAATTTTGTTTGTATTTCAAAAATATATATCTTTTTTAAATATATTCATTTTGTGGTATATTTTCAAATATTATTCCTAATGTTTGAATAAATGTAAAATATGTTTTATTCTTAATATAGATTACAGTTATTATATATTTTATTATAAATGTTAATTTGTGTGTAACAAATGTATTGTAATTTATAAATAATATGAAAATGTATATATTAGTTAAACATCTTTTATAATATATATATATTGTTTCATTAAATTGAACACAGTCATGCTTATTTGTTATTTTTTATGTTTTATATATTTTTAAACGTATTAATTTTATTTGAAAAAAGAAATATAACTTTCATTTTATATTATAGTAATGTTAATTGAAATAAATATATATACTTACCACTATTGTCACGATATTTTGATCAAAATATTGTTGGTCACAATATTGTTGTGGTCGATATTTCATTATACAACTGATCACACACAGTTCACACCAGATTTCAACAGCAGCTACTTAAATAGCTGAGCTGTCTCACAGCATTTGAATATTAATGAATAATTGCTTGTAATTTTTAAACAAGATGAAACTTATTAGCATGTCCAGTAATGCAAATGCTAACTTAGGAGCTGATTACGATGGCGGGCGGCAGCACATCCGCGATGCAGGCGGAAAATGCCCTTTTCTGCACTCCATCGGCGGTCCTTGCGCCCCCCGTATTACGATGGGCAAAGATAGCCCATTTCCCGTCCGCTGCGGTGTTTCGGGAACCACCAGGAATCCCCTTCCGCAGTGGTGGCGGATGGAGCCAAAAGAGAGGGACCGCGATGTGGAATGCGGTTACGACCGCCGGTTGTATTACGATGCCACAAACTGCCCACCACACCGCTGCGGAGAATCTGGCCAATCGAGGATGGCGGTGGCAATACTGCGGCTAGCTCCATGTGTTCCTGGCCGCTGGGGAAACGGCGGTCTTTGGCCTTTCCTCAGCAAATCCGACCGCCGCGGACGGATTTCCAGCTTTTCCGCCACTGAATCCTGGAATCCTACCGCCGCGGTAGGGAGTTTCTGGCGGTGCATCCTAATCTGGCCAGCGGTTTTGCCGCGGTTCCTGCGGGTGGCAATTTCCCGCTAGCACGGCGGTCGGAATGCTTTTCCGTCCGCCATCGTAATGAGCCCCTTAGTGTTGTTTTTAAAGCACTATAGGCAATGTTTTGTGTTATAGGAGTAGTCCTATTCGCTTGGCAGATTTCTTGTCTGGCTATACCAAATGCTGTCACATGGGTGTGAGTAGTAGTATGTAGGAGCAATGCTGCCCGCAAGGGATCTTGGTGGTAGGTTATGAGGCATGAATATAAATACCAGGGTCATTGAAGGTCTGAGGCCTATTCACAAAGGCATGAAGTAATACTCCTGTAGTACTCGTTTATGTACTTTTACATGCCTTTGTGAATTGGACCCAAAACATCAAAAATGAAATTAAGTGGGAATATTCATATGCAATTAGTCCAAATGGAAAGGAATGTGCCCTCTTTGCACTCTTACTAGTAAGTAGTTAGATGTTTCCGGGAGGATTTACAAATGCTTGTAAGATTGCTTAAGAGAGTTCACCTGTAGCACTGTGTATCACACTCATAAATGCTTTTGCGAATCAGACCCACTATCTTCTAAGTTTAATAAACCCAGCACAGTTCTTCAGAAAATTGTGATTATAAAAGTTAATCTTATGACAAGAACTCTTTGGCCACTCTGTCCCAGATTTGTTAGATTGTGAGCTATTCAGATAGAGGACATGGGCAATTTCCCTACATTTAATTTATCAACACTAAAAATCCAATTAATTTTACACAAAACAGAAAATATATTTTATTTAATATTTAAAATAATTGATGCTCTAGCTGTTGGAGTTGATGGGAATCCTAAGTAAAACCCCTCAGACTCATGGAACGAAACCAGCTCAGTTTGAGGACCCACTCAAAAATTGAGTTGCTGAAGCTGTGCGGGAAGGGTGTCTGGTCAGCACTTAGCAGACAGTTACATTGGGTCCTCATGAGGGAGTTAACAAAAAGTTATGGTGTTGTCAGTAACTGGCTAATCTGCATATGTCACAGTTAAATTGCGAACATCAAATTTCACATCATTCCATCGTAACCTTATTGCACTGGTGGAAAACAAGGCGGTGACAAAATCACTTACAGAAAATCTGAAGAAGTTGTTTCTAATCTCAGATAGTGAAAGGCAAATTAAAAGCAAATCTCTGTACCAAAGTTAGGGACATATTTACTAACCTTTCATTCAACGCAGCATGAAGTTTCTGTCCTGCATTGCTTGATAGGGAGAGAGAAGAACAGTGCCATATTCTCTGCTCTCTCCTAGCATTGGCGCACTTGTGGCTGCCTCGTGGGGCTAGGTTGCCTGCTTTGAAGTCAGGTTAGTTTTCGTGCAGTACTCCTGCACAAAAACAATCCTCTGAGGCTATTTCCTCTTTGCATGTGTGCTGTACCATCCATATAATGCCTACCTGAAGCAAAGTATTGCAAAGCAGCTCACAGTGCTGCCTTGAATTACTTGTGTTTTTAAATCCTAATTTGCGTAGCTTTGTAAATCCCAAAACAGAATTTGCATCGGGCTACTACATAAAGTGATGCAACCCTGAAGCGAAATCTTAGAAAATCTGAGCCTCGGGGCATATTAGGGTGGGGTATTTATAAAGTGTAATAATTACATCCCAATCCAAGTTCTCCACTTCAGAATAAGGCGTAATATACAGTTTTGGTACTTATCAATATTTATCGGACCGGTATCAGGAGCACCTTTTACCAGACTTTTTATCCTAATAAATTTCCCCAGGATTTAACTGCTGATATCTACCATCTGTTGTGTGACATTTATCGCACAACTCGGTATGTTAATCTCCAGTTTGCATAAGGTTTAGAATTCAACCCTGAACTTGGAATTGAGACCTAAGCTGGTTGCAGGATCTGTAAGCATAGTAAATGGCAGATAATTGTCTTTCAATATGTTTTTGTCTGTCTCACATTCTTCTTGGGTTTCACTTATAGGCCCCTTTCAGCTCGGATTCATAAAATCAAGAACCTCTTATTGATATAGCGAACTAAATCACTCTTTTGAGGATTTCTGTGACATCACAGAGGTGAGGCTTCAAATCATGAATGGATGAATAATTAATTTTTGTGATAGTATCGGCCAGAGATTCCTTCAGAGATATCCCCTATTTATTGTCCAAGTATTATCAATGATGCTTTCACTGTTTGGGTGTACCATTGTTGATGGTAGAAGCCACCTATCTTGATGACCGCACAAAAAAGAGCCTTAAAAATATTCAGTGTGATGTCCTAGAACATCTCACACATCTGTAGTCATGGAAAACAAATATGTATCTTCTACAGCGTGTAGCAACCTGCTGTATTTAGAGCTGGGGGAGTGGTTGGCTTACACTCGCGAGCCTCAGTTGGCTCTCCTGCTTTAAACCTTTAACCTGATGGTCTGTCCACCACAGGGCTATAATTTCACAATGATGGTCTCCCCGCCATGGGTTATGTGATGGTATGTTATCAGAGTTTTTATAGCATGCTAATCACCCGTGAGGGTATCCAGGTAGTGCACCATCACTCATTTTGCTAACCCAGTATAGCCAGGAGAGACATGGCGGTCCTGGGCAAGTGAACCACACATGTAGGGAGAAAGATCCCTGCAAATCCGGCCCACTTTTATTTGTTATGTAAGAACAAACCCCTACTTTGGGAGTTAGCTTTGAAACATGGTGCCCGCTTGGCAACTAACCAGTGTCTTCATTGAAGCTGCCGTAGAGCTGGCTCTACTGAAGTCAAAGAGACCCCCAACAGGCAGGTGGGATCTTTCATTTTGGTGAATTAGCACATTGATCTGCCATGTCACTTGTATGACCCTCTTAGTATGTTAAAAAATTGATATACCACACTGATATACGAAGTTCACTGATATATATATATATATACCTATATCTAAAGATACTAACTACTCTGATATAAAATGTTTTCATGCTGAATGAGTATTAGTGGAACGAATACCTTTCATACAGTATTGTCCAGTTATAACTAGCATGGGAAATGTCCCAAAAAGTTATTTGCAGTGTAAGTTTGAAATGCTGTTGTGAAAAAACACACTGCATCGAAAGTGCAAATATGTCACAACATCTCTGGAGGGTACTGCGGCACATTTGTGGCAAAGACTATGCTCCTTTCTATACCTACACTCATCTCCTAGGCAGCATTAGACCTATCATGAGTATCCCTTGTTTATCACAACAAGACATGTTAGTAGCAGTGATAAGAGCTTGTCCTCTGTAAATACCAACGGCCATTGGAGGGTGACCGGGTTCAATGTCATCCTTGGCGTGGGCCTCTGCCTCTGTGCGCCAAGAGAAGTTATAAGGAATTCTAGATAACTACTGTTTAGGGTACCCTAACTCCTCTGAGGACTCATCATTTGAACAAGAAAACAATTATAAACAACAATTAATTAGGGGATGGGTAAAATTTTAATTGCGCCTTCCTTGTAAGGCAAATGTAGGCAATGCCAATTTCACATCTGAAGATGTATGAAAGGCACCCACATTTACCCATGCCTGGTGTTATTCTGTGACACCATCTTCCCCTGCTGCCAGATGTCCCATCCAAAACTATTGGGGCGTCAGACTGCAGTGCATGTGTTTCTCTGCTGTCACCTGAGTGGCAACAGGGAAATACAATGGCTGCCACTCCCTTTCTGTGATGCTGGAAGTCCAGAATTGAGACATACACAGTGGGGCAAGGGGACGAAGCATGGCACCGTTGCCAATGACTATACGGAGAAGCAGGAAAGTCCCAGATAGAATGCAGGCCCTCAATTTATTCTTAAACTCGGCCAGTAAAGTGGCTGCAAGCCTTGTCCAGTGTAGAATGAAATGTGGAAAGGTCCAAGGTTGGTGAATTTAAAACTTCCCCCACCCCTAGAGCTAAAACGTGGAGGGTGCAGAATTAAATTATAACTTTCATAAAAAGCCAGTGTGGATACACACTCTTAATATGCAACTCTATAAAAAATGAATTAGTTGCTCCCTTTTTTTTACCACCAAGCTAAATTCTGTGGCTTCATTTTTGAAGGCCTGGTAAGAATGAATGTAATCCTTCCTCTTCCTGAGGTCTGGGCGCTGACTGTCCAGGCATATCACAATTCTTAAAATTTCAATGGAATGAGTAGAAGTTCATAATTTAGAGTGTCCCAAAACTACATCCCGATGTACTTACAGCCCACAAACCCCCTACCTCTCGTACTGGTTGGTCATTGACTTTGGGTTGGTCTTTGACCCTGTACAGTGCCACGCTGCCTGTTGGCTAGGTGCACTCGAAAGAAACACCACATACATACATGTCCTTCATTCAGGGGGTACGGCAGACATTTCCCCAATAACAGACAATAATTCTTTCTTAAAAGCCGTTAAGATTCAGTTGACCTGAAACATTTAACTTAATATTTTAGAATACCCATAGAATCACATCTACACATTTTAGAGATAAATCTTGCAAAAGTGAAATTACACAACTGGGATTTTTTTTACATTTTAATTTAGATTTTTATACAGCACAGATCTAGTGGTGGGAGCAGAGCCCTGCGCATGAATGGTAAGCAGATGAGCATACAAATTATGCTATGAAACAATGTGATCAAAGAATTGAGAGTTAGCCTGCTGAAGGGGATTAATTATTAACATTTAGTGAAGGCGGTCGCTTGGTGCAAAGAAGTGCAATACGACAAAGCACAGTGTCAATTTACTTACCATTATAAAGCCTGTCGGGCGCAGTGCAAAATTGTGCAGCGCCACACGAGTGACTGCACAACCATTAGTAAATCTAGGCGTAAATATTTGAAGAAGACACGTGGTTTCAGGTTTTTTCTGAATAGCGTCATCACCATCAGAATGAATATTAACTTTACTTACCTTGAAAGAATGCGATCATGGTTGTTAAACTAGTCAAAACTAAGGCAGGATTGATTTTGCATGCTTTCTCCTACAGCTTAAATATGAACAACTCAAAATTGGTATATCACTGAGCGCTGAACATTACCAAGCCGTTCTCATGCTAACATCAAAAACAGGCTGCGGAAATGACATCACAGAAAAAAAAAATTCATCATGTGGGGCATATTACTACTAAAGTGGTGAAGCGTGGCGTTAAGCCAAGAAGGCTAATGCCATGCTCCGTCACGTTAGAAACGCAGGGCGGCACCGTATTTACAACAATATGGTGCAGCCCTGCGTTTCCCCCTGCGCTGGTGCTAATTTCAGCTTCCTAGCGCTAACGCAGGCACCCTTGCAGCATTGTGCAAAGGTGCCTGCGTTCAGGGGAATGATTGTTTATGTGCAGAAAGGGACACCTTCCAGCACATAAACAATCAATGGCGCTTTGCTGTTTCTATGTGTGCTGCACAATGCAGCACACATGGAAAGAGCAAAAACAAGGAGAAATTAAACATTTCTCCTCGTTTTGCAAGGGTAAGACCAGGTTTTCCCTGGTCTTAATTTTGGCGCTGCCCCATATTTACGCCACCCTTGTAAATATGGGGCAGCATAAAAATCAATGGGTTTTGCGGTGGAACGCCCACCGCAACACCCATTGCCCACCCCTTTCACGCTAAGTATAGCATGAAAGGGTGCCTTATTTACAAGGCAGCGTTAAGCCACGTTAATTGGCTTAACACTGCCTTGTAAATAAGGCAATGCCCCTATCACCACCACAACGTTGAGAAAAGTGACGCTGTGGTGGCGATAGGGGCTTGTAAATATGTCCCTGTGTCTCTTAGCTGCTCATGGTAGTTATCATGGGAGAAAAGTCCATTAGTCAAGGTTAAAGTAGCTTCTTCATTAGTCTCCTTGTCGATTAAACCTCTTTCAGCAATGAGCACTGAGTGAATTATTCTCTCCCTCTCACTCTTGAGTGTATTGGGCCTTACGGCCATATTCGCTTGATCAAGACTCTTGGATGCAGACCTCCAGTGATGCAGTTCCCCAAGGAAGGTGTCCCTGTTGGGCAACTGATGGCAATGTTTGCGAAAGCTAAAGTAAGAAATATCAATCGAGCTAGGCCTCCGGATGACTCTTTCGCTCTGAACATTATATCACCTTAGCCTGAGATTGGCTGTTTTTCTCAGACTTCCCCAGGTCTTCAGGTCTCTTCCCTGTTGCAGTGTCATGCTGGTCTCTATAAAATAATGTGTTCTGTCTATACTACTACTACTATGGGCTTCTCAAACTACCCTATGGCCGCCACAGACCTGAAGCTGCCCATCAGACAATGGCACAACGTGGTGGTGGTTTCTTGCGCAGCATTGTTCTGAGGTACACCAGCATGGCAATGACACACAATTCAGAAATGTTGCTATGGCATTTCTAGCACATACCTAAGGCGACTTTGTATCTTTACCATTGAGCCCCAACCCCGCTAAGAACTGAACTTTTCTTACCACTCCCTTAACTCAGTGGACTCGTTTTTCATGAGCTAGACATGGTCCTTCACTCGGTACCTTCAAACCATGGCTTGGTGATTTCTGACTCTAACTTGAAAAAGTTAAAACAACTCGTGATAATTTACTTGTCCAACTGCGTTTGGAAAACCTATTCACCAAAGCCCACTCCATTAGGAAACATTGTGATCTTATGCCCCTTCAAATATATACCATAGTCTGGGACCTCTTCTAGACTGTGAAACGCTTTAATGACATGTCCTCGCTGTTCCTCCTCTTCGCCCTGCTTGGCTATTCATTGCATACATTCACAACCACAGGATAATACAGCAATACAGCAAATTCATTCAGATGTCTGCCGGTGACATGTTTGTTATAAATTGTATCCCTGTGAAAATGAACCAAAAAAACATAAACCGAAAATCTTAAATTCTCTATCCCAGTGGTTCTTAACCTGTGGTCCAGGGACCCCTAGAGGTACGTGAAACCTTCTCAGGGAGTCCGCGACTGCTTAGAAAATGAAATAATATTAACAGATTAATAAAGGAGTAGATAAATAAAAAAGCAACATGTAAAATAAAAAAAATGTAAATGTTTTGTAAATGTGAATGGATATGAAAGGAGGGTAAAAATGAGGTCAGTATCCTCATTGAATCGTGGGAGCAGTGAAATGCATCAAATAGAATATGGTATGGATGATGAATGGCTTCAGTTGAATTTGAAAAAGCTCAAACCTTTCTGTTAAAATTAAAAATATTTCACTGTTTGTGTATTTGTTTGATGAATGCTTGTTTTTAAATTTTTTGTGTGTTGTTCTGGTGTTCAAATCATCAAATGCTTAGCTGAGGCCCCCAGATTCCAATAATGATTCAGTGGGGGTCCCCGAGTCACAGTAATGATTAAATACATCCATTTACAAAAGTGTTCTGCAGCATTCAGTCATACAGAGAGGGGTATATTCACAAGAAAGTGTGATAACAATCGCAAGAGTAGCGTAACGCAACTTTCAATATCGCAGCCTATCACGGGAAAATAACCCCGTGTCAACGTGGAATTCACAACAAGGTGGTACCATGAGATAGTCACCAGATAACGCGTCAAATGTCAGCGTGAAAATCAACGCCACGCCGAAAAAATGCAAAACGCGAATGCGAGAAATCATGCGATGAGGCCAATCGCGGTACAAAAAGTAGCGAAAACCAGCCTCAGGCCTGCAAAACCCACGCGTCTGGCGGGGAATTGCACCATAAAAACTACAGACACAACACACCAGAAACAAGCCAAAGCACGTAGCAACATGGATGCACCCTGACCCAGCGCAGAGGGCAACGCGAACCCCACAACCCCCACAGACCACCAGCAAGGAACAACTGGGTCGGGGAAGGCCAAGGAGAAAAGGGAGAGGAAGACGGGGTGCAGACCGCAGGAAAACAAGACCAAGGCCACGGAGGCGACAGAACACTACCAGCAACTGACCCACAAGCAGACCACCTGGAATGCAGTCGGATTGCCCAGGAGGCCAATCCAGGAGGCCAAGAGGCGCCGGCAGGACGTGACAACCTAAACTAGGTACAAACCCTCTGCCAACAGGAAGGCAGCAACGGCGACAGGAGGTGGCAGTCCAGCGCCACAGGAGGAGCTAGAGGAAACCCAGGCCACAGTCAACAGTGTGGAGAGGGTGCAAGGAGTAGGGAGTACGGACACAGCTCAAGAGGACCTGACACAACAACAACAGGGTGAGGATCCAACAGGGACTGGGGGACGGGGTGATGGGCACAATGCCACACATGCACAATGAGGTGTAACACACTGCACACCCACAATTACCCAGGGACATGTCCCCCATCCCCGTGGCACACTGCAGCACACACACATAGCAATCACAGCACATACCATGACAATGTGGCACAAAGTGCAACACCCACACTGCAGAACAGGGGACACAACTGGGTCCACCCAGGCGCAGAAACAGAACAATCACATTGGACAGAGCAGGGAACTGTGAGATGCACATCTACCCCTACAACCCCACATCAGCCATGTAGGCCAAATGTACACTGTCCCAACTCAAATAGCCACCACCGCCCAAACAGTCACAATGTACATTGTCACACAGTCTGCATGTCGACAAGAACAAGGCGCCAACACAATGCCAACATGCACCTCCCCTTCACAATGCAGAGGGACAAACAACATCTCCAGCAGGTCAGAACAGACAACCCATCAGTGATGCCCGAGACGAACACCACACCCCCGACACCGACGCCCTACAACAGCCCATGGACATCCCACACAACCCACCACCAGGACCAGGGCAGACAAGCTACTCAGAGGAGAACCCAGCCCCTGCAACAGACCACACAGCAAGAAGCATCCGCAATCACGGCTGCCTCACAACACTTCACCCACCCACACATGGCACCCCAATGCCAGGTGGCAGAACGCCAAAAGGAGGTGGCCCAACAGGTGAGGGTGTTGCCGAACCCATGGAATGCGAACTAGAACACATACGTGGGTGTCCAATACCCTTCAGGGACCACCTACACCCCACAAAGGAGACCCACACCTCCACAGAGACACATGCACATATCATGTTGAACTGGCTACGGGCACGTGCGCCCGGCCCCTTTATTGGCAGGGCCACATGTACAGTGACGCCTGTGCTGGATGTGTGTGGGGTGAGTATAAGCCAGCCCGCACAAAGTGCTTGGTGCTGCCAACAACCTGAACAGTGGACACCAGTGTAATGGAAACAGAAAACACCAGCATAACAGAGTCAAATGCAGAGCAACATGGAGGGATCCGGAGTAAGGACAGAGGTCACCCAATATTCAGTCTGGAGGTTCCGTGAGTTGCAGTGCACTGAGGTAGGGGCACTAGAGAAGAGCGCGCTCATGTGAAGAAATTGCTAGGATTGTGTCCCTTCGGGTTAGTCCTGATGCAGATGCAGTGGGGTGTGTTACACCTGCACCAACTTCCTCATCAAAGTCCCAGGTCTCCCACACTGCCTGAGGTGACAGTTGCATCCGCAGTCCACAGCGCAATACCCAGTATTAGATCCGGGTGTGTAGCTTGACTACTGCCACCAGTCTGCATTCCTGCCTTGGGGCTGTTGCCACCTGCCCTCCCATTGTCTGTGCCTTCTCCCGTCCACACACTTGACACATCCCCCTCCTCATGGTCCCAGGTCTTCCCCACTGCATGAGGTGACATTGCTGCGCAACCTCACAACAGCACAAAACTCAATCAGTAACGGACAATGGCTTGCAGTGCACTGAGTCACTGGCACCTGGAGTGCTGAGCAGGGTATCAGGCCGATGATGGCATCGACGACAGGTCTGAGCAACTCCGTAGGTCTGTCAGGGCCACCGTTTCGACTCTGGCAGATGGCGTTTGGAGGTGGTCCTTGCGGTGGTGGCGTGTGCCTCCTGCGGTGATGTGACGTCTGGGCCGGTCAAGACTCAATGCCATGTGTGGGCCCTGGTGGCCCGCAGTTGGGGCCGGAGGAGGCGGACAGCACAGGGCCACAGACACATGGCGTTGATGACCCCAAGACCATTGCTACAGAGGCCATTCAATGTCGCAGAAGAAGGGGTCCCAGGCCTGAGCAGCACAGAGTTAGTGGCCCCGGATGCACTGCGGCCGGCACAGGCACCCAGCCACGGGACGGTGACTTGCGGTGCAGTCAGATGGGCCATGCGACCTGAGCGGGTCCCCATCAATGTCCGAGGTGTATGTTGCGGAGGGTTTCGGGGGACAGTGGAAGGTGTCCTCCAGGGCATGATGCGGAAGGTCTGATGTTATCTGGAAGCAGCAAATGGAGGAGTGGAAAGCGCAACCCTCGTTTGCACCAACAATTCGGGATCAGCTACATGAGGATGAAAACTAGCCCCTAGTCCATAGACTCAAACGCCACCAATGTACGACCAGTGAGTGTCCATGAATGTCGGGGAACAAACTTAGTGGCACAGGTGCTGTGAGGGGATGCAGTCTGCGATGATGCCGGTACACATATGTGAACTCCAAGAATGCCAAATCAAGGCTCTGTGACCTACTGGACTGCAGTGTAGGCTGGAGGCAGCAGTCAGCAGTGGCCCACAGCCACGGGTCGTTGGCTCGCGAGGCACAGAGTTAGTGACACAGTGGCAGTTGTCGGTAGTGTTCAATCACCTCCATGACGCTGATCCTGTTCCCTCCGGACTGCAACGTGTCATCCTCTTACGCCCCTCCGTGCGTGCGAAGAAATGTATTCTGCCTTTTGAATTACCGATGTTCAGTTCCAAATCTGTGATCCCACTCGTGCGCAGCGTAGGTCGAGGGCAGTGGTCCGCGTAGGCCCACAGACACGTGTGGTTGTGATGCCATGCACAGACTTGTTGCCACCACATCAGAGGGTTTATTGTTCTCTGCCTTAAATAATGTTCACTGCCATGATGTAATCAAGACTCAGTTCCAAATGTGTGACCTACCTGACCGTGGTGTAGGAATGAGGCAACGGTCAGCATGGCCCATTCACCGAGTGTCTCCGGCATATGTTGGATGGCCCCACCGGCCTGCGTAGTTCAGGTTCAGTGGCACCACGTGTTAAGGTCACCTCCGTGTATGTGACCCGGCATTCGTCCGGACTGAGCCGCATCTTCCTCTTACACCTCTCCGTGCGATCACTGGTGTGAACTCTGCCATTCGTGCTTTGCGACTAGGTGCTGGATGTGTGACCTACTGGTCAGCAGGGTAGTCCTGGTCCCTCATCCACGTGTAGCCGGCTGGCGTTGAACAGGGTTAGTGGCACCACGTGTAGCAGGCTGGCGTTGAACAGGGTTAGTGGCACCACGTGTCGCAAGATGCCCATATGGAACTATGCCTCACTGATCGGGGGGGTCTGGTGCTGTGGCCGCTGGCCCGGATTTGGGGCCACTGCCATTCATGACTCAGGACACAGTTTCACATATGGGACCTACTGGTCCGAAGAGTAGTCCGGGGGCGGCAGTGGAGTATGTAAACGAAAAAGGAATAAAGCGGGCCGGTGTCGTGGAGGCCGTGATGGTCTGAGGTGGCTGCCAAGGTCTCGGGCCTCGGGCTTGGGGCTTGCACCGGCACGTGGTGGGCCCTCCTTGACACACGCCGGTGTCGGAAGGTGATCAGTGTGGCATGGCTGTGCAGGGGCTGGCCTGACGGGTTCGTGGTCCAGCGTGCCGGGGTCCGGCAGGCGCACAGCATTGCAGGCAACTCTGCTCACGAGGATGGTGTCGGCCTCGTGGCGAGGTGGGATGCGCCGCCCTGGCAGAGACATGGGTCTTTCCGGAAGAGGCCCACGCCCAGGCCTACGTGCTTTTTATTCACACCCCTACGCTGGCGTGGCGTACGCCAGGCCATCCCACTCCGCTGACGCTTATGGGGGGCGTAACAGGCAACATTTCCATGAGGTCCCCCACTGGCTGGGGTGACATGGTGGCGTCCACTGTCCACTACACTGCATACGCAAGCGGTGTATGTCGCCATGGATATGGGTGTGTTCTGCATACTGCGAGGTGTCCAGCACATCTCCGGCACTCTTGGCATTGTGTACTTTCCCAATCATGGTTCTACTGCATCCTTCACACATGCCTGGTTGCCACCTCTCCCCACATTCGGCTATTATGTGGCTGAGGTGCCATGCCGTTGCTGGCTCATGTTCAGGGCTTGCCCATGTGGACATTGTAAGTTGTTCTGTCGTGTCTGGTAAGTGGGCATATTGTTGTGCCTGTTGTATGTGATTTTGTGACGTGTGCATTGCCAGCGTTGTGAGTTGCATGGTTGTGGAGTTGAGGTGTGTGGGGTGTTCATTTGTATATTGCCAAGGGGCTGTGCATTTGCCTTGTTGCCATCCTGGGAACGCTGGTTGATGATGGACTGTCAGAGGATAAAGGTATCATGCACACTGGCTGTGTATTTGAAGGCGACATTGTTGGGGGTTCCACAGTGTTCTGTTGTTGCCTGCACATTGGTGTGAGACGTGTGCTTCCTGTCGCGGTGATTATGTGCTGTGTCACCAGGGGGCACAGGTAGTTCATGTGTGCTGTGTATTGCCCCCAACACATGCGTGCATCCTGCTTGGGCGTATGGTCCTTGCTTGGTCTCCAGCGGATCCTGCGCATTGTGTTGTACGTATGGGGACTGGGGTACCAGGGTGATGGTGATGTCCAGGACAGGTGTGGGGGACTTGGATGTGGCTGGCTGTGAGACTCCTCCGACTCTGGCGGGTGTTGGTTGGGGGGGTCCCAGGGGCCAACAGGTGCAGCCACGCCATCAGCTTTGTGTGGGGTGGGATGTTGGTTGTCTGCTGTGTTGGTGCCGTAGGCCTGTTAGGCGATGATGGTCAGGATGCGTAGGTTGGTTGTCCCTTTCAGCCTGTAGTGGACGGTGACATTGTCAGATGTTGGGTCTGTATGGCTGGTATGTTTCCTGGGGTTCAGCTATCTTTGTCTGCGCTGCGTCTGTGGTGGTCTGGGGGGAGGGGGTTTCCGGGTGTGGGTTGGGGTCCTGGGGTGGTGGAGGTGGGTGTTGAGGCCCTCTTGGTTGTCCGGGCCACATGATGGGTGGCTCCATGGCATCTGTTGCCCTTCGGATGTGGCCCAGGGCTGTGCTCCCTTTTGTGGTGCTGGCTGCCGTCCGACTTTACACCAGGTCAGAGCAGGTGTAAATTTCCTGGTGCTAACGCACCTTATCGCCTGTTTTGTGTTTTTATCGCGGATGTGGCTGGTCGTTGTGAATGTTGAGGTGTGCTGTTGTCTCGGCTTTTGTCACGGGAACGCCTACTCTGCATCTTATTAGCGATATTTGCGGGGGTCCTCTGTGGCGATGTTTTTTGCGGCTGCTATCGCGGGTAAACTGGTGCTGTGGGCTGTTAACACCGGCTTGTGAATGGGGAGGTAAATTTATCACGACTTTGGCTGCGATAAAGTGCCGTTAATTCGGCGATAGCTCCTTGTGAATATGCCCTAGAGAGTTTTTTCAAGTTAGATGGCCGCTATAAAGGTTTACAAATCTATTTTGCTTGGTCTTTGGTAGCAGGGGAGCAGAAGGCCACTCTTAATAAGATAGGCAGGCCCCACTAAATAATCAACACCATTACCAACTGTTACATATTAAATTTAGAAATTCAGAAACTGAAATATTTAAGGAAATTAAACATTGAATACAACTAAAAGAGAAAAATTTAAAAATACTAAACTGGCAATTTCTAAAAATACACAAAAAGGGCCAACCAGCTAATTAGTAGGATAATAAATTAACCATCTACTGTACGAAACAAAGGTGGCACTTTAAGGTGATGATATGTGCAATTGGTTATGCAAGGAATGAATGCCAAAGGTAAAAAAAGAAACATATACTGAAAGGTGAATGCATGCAGCTGACCATAAAATCCCTTGAGTTGAGTCAGAAAGGATAGCACCTTCAGTGGATTAATGGGGAGGGATTAGACTCAGTGATGAAATTTTCATTCATAGGTGGGAGTATCAACAACTTGCTCATAGTTATTGGTGCATGGGTTCTGTAACGTCAAATTGTGTTAATTCAGGTCTGTTTATATGTGGGCATTTATGACCTCATTTAAAGGCAGACAGTAAAGGAGCCTCTTGGTACCCATCCTCATATAGAGCTGGGAAACCAATGTGTTTCTGATGGCAGAATCTCAGCTGGCTCTACCATCAGCAATACCTTCCTAGCACCCCAGCAGCAGCGGACCGCCAACTCCATGCCTCAGAAGTCTGCCCCGTTTTGAGTTGTGCTACTGACACTGTTGCTTGAGTGTTTTTTCCTTCCTAGGTCTGGCTCATGTGCCACAGCGGTCCCAGGCAGAGAAAAACAAACAAAGTCCTCATCCACAGACAGAAAACTCAAAGCACATGAGCAACATTTATTTTTTGTCTCTCAAAAACACCGCAGCGGTTTCTTCATTAGGGTGGGGGAACGTCACCCACACACCCGCAGCGAGCTGTGGTAAACATGAAAAAGAAATGGCAATGAAATTATTTCTTTGCCATTTTATTTTTCACCATGGAGACCCACAGCCACCAACCTGCCCCTGAGCTAGGAGAAATGAGGGTGTGTCCTCTGTTGCCAAGGGGCAACAGAGGACTGGAGCAGTGGCGTGACTCTACGCTCCAAAGTGTGCATGTCACTCTGACTGGCTGTCTTGCGCCGGCCACAGTGACATGCACACTTTGAAGCTCTCCACCCAGCTGTCTTAGACAGATGGGTGGAGAACAAGCACAGGCCTCCAGGGCCTTAAGGAGCGTTCAGCCAACCCTCTCCATCCAATCCTGGAGCTTCTCTCATGCTGGTTAGCAGCATGAGGGCAGCATCTGGATTGGTAAGGGGGACACCCTTCATGCATCAGACTGCAGAGGAACACCGAGGAGGACATGGAGCTTGTGGATAAGTACAATTTTATTTTATTTGATATATTAGGAATGTGTAATGCATTTAAATATAGTGATTAATTAATTTTTTTAGGGGTTTTGGGTGGAGGGGTTGATTTTTACTTGGGATTTTGAAGGGAGGGGTTGGTTGTTTTTGATCTTTGGAGGGAGGGGTTGTTTAATTTAGGTTTTTGGGAAGAGGTAAGGCACTTTGCTCGCCCCACCACTTTTTAAGGCTACCAGCCGCCCCTACAAAAACAGGCCTCTTCTTTGAGGGATTTTCTTTGAACAAAAATACCGGCCAGTCCAACATGTGCATAGCATGGTGGGCCGGTCTGCTTTGAGAATTATTTTTAAAAGTGCTCCTTCCATTTCAGGGGGCACACATTCCATGAAAATCACCACCTGTACAGCAGGGACCTTTAGATGGTGGGTGAGATGTGAAGAGGCTGCAAGACGCTCTAAATGAGCTCCTTAAATCTTCTTCATTAAGACGACTTGCCAGGTGTGCAAGAGTGTTTCCACCAAGTACCCCATATGTAAAATCTTTACTGTTCAGGTGTTTTCTTCCACCGGGAATCCTACTTTGAGACACCTGAGGGCACTCTTTCAGGCTTGCGCAGCAACTCATGTCAACTACCACAACACCAAAGGACAGCAGGGAAGGGTCATTACATTGTAGCCTAACAACTTTGACGAGGCAAATATTAATCGATGCAAACACAATCAAATCAGTTTCTAACAATATGAGGCTTTTGTCCACATCTGACCACAAGTTATCCTAAATGGGATTCCCTAGTTTGTATCTTGCATTTAGTACATAGGAAAGGCACCCTTGTATACGGGTATTTCATCAGACTGAGCCTGCAAATTATGTTCCCGCTTTGTCCAGACCTCTAACAAAGATCTTCTTTTCCATTCTCTTCAGCACTAGACAAGCTTCTGCAACTCCTATGTAGTGTAGGAGTCTTTCCGCAGAAATCCTTCCTTGAGATTAACAATTAGTCATCAATTAAGCACTGATTGTTTTCTGTGTCTGAATTTTAAGGCAGGAAGATGAGGCCTTTTTACGTGATCTAGCCTCGGTGTCTTAAATCTAATATCTTCAGTAATGCCACCTAACAGGGCTTAGAACAAAAAGGATGCCACGGACAAGCTAGGAGGAGAATGAGCTGGGCGAAAAGCTCAATTACCCGAGCATATGATGAAATGCCTATGGCTAAAGTAACCATAGCACCACACAAATCTCCAGTGCATCAAATTCCAACCAGATTACAGTCTCAATTGCCAAATTCAGACCCACACATTCCAGGATGCCAAAATGAGAATAGGTCCACACCAGCAGTCCTCTAAACTGCATACAGCCATTCGTTCTGGCCCATGTCCACATACAGAATGTCATACATCCTCACTCCGCCACTTCACTTTGACACCTAGTCATTCAGCAACAGTGTAGACACCGCAAGGAGCCACAGGCTATGTTTACGTGCCTAATAACCTCTTCTATATCTCGCTCACACTCGCAAGCCCTCTGTCACCTTGAGCAGAAAGGGGAGTCTTTCTTGAAACCTACAGCCATTTATCAAAAGATGCATATTTATGTGCACTAAATATATATATATATATATATATATATATATATATATATATATATTCACTGAAAAAACCATAGGTTTCAGACACGTTATAGTTAGAAATTAGCATTTAAAAACCTTTGAAATTCACTGAAAAAACCATCGGTTTTAGGGACAGTTATAGTTAGTTGGACATTGCACTCGTACAAAACCCGTGAAATTCCCCCGTTATAGTTAGTTCAGCTAACTATAACTCGCGCCCCGCAATGCACTGCTGATGACGTCACATATTACATCACTCATGACATGGTCAGTGACATCACTGATGACATCACTGATGACATCTCAAATGACATCACTGATGACATCATCCAGTGACTGTGTGTTTCTGTAAAGTTTAAATATGTTTAATATATATAGGGAAAGGCGTATTGAAGAATGAGTGGGTGTATAAGTGTCTGAATGGATGATTTAGTACGTGCGTGACTGACTCTACAAGTGAGTGATTAAACGTATCTTACTGAATGCATGGGTTAGTGACTAAACTGTGTGAATGTCTGTATCCGTCTGTTGGTGTGTAAGTGGATGCATGGATTTGCGAATAGCTACATGAGTGTCTATATGGGTTATTGATTGGTTCTATGAGTATCTGTATGGGTGCCTGAGTGTTTGTGTGGATGGGGTGTGTGCGACTGTGCATAGATGTGTGAGTGGGTGATTCACTGGGTGGATGGTTTCAAGAGTGCATCTGTGATAGACTGTATGGGTGGGTAAGTGTGTGTAAGAGTGTGTTAGTGAGTGAATGTATGTCCCAGTGGTACATGTGTGAGTAACTACATATGTGAAAGGCAGTATATATGTGTATTGGAGTATATAAATAGCTATAAGCAAGAGTGAGGGATTGTGATAGTGGCTGTATGGATGAGTGTGTGCTTGTATCAGTGATTGTATAAGAGCGTAACAATGTGCTAGTATTTGTATGATTAAGTGAGCTGGTGTGTGTATAACTGTATAGGTGAGTAAATGGCAGTGTGTTTAATTATTTGCATGACTGACTAGGTGTGTGAGTACCTCTATGGATGAGTGGCGGTGTTTGAGTGTCTATATAGGAGTAAGAGTGCATATGATAGTCCTGTACTGAGTGACCATAAGTATGAGTGACTGTACGGGTGAGTGAGTGGATGTGTGTGTGTAGACCTAAGAATCAGTGAGTGGGTATGTAGTTATTGGTGTTGGAGTGTCTATGGTTTTGCGAATGGCACTCTGTAATTTAGATTGGGTGTATCAAAGGTTATATTAGGGTGTGAGGAGCTGCATCAGATTATCACGTGGATGATGTCATCAGTGATGTCATTTGAGATGTCATCAGTGATGTCATCAGTGATGTCACTGACCATGTCATGAGTGATGTAATATGTGACGTCATCAGCAGTGCATTGCGGGGGCGCGAGTTATAGTTAGCTGAACTAACTATAACGGGGGAATTTCACGGGTTTTGTACGAGTGCAATGTCCAACTAACTATAACTGTCCCTAAAACCTATGGTTTTTTCAGTGAATTTCAAAGGTTTTTTAAATGCTAATTTCTAACTATAACGTGTCTGAAACCTATGGTTTTTTCAGTGAATTTCAAAGGTTTTTAAAATGCTAATTTGTAACTATAACGTGCCTGAAACCTACGGTTTTTTCAATGAATTTCAAAGGTTTTTTAAATGACAATTTTTAAATGTATTAATTTTTATATTAATTTTTTTCACACTGATTTACTACATTTTTAGAAACAATTTCTTTTACATATTTTATTTTTTAAATTACATTGTAATTACATTATACATTACATTACAAAAAATACTTTCTCAGAATGAATTACTTTAGTTTAAATACTTTGCACATAGGCAATAGACTTTTAAGTACAGTAGTTACAGTTGTTGCAATGGGCAACACATTTTCATACACAATGCAACATTCAGCTCAATGTGAATTTCTAGTTAAATGCAATTAGTTACTTTATGGATTACTTTTCTAACCACAGGACTGGATCCTAGATTCAGTCCTGGTACATCTCCTGTAAACAGTTGAGTAAAAGCGTTTTGGTTACAGTCGTGATTTTTAAGGAATATTATTGTATTTTAAAAGTTGACACTTAGAAACTTTTTCTCATAGAATCACCAATGTTATCTTATGGAAGGAAATTCACTTAGCAGGTAAAAACTGTTATCGTTACTTTTTCTTACTCAGTGTTGGATCCTGGATCCAGCACTGGTGCATCTCCTGTAAACAGTTGAAAGAATGCGTTTAAGTCATACAGGCGATTTTTAAGGAATATTTGTAGTTTGTGAAAATCGACACTTTGAAACTTTTCTGCTGAAAACCAGACAATGGATTCCTATGGAAGAAAATATAAGTTACTGGTAAGTACGGTTAAAATTACTTTTCAGGACCAGTACTGGGCTGAAAGATACAGCACTGAGGTCTCTCCTTATAACAGGTGAGTAAATCGGAATTCGTATTTCGGCTGATTTTAGAGGAATATTTGTATGTTTCAAAAATCAACACTTAGAAACTTTTTCAGCAAAAAGCAGGCAATGATATCCTATGGAAGGAAATTCAAGTTACTGGTAAGTACGGTTAAAATTACTTTTGAGGATCAGTACTGGGCTGAAAGATGCAGCACTGAGGTCTCTCCTGATAACAGATGAGTAAATCGGAATTCGTATTTCGGCAGATTTTAGGTGAATATTTTAAAGTTCCAAAACTCCACACTTAGAAGAATTTCCAAGTGAAACCAGTCAATGTTAGCCTACGGAAGGAAATTCAAGTTACCGGTAAGTACGGTTAAAATTACTTTTCAGGACCAGTACTGGGCTGAAAGATACAGCACTGAGGTCTCTCCTGATAACAGGTGAGTAAATCGGAATTCGTATTTCGGCTGATTTTAGAGGAATATTTGTATGTTTCAAAAATCAACACAGAAACTTTTTCAGCAAAAAGCAGGCAATGATATCCTATGGAAGGAAATTCAAGTTACTGGTAAGTACGGTTAAAATTACTTTTGAGGATCAGTACTGGGCTGAAAGATGCAGCACTGAGGTCTCTCCTGATAACAGATGAGTAAATCGGAATTCGTATTTCGGCTGATTTTAGGTGAATATTTTAAAGTTCCAAAACTCCACACTTAGAAGAATTTCCAAGTGAAACCAGTCAATGTTAGCCTACGGAAGGAAATTCAAGTTACCGGTAAGTACGGTTAAAATTACTTTTCAGGACCAGTACTGGGCTGAAAGATACAGCACTGAGGTCTCTCCTGATAACAGGTGAGTAAATCGGAATTCGTATTTCGGCTGATTTTAGAGGAATATTTGTATGTTTCAAAAATCAACACTTAGAAACTTTTTCAGCAAAAAGCAGGCAATGATATCCTATGGAAGGAAATTCAAGTTACTGGTAAGTACGGTTAAAATTACTTTTGAGGATCAGTACTGGGCTGAAAGATGCAGCACTGAGGTCTCTCCTGATAACAGATGAGTAAATCGGAATTCGTATTTCGGCTGATTTTAGATGAATATTTTAAAGTTCCAAAACTCCACACTTAGAAGAATTTCCAAGTGAAACCAGTCAATGTTAGCCTACGGAAGGAAATTCAAGTTACCGGTAAGTACGGTTAAAATTACTTTTCAGGACCAGTACTGGGCTGAAAGATACAGCACTGAGGTCTCTCCTGATAACAGGTGAGTAAATCGGAATTCGTATTTCGGCTGATTTTAGATGAATATTTTAAAGTTCCAAAACTCCACACTTAGAAGAATTTCCAATTGAAACCAGTCAATGTTAGCCTATGGAAGGAAATTCAAGTTACCGGTAAGTACGGTTAAAATTACTTTTCAGGACCAGTACTGGGCTGAAAGATACAGCACTGAGGTCTCTCCTGATAACAGGTGAGTAAATCGGAATTCGTATTTCGGCTGATTTTAGAGGAATATTTGTATGTTTCAAAAATCAACACTTAGAAACTTTTTCAGCAAAAAGCAGGCAATGATATCCTATGGAAGGAAATTCAAGTTACTGGTAAGTACGGTTAAAATTACTTTTGAGGATCAGTACTGGGCTGAAAGATGCAGCACTGAGGTCTCTCCTGATAACAGGTGAGTAAATCGGAATTCGTATTTCGGCTGATTTTAGAGGAATATTTTAAAGTTCCAAAACTCCACACTTAGAAGAATTTCCAAGTGAAACCAGTCAATGTTAGCCTATGAAGAAAATTCAAGTTACCGGTAAGTACGGTTAAAATTACTTTTCAGGATCAGTACTGGGCTGAAAGATGCAGCACTGAGGTCTCTCCTGATAACAGGTGAGTAAATCGGAATTCGTATTTCGGCTGATTTTAGAGGAATATTTTAAAGTTCCAAAACTCCACACTTAGAAGAATTTCCAAGTGAAACCAGTCAATGTTAGCCTATGGAAGGAAATTCAAGTTACCGGTAAGTACGGTTAAAATTACTTTTCAGGACCAGTACTGGGCTGAAAGATGCAGCACTGAGGTCTCTCCTGATAGCAGGTGAGTAAATCGGAATTCGTATTTCGGCTGATTTTAGAGGAATATTTTAAAGTTCCAAAACTCCACACTTAGAAGAATTTCCAAGTGAAACCAGTCAATGTTAGCCTATGGAAGGAAATTCAAGTTACTGGTAAGTACGGTTAAAATTACTTTTCAGGACCAGTACTGGGCTGAAAGATACAGCACTGAGGTCTCTCCTGATAACAGGTGAGTAAATCGGAATTCGTATTTCGGCTGATTTTAGAGGAATATTTGTATGTTTCAAAAATCAACACTTAGAAACTTTTTCAGCAAAAAGCAGGCAATGATATCCTATGGAAGGAAATTCAAGTTACTGGTAAGTACGGTTAAAATTACTTTTGAGGATCAGTACTGGGCTGAAAGATGCAGCACTGAGGTCTCTCCTGATAACAGATGAGTAAATCGGAATTCGTATTTCGGCTGATTTTAGATGAATATTTTAAAGTTCCAAAACTCCACACTTAGAAGAATTTCCAAGTGAAACCAGTCAATGTTAGCCTATGGAAGGAAATTCAAGTTACCGGTAAGTACGGTTAAAATTACTTTTCAGGACCAGTACTGGGCTGAAAGATACAGCACTGAGGTCTCTCCTGATAACAGGTGAGTAAATCGGAATTCGTATTTCGGCTGATTTTAGAGGAATATTTGTATGTTTCAAAACTCAACACTTAGAAACTTTTTCAGCAAAAAGCAGGCAATGATATCCTATGGAAGGAAATTCAAGTTACTGGTAAGTACGGTTAAAATTACTTTTGAGGATCAGTACTGGGCTGAAAGATGCAGCACTGAGGTCTCTCCTGATAACAGGTGAGTAAATCGGAATTCGTATTTCGGCTGATTTTAGAGGAATATTTTAAAGTTCCAAAACTCCACACTTAGAAGAATTTCCAAGTGAAACCAGTCAATGTTAGCCTATGGAAGGAAATTCAAGTTACCGGTAAGTACGGTTAAAATTACTTTTCAGGATCAGTACTGGGCTGAAAGATGCAGCACTGAGGTCTCTCCTGATAACAGGTGAGTAAATCGGAATTCGTATTTCGGCTGATTTTAGAGGAATATTTTAAAGTTCCAAAACTCCACACTTAGAAGAATTTCCAAGTGAAACCAGTCAATGTTAGCCTATGGAAGGAAATTCAAGTTACCGGTAAGTACGGTTAAAATTACTTTTCAGGACCAGTACTGGGCTGAAAGATGCAGCACTGAGGTCTCTCCTGATAACAGGTGAGTAAATCGGAATTCGTATTTCGGCTGATTTTAGAGGAATATTTTAAAGTTCCAAAACTCCACACTTAGAAGAATTTCCAAGTGAAACCAGTCAATGTTAGCCTATGGAAGGAAATTCAAGTTACTGGTAAGTACGGTTAAAATTACTTTTCAGGATTAGTACTGGGCTGAAAGATGCAGCACTGAGGTCTCTCCTGATAACAGGTGAGTAAATCAGAATTCGTATTTCGGCTGATTTTAGAGGAATATTTGCACAATGGTGAAGGGAGGGGCGGGGCCTGAGGTGACATCTGTGCAAACGCGCCCGTGGCGCGTTTTAAGTTGGGGGATTAAGTCCCCTTGAATCATGAGGGTCCCTACGGGCCAACTAGCCCACCAGGAACCTCCAGTATGCGCCAGGGGCTGCGTTGCAGAGACATGTACAGAGGCCACACCCCTTTACACCTCTCTGCAACGCAGCTCTGTGGCGCTTTCTGGACGTACCTGTTGGGCTAGTTGGCCCCCAGGGACCCTCAGGATTGAAGAAGATTTAATTCCCCATCTTAAAACGCGCCACGGGGCCTGTTTGCACACATGTCACCTGAAGCCCCGCCCCTCCCTTCACCACTGTGCAAACGCGCCCGTGGCGCGTTTTAAGTCGGGGATTAACTCCCTTGAATCCTGAGGGTCCCTGGGGTGCAACTAGCCCACCATATACCTCCAAAAGCGCCATAGAAGCTGCGTTGCAGAGAGGTGTAAAAGGGGCGTGGCCTCTGTACACCTCTCTGCAAGGCAGCCCCTGGCGCATACTGGAGGTTCCTGGTGGGCTAGTTGGCCTCAGGGACCCCCAGTATTCAAGGGGAATTGTTCCCTCTCTGCAAACGCGCCAGGGGCGCGTTTGCAGAGTGGTGAAGGAAGGGGCGGGGCCTACGGGCCCGATCGTTTTTTTTCCCTGAAGGGGGCTGTGTGGCCCCCTTCCTTTTTCCTATTTTTAGGCCCTGGGGACCCCATCCCCCAGGGCCTTACCCCTTTTTAAAAATTAAAATAAATAAAAACGGGAAGGGGGCCGCGTGGCCCCCTTCCCTGGGCCTGTATTGGCCCCGGGGACCCCATCCCCCGGGGCATGGCCTCTTTTTTTTATTTGGAGGGGGCTGCGTGGCCCCCTCCTCAGGCCATTTAAGGCCCCGGGGACCCCATCCCCGGGCCGGCCTTGCACTTTTTTTATTTATTTTTCCTTTTTTACTTTGGGAGGGGGCTGCGTGACCCCCTCCGTGGCCACTTATGGCCCCGGGGACCCCATCCCCCGGGGCCTGGCCTCTCGCTGGGGACTGTGGGGGGTCCCCAAGCCCCCCACAGTCCCGCCGGCTCCCCGTGTCCTACGGGAGCCGGTATTGCATTGCACACATGGGGAGCAGCTAACATGCTGCTCCCCATGTGGAAAGCAGTCGGCTTTGGATATTGGAAGAGAGAGCAGGTTTCCTGCTCTCTCTTCCAATATCCAAAGCAAGCTTGCAATGACAGGACGGAGCCGCGAGGCTCCCGTCCTGTCATTGCAAACAGCAGTGTCCCGGGGTAGGCACCCCGGGACACTGCAGGAGCCGGCCCTGGGGGTGGCGGTCCCCAGGGCCACCACAGGCTCCAGGAGGGGGCCGCGCGGCCCCCTCCCTACATTTTGAAAGCCCCGGGAGGTGGTGGTCCCCGGGCTTGGGGTCCAAAACGGACCCCCATTTTAATTTTTCTTAGTGCCCCGGGAGGTGGTGGTCCCGGGCGTGGTGGGGCTGGAGCCCCCACATAGGTTTTTAATTTAAAAAGAAGCCCCGGGAGGTGGTGGTCCCCGGGCTGCGGAGGGCCTCAGAGCCCTCCCGCACCATTATACATAAAGCCCCGGGGGTGGTGGTCCTCGGGACTTGGGGGCCCTTAGAGGCCCCCCACACATAAAATTAACCCCCCAGCATGCCCCCGGGACTTGGCCCACCCGGGGCCAATTAACATCAAAGCGCGGGAGACCGCACTCGATTTTTTTTGCGGCAGGATTCGCGCACCCTGAGCGCATCCTGCCGATTTTTTAAAAACATTTTTTTTTTTGCCCAGGTGGTCCTTGTGGGACCCCTGAGCAAACCTAGGGGTCAGGGTGTTTCTACCCTGCTCCCTTTGTGCGCTTTGCGCACTTGTTTCTGTCCCTCGGTTCTACCGAGGGATAAAATGGCTGCCAACATTTCCTGAATCGGAATGTTGACAGCCAGCTGACAGCCAATTAACATGCAGCTCGTGATCGGGAGGGTACGCGGACCCTACTCGGCCATAGATATCACTATCTTTTTACTTTTGATTTTCTCAGTAACTACTGAACGGATTTACACCATTTAACAAAAGGGTTCTTTCTGAACCAAGAACTACCTCTTTGCCAAATTTGGTGTAATTCCGTTCAGCAGTTCGGGCTGTAGCCGTGTCTAAAGTTTCCTATGGAAAATTGCATGGGAAAACGCGTTTTGGGACCCCCTTTTTCTCGGCGCCCGCTTGACGAATCCCCCGAGACTTTCAGGGTAGGAGCGGACCGGAGCGGGCCACAAAGTTTGAAAATTTTGCGAAGATACGTCAACCGGCAAGAGAGTTATTTCAAATAGAATGTCGCGGATTTCCTATGGATAATAGGTTGTAACTATAACTATCTCCTGGCGACCGCCAGTAGATAATATATATATATATATATATATATATATATATATCAGGAACACTCCGCTTGCATCCCTTTGCCACCAGTTACAGTAACGGAGCACGGACCACGTTGTAGTGCAAATTGAAGTTTTAATCAACTCCTCCAACACCAGCCATCATGACGCATTTCGACCCCTAGAGGCCTTGATCACATATATAAACAATATATTTGTTAAGTCCCAAGTGTAATCAAAGGATGGGGGAAACACTTTCAATGCTCATGAACGTTTCCTCAATTATCGCTTTCCTGCATAATGTGGATCTTGACCAGCTGCTGGTGCTATTTAGCCCACACTACTGGTAAAGCATGCATATTAGCCTATCCAGGGAATGAGCAACAAGTGATCCAAAGCCTTGGCGCAAGACTAGGAATCAAGTAAACTAGTCGCGCAGCACAGTCTGACTTCTTTACACTGCTTCCCGCTGGAACAGAGGGTAACTTTAGAGATGCTGTTTAAATGACCTTCCACACGTCGTACCGATGCCACAAATACCTAAGAAAACTGGCACAACATTAATGAGATGTCTGCAACCAGATATCAGCAGTAGAGCAAAATTGTTGACCGGCAACATTCAACTAAAGGATCTTGAAAAGGATAGGCCAAGGGGGTAAATTTCTGTAGCCACAGATATGAGGAGATGTTTCCTCAAAAATTAAGTTAATCCTATCTCACCTAAAGCAGTAGTTCAGTTATCTGAGGTAAAATCAAGTGATGCATTTTTGAGTGATTGCCTGGCCTTAATCCTTCATACATGCATAGGTGTTTTAGATATTGCCTTAAACTGATTGTTAGGTATTTCTTTGGACTGCTGATACACACCTTGACCTGTACATTGTGTAAGGACTGCCTTGCAATGCTTACATCACAGAATGCTGTAACTGTTATATGTCAATGAATGTCTTGGCCTACGAGTGTCTATCACTGCATTGGTCAGCAGGTATCAAAAACTGTTTTTGGATTCTACATATCACAAATCGATTGCACTGGTCTTCACGTATCAAGAATCACATTACTCTATATGTACATGTAGTGTCTTGTCCTGAGTGTACCCTGTATTGCCTTGGATGGCATGTGTCAATGATCATCGCTGCTAGCATGAGCAATCTCTTAGATTTACATTCAACAAGGATAGCCTCAGCCTGAATGTATCAAAGATTGCATTGACCAATCTAAGTAAAGTATTGTGATTCTATCAATACAAGAGTGGCGGGACTAGGACTTATCTGAGGACCAGCTAAAGCGCCCCATAGACTATGAGAACAAGGAGTGTAAAAGGCGCACTCCCCTTGTTTCACCATATCAGGAGACCTATATCCCTACATAGGTACTGCACACTGCTTGTTCTCGTATTGTGATTCTATGTCATTACTTCATCTTCAGTAATATTGTGGTACAAAATTTGGTGCCTTAATATCAATAATGGACCTCTTGATCAAAACAAAGGTTATTACATATCAAATGGGATGTAACATATACCAACCACTTTCTATACCCTTTTGGTTTCTTCAGACTTCAACCATGCACAAAATCTCCATGCTCACATTTAGCAATCTTCTCTTTACTCCTTCCCGATACTCCTGCCTGCAGATGCAATTGGCTGGCTGCTGACTGAGAGAGATGAGAGTTGGGTTGTGGGTTTGGCAGCACTAATATGCACCCGTGCACTCTAACTTGCGCTGCCCCCTCCCTACTTGGGTGTTTGCTTTTTAGCTTACCGGAAAGAAAGAGGAGAAGCAGAGCTTGCAATGGTTCAGCAGGGTGGATGGTGGTGTAACACTTCACAACCCCTTTCCTCTTGACATATTGTACGACTTGAACTAAACATCTCCACACCAGTTCACTCAATTTTAAGCCATTGAGGAGTGAATGTGTGGCATCCTATCACTCAAATAGGAGTGGGTGGTGAAATATTCCCCCCGTTGCCCTTTTAGGCTTTGCATCCACTCACCCAGCACTGTGATTGGGGCATGGTTATAAATGGCGAGAGAAAAAGAAAAAGAGAAAGTAAAAGGGAAAGGGGAAGGGGAAGAAAGGGAGGCAGGGTAGTTTTCCCCATCCCACTACTTATCAGACCATTGTTCTAGTAACCTCCTATACACACGACACATTTGCCAATACTCACACCCACCACACTACACCTCTTCTGCTGTCCGAGCTCCATACTTTACCTGCTCCCCTGATGGCCATGCCCAACATTTTTGGGATTTCAGCATCAAAAGATTGCACTTTTTCATGTCAGTCATTATTTGGGCTGTCAATATCTTAAACTCTAAATAAAGAATGCATAACCCTAAAAGTGATGATGGAGCAGTGTGATTTATGCGCCACACTTTACATGTCACAAATATACATTTTTATACTTGTATGTGCATTTACATTCAACGTGTGTCTAACATGTATTCCCCTATATGTGTATGTATGTATAATCATGTAACCAAAGTGCATGTGATTTGGGGTTAACTTAGCCAGACTGTGTGTTTTGATGAAAGTAATATAACCAGTATGAGGACGTCAAGGATGAAATTTCAAATTAAGGAATTGATTGGCAGTATATGGAAGTGGAGTGAGCTGGATAAGTGAGAAAGTAGGTGGGCTACAAAGAAATACCAAAAGAAGTTGAAGGCAATGTCTGCCACAGGGAACAAAGGTGAACCACCTCCGTCTTCATTAGATGAAGGGGGCCTCAGAATTTCCCTTTAAGAGAGGTGCCTGGTGGCGGTTACATTCACATACCTTTTAATAAAGGTGATCTTGCTGCTTTTAAAAACGACTTCCCTAAGTTGAGGGAGAATACAGCATTGTGGTACACCCAGGTTGATTGATTTATAAACATTTCCCGGGTACTATGGTTGGATTTGAACACTCTTTTTGATATTGCAGTACCAAGTGACTAATGGGCAAAGTGTAAACTGTCAAGTAGCTATCCAGAGGCCAGAAAAAGAGCCTCAAAGGAACCCAATGACTCATGCCCCGTCACCCGTAGTAATGAAAAAGTATCAACAAGTGATCAAATGTTTTGAAAGGAAAGTTGCTGGCAAAAGATATTGATAGGGTTAAGATTGACAGAACAACTCAAGAGCCTAAAGAAACTGTGCATGCTTTTTATGAAAGATTGTTGCAAGGGTTCAAGCAGCATAGCGGCATTGAAAATCTAGAAACCAAGAGCATGGGAAGTTTTGTGTTTCGGTTTGTGGCAGGATTGAAGCTTGAGATTAGCTTGATGATCAAGCAGCATTTGATGTTTTGGCAGAATAAATCGATTGATGAGATCTTGCGTTACGCAAAGTATTGTCATGTGGTTTGTGGCCTCCTGGTCTGCCTTGCTACGTTGGCTTAGGCCTGGCTGCCATGGTGCTTTTTTGCGCACGTTTCTTTGTGACTTTGTTTTTCCAGCCACTGCTTCTGCCCGGCTATATTAGGACTGTCTGCATTTCTGCCTTTCACCTTTTCTCCTGTTCCCTTTGGGTTACGTCTGCACAACATGTACAAGGTCGAAAAACAACGTCCCTTGTTCTTGCTGATCTGGCCAGTCCCTCGCACTTAGACATAACACTAAGTACAGCTGCACTGGAGAAATTTGTGTGCTTTTAATATTGTGATTTCACTGTTGGAGGCACTTGGAGAAAAACCTTTCCAGGGAGAAGAGCTGTGCTTGTCTGATGATGTAAACCTTGCATCTAGATATTGAGGTATGAGGGTCCGCCTGACAATGCCCAGAGGTCTTCTGTTTTTATAATAAACTAGCTAATAGCACGGGGAGGGTGGTATGGTCATTTAGCCCTATATCCACTGCTTTATGAAATGCTTTCCCCGTTTGTATTCTATGGAATTGTAACTATGCTTATTATTTTATCTTTATGCATTATGCTGATAGTACTGGCACGTGTACTGAATCTTAGAGCACGGTAGTTGAAATAAACATTTTAAACTATACAGTGTCTCTTATTACGCACGTTGTGGACAGGTATGAGTGAGTTATGAAAGGGTGTCCTTGCTCCCGCGAGTCCTGAGAGAGAGAGACCGTGTTCTGGGTTGTCTAATCATTGGTAGCATAGTTGCTAATGAGACGCTAAAGCTAGTCAGATTGGGATTGTGGGTACTAAGGTGCATGGTTGGTTCACCACTATACTCCGAGGTCCTATTATCCTGTGCATAGCTCTGTGTATGTGCAGAATCCCTACAACATGGCGCCCAACGTAGGGCTGCTTATCTGCGAGACGCTTGAGTAGTACTTGTGCTTGTCCACAACCCCCTTCGCAGACGCTTCCGGAAGCGTGTGAGGGTGATACCTCCTATATTGACGTTTTTATAGGTTCTTTCAAGCTTGAAGTTGTTAAAAGGTTTTTAAATAAAACCCTATATTGTGCTGCCTCATATTAGGTTGTCGAATATTGTTAGCCTTAAATGGCTGTCAAAATTGCGGCACATAGCCGCGCAGCACTCCGGGCTCACTGGACAGTGTATGGAGTGCCTGACGCGGGTGTCGATCTGATCTTTGTGGTACAAGCGGATCCTGCTTACCACTTTGAGGTGTTTTACTCTTGGGTCACCTTCCCGGCGGTGGATGGGACTGATAATGTGCTAACCTCCCGGAGCCAAGCCCCATGCCAGAGGGGTGTACATTGGGTCAACTTGCGCGTCCATCCGGTATGACGCAACGAGGCCCGCCAGGCCAACAACACAGAGCGGGTCACCTCAGGCAATCGGGACGGGATGGGCCCCCCATACAACCAGGCCTGGATGTTAGTTAGACCTAGTTCGTTCACCTCAAGCCTATAGGCCGGGTCAGACCAGCCCCCATTGAACCAGTCGTGGACCACCAGAAGACGCACAGCCAGAAAATAGAGGTATAGATGAGTCATCCCCATGCCCCCATCGAAGGAGGGAATCCGGCATGCAGACAGAGCCAGGCGCGCCCTGCCCCCTTTCCAGAGAAACTTGGTAGTCAGACTGTCCATTTCCCAGAACCAAGACCTGGTAAAGCAGAAGGGAGTATTTTGGAAAACATAAAGAAATCTGGGGAGGATCATCATTTTAAACAGTGCCACCCTCCCCATGGGGTTCAAAGGCAGCGCTTTCCATTTATGGAGATCTTCCTTGGCCTTCTTAACCAATGGGGCTACATTAAGAGACCAGCCCAGTTCGGGAAGGAGAGTAATCCATATCCCCAAATATTTAAAGGATTGTCGCCGAAATGGTATGTTGGATTGCCACTCGTAGCATTCCCTAGAGAGATGCAGGGGGACCAGAACAGATTTCCCAGGGTTTAGCCGCAGACCGGAGGCCTGCTCAAAGGAATGTAAGATCTGGAGGCAGTATGGCCCGGAGGAGGCTGGTTCTGCCAGGAAGACCAGGACGTCATCCGCATATAGTGCGATCTTGTCCGTTTCGGTATTAGGCCACTCCCAGCCACGAATGCGGTCCTCGGCCCGTATTAGGGAAGCTAAGGGCTCCATCGCCAGGGCGAATAACAATGGGGAGAGGGGGCACCCCTGACTAGTGCCCCTAGCAATGTGAAAGGCCTCTGATAGCACTCCGTTGACCAGCACTCGGGCTCTCGGTGGGCATAAAGGACACGAACCAGAGATCTGAATTGGGGCCCAAACCCCATCTCGGCCAGCACGTCCTGCAAATATGTCCAGTCCACCGAATCAAATGCTTTTTCGAAGTCCACGGACAGGAGTGCTAAGTACGGGGTAAGCATTTGCCGGTGGGCTAGAGCCAGCTGCAGCCTCCGGAGGCAGTGGCGAGTCCCACGTTGAGGCATGAACCCACATTGGTCTGGGTGGACCAGCAGGGTTAAATAGGGTTTCAATCGCTGAGCCAAGATGGTGGCATACAGCTTAATTTCGGTATTGAGGAGGGAGATGGGACGATAGTCCGCACACTCACGGGAGGGAGGCTGGGATTTCGGAAGAACCACAATGGTGGCGATATCCGTTTCCGGAGGGAAGGAACCTTTCTCTACAGCTTCATGAAATAAGCTGGCCAGGGGGGGCATTAGAGTGTCACGGTACGCCACATAATACTCCTGAGGAAGGACATCGGGGCCCGGGGTCTTACCAGAGGCGGTGAGGGTGAGCGCTTCTTCGATCTCTTTTCGTGAAATGGGGCGCTCCAGGTCCTTCTGAGCGGCCATATTTAACCTAGGGAGACACACCCCACCCCGTTCAAGGAGGGCTGAAAGTGACAGCCCGGGGTTGTGCACCACGTACAGTCTCCGGTAGTAGGCAGCGAAGGTGTTGGCCATCGCCATCGGGGCACGGTGCACCACTCCAGCCCCGTCCACTACCTCCGGTATAATACGGTTCGCCCTGGGGTATGTGGCCAGCCTATGCAGGATCGTGCCATTCTTGTCCCCCCAGCCATAAATCCTCGCCACCGAAGACCTCCAGAGGAGCTTAGCGGCATCTAGTGATAGCTGTCTAATATCATCCCGAAGGTGGGCAAGTTGTCGGGCCTGGCGGCATCCTCTGATGTGGCTAGTAGCTGTTCCAAGCGGAGCGCCTGCGCTTCCTTGGAGGAGATCTCGCGCAGTTGCGCTTGTCGCTGGATCTTAAGCTTCCCTTTAGCAACGCCCCGTATGGTCGCCTTCCCTGCCTCCCATAGGGTACCCGGGGATGCTACAGAGCCACCATTAGTAGCAAAGTAATGGTGAAGCTCAGTCCCCACCACTTTTTTAAAGACTTTATCTTGGAGAAACCAGGCATTCATCCTCCATGTTTGGCGGGCCGAGGGAGGGGGAGCCCCTGTGCTAAGGAGTATTGGAGAGTGGTCGGAAATGCCTCTAGGCAGAATGCGGACATCCAGAATCTGAGAACAGTCAGGCGTGGGAACGAAGATCGCATCTATGCGCGCCTGCGTGTGGTGGGCCGCAGATGTATGTGTGAATTGAGTGGTGTGGGGGTGCCATGTGCGCCACACATCGCAGATTCCCAGGGATTCGGACCAATTCTTCAGCTGTTTCGCGCGCGCCGTACGGGCAGCGGAGGGAGGACCCGTTGAGTCAAGGGCCGGTGCTAAAACTGCGTTAAAGTCACCCACCACAACCGTGTTGCCCATGGGCATATTATTCAACAGGGCCGCAGTATGCTCAAGTGTGGATGTGAGCAGCGAGGGAGGGGCGTATACAGACATGATATTGAGAGGGGAGCCAGCCAGCGACCCACAAACTGTCACAGAGGACCCTTGGGGATCATGAAACACTTGGGAAAGGACGAAGGGCAAGGTGCGCCTCAGAAGGATGGCCACCCCTCGTGAGCCCCTGGAGAAGCCAGAGTGCCATACTCTATCGTAGCCATAGCGAGCCAAAAAGAGGCAGCAATTACCCAGGAGGTGCGTTTCCTGGAGCAGCAGAATATCTATGTGGAGACGCTGCGCGTATTGTAGAACCGCCGTGCGTTTGTGTCGGTCCAGCAAGCCGTTGACGTTCCACGACAGCACGTGGAGAGACGCCCTAGGCTCCGTATTAGCGGTCATGGTAGGTGTTGCCTGGTCTAGGACATGTGGTCCGATAGGGGTAGGTAGATGCGCGTGGGAACCCGCAGTGATATGTGCATTCGCTTGCTATAAGGGCATGTCTTACCCTAAGAAAGGTAGCGTGTGTCATTCCGTGATGGCTGAAACAAAAACCCACAACAAAAATAACAACATAGGGAAAAGAACTTTTCCAACATAACCCCCTTCCCCCACCCCCCACCCTACACTTCAGGAACGGAAGCATCTGTCGACCCCCCCTAGTCAACAATACCAAATTACAATGCGGAAACAACCAAACTACAACGCTTGGGAATGGGGAAGCGTGGAGGACCCCTCCTCTTGTTCGGATGCTTGTATGTGAGTCCATCGGGAAAGTAAGAGATGTTCTGAGCTAGAGTGCTGTCTCCGGCCGCGGAGCCAGGCCCGGCGGGCAGAGACCGGCTCAAGCTGGGTCCTTCAGGAGCATCGGGCTACTTGAGAGGTCCGTGTCCGGGAGGTCAATCACCGAGGACCGGGGCGAAGCACCTCCGCCATCCAGGCGATCGGAGGAGCCCGAGCGCCTCCCAGTCGAGGGACCCCCGGCGAGCATGACTGACTGCTGCGAGCGGCCCGGTGGGGAATCCGAGCGGGCCCTTCTCCGCCCACGGCGCCTGCGGGATCGATTACGTTGAGGCGGAGGAGCAAAGGGAGAGAGACGGCCAAGTCCGCCCTCCGCTCCCCCCAGGCCCATGGTACGGACCTCCGCCCGCAGAGGGCGCTCCTCCGTTGCCCATGCCCAGGCCTCCGTCGGGTTGTCAAAGATCAGTGTCTTGTTTGCGAACACCACTCGCAGGCGAGCCGGGAAGAGGAGCCGATACTGAATATTGAGTGCCCTCAACTTTTGCTTGACCTCCCCAAAAGAGCGGCGCTGGCCCTGGACCTCGCGCGTGTAATCTGGGAAGATCATGATGGCAGAATTTTCATGGTGGAGCCGCTGCTGCTTGCGGGCCTCAGACAGGATGACGTCGCGGTCTTTGAAGTTAAGGATCCGCATGATGATCGGGCGGGGAGGTGCACCCGGCACCGGCCTGGGGGCCAGGGACCGATGGGCCCACTCAATCGCGAACCAAGGAGAGAGAGATCCCCCCGGGACCCAAGACTTCAGCCACTTCTCTAGAAAGTCCACCGCGCGGCCCTGTTCCACCCCCTCCGGGAAGCCCACCAGGCGGAGGTTGTTGCGTCGGGACCTGTTTTCGGCGTCCTCCACCCGACGATGCAATTCCTGAGTGTGCGACTGAAGACGGGCCACCTGCCCCTTAAGTTGCTGGACGTCATCCTCCACCGTGGAGATCCGGGTTTCAGTCTCTTTAATCCTGGCAGTTGCATTACAGAGGTCCTGCCGGATAAGAGTCATATCTACTCGCACTTCTGCGATCTTGCCCTCCACCGAGGTCTGGGATGCGTGGATGGCCTGCAAGATGGTGGCCAAATCCGCGGACTGAGGGGCTTCCTGTTCAGCCACACCCCCATTTGCCCCCGCCTCCGAGGTGGTGAAGCGGTCCATTTTTGTCTGTGTGGCCGGAGCCTTTGCCGACCTATCCGTTCTGCCCATGGTGGACCCCGAGGAGTCTCGGGTTCCCACAGTCTCCACAACTGGACCCCACAGTAGGAGGCTGACAAAGCCACTCAGGCAGGCCAGGGGTCGGCAGGTGTCAGCAGCCGGCGCGTAGACTTGGTACAGACCAACCTGCTTCCCAAAATGTGCGGCTCACGGAGAGGGAGAACGAAGGAGAAGGGTCCAAAGCCAGGGCCGTGTGCGGGACCCCTTCCGTCAGGGCCACAGAGCGCTCCACCGGGGCATCCACCCAGATTGGACATAGGGGTCCGGGGGCAGCAGCAGGTCACGGAGGGTCGATGTGGGCAGATGTCCCCTGGGATTTATTAGTGACCGATGACCCAGGACAGGCCCAAGGAAAGGATTAGAGGGCCACTTAGGTCCAGCCTCGCGAAGCCACAACAATAACCCCCCCAGGTACACCCCTCAAAATATCACCGCCACCCGAAATGGCGGCCGGAGCACCTCTGCCCACACCCCGGGCCAGAGAGGGGAGTCCCAGCAGGTCGCGCCACCACACCACCACGCAGGAGGGGATGGCTCACCTCAGCCGCAGGTCCCCGGAGGCGTGTGGGGAGTGGGGGGAAGGAGGAGGTGGGGGGGGGAAGAGGAGCCACGCCAGTCAGGGGGCCCCCCCTCACCCCGCCTGCCGCCCGACCGACGGCCGAGTCCCCACCTCAAAACCAGATGCCACGGCACCCCCACTCCTTACCTTCCTGGGCTCCGTAGGTGACAAGAATCCTCCTCCCCCAGTGGGCCACACAGCTGGTGGGGGTCCACAGCGCTGGTGATATCCATCTGAATCCCGGGGGGCAACAGGGAGACACCACCTCCAGCGATCCGCTCGGCAGGCGTGGGTCTACGGCGCCTCCAGACCAGGCTCAGCAGGGGAACGCCGCCCCAGCAGGCCGCCTCCCGATGGGGGCCCACGGCACCGGCGAAAGCAGCCCGGGCCTCAGAGGCAACAAGAGATCACTGCCTCCCGCCACCTGCACCGCCGATGATGGCCCACAGCACAGGCAACGCTGATCCAGGCCCGCCAGGGGGTCGCCGTTGGCAAGACTCGTGGTGCCAGGCACATCAGACCAGGCCGCCAGGGGCCCACCCACCCGCAGATCCTCGCGTAGGTGGCAGCCGCTGTATGTCGGACCTTGCTGCCCGAAATGGCAGCCGATCTCGCGGCCGCGCCACCAGGCAAGGTCCCGGCCCGAAGCGCGGACTAGGCCGCCAAAGGAGCAAGAGTCAAGAGGGGAAACCCATAAGTCCTCACAGGTCAGCAGCCCCGGAGACAAGTCCTCAGCCGGGAGGCCCCATCTACGATGTCCTGGAGTCAGGCCCCCCTGCCGATCACGTTCACTCGTCGGGGGAGCAAGCACCGCCCACCAGCCTCCCCGCTGCCCGATGCAGCAGCCGAACGGGGAGAGAGGCAAGCAAGGCACCTACCGGAATGCGCCCAAGGAGAAGGCCGCTGCCCCAAGACAGACCGGGCCCGCACCCCCCATCCCCGACCGGGGGACCACCAAGGCAAGGGCGCAGGCTTTAAGCCCCATCGCGGGCCAGGCCACAGAGTCTGCAAGGCCGCCCGATGCTGGAGAGGCAGCGATCACGCCCCCTCCGCTGTCCGAAAGCCAAAGCCGCAGCAGGCCGCAGGGTGAAGGCCGACAAGACAGACGGGGAGCTCCGTCCACGAAACAGGTCGCTGGCTCACCTCATAGCGGGTCCGCCCCCCACTGCGACAGCCGGGAGACGAAGAGGCGAGGGGGCGAACGCCTCCCCAGTTCAGCAGGCTCCCCCGGGCACCGCAGCGTCCAATGTGAAGCTGGGCAGAGCACCCCGGTATCTGCCCGGGCTGCACTCAATAGGACGAAGTCGCCATCTTGGCCGTGAGGCGCGGCCAGCCAGAACTCCGCAGCGGGGCACCTAAACCTGAGTTTCTGGACATCCACGCTATCGCCGGAGATGTAGCGGTAAGTGGATTGCAGCAATCTGACCCAGATGGCTCGGGTAGGGACAGGATTACGGGCGGATGGCGGAGGGGTCCGAGAGCACTCTTAAAGTGCGACCACCATCTTGGCTCGCCAAGCCACGCCCCAAATTCCAAGATGTCTTAATGTATTCCTTACCCAACCTTTCATATTTGCCTGCTTGCATTTGTCTGAGGCAATACTGAAACTGAAAAGTAGTCACAGGTAATGTGATTTTCCCATGAATGAGCCATTCTGTAGCTGGTTTTTCTGCCACTGTGAATGGTAACTTTTCCAGTTTTTCAATGCTCAGCACTGTATTCTTTGCTCCTCTTTGTGCCAGTTCAATCTGTTTATCAGTTAGATTGTATTCTGCAAACAGAGCTGACGTGTTGATAAAACGCCAAGGCACATAGCCCGCACGCAAAGATTGCAGCGTCCAGCTTAATAACACAATAGAACGTAATTGAGATTGGCCTTGCTGTAACATCGCCAAATCTTGTTCTAGTATGTCGATAGCAGAGGATACAATGCCATCCAATGAATATATTCTGGAGGACAAAGTTGTTAACCCATTGTCAACCACAGAGAGGGTTTTCTCTAAATTAATACGATCAAGTTCACGTATTCGTTCTGCGGCCTCCATCTGTGACACTTTCCATGCTTCATTATAGGCAGCATAAATGCCGGCATATATGAAACGTTTTTGACGCGGTCTTCTTGGTCCAAGCAAGAAGTCCCTAAGGTCTGCGTCGTCCTTAAGTAAGGATAAGTGTTTCACATCCTGTAGTGTAGATTTCTGAAGCCAATCGAGGCATAATTTTCCTACACTGTATGTTGTTACTACCCCCGGATGCTGTCTTTGGACGTATCTTGGGTCTGGCCTATGAATAGTAAAGCCCTGAGTTTTATTCAGGAATCTTTCCTGACAGTTGTTCGTGTCTGTGGGCCAGATCAACCATTTTCTCCAATCAGGATTAGATCTGTTGAGTTGTAGTATTTGGTCAACTGTAACCACTGCCTGTGTATTATTATCACTGGCAGGTGTTGGTACAGAAGGTGTTTTCATCTCTTTGATCTTGGCTAATCCAAGACAAGATGTTTGTTGGACAGTTTCATTCAAAAACATTATTTGTTCAGGGATAATACAGGCTCTAAATAAAGCTTCTATTCCCTGCACTTGCCAATCTTTAGTACCCCAGACAGTTTTTGTGTCTATTGTGTCTTTCCATAAGTCGAAACCCTGTCTAGACAGTTGGGCAATAAATGCTGCAGAGTAAATCTGTTTTGTATTAGTTAACATAATTTTCAGTCCTGTTTTGTTTACATTTTTATAGTAAAACGTTTCTGGATCAGATGTATTGTAACCTGAAAAATATGGAAACTTGTTCGCAAATGTTTTTGAACTACCTTGTGGTGGTGTAGGACAATGCTCCCATTGGTTAAACATAAACACATTTCTCGGGTATGCAGATTTATGCAAATAATGATGACCATAGTGGTTGTAACAATACATTTGTTCATAGTCTGATGAACCCTCTAAATATTCATTTTTAGAAAATGCAGCAGATTTTTCTAGGTCAAACATTATGTCGTTAACAGTCTCAAAGTCCCAATCATCAGAATAGGTACTGGACGAAATTAGATCACTTAGTGAAATTTTAAACAAATGTGGAATGTTCAATTGTTCCGTCGGGCCAAGGATATCAAAATCTGTTTTGTCCCACACTATACCATCCTGTATAGGAACGGCTGTGATGTTCACTGATGACAAGTCTCTTGCTTCACGATAGGAAGATTTATGAGGTTTCAAAAGTACGTTCACGTCTGTTCCTTCAGTATTCACATGGATGTATCTGCCACTTATAAGCACACTCACAGTTGTAACCAAAGCTAGCCAAAGCAGGAAAACAAAAAGTCCAGATATGATCCAGAGTTCAATCCATGGTGAAACCAGATAAGTCTTTTTCATACAGTGAAGAAAGTCTTGTACTTGCTGCTTGAATTTCAAGGATACTGGCGTTGTTTCAGGTTCGCTTGGATCTTCCGAGAACGTATCAAAGTTAATGAAATAGCCAGAAGTAGTTCTATCAATTGTTGGAATTGCATCAAGATTTGTAGAAATCGCTGGAACCAGTTGATCACTCGCTACATTGGTGTAGACAGGTGTATTTGGACGAACTGTTACTTGGTTTTCAAGAGGGATGAGTTCCATTGCATTGTTGCTTAGTCCTTCATCTGTTACTGCTGAATTCTCGATTGTTATCAGTCTTTCAGTCTGAACCTCTTGGATAGTAGCGAGAGGAGTGCGTCTGCTACTAGGTCGGAGTCCACGTGGTCTACTATTTAGTATTGGCCGCATACTGTGGTTTGATGAGGTCGATGGACACAAATCTTTTCTCCTTTTTTCCAGCAAGGGGCGGCAGAAGTACCGTTCTTGTTCCTTGAACTGCTAGGACAGGTACTGGTTGTCTGTAAGAAGGTCCAAATTCCTTCTTGTCCGCAATTTTTTCTCTGACTAGATCCCCAACTTTTGGAATCCAGACAGGCCTTGCTGGGACCGCCGATTTTTCCCCAGTGGTGGTTGGCTGCAGCAATACGTTGCTTTGTTTCGTTCTTAACTCATTCAGTTCCTGTAAAACAGCCAAACGATCTTTGATATCAAATGTTTTATTTTCCACCACTGTGCCTACGTTATCGAGATCTGGTACCCACATTCTTGTCCCAAATAGGACCTCATATGGAGTGACCCCCCCTAGAAAACTTCTTGGCAGATTGTTTAATGAGCGCTGGACCCCATTGAGATGTTTGACCCACCCATCACCCGAACCTAATACCCTAGCTGTTATAGACTGTTTTATGTCCCGGTTTTTCCTTTCCACAACCGAATTTCCCTCAGGATGGAATGGAGAGGAGTACTGCAATGCAACGCCCAGACTGGGCATGGCTTCTTTGTAAGCCCGAGAGCTAAACGCAGGGCCCTGGTCAGAATGTAGCGTGCCTATTGCGTATGTGCCGATAAAGACTCGCAAATCTTTTATAACAGTTCGAGCGTCAGCCGAGCGCTGAGGCCATATCCATAGGAACCTTGATTCAGTATTTGTGGGATTGCACTTGTCCAGTAGGACGCAGGCGCGTAGATAGTCTAATGCTGTCTAACAGTGGTGTCTGTACTGGGTTGCCGCATTCGCAGCATGGTGTCCGGTGGCTCTCTCGCTGTAACTTACAGTCTAAACAGTTGTTGATGAATATGTGAATTTCTGTATACATTCCAGGCCACCAGTACATCTCTTTTAACATCAAAATTGTTTTAGAGATCCCTTGATGTGACATACCCTCCCCCAAATGTGTTTCATAAATCAAGGCTGCTCTACGTTCCGTGTTTGGAATTACCCTATCCCCCACTCCAGGGATTCGAGCAAAAGGAACGTTGTTCGCATCAGTCACATAAGAGTACTTGAGTGGAAACTTTTTTGGTAATGCTGCACTGCTGCCCTTGCTTGAAGCATTGACAGCCAACATTATCTCACCGTCTATTTTTGTTTTTGAACGAGTGATCGCAGCTACGGAAGCCGTCTGAACAGCCCCCTTTGCGGCTTCGTCAGCCAATGAATTCCCTGCAACGTGAACGCCATCACGTTGATGACTCAGTGTGTGGATCACGTGAGCCTTTGGTTGTTCGTTTTTCAACTGAACTACTTGTTCCCAAAGCATTTTGTGCTTTATTGTGCCACCTTTCGCATCTTTGAAACCATTTTCAAGCCAGTTTTGTATATATTCATTATACGACTGAACACAGTAAAAGGAATCACACACTATTAGTGTGGGGAATTCTCGATCTGTACTTTCAAGTGCCAGTTTGAATGCTTGTAGTTCAGCTCGCTGAGCTGTACAATGTCCTAGAGATTGAGTTTTTGTGACCATAGGTCTGAAGATGCCATCTCGCATGCGACCTTTAACGATTGCACATGCTGCACTGTAAGCTTGCTTACTCCCTGTTGCGGGCTGTGCGGATCCGTCAGTGTAAATTATGAATTCGTACTGATCGAGAGGCAGAATCTCAGTGGGAAGAGGACATTCTTGTTCATATTGCAGGAATGCTTGTGTTTTTAAATCAGGATCAAAAACATATTCAACATCTGTTGCAGCAAGAGAATTAACCCATTGTATCCATCTTGGATGTAATGCTTTAGCATTTGGAATGCTCGTTTTTGTGACCGCTTCTAAAGCTGGTACTGGGGTTACGACAATAATGCGTTTCCCTTGGCCTAAGGCTCTTTCTTTTGCTACAGCGGTTTGAACTGCTGTCAGAATTTTTTCAGTTGAACTGAAGCGCATTTCCGCTTGTGTGTACAAGTGCGATTTGTATGCGATTGGTATTTTTTCACCTTCATTGAATGTTAAGTAGGTGAATCCGCATTGACCCGAAATTATTCGGATCACCAAATTGCATTGACTTACGCGTGTTTGTAAGTGATTTGTTGCTAACATGTTAGCCTGGAGTGAACGCAAAATTTCTGTGTGTTCCTGTGTCCAGTTTTTGATTGAAAAATCAGGTTTGATTAATGTGTAGAGAGGTTTAACCCTTTCTGCGTAATTTAGAATGTATGTTCTTCCAAAATTTAGGAAACCCAGGATGGATTGTAGGTTTGTTAGCGTTTTTGGAGGTTGGAGCAGCGCACATTTCTCTAGAAAGTTAGCTGCCAAGCTCTTGCCTTCACTTGAAAGCTCATATCCTAGAAATAGGACATTGAGATGGGCAATTCGGGACTTTTTAAAGTTGAACTTGTAGCCCTCAGAGGCGAAGCCCAGTATAATGGTGCTTACCCTGTTCAAGAGTTTTTCCAGGTCATCGTCTGTCAGATAGATGTCATCGACATAGGACAATGCCTCATTGTCATAAATTTGTAGTAACTCCGTTACCCTCACTGAGAATAAACCTGGGCTGTTCTTGAACCCTTGTGGGAGTCGACAAAAGTGACGCTGGGTCCCCATTATGGAGAATGCTGTTAAGTACCTGCTTTCGGGTGCTATGTTTTGACAAAAGAAACCATTTGAGATGTCTAATGTTGTTTTGTATTTTTTACGCACAATGTTATTCATTAATGCTGTGCTATGTGCATTTTGCACTGCAAAAGTTTTAGAACAGTTGTTTAGGTGTCTGTAATCCAAAACTAGACGATATGTATTGTCTGGTTTGGAGACAGGAAACAAAGGATTGTTCATTGAGGAGGTGCATGTTTCAATCACCCCTTGGTATTCAAGTTGATCTAAGATCTCCCTGACCTGTTTTTTAGCTTCTTGCTTTATTGGGTACTGCCTCTGTGCAGTTGGTTCATGTTTCAGATGTATTTTATGGTGAGGTGAGTCCTCATCCCATCCTACATGATTTTTATATAATGCTGGGGCCTGGGCCACTGCCCATTTCCTGGCATATGTATATTTTAGGTGTATTGGAATATGGTTGGAGAAGGCAGGCATAATAATGTCCTCGCCGTGTGGGCACTCCCTGACAAATTGTGGTGGCCAGTCTTTTTCTGCTAGAAGTATGTCATAGCCCCTTGATAGTCTTTCCCAAAAAGTGCTTTCACCTGTCTAGGTATGTCTCCCTCCATCCGGAGTGTTATTTCATATAACTTTTGTGGAGTATTAACACTGGTGTCTACAGTCTCTACTGTAATGTACTCATTCAAGTCCACTATCTCCAGAAGTTCCTTCAGGTTCTGGCGAGCTATTGTGACTTCTGCTGCACTGTCCAGCATTGTCTGAGCCCATTCTCCGTTCTTGAGTTGTGTTCTCAGTATTCTCGGCATGTCTGATCTTCAGACCCGCTACTTTCTTTTTGGAGAATTGAGGTTTTGTTTTATTTTTTGGAGCGTGTTTTTCGTCTTTCGATTTCACGCGTTCTTCTCTATGTTCTGACCGTCCTCTTCTTTCCGAAGTCCGTGATGAGATCTGAAAGGGACGAGAGGACTCTTGATACCTGTCAGGTTTTTTCAAATTATCCCTATTCCTGAGGTTATACCTCCTTTCAGAGGGCTACTTTTGAGGAGACCTACCTCGGGATTGAGAACGTTTCTCGTTTGAATTTTGTTTATTAGTCTCCCACTTCTTTTTAGAAGATGTAGGAGTTTGTTTAATAGAGTCCTTCTCAGGACTTTCAGATAGTTTTGGCTTCACTGGTCTTCCACCCAAACTATCTCTGCCTAATTCTGCATAAGATTGTTCTATAATTCTGGGTAGCTCTGTTTGATGTTCTGTAACATCGAATTCCCTTAACTTTTGGCGGATCGCCACTGCTGCTGCCTCCCCTTTAATATTAGATAATATTATTGTTGAGACCTGGTCGAAATTTTTCAGTAATTTCATACCTAAATTCAGAGCAGGCTCTGCCCCGTATTCGGTTTGAATTTGTTTCAGGACGTCTGGTATTACCGCAATTGACGGAATGCCATGTGTTTTAGTAAAGATGGCAGCAAAGACTGAGCCCCAAGTGGTGCAGTCTTCCAGTTGTGGTGTGATCCCCATCGGTAACCTGATTGTTAGGATTCTGTGTTTCTCATACGGGCTAGTATTTGGAAATACTGCTTCGATTTGAGTAATTTTTTGAGCTATCCAAAATTGAACCTGCTCACGTTTTGTGGGCATTTTACCCATGACTGCGTATAGAGTCTGTGGTGTAATTTTTAGTGTATTCCCCTGTTGAGGAGTTTGATTTGGAAGTGTCAATGGTGGTTGGACTGTGAAAGTCCGCATGACATATTGGACCAATTGTCTGTAGATTTTTATTAACTCTGTAAGTTGAGTAAGTAGTTCCTCATCTGACATTATATCAAGTTCAGGATGAGGTGTGTAGCCGGCTAGAATCGGCCATGTTGCTCCTGGTCTACCTAGTGGACCGAGCCTGGTAATGTTTCTGTGATGTTTTAGGGCGCTTTAAACCAGAGCTGATGCTCCTGGTATGTTAATGGAATTTCTATATCCTCGAAAGGAATGTATTCCTCTGGTGGATCATCTTCTTTGTAGAAGTGAAAATTTTTGTAACTGGATTTGATTCAGGAAATATTACCCATGAATAGAATACCTCTGTCTGAAAGGATTCGTGTGCCTCTATCACGAAAACTGCTCTACTGCCTCTTGGTGGTAGGCCATGTTTTATAAGTTTTAGAGTGATGGCTCTTCTTAAGTTTGGATGGATGTCTATAACACCCTCCTCGGTTTCATTTAAATCTGTATTGTTGAAAACTGCTGCTTGGGCTGGATCAGCCACAGCTCTACAGTTTCCGGTGGCTTCGTCCCCGTTTAAGGACATTTTGTTATTTTTGAAAAATGTAGAACAAGTTTCAAGGAAACAAAGATAAGGTGCACAATATTTTGGAACAGTGTATCCTTCAACGTTGAGCAAACCAAACAGCTAATATATAGGGTGCTTCCCTATGTAGCTGTGGCGGATACTTAACCCTGCCCACTCCAGACGTCTTTTGGAGTATATGGGTAGGGGTCTCTGAGAGAAAAAAGCACGGCTGAGTTACTCAGTATCTAACGTTAAATTACCGCCTTACCAAACGTTGGGCGCCATGTAGTGTAGCTCCTATTTCCCTAATAGGCTCTGCGCATTGGAATAATATCCCCTATAGGTTTGACATAGGACTAAGGTCAGTATGTCCCTATCGAGTATATTAAACTTAATTACTTGCGCCAGCTAGCTCAGAGGCCACTAGAAACTCCTTGTCAAACAAGAAGGGAGTAGTTTCTGGCAGCCGCAAAACATGACAACTTTGTTTCCTTTTAGAATCAGAACATGTCCCAGAGTCGTGGAAACAATAGATAACTATTTCACTCAGCTCAGTCGTGCATAGTTAGTTTTCCTCAAAGTTACACAGAAAGAATAGACGGGCGTTTCAATAAAAGGTTTATTGAACAGTCTTGTTTCTGGTGTAAGTAAAATGTGCTGTTACGATCACAAGACAGTATGCAAGATAAATAATGTACAGCGTAAGCAGTAGAAATAAATAATACTGCGCTAGCATGATCTTTAGTAGATATTCATTTACATAAATAACATAGACTAAAAATGCGAGTACTCGTACGATGCGGTTCTAAGTTAATTCTACCCCAATGTACCTAACCTAACCTAGGTGTAGGGAGAGGTATGAAGTAGGTGAAGTATTCCTTACTATAGCATACTAAGAGTATGTTAAGCCTAGTATGCCAAGTATGCCAAGAGTCCCTCTAGGTTCTAGTCAGCTCCATACCTTAAGAATGAGAGAGGTGGGAATCTCTTGCCAGATTCGAACTCCAACACCCCGCAAGGGAAGTCGGATCACTGGAAGCTGGACTCTCTGCGTGCAGGGATGACAGCGTCTTCTCAGTGCGTCAGGCCGGGAAACGGGCTCCTCTGAAGTCGAGGTCTCCTCTGATTTACAGGGGCTAGGGAAGGTATATTTATACCTGAGAGGTACCTCAGAATGTTAGCATTGACGTGAATCGGACAGCGGAAGACGTCATGAATGAACCCCTAAGGTATAACGGTTCATGCATAATATATGAGTCCTTGAAGAAATCAATAGTCCTGTGCTAGGGAAACTCCCGCAGCCTAAAGGTCTGTTCTTCAAGAACTCGTTGTGACGTTAGGGTGGACGGATGTCGGAGACCATGCCTGTATTTGGAGTGCACGGTTTAATGCCTAAATAAGTACTGGGATTTTATGCCTATATAAGGGCAGGGCGAATTGTGCCTATATAAGGACATGATACAGGAAAGCCCGTGTATGGACACCCTAAGAGGAATACAACAACCCGACGGATCATACCGCTTAGTTTTGGATTACGGACATTTGAACTCCCATTGTCGGACCTTTGCGGTACAAAATACACACAGTTCTGCGCTTGTAGACAGTCTTGTTCGTAAAAAATATAAAACGACACTTGTCCTATCCAATGGATTTTACACGCACAACTTGTCCCCGGAGTGCAGCCAATGGAGCGCTTTTACCTCCGGTGGTAAACAATTCAAATTCCGGCGTTTACCCATGGGCTACCAGAACAGTCCGGGTGTATTCGCCGCCCGTGTTGTCTCTTTATTGGACAGCATAGACCCAGATGCGTGTTCGTACGTCGACAATATCTATCTGACGGACGACGAATTATGGCCGCATCTTTCCATAGTGGACCGCATTATTCTTGAATTTGCGGTCTTAGGTTACAAATTTAACTTTGCCAAATCTCACATTGCTGAAATTACCGTTTTGTTTTTGGGCTATGAGCTCAAAAATGAAGGTAAGGGCTTAGCCCCCCATTTTTTGGAGAAATGCGCACTCTTGTGCCCTCCAACCACTCTGAAGAAGCTTCAGTCTTTACTGGGCTTTCTAAACTTCGGGCATACTTACATTCCCGAATATGCCCAGCGTATCAAGCCACTTTATGCCTTGATACAACCTAACTTCTCAAGTCATGCTGGCTTCCCGAGCATTCCTCTATACTGCAGTTTTTGCAGTCAGATCTACTTAAATCTAAATTCTTGTTGACTCGTGACAACCACACAAACCTGGTGATTAGAATCATTCCAGGGGCAGTGAGTTTCACGTACTTAACCTTTAACGAAGGTGACACAGTACCGATTGCATACAAGTCACATCTGTACACTTCCGCGGAAATGCGCTTCTCCTCTGTTGAGAAAGTTTTGACTGCAGTGCAAATGGCGATTCTAAAGGAACACGCACTGGCACAGGGAAAATGCATTCTGGTGGTAACACCATATCCTGCCCTGGAGGCAGTGACGAAAGCAAGTGTACCGAACTCTAAGGCTTTGCACCCCCGTTGGATACAATGGGCTACATCTCTGACGTCTCCGGATGTCACTTTTATCTTTGATTCCTCTCTTCAGACACAGGAGTTTTTACAGTATGAATTCGTTCATCCTCCTCCTCTGTCCTTGCTACCGCTTGAGGAGTACGAATGTATTATCTATACCGATGGTTCGGCACAACCGGCCACGAGTTCCAAGCATGCTTATTCAGCCGCATATGCTATTGTTGCAGGTACCATGGTGAACGGTGAGTTCAAATCTACTGTAGTGCACACTCAGGCACTAGGAGACAGTACTGCACAATTGGCCGAGCTGCGCGCTTTGGTGCTCGCGCTTGAGTTCGCAAATCCAGATGTAACAACTCTCATTGTATGCGATTCTTACTATTGTGTTCAGTCTTTCAATGTCAATCTATTCTTCTGGTTGCAAAACGACTATAGAGATGCAAAAGGCAGCACAATTAAGCATAAAATGCTTTGGGTTCGAGTGGCAGATCTGAAACAACGTCTGCCTTTCACACAGGTGATTCACACTCTTGGCCACCAGCGTGTGGGCGCACACGCTGTCGGTAATGGTTTGGCAGATGAAGCTGCCAAATCAGCAGTAGCCACGTGTTCAGTAGCAGCAGTTACAAGATCCATGACTCAAATAGATAATGATATTTTGGCAGCTATTGCTGCGACGAAGGAAGGTGCTAATTACCCATGGGGTTTCCCTTCCAAATACTCTTATCAACTAGGTCCCGAACAGGCTCCTTACGTAAGAATTCCAGACATTGGTGATCGGCTGATTCCCAACGCGGACCGCAGACTTTCCTTGATAACGGCCGCACACGAAGGCATGGCTTCGGCTCATGCTGGCGTGTCTGTGACGGTTTCCATCTTGCAGCAGCGTTACTGGTGGCGTGGTTTATATAAACAGACCCGTACTTATGTGCTTTCTTGTGACGTTTGTCAGCAGATTAAGCCTTCCACGGTTACACGACCACCACAAACCCCGCTCTGCATTTCTAACAGACCTTTTGGGTGTGTTTACCTGGATCACTGCGGTCCATTTTCTTCTGACACTGCATATAAGTACATCTTGGTTGCAGTGGATTCGTGCACATGTTTCATCTGGGTTTGGCCACAACGGAGTGCTGACGCTCGAAATGTCATAAGGGATTTGCGTGTCTTTGTGGGAATTTTTGCCTGTGGCACCTTCCATTCTGACCAAGGTCCGGCGTTCGCCTCTAAGGCGTACAAGGATGCAATGGGGTCACTGGGGGTGCGGGTGAAATTTTCGTCTCCATATCGGCCAGAGGGCAATTCGATTGTTGAACGAATGAACCGTGACTTAAAGCAATCCTTGACAGCTAGAGTCTTAGGTACTGGCAGGAACTGGCTGGCCCACTTGTATACCGTACAACGTGCACTTAATAATCTCCCTAGAAGACCTCTGGGTGGGCGGACCCCATACGAAATGCTCTTTGGCATACGAATGTTTGTGCCCGACCTTGATGGTCTAGACATGGCGGCGCAATCCGCAATCTTTGATGTAGATAACCATTCTACTATGTTACAGGACTTACAAGAAGCCTGAGACAAACTTGCAAACGAACATTTACCTTCAGCCACAGACGCTGCGCTGCAGATTCCGGTTGCCGGCTGGCTTCCAAAGGTTGGAGACCTGGTCCGAGAGAAGGTGGAGAACAAAAAAGAATTTGGCCCCTCTTATCGTGCACCGGTTCCAGTCCTTGGCTTGAAGGGTACTCGTACAGTCATCTTACCACCGCTTCCGGGTCGCAAAGAGAACAGATACATCTCAGTGGAAAATGTCAAGCTACAACATCTGGCCGATCCTGAATAGTGTAACACCAGCGGTCTATTGTCCAGTCATTTCCCGGACAAATGTTTGTGGCCCTCCAGCCAGAACAGTCACTGATGTTGCTATCGAGATGGTAGATTTGCCTGATCGCTTACTCGACTACCCAGATTCCCCCTGCAACGAGGAGACTGAGTATACCTACCACGCCACCGAGTTGGTGGCTCACCTACCAACAACGCCACTGAGCCCAACACGTTATTCCTTTGATTCGGATTCCAACTCATCACTTATCCCGTCCAGATTCAGTATTTTTGTATCCTGGTTCAGAGACAATTTTTTGATCCCCCCATGGACATACATCTGGTTGTTGCTATTCCTGATTTTTCTGTTCATGTCTATTGGCTTTGTCACAGTATTTTTTCTACTCATTAATGGTCACTATTTACCAGAATGCTCTGCTGTGAACTGTGTCGCTGGAACTTTGGCTCCGCATTCTTCTTCTCACATCATGAAGCGTGACCACACTTTTGTGAACATTTCAGCTTTCCCAGACGCTGATGGCATCGTATGGGATGCTGTAAATTTCCAAATTCATGGACCAACCGAGATTATTAATGTACCAAATGTCCTCCGTGTTTCAATGGGTGATGTCGTTAAAAGTAATATTCATTCTGACGATTGGGATGTGCATGCAGTTGAATCATTATTTACTGATTTGAAATATTATGCTGCTTTTAATGCTGAAGATTTGTACATGAGTTCTGCAAGTTATGCCGATTTATATTGTTACCAGCATTGGGGCAACCACTTTCTCCATAAACCAAGTACCCTTCGGGGTCTTTTTAATTACACCCAGTGGGAGCATTGTCCAACCCCTTTGCCAGGTAGCTCCCAGACTCTTAGAAATAAGTTTACTTATTTTACAGACTTTGATAGATCGAACCCTGGGTCCTATTATTTTAAATTAAACACTTCGTCCACCCAGAAAATCATGTTGACCCACACCAAATTGCTCTATTCGGGTTCCTTTTTGAACGCATTAGTGGTGGGTGGTTATGGACACTGGAGGGACACCATTGACTTAAAATCTATCTGGGGCTCCAAATCATGGCAGGTACAAGGCACGGAAGCCTTGCACCGTGCTTGCCTCATTCCGGCCCAAGTTTTATTTTTGAATCGTACAATCTATCAAACAACGTGTTGGGGTTTGGCTACTTCCAAGCAATTGAATGCACCTTCCATTCCTGTATTGTATTCCACTCCCAACGAAAGCTTGCAATTCAATATTTCCCTTACAACTTTGCAAGCTTTGCTTCAGAACAATTCGTTTAATATATCCACATTTGTTCAGTCACCCTGGTTGGCTTGGCCGACGACAGCAAATGCCTGCCAACTGCGTTTTCATGACTCAGCTCCTGGGTACAAACAGGATAGGCCAGACCCGAGGTTTCTGACTCTCGTACTGTTACAACATATTCTGTTGGTAAATTATGTAAACAGTGGTTGCAGCACTCTTCATTAGATTCTGTGAAACAGCATTTATCGCTGCTATCAGGCAACATTGATTTGTCCGATTTTGTTCTCGGTCCTCATGGCCCTCGACCTAAGAGGTTCATTTATGAGACTTACAATGAACTCTGGAAGCTTTCGCAAATTGAAGCTGCTTCCCGTCTACGGGAAATAGATCAAGCAAACTTAGAAAAGGTGCTTGCTGTTGTTGACAATAGTATTAATACCCTGTCTTCCTGCATTTACACAGTAGAGAATATTGTTTCCTCTGTTGTTGATATTGTACAAGATGATGTTTCTGTGTTATATCATGGTCAAAATCAATTGCGTTCAGTAATGCAGTTTGCATGGACTTTGCAAACACTTAAAATGGGTAAAGTTCCTTGGCACTTTTTGACCACCTCTGCCTTATTCCTGCCTTTTAATTTAACTGAAAAACAGCAATTCATGTCCATGAAAGATGCAACATACACTCTTTTACATATCGAAAAAATAGAGCCCTTACCATTCTCTGTGGCGGAATTGAATTCTACCGTGTGGCTAGTTCACGGGGTTATCGCCTTGCCTTTATCTTTATTTGAATTTAGTTTGTGCATGAAACATTATCCTGTGGGCCGTTTTCAGCCCTTGGGCAGTGCCTTCCTGCATGAACTTTGGTCCCTGCCTTTCATGTATAAATGCCTGAGGGACGGAAAGGAAGTTTTTCTCACAGGGGAGTCATGCGATTCTACTGTGGGTCATTCCCTTATTTGCAAAAACATTAAATTGCACGGAGCTTGTAACGTTTCGGCTCCTAATCTTGCTTGTGTTTTAAAGGGCATTCCTGCTCCTGCTATTTCTCCTATTTTCACTGTGCTTGCAAATGGTAGCTATCTCCTTCTGAATAATCAGGACTGCTGTGGAATGATGGCTGGCATCCCCTATATTGTAACTGTTTCCCACCGGGTTGTGTGCTGTAAAAATGTGCTTTTTCCTCCTCCGCACGACATCATAGATAGTTCCATTTGGCCTTCCATTCCGACTTTGAAAGCAGATTTCAATAAATTGAGCAGAATAAAGGCGCTATTATTGAACCAGGAGGTTATGCTCACGTCTGCACGGGAGACCTTCATCCTCCAGGTGGCTAGTACCCACCGTGAAATACAGGCCCTTTTGAACACAAACCTCCCACAGCATTTCGGTGAACTGATTCACCTTGTTTTCAATGCATCACGAACCGAAGGTCTTGTGCACTTTTTTAAAGTTGTGGGCTCGGGCCTTGTTACCTCCTTTCAAACTATCTTTGGTGTAATACCGGCTTTTATTCATTCCATTTTTTCCAGCGTCTTTGGCGGCTTTCCGTTGATCCTCGCCTTGGTGGCTGGTATATTGCTTTTGGTCTGTTTGCTCCGCAATGGCTGCACTTCCTGGGGGCCTCCTCGACCAAGGTCGACTCCGGATGCTCCGTGAACGCATCCTCGCTGGCTTCGGCGTCCTGCCATTGGCGACACTCAGTGTGTCCTATAGACTTTCTTTTCGCTTTGCGTATTTCACTTGCGTGCAACCTGTGATGTCTTGCATCAGATGTCCTTTCTCATGGTCTTTGGATTATTGCCTATCCAATACGTCTCTGTCTGACCCGGATTTTGTCCAGTTAGCGGGTCCCTTAGAGGCCCATGAACGAGACTGTTCCGGGGATGGCTTCATGGCGCGTGCGGCTGCACTTGGGATTTTGGCACAATGGGATATCTGGGCGGCTGCTCAGAATCTCCTACAACAAAGTTATGTTGAGTATCACGCAAGTTGTCCCACAATGCTGTTCGCTGCTCCCTCTTGCGAGGAACATGAATGCAGTTTTGATTTGGTGAACTGGATGGCGTCTCTTTTTCTGACGCTTCCAACGATGTCCTCTTGGAAGGTGTGGCGTTTTTCTGCACTTACACACTAATGGACTAGGGGCCTCCGCTTTCAGCATCCTGCCTCACTTGGATTTTTTTAATGATGCGATTTTTTTTCCATTCCTTCTCCATCTATGGGGACTGTTCCACAACAGGCGTTGCCGTTCTGCTCCATCTAATTGAACTCTGTCTTCGTCCTGTGTCTTCGCCAAGGGACTGACCAGGGGAGGGTGTCATGTGGTTTGTGGCCTCCTGGTCTGCCTTGCTACGTTGGCTTAGGCCTGGCTGCCATGGTGCTTTTTTGCGCACGTTACTTTGTGACTTTGTTTTTCCAGCCTCTGCTTCTGCCCGGCTATATTAGGACTGTCTGCATTTCTGCCTTTCACCTTTTCTCCTGTTCCCTTTGGGTTACGTCTGCACAACATGTACAAGGTCGAAAAACAACGTCCCTTGTTCTTGCTGATCTGGCCAGTCCCTCGCACTTAGACATAACACTAAGTACAGCTGCACTGGAGAAATTCGTGTGCTTTTAATATTGTGATTTCACTGTTGGAGGCACTTGGAGAAAAACCTTTCCAGGGAGAAGAGCTGTGCTTGTCTGATGATGTAAACCTTGCATCTAGATATTGAGGTATGAGGGTCCGCCTGACAATGCCCAGAGGTCTTCTGTTTTTATAATAAACTAGCTAATAGCACGGGGAGGGTGGTATGGTCATTTAGCCCTAAATCCACTTTTTTATGAAATGCTTTCCCCGTTTGTATTCTATGGAATTGTAACTATGCTTATTATTTTATCTTTATGCATTATGCTGATAGTACTGGCACGTGTACTGTATCTTAGAGCACGGTAGTTGAAATAAACATTTTAAACTATACAGTGTCTCTTATTACGCACGTTGTGGACAGGTATGAGTGAGTTATGAAAGGGTGTCCTTGCTCCTGCAAGTCCTGAGAGAGAGAGACCGTGTTCTGGGTTGTCTAATCATTGGTAGCATAGTTGCTAATGAGACGCTAAAGCTAGTCGGATTGGGATTGTGGGTACTAAGGTGCATGGTTGGTTCACCACTATACTCCGAGGTCCTATTATCCTGTGCATAGCTCTGTGTATGTGCAGAATCCCTACAACAGTATTGCAGTGATGAACTGGACATGAAACAAAAGAGGTTGAAGAAAAAGTTCATGCTGGCTCAGATGAATGCAGCACAAAGTACCTCTTACAGGAAATATTGGTGGCATGTAAGGTGGTGTGTATCAACAAGGAGGACGTGTGATGCATCATCATTGGGCACTGCTCCTCGTGGGGGTGGCGCTGCAGTCCCTCACGGGCCCTACAAGAGGGCACTCTAGTGGAGATCTTTTAGGAGTTGCCGCAGTTGTGCATGTGGGTGTGTGGGCCAAGGTGTAAGTGAAAGTGAAGATAAAATAACCCGTTGGTGCCCTAATGAGTTTATTAAAGGGTCCTCAGGGTTAAGCTAAAATCTGGATGGGGATGGAGATGCACTTATTGCTGATAGAGAGGGGGGGAAAAATAGATTCCCACTTTTATCTTCACTTTCACTCACCCCTTGGCCCACACACCCACATGCACAACTGCAGCAACTCCTAAAAGATCTCCACTAGAGTGCCCTCTTGTAGGGCCCGTGAGGGACTGCAGCGCCACCCCCACGAGGAGCAGTGCCCAATGATGATGCTTTACACTCGCAAGGGTGTGTGAGGGCACAACACACACAGGAGTACCACTCCCCACTCTGACACACTCATTCCTTGTCTTTGGAGACATCCTACCCTGACTTGCAACCATAACAGGCGGCCGGCCTCTCACTTTCTCTTAGGAACTGGTACCATTTTGAGTATTTTACATTACCTTTAGGAGCATCGGTACAGGACCTATTTCCAATTAGCTCCTTGTCCCTCCTTCTTTAAGAATTGTGGTTACGAGTCAATGATACAACAAGGCATTTTGAAAGAGATAATAGGGAGTCCATGTAACTCACCTATTCAGGGCTTACAGAAACCTAGCGGCACATACTACATCTGGCAGGACCTTAGAAACATTAATAGCATTGTTGTCCCATGATATTGTTTCAGATTCCATGTGAGGCTGAGTTGTTTACTGTGATCGATTTATGCCAGGCTTTCTTTTCTAAACCCTTGCAAGAGGACAGTCAGTATCTTTCCCCTTCCTGTTCCAAAACTGCGTTTTGGCATGATGCCAAGTCCCACAAGGGTATACAAAGAGCCCTTCAATCTTTAATCAAATCCTTAAAAAGAATCTTGAGTCCTTGTTAATGCCCTGTATCGCTGTCCTGGTTCAGTACATTGACGACCTGTTTGTGGCGTGGGATACTCAAAAAGCTTGTAAACAAGACACCATTGCGTTGTTGAACCATTTAGCTGAGATTGAACATAAAGTGTCCCTGAGTAAGTTGCAATACTGTCAAAAGGAAGTCCTATATTTAGTACACCATATTGAGAAGGGAGCGAGGAAGGTGTCACAAGAAGGGAGCTATGCCATCCTGAATGAGTCTACCAACAACCAAAAAGGAAGTCAGGATGTTTCTGGGAATGGTGGGCTACTGTCGACGGTAAATACCTAACTTTTCCCTAGTGGCAAAGCCTTTACAGAAGCTAACACAGACGGACGTGTCTGATCTGATAACATGGGACAACAACTGTTGGACCACATTCCTATGCTGAGAGAAAGTCTCTGTCGTGCTCCGGCACTGGGGTTGCCTCATTATAACAAAGATTTTACACTTTTCTGCAGTGAGAGGGAGGGCTGCGCTCTCTTAGTGCTTACACAGATGCACGGGATGCGCAAAGACGTTTGGCTTATGTTTCTGTTACTCTTGATCCTATAGCTGCAGGACTGCCCAGTTGCCTTAAAGCTTTAGCGGCTGTAGGAGTCAGCATTGGAAGATGTGAAAGTATTGTCATGGGACACCCTCTTACTGTCATGGAGTCCCATTCTGTGGAGATATTGCTGACGCGTACACACACTCAGCACCTTACAAACATCAGATTGACTAAATATGACCAGACTATACTTGCCGCAGAGAACATTACCCTCAAGAGGTGCGCTTCACTGAATCCTGCTACCTTGTTACAATTGCCTGAAGATGAAAATGATGATGGGGAGGTAGACACTGCCTTGATGTCACCAAACTATGTACCAAGACGAAACCAGATATTCGAGATGAGCTCCAGGTGGAGTCTAATTATATACTGTTCGTTGATGGCTCTTGATTCAGAGACAATGGGAGAACCCTAAGGGCTGCTTATGCAGTATGTACAGTTGAGAGGGTAGTGGATGCGTCCCGGCTTCGAGGGGTAACCTCTGCACAAGTGGATGAACTGATTGCTCTTACTAGCACGTGTTGTGTTTCAGAACAACTGAAAGTCTGTATGGCTTTGGTGTGGTCCATGATTTTTGACAGTTATGGTCACAAAGGGAAATTATGACATCATCTGGATCCCACCATCCATAATTGGGAATATGTCATGAGACTTGCAGGTATTGCAGTTGGCTACAGAAATTGCTGTTGTAAAGTGTTTAGCACACAGGAGTGGAGATGACTATGCAACAGCTGGCAACCGTTATGCTGACGAAGCTACGCGATATTATCCCCATGGGTCCTGAACATTTAATGGAGAATATGTAACTGAATCTCATAATGAGACAAACTACAACCTTTTATTGGCAGTGGCTGGTACTTTGGAAGAAGTGAAGAGACTGCAGGAAGAAGTACCAGTGGCAGATCAGCAAGGTTGGATCAGAGCAGTTTGTGTTAAGAGGGATGATGACGTCTGAGTGTCAGCAGATGGAAGACCCGTCTGCTGTGGCGGATGGCTATTGCAATAACAACAAGGTGATGGATGGAATGCTTGAATCAATCTCAGCCACTGCGCAGTGAGAACATTTTCTTAACTCAAGCTTAGAATCAAGGCCGGACTGGGAACTTAAAACAGCCCTGGCAAAAATCTGCAATTCAGCCCCATGGGCAGATTTGCTAATGTGCGCTAGAGCCAGAGAACTCTTTTAAGTTGCCGCCAGGATCGCGCAACATGCACCACCACTCCTGGAGTCCGAAAGCAGCCTACTAGAGTCAAAACCAGCCTCCTGGGGCTCCAGCCTCCCGGGGGAATTGCCCGCTTGCCCGTCCGGCCATTACGGCCATGCTTAGAATGGCAGCGTAAGGTTATGAGTTTGCCATATTCCAAAACACTGAACCCACCTGCAATCGACAGCTTCACTTTGGATGATTCGTCGACATACACTGTGAAGTAGATGTTTGAACAATTCAGGCTGCGGCATAAATTGTAAGATTTCTTTCATAGTTTGTCCTTTTCGTGGGAGACACCCTTGAACAGCTGCGGGATTGAGCACCAGAAAGCAACCGATTCGTAGAAATATTCCTCCTGTCAGCGTCATTCTTTCAAGCACTGGAACCAAACGTGCAGAAATTTAGAAAAAAAACCTTTGATCTAAAGTGCACATCTACAATCTCTTGAGATTTCTTGCTTTTCGTGGACATAAAGAGAGAGAGGAGTAGCAAGGTCACTTTTTGTTTCCCGACCAGGCGAGCTGTACTCCCCAGACACCAGGGAGCATCTTGATAACTGGCTCCACAGAGGCATTCTTAGAAACTCGATAATTTCAAAGGATAGCAAAGTGAGCTTCAATGGCACTCGTGATTTTAAGCACAATGGCACCAGACTGCAAAATGTCCTCGTAATAAACACCAGTGGAAAAAAACCAGTGCTCAGCTGTAAACAAATAAAAATAACAAAAATAAAAAATGCATTAAAAAAAAGCGGAGGTTTCTTCTCAGAAAGAGGTGAGGTCAAAGAAGCGCTCTGAGCTGCTGCTGCCCCCGGGAGTACCTTTCACAACAGGAATTGTCAGAGCCTTATCTATAATGGCAGATCTCAGGTCTGATTTTGGCATCTTTTGATCACAGGCTGGGGGAAAAGCTTTCACATAAGACTGCTTTTTCTTTGCATCCTTCGGAGCGTCTGAGCCTCAAAAGCAAGTCCCAGATGTGAATTACTGGAGCGGTGTAAACAAAACACAAACGTCACAAACTGATGAATATCTCGGGAAAAATGTCTCTGTCAGTCAGATGACAACTCCAAGTCGCCCGCTAGACACAGGCAGCGACGGCGTAATGGGGAAAAAAACACAATGCAGGTTTTATGTTCGTAAATTGAAACGAGAGACTGGGGCCGCGTTCGCTTTATCATTTTCAACGCCAAGCTCAGGTTCTTTACATGTGAAAAGCAAGCACGCCAAAATACGAGCAAAACGTGTAAGGGGGGTCACTGTTTAATACATGCAGACTTCGAAGAAATCACATTTTAAGTAAGCCGGAAGTATTGGCTTGAGCGCCGGAAACTCTGATAGCAAATTCATATTAAATCGACAATTAGCTGTAGGCGGGGACAGCACGGCTCTCACCCCTAACGTCAGGGCCACAATAGCAGGACCTAAAAACAAAATGGCCGCTAAGAGCACTATTAAGATTTTGTACTTACTACTCACTGCCCATGCTCCTAGCCCGTCAAGAGTAACAACATTGTCAAACTGCTTCCCCTGATAACACAAAGCATACCGTGGTTGTGAAAATAAAAGAGAAAAGGCATGTTTGATGATGCATCATCTGTGTCCCACAAAGTTTACGCCTTGCATGATAGAAACAGGACCAAGGAAACCTCTGTCCTGTTTGTAGTGAACAGGGCTGACTCTCCCCTCTTGCTTAGAGTAGAGGGGCTTATTTAGGAGAGGCTTAAGCCGCTGGAGCATCACTTTTTTTGACGCTCCGGCGGCAGCCTCGCAGTTATATCAATGAGGCCAAGCAAAGACACCACTCTGTATGGCTTTGCATGGCCTCATAGATATGGAGTAAGACAAAGCGGCGCAAGTCGCCGTCTTGTTTTACTCTTCGTCAGGGAGGCGTTCCATAGGTGGTGCAGTGGGTTTTCCCAAGCAGCACCCATGGATTTTGACGACGCCCCACATTTACTTAATCATGTACACCTGGGGCAGCGCCAAAACCTTATGCCTCCCCAGAGTAGGCGTAACGAGGAGAAATATTTTTATTTCTCCTTGTTTTTTCCTCTTTCTGTGTGTGCTGCATTCTGCAGCACACTTAGCAAGAGGAAAACTCTTAGGATTATTTTTGTACAGGACGGTTCCCCGTCCTGCAAAAAAAAATCTTGCCTGCAATGGAGGCACCCTTGCACTATGGTACAAGGGTGTCTACATTGGAGCTAGGCAGCAAATTGTGCGCCAGCGCAGGTAGAAAGGACAGGAATGCACTGTATTTCATAAATACGGTGCATTCCTGTCCTTTCACATTGACGTAGGGCAGCGAAGCAAGAAGAATTACGGCGCTGCCCTACGCCAATTCCTCATAAATGAGGCCCAATATATCTAACTGTAATATTTGTTTTGAGGAGTCTGGGCCAGTGGTATGACAATACCTCATTCAGAGCGAACCAGTACACTGTGCGAGGACAGCCATTTTGGGCAGTGTCAGATTGAGGTCATCATGAGGCTAGGTTCTGGGAAGTACATTTGTGCACACACACACACTCTCTCATGAAGATAAAGGGGCTGGGTTGCTGAGCTAAACTACTGAATTCTTCAGTGTTGGAATTAAAGATCAAACAGAAAACACCCTAAGAGCGGAACTGGCAGGCCTTAAGAGCTGTTGTTGCAGTTCTATTTTTGAAGAAATGGTTTGAACATATCTCAAAGTCCTACACAATGTTATGTTGTAATTTGTTCTTCATTTTTGTATGTTTATACCGCTCATGCCACAAAGCATCAGTATTGTCCATAATGTTCACCGGCTGTCAGTACACTCAAACATCAAGATACATCAAGATACAAGCAGGGGGTACACAAGGAGAAGAATCTTCGTGGAGCGAATAACAAGATGGTACACCTTAATAAGTATTTGTTTACTGTACATTGTTGCAGCAGTCCACATCCTCCACACATGCCCTATCCTTATAGTTTCTGGACCTATCCTTTCCTTTTCCTAGAGTCAGGGGTCCTTTTTTACAGAAAGGCAGGGAGGCAGGAAGGCCAAACAAAAAGAAACAAAAATACCGTGGGCAGACAAAGGCCAGATGATAACATGGAGCAAGGAGAAAGAGTCCCAACCAGGGACAAGCAAAAACTCGACTTAGTGGTTAATCTGCTGGACAGCTCATTATCTCAAAATGATGCAAAAGTCCTGTAAAGGCATGGGATTTGTGGCCTCCCGCCCCTCTCCCCAGATTTTGTATGTTTAATCTAAGGTGTGAATTGGCAGAGTTTTTCTGGAAAGTCCACCCTAGAGCCTTTTTTGATTATCATGATACCAATCACTAGACCATGAACATTACCGGTTTGCATAATAAATCGTGCAACCCTCTATTAACTTAGTACCAGCCACTCTCGTGGCTGTTGAACAAGCAGTGATTAAAGACATCAAGACCTTCAACAACACCTTACTGAAAGAGACCTTATATAACCTCTCTGCAGAAGAAACAGAAGCCTTCAATTCCTTACGCAACAACCCTGACATAGGTATTAAACTGGCAGATAAGGGGGAGGCACTGTCGTGAATGTACAACAGTATGTGACTTAGGCTTCTCTCTCATTCAACCAGCTATGAGTTTCTACAGAATGTTCAACCATTAGACTGCAAAAGACCGTCACCAACATGGTCGAAGAGGCAGAATCCAAGGGCTGGTTGGCAAAACAAGAGGCTGAATTCTTAATAGCCAAAAGCTCACATGCAACTTATTTTTACACCTTGCCTAAAATTCATAAACCACAGAGCTTACCGCCTTGCAGACTCATAGTCTGAGGGATGTACTTTATTCTAGAGCTCCATCTCGATTTTGAGTTTGGTTCCTAAGACCACTAGTGATCAACACACATTCTTACCAACAGTATTCTAAGGAAGTTTTGGTGCTGTTACCTAACTTAGCCCTTAATCCTGAAACTGACATACTAATGAGCCTTGACCTAGAAGTCCTTTACACAAGTATCCTCCAAGAACAGACCTTGCGTGTCGTTGAATCCATTCTGTTGCTTACCGATTGTGAATACAAAACCCAACAGCACCTTGTGATGGCACACGCCAAGGTAGCAATCACTGAGAATTTCTTTGAGTATGAAGGTGCATAGTACCACCAAATACAGGGCACTTTGATGGACAGTACTTTGAAACTGAGTGTAGCCTGCCTCTATGTCCATCAGTTCGAGAAGGACCACATCTATACCAACATCCCTCACTGGCCATGTATTAAACTGTGGTGTTGACAATGACATTTTGATTATATGGACAGGCAGTTACGAACAAGCCACCAGCTTTACAGAATGGCTAAACATTCAGGATCCATTTCTCAAATTCACACACTATGAGTAACACTATCCTTACCTTTCCTAAACATCTTAATCACGATCACCAGTGAGGCATTACAAACAAAAGTGTACCACAAACAAGAACGGACTACTTAGGTTTGACAGCCATCACCCTATGACCCCCAGAGATAATCTCCGTTATGGTCAGTTCCATTGCATTTGATGGAACTGTTTTGAAAACCATAGATATGATAAACAAGCAACTGAACTGGCCATTAAATTATAAGCCCGGAACTACCTAGTTAAAATTATCAAAAGCCCAAGAAAAGAGCACTGCAGAAAAGCCTTGCTCCAGACATATCCCAAACTAGTTAATGAAAGGATAGTCTGTGTGACCACTTTTTCTCCTATGTAAAATAAAATGAAACAGATAATCTTGAAACGTTGGAACATTTTGAAGACCACAGACCACCACTGGGAACCTACCCTCTTCTCTTTTAAGAGAGGTCAGAATCTCAGAGACCTGTTAATATAAACACACCCACCACCAACAAAACAGATGCCTGCGCTTCTGATAACACTCTGTGCAGACTCCCTATGGTCAATGGGCACTTCCCATGTGGCAGATGCAGCATCTATCCTTTCACCAAAACAACCAAAAATATAGACCTTGGTATGGCAGATCCACAGGAGATCAGAAATTTCAGAAACTGCAATACTATGAATGTTATTCACATGACCACCTTCACTATTTATCTGCATGACAGATATAGACGACTACTCGCATAGCAGCTCACTAAGTGAAATTGAAACACTGAGTGAATGCCATTCATTGGTTTGTTTTATAACATGTGTAAAGTCACTCAGGCAATATGATGATTTAGAGAGTGGTTTCCAATAAGGAACACCGATGGGTGTACCACCTCAGGTCTCATATAAAAGGCCTCAATGATGATATCACCTGGTTACGACCTACACATATGTGAATATCTGTATTAACACATCCTGTTGTACCATTGGAATTCGTTTTTCTCTCTTTACCAATAATATCATAGGACAACATATGTACCTAATCTACTAACAACCAGATATACCACACACTGGTACACTCTATGACCTGACCTCACATTCTGCATACATGTAAAGTCCCTGATAATCCAACCCAAATCGCAATTTGCGTTGCATTCTAAATCCAACGTAACACTTTGCATCTGGTTTGTGTCAAAGAAGTAATGCAAACCCAATGCAAAGTCTTTGTTCATGTTGCCCTGGATCACAGAAGTGACTGCTTCCCCTGGTACAACTGTGCTAAAGAACTTTTGTTTCCCTTTCTTCTCATGCCACAGCTGTGAATGAGCAGATTTTAGCATCACTAAGTGATTTAAATCACAATGCAATTACTGTTATGTTACCACTGTCTAAGTATTTTACATATGCATCCATTCATGCTGTCTATGATGTGCCACCTCAGTGAAACCCAGGACAAATGCCCTCATCCACAGCCACACGAGTGCTCCAACAGCCAGACATTTTGGCTTATTGCAAAGGAACAGACAGACTTTTATTACTTGGTGGGGACACCCACACCCCTGCTTCACCAATGTTTGCTCTCAGGCAACAATCCAAAATAGGGGGAGAAAGAGGAAAAACTGCGTTCAACCTCCTCAATATCGCCTTATCAATACAAAAAATATGGGAACCCAGCAGGGAGAATTATAGAGACAGAAAAACTCTCCACTGGAAAAGGAAAGGAAAGAAAAACACTGTTTTTCTTATAAAACCCTCACTTACCAGGGTTGCCCCTTGGTGGCATGCTTCATCATTGGGGTTCTTCCCGATCCGCTGTGGATCAGGGCGTGCTGCGACCAAACAAATACGCGGGAGCACTTAATGGTGGTACAAAATGATAAAGATGATGGTGTGGGAGGGAGTGGAGGAAAAGTGCTAAGCTAGTTTAAAAATACCTGACCAGTAGGTCTCTACTTTATTCCTGCCTCTAGTCAGTATGGTTTAAAATCAGTAGGCTATGATGTGTCTACTTTTTCAGGTCAACATGTTTCGAGCCTTGCCCCTATTGGCACTTTGTCAGGACCATAGGAACCTTGTTCCTTTTGGTACCTCTCCTTAGTGTCCCTTAATAGGAATGCATTCATTCGCATGCCATGCTAAATCACACAACATACATACGAAAGTCGCCGATTGGTGTTACATCACTGCGTATATTTTCGACGTTGCATTAATACGTTATGATCACTCCGGGGATGAGGGGAGCCTGTAGTCACACCTTCGTCAAGGCCGACCCTCAGCCTCTGTACCTGCTCTTCTCACCCGGGGACCGCATCTGGATGTACTTATTTGGAATCTCACTGCTGGCGGACTCATGTTACCTCTTGATACCTAACCCTCAGTTCAGAGAGGCGAAGCCAGAAACGCGCGATGTAACCATTTCTCCTACAACTAGAAGTATATAACCATCAGTTACCTAATGTGGTGTTGCGTAGAATTTGAAGTCTAATGACTATGGGCCATATGTATCAAAAAAGAGTTTTGCGAGTCTCAAATTGCGATTTTTAGCGAATTGCAATTAGTGAATCGCAAAATGCAATGTATGTAGGATTTGCTAAAAATTTTGCGAATCCTACATATTCCTTATTTGCGATTCGCAAATTGAGATTCGCAAATAAGGAATACCTTCCCATTCATTCCTATGGGCTAGGAGGCCCATAGGAATGAATGGGAAGACAATCTCAATTTGCGATTACCAATTAGAGAATCGCAAATTGAGAATGCAATTTCAAGGTTGCAAGGGTGCCAAAAGGACACCCTGTTGCACCCCTGAAATATGCATTTGTGCACATTTTGCGCAAGGGCATGTATGTGCGACATATGGCACTTTTAAAAAATCCAAAAAGTGTTTTTTTTAAGAAAATCGCAAATTACCACCAACTTCAAGTTGGTGGTAATTTGCAATTCCTTAAGGCCAGATAGAAAATTTCTGGTGCTTCCAGAATTGCATTTAAGGAATCGCAATTTGTAATTCCTTAATTGCATTTGCAAAATAGAGAATCGCAAATTTTGCAATTCTCTATTTTGCAATGGCTTTTTGGGATGATACATCCCAAAAGGCTTTTTCCAATTTGCAAACGGGCCGATTCTGAGAATCGCCCGTTTGCAAACGAGAAAAAGGCTTCATACATATGGCCCTTAGTTCTTGTGCAGTGACAGTAGGGAAAAAATTAGGCCGTCCAATATGGGTGCCAGTGAATTGAGTGGCCGGTCCCCTGTTCAAGGATAAGTATGAATGAGCTTTAACCCTGCAGCATCCTGCAACCATGTTTTAGCTTCAACACAGAAAGTTCATGAGCCTAATACCAAGCAGAACATTTGCACCACCACTTGAGTGCCGCTTGTCGCAATAAGCGTAATGTAAGCAATATCACTAATAGATTGAACAGGATTTAGCTATCCCGCTGGCACTCACGCAGTTGGGGTCTAGTCGCAATGAACTGCATTGACCACTTGGACGTTGCAGTGAGGCATCTATGCAGTTACCCGAGACTTGTGGCACAGCTGCACTCTTTGGGCCCGATATTGATATTGGTGGACAGGTTACTCTGTCATAACCGGGACAGATATCCCGTCCGCCGAAATCTAAATCCCATTGGATATTATGGGATTTCTATCTCGCCGGACAGGTTATCCGCCCCTGTTGTGACAGAGTAGCCCGTCTGCCGATATATAAATCAGGTCCTTTGTCCTCATTTAAGCTCCCAATGTCCAGTTGCCTCCAAAGATGTATACATGTCCAATATTCGGTAATACTTTGCTGCGGTACAAACCTCTTTTGAAAAGTACAGATTCATGATTTAGGTGTGAGGACAAAGGCCATGAAAAGTAGCCCACTTGAAAGTGACAGGAAGCAAAATGTATGAACACGAAAGAATAGTTCAATGAATGCATTGTTCCCAAGACGCCGACAGCTGTTGATGACAGCACAAACAAGGGCGACCAGAGTTCATTCACACTAAGGCCTCAAACTGAAAAACAGTGACCATAAAAAGGTGACTGGTTTCACTTCCATGTGTTATTTTTACCGGTAAAACTGTGAATATCTGGCAACACAATTGGAAAATTTCAAGGCAATGGTGATAAATCATGCCAGAAAAAAACAACAGGTGAGGGTAAAAAAGGTCATTGCATTTGCTATTGAGAACAAATATCAAAAGCTAAACGTGCGGATGCGCATCCATGTCTAGACCCAAGAAACATTTTAGTGTCAATGAAGCACATTTATGTTTTTCGGTCTGGCGTGACAGTGAGGCTGTGTGCATGATCTATTGTTATCAATTCTTTAAAATATACATAGCCTGGGCTTCGGCTCATACTACTGCCAGTTTAGTGTATCTTTCCACTTCCTGTGCTTGCACTGCAACTTTCACATTTCAAAAGTACTTTATTTAAATTCTTAACCTCATAGATGCATTGTCTGCAGAAACCAATAGTTTCTATTTCGTTTTTCCATTGCTGAAGGCTCTTCTCTAATGTTTTACTCAGGACTCAATGCAAACCAGCTCTATTGGCTTTGCCAGTGCTTGTTTTATTCATGCAACATCCACACATGGATTCTATGTTACTTCATCGTTCCTGGCAGACGGGACAAATTTGGCATAATTTATTCAAAAGTGTTTTTCAGATGAGCTGCGGGTGCTATGGCCAGTGGCGGCTCGCAGAGGGAGTGCTGCGGGGCAGTGGGGCTGGGGAAGGGCTGGGCGGGGGGTAGTGGAGTCGGACATACGACGGGCAGGAGTAAGGTAAGTAAATAACTAAATAAAACTATTTACCTTGCGCTCGCTGCATCGCCAACTCGGCGATGCAGCGAGCGCAAGGTAAATAGTTTTATTTATTTATTTACTTACCTTACTCCTGCCCGTCGTATGTCCGACTCCACTCCCCCGCCCAGCCCCTCCCTCCCCGCCCTGCAGCACTCCTCTGCGAGCCGCCACTGGCTAGGGCCCTTTCCTTAATTACAAGTAGCAAATACTTGGGAGACTCATGTTTTGCTGGTGACTATTTACTACAGCAATACATGAAAGGTTAATCATTTAGTCGAATCTGCAACTCATAATATACTATGCTGTATTGCACATGTGTAATAATGTGTAATACAACCAGTCATCCTCAAAGATGTGTCTCTAACCTTGGAGTACAAGTGAAGCATCCCGCACAGAGCCCTGCAGCTCTTAGTCACAGCTTTTCATCCCAGAATCAAAGAACTGGCATGGGAGAGGATGCCGATTTTCACTCAGAATTTGCATATCCATACACCCTGCTTGAGCTTTAATACTGAAGTGGGAAGCTTAAAGAAAAAACCTGCTGGGGGCTAGGTATATATTGATGGGGCATATTTTTTAACTTCTGATCCTTAAATCAAAGTCCCCCCTCCCCCACCCCCATTTTTCCTTGACTTGTTATTAAGTGAGTAGGCTTGAAGTCTGCAGGCCATTGTTTGGCGTGGAGACTGCTGTACTATAAAATTCTTAACATTCGTGGGGCCATGACTTGTTTTCCAATTTAATGTAGCCTTCTTCTGTCTTCCTCATTGCCTCTGATATTTCTGTCTTTCTATGGAATTTTTCAAAATCAACAATAGTGTCCCCAATGAGTTTGCTTAATTTTTTAAAAGATGGATGACAGATGCAAGCTGAAAGGTTGCCCGTGTGCGCTGAAAAATATGAAAATATATAGACACATGCGTTATGAGCGCTTATTTAATGCTGTTTATTGCTGAGTGGTGGCCTTGAAGTCATCATGGCATCTCATGTCTATGAATCTCGCTGATACCAGTGCTCTATATTTCCGGTATTCAACCTGCTTGCAGGAATGTTAAGTGGTCCAGACTGCATTTGTGCTTGGATGCAGCATTCCTACTGTCTGCTCCCTGTAATCGTCAGAATTCCAAGGGATTCCTGAAAATTGAAAATACCTGTATGAATAGACATGGAGCCAAACGGATTACTTTTTGTGCTGGAACCACAGTGGTGATGCAGTACAGTTATTGCTTTTCGAGGCAGTTTCCCTCTTGAGGACGCCTCAGCTCAGATGAGATAAAAAATGATGAACGATGAATGCTGTAGTAGACAATGTGATTTTGGACGGATGTGTGTTTTGTGTGTGTGCCCTGTTACTAAGAAGATAATTCAAACATGTCAAGACAATCTAATGTCTTTCTTTTTAAAACGTGAACCCTCACGGCATGACCACTGTTAGGCACACATGCGGTCATGCAAGCACAGCATAAGCACTGCTGAATAGAGGTTGGCGCACATGCGACATGGCTCTTCAGCAATACAGGCGATAACACTTAAACTGAAGATGTGTGTTCAGATGTTGTGCAATACAAAATTAAATTACTCAACACAATAATATGGTTCTAGGTATTAAAAAATGAAAATCAAAAAGTGCTCTATTGAGGAAACCATCAATGCATCTCATCGGGGTGAGAAGCATCTGGGAGTTCCCATGTTAGATGAACCCAAGATAGTGAAACAGTGAGACCACTGCAGGTGCTTGGCAATGCTTCATTTGTGGCAGAGGTTGCAGGAGGTGGGCACTGGGACCTATGTTTCATCATCAGCCTTTAACTTCGATCTAGAGGGAAGAAGACAGAGAAGGAAGACAGAAGGAAGAAGAGAGACATAGCAAAAGACTGACAAAGGGAGAAAGCATGGATGAAAAGAGTGAGATAAAGAGAAAGTAAGTATAGGGCGGTGGAAGTAGGAGGTATGAAGTTGAATCAAGACACGGCAGCTTTGGTATCCAGCAACCTTGGCATTCAGCAGTGCCGGTGGTTGACTCCTAAGAAAACCTTTGGATCCTTGTCCTTATTTTGTTTACAAATTAAGCACCAATGCTAGGGTTTTCATACGCTCAGCTGCCCGACTCGCGATGTCTACTTGTGGCTTCCCAATACCCAATTGGAAGGCAGGGTGGTCTGATGCTTCTCAATTCAGGTCATATTTAATGGAAGGGGCTTCCTCCATCCTTCCAATGTGAAGACGTACTTACATTTGGGAAAAAGCCTTAAATACTTGGTGACACTTATTCCTTTATCTCACGGGCAGTAGTTTTAGATTAGTATTTAAATTTCGTTTGGCATCAGTAAACACTCAGGTTACAGAGCACTGAATAATCTGCAATAAAACTGGATACCATGTAATGAGCAGAACAAGCAAGGACTTAAATATGAGCAGCCCTACCAATAAGTGGCATATCATTGATAGTTGTAAATAAATAGTGCTGGACCAGGCCCTTTCTGAGGGGCACCCCAGATTTTTGCCTTCCTTTGTTGAACCCGTTTTTGTTGGTTTTGGGACTCTGCACACTTCACACCTGCTAACCAGTGGTCAAATGCTTGTGATTTCCCTTATAACCATGGAAAAATTGGTATAGACCTGATTGGTAAATTAGATATTTGAGAGATTTGTAAAGCGCATTATACCCGAGGGTGTCAAAGCGCTAGCTGATGAAGAGCCAATACCAGAGAGATGATCATAACTAACATCACGGAAAAGAGAAAAGCCAGGTCTTCAGCTGCTTGAGGAAGGCCATGTGGGAGGAAAGACTACCGATATGGATGGGAAGAGTATTCCACAGCTTGGCAGCAGCTACCTGAAAGGATCGTCAACCTCACCTGGCTTTACGAAATCTCTGTATGTCCACCTTCCTGAGAGAGGCAGACTTAAGTTGCCTATTAAGGGTGTACCAGTGGAAAGCCATTTGCCGGTATATCAGGCCCTGATGGAGGAGAGCGGTATAAACTAGACAGAGAGCTTTGAAAATCACACGCTTTCTGACCTGTAGTCAGTGCAGGGAATGAATGCCCTCTCTGACTGACAAGCATTTGAAAATATCCAGGACAATGTAGATTTTCCACACCCTGATGAGCAGAAAATCTGGATTTTATTAAGGACACGGAGGCTAAGATTATGCAATCTTCTTTTATTGCCAGCTCACAGCAGCAACATTTAAAAATAATTTAGAACTAACTTTTAAAACATTCTGATCATCTATAAGGCACAGCAACAAGCAGCCATCTTCCTTCTTTCTGCGCTGCGAACAAGATACATTTTAAGTCCAATAAAATTCCAGTTGAATGTATCCAGAAGAATAAACGTAAGTGGAAATCCAAATCCAAATCGTGTTACTCTGAAAGAAAGTATAAAAAGAATTAATTTACCCGGGTGGGTATCAGTGGTGGGATAATCTTAGCCTCCGTGTCCTTAATAAATTCCAGATTTTCTGCTCATCAGGCTGTGGAAAATCTACATTTTATGGCATGACACGGAGGCCAATATTATGCAAGTTCAAAGTGCATTCAATACATTATCAATTACATTAGACATTGGTTTAAAATAACAACTTTTGAACATGCTCTCATTGGCCCATCGGCCGCTCTTAAAATGTCTTGTAAACCTCCTCATAAGATGAAAACTTTAGAGGCTGAGGCAACTCTAAGTGAATGTGCTCCAAAAATAGAGGTGTCCACACCCCCTTCATTCATCACATCTTTCACCCATCTAGCTAAGGTAGGTGGGGATACGGCTTTATGAGGTCTTTTGTGAGAGATTAATAGTTGAGCAACACCGTTTCCTAGATTATGAGTTCTCCTTTCATATTCTTTCAAGCATTGAACCTCACACAGTCTTGGGTTTCCCGAGAAATAAGGGTAGGAAAATTTTGAGGAAAGAGTGTTAGTTCTTCTTTTAATATAGAAACAAACTACCTCAGGTTGATATGCTTTACTAGTGACATCTAAAGCTCTAACGTCAGATGTACGTCTAAATGAAACCAGACATAAGAGGGTTGTGAGTTTGTAAGAGAGTTGTTTTAGGGATAAAGACTGGTTATCACCCCAGTTCTCTAATACCTGTAGGATTAATTTAACAACCCAAAGAGAAGTGTACTTTGGTATGGGTGGCTTCAGGACCCTAATGCTTCTCATTATACTTCTTGTTAATGCATTCTGGCCAACAGGTAGTCCATCTATCAAACAGTGACCAGCAGAAATGGCTGATCTATAGACATTTACCGTCCTGTATGATAATCCTGACTCAAATAGTTCTGTTAGATAATTAATTATATGGACTAGATCAGTTGAAATGGGATTGATACCCCATTGAACACACCAACGAATCCATTTATTCCACGTCAGTCTATATGCTTTTCTTGTGCCAGATGCCCACGACTCAGATATGAGTCTGAAAGCATCTGGCAAAAGGCCAGGGATTTCCCATTGTCTCCGGAAATCTTTCATGCCATCAGTGTGAGGGAGCCTTCTTCTCTTAGAGGATGAATTTCTCCTCGAGGGCCTAGAATTAGGGTCTCGAAATTCGGTAATAGTAAGGGGAAGTCTATTGACATTTCCAGAATTATCGGGAACCATGCTTGGGATCTCCAAAGTGGAGTTACCACTACTACTGTTTCCTTGAATCTGTGTGTTTGCAGGAGGAATCTGGGTAGCATGGCAAAAAGGCGGGAAGGCATATGGCCTTAGACCTCTCCAGTTCTGTAGGAAGGCGTCTACCCCAGCAGCTTGAGGGTCTGGTTTCCAGCTGAAAAACTGTGTCAGTTGAGTATTCAATCTGTCTGCAAAAAGATCTATGTTGAAAGGACCCCAGATGTGTTGGATATTTAGGAATATCTCCCTGTTCAGTCTCCAGTTGCTGGAGTCTCTGAAGTTCCTCGAGAACCAGTCTGCTACTCCATTGCTCAAACCAGGAATGTGCTACAACTGAAATTCCTTTGCTCAAAAAATAACACCAAAAGTCTTTCGCTAAGTCCGCTAGGTCTTTGGAATGTGGTCCTCCCATCTTGCTGACGTACTGTACTGCTGAAACGTTGTCCATGTGAAGCATTACACAACATTTCATCTTTTCTTGTGTGAAACTGCAGACTGCAAAGGAGCCCGCTAAGAGTTCCAAGCAATTGATGTGCATTTTCTTCTCTTGGTTTGACCAACGTCCCCCAGTGGAAGAACTTCCGCATTTCGCTCCAAAACCCTCTAGGCTTGCATCTGAATCTATTACTAGTTCGGGTTCCTCCCTGAAGATCGCCCTCCCGTTCCAAGCTTGTCCATTCTAAATCCTCCCTTGATTCCTGATCTAGGGACAAAGTTTGAGAGTATGAATGATTTTTGCAAAGACACTTCCGTTTTAGTCTTTGGAGGGCTCGATAGTAGAGGGGACCCGGGAATATAGCTTGGATGGTTGAGGATAGCAGACCCAGGATTCTTGCTAGAGTCTTTAAAGTAATACTCTTTTCTGATAAGACCTTTTTTAAAATTCTTTGGTCATTTTTTAAGCTTTTCTTTGGGTAAGCGAAGTTCTGTGTGAAGTGTCTACGATGAACCCCAGGAACTGAGTGTCTTGTGCTGGAGTTAAGCATGATTTTTTTTAGATTTATTACAAAACCTAGTTTCTCTAACATATCTATTGTCCACTGAGTATGGAGGGATACAAGTTCCTTGGACTGACCCATTATCAGGATGTCGTCTAGGTATATTATTAACCTTACCCCTTTTGCTCTGAGTCAAGCTGCTACTGGGCGGAGTACCTTTGTGAAGCACCAAGGTGCTGAGAATAGTATGAACGGGAGACTGGAGAACTCCCAGAGTCTGTTTTGCCATGTGAAGCGTAGGTATTTTCGATGAGGGGGTCAGATGGGAATAGTAAGGTAAGCATCCTTGAGATCTAATCTTGTTACCCAGTCCCCTTTTCTTAGGATATCCCTTAACAGATAAATTCCCTCCATTTTGAAATGTCAGTAGACCACCCATTCGTTTATATCTTTGAGGTTTATAACTGGTCTCATTCCCTTGTCCTTTTTCTCTACCAGGAAGATGTTGCTGATAAAGCCGTCCCCTGGAGTTAGTGCCTCCATGATGGCGCCTTTGGCTAGTAGGTCCTCTACTTCTTTTGTTACCAACTTTGAGTGTTCTTGCGAAAAGGTGATTTCCCTTGGAGTTTTGTTTTGAATAGGTGTGTCTATGAATTCTATTCTGTAACCTCTGACCGTTTGTAACACCCAAGGGTCTTGAGTCACTAAGGTCCAGTTCCCACAGAACTGGGCCAGTCTCCCTCCCACCTTTATAGGGGAATCTAAAGGGTCTTTCATATGATCTACCTGATGAGAAGCTTTTTTGTCTTCTGTCAACTCTGGTGTTCCTGAAACAATCTCTTTGTCCTTGGGGGTAGAAGTTTGAGTAGGAGCCATAGGCAGGTTGAAAGAATTTGTTCCCTCATGCCATGAAGTGTCTTGAGGAAGATATACCTTGGCCGGGGAACCGACCCCTTGTTCGCCCGGCCCTTCCAAAAACTCTGTTGTGGAAAACCTTCTTTATCTCCTTTGGAGATTTCTGGATTGAACTGAAAATGCCCACATACTTCGCCACTTCTTTTATAAAATCGTCGCCAAAAATTTGGCCCTGAGAGGAAGGTCCTCCTTCTTTATTGGCAAGCTCCATTAGTTTGGAGTCGAGCTTGAGGAGGATACTCTTCCTTCTTTCATTTGAAAGAGCCGTGTTCGCGTTACCTAGAAGGCAAACTGCTCTTTGCGCTCACTTGTGCAGTTCCTTGGGGTCCACCTGTGATTCGCTCAGATAAGCGTTCTCGGCCATCTCAAAGATCTTGGTAAGAGGACCAATGATGTCTAATAGTCGGTCCTGGCAGGACTTTAAACCTCTATCTAGGCGTCTTCTAGGGTCTTTTCCCCCTTTGTTAATGAAGGTTACAACCTTTGGGTCAAGTTCGGGTGTAACAGTTATTTTATCAGGGAGTGATGGCCGAGGGCATTCAGAGCATAGGCGAGACCTCACTTCTTTAGGAATTTCCCTTCTTAGCCAGAAGGTAATATATTCAGCCACGTGCTGAGAAGGGGTCCATTCAGGTGACAGGGGATGTTTTATAAGGAGGGGTGTCAAACATATTGTCCCCTAGTGGGTCAAGAATCCCCATCTTAGACCCAGAGGCCTTTGATGCCTCATCAGATGTCCCTTTTTTTGTCGTGGGAGAGTCTTTATAGTCAGAGTCAAACTCTGAAGAGCAGGACAATTCCAGCTCTGGCTCATATGTCTCGTCATTATCAGACTCGCTAAATATTGGGACAACCGGGCCTCTTTCATGCCCATCCACAGTGTCGCACACACTGAGTCCATCACCGGCTTCCTCAGGTAAACCCTCAATTCTTTCTTTCGATTTCTTACTTTTTTGTGAGGGTCGTCACCTGATGGTCTTTTTCTCTGGGGCTTGTTGGGCCAGGAGGAGCACCCAGGTTGATCACTTAGTTGGTTTTGTGAAAGGGTGTCTAATTTTTTATTGATGGTTTCATCCAACGACCCCATCAATTTCCCCATAGCCTTATTAACTATCTCCTCTAATTTTCCCTCAACTAAAGAATCTAATTGCTGATCAGACATTTTTTTTTAAAAGTTAATTATAAATAGTATAGTAAAGAGTAATTCCCTGTAGATGAGGGGTTAAAAATACAGGTGGGCGTGTAAAAAATTGGTTAATTAAGAAATAAGTAAGTAATTAGGGTCAGCAGGGGGCAGCCTCGGTGATCTTCGTACTAAAATGCTTGGCAACTGTCGTTTTGTTGAAAAAAACGACATTCCTGAGGTGTACCTAATGTTGTGCTAAGGTACTTTCCTCTAATTGACCTAAAAGAGGCTCCCCTTCCTCGTTATTGAAAAAGCCTCCCGGTGCGGTCGAGTTTGGAGCAGCGCCCACACCAGGATAGAAGTCGGGAGAGGTGCCTCCTTCCCCGAGCCCGTCCGAGGAAGGAGGTGTCCAGAGCAGCCCACGGACCCAAGGTATGTTTAATTTGAGAAGAGACGAGGCTCACGCTCGCGCCGGCAGCGCTGCTGTCGGTCGCGTGAGCCTCATTGCAGTCTGAGAAAAGGAGTGCGGGAGTCGCGCTGGTGTGCGCGAGCCCCCGCAATACTAAATGCGGTGGTTTCAGAGCGCGCGGGGGTCACGCTGGTGTGCGCAAGGCCCCCTACGCGATATTTGAATCCGGGGCCGGGCCTCTAGCGGTGATTATAAAAATGCTTAGCGGTCCCGAGGGACTCAGTAAAAGGAAATTGAAGTGTAAACTGTAAATTCAACAGATAAAGCGATTAAAAGGGGTGGACGGTCATTAATGAGCCCAAAGAGATAGGGAAGGGAAAAGAGGATTAAGAAAAACGGTATAAGTGAGAGGTATAAACAGTAAAAAATCTAGCAATTTATATCTGGAAGCCCCAAGGGGCTACAGATGACGAAATAACAAATTATAATATAACAAAAATAGAGAAAGTACGCAGTAAAGATAATTAAACAAGTAATTTTAGGAGTAAAATAAAGGTGACTTATCTTGTGAGCAGCAGCAACAAAAGAAGGAAGATGGCTGCTTGTTGCTGTGCCTTATAGATGATCAGAATGTTTTAAAAGTTCTAAATTCTTTTTAATTGTTGCTGCTGTGAGCTGGCAATAAAAGAAGATTGCATAATATTGGCCTCCGTGTCATGCCATAAAATTCGAGCAGCCGCATTCTGGTTAGTCTGAAGTTCGATATGCGTGGATATGTTAATATTTAAATACAGAGAATTCCAGTAATCAATGCGTGAAGTAATAAGTGCGATTACCACTGCAACTCTAAGCTCGGTTGGGATAAAAGGAAAAGCCTTTCAAAGAGTTTTATTGATGTAAAAACAGGTGCTCACTGTCCTTTTTGCCTGAATGTCAAAGGAAAGAGACGTGCCAAAGTACACCACTAGATTTTTTACCTCCGTAACAGGAGAGGGTAAAGGGCCGCAAGACTCTGGCCACCACAATTCAGACCAGACAGACATTTGCTCTCCAAAAATCAAGATTTCTGTCTTATCGGCATTCAATTTAAGTTCGTTCTCTTTCATCCAGTTATTAATGTTGATCATACAGTGTTTAAACCTCTCAGCTACCTCTGGAATATTGTCGGATATGGATACAATAATTTGTGTATCATCGCATATGAAAGCACACTAAAACCGAAAGACCTGGTCAACTTGGCCAAAGGGGCCACATACAAGTTGAACAGCGTAGGGCTGAGAGAAGACCCCTGTGGCACCCAAGAGGGTAACTGGAAAGGGTTTGCCCTAATTTAATTTACCAATAAATCCCTAATATGTGGTACTGCAGGCATCCAGGGCCTGTAAATGAAATGCTACTAGTAGGCTGCAGCACTCATTGACCACCCATTCAAGTAGCATAGTAAAACATGTCTCAGGCCAGCCACTGTAGTGTGTAATGTAGTTTTAAACTGCCATTTGGACCTGGCAAACAAACCCTTTGCCAGGCCTAAAACTTCATTTTTAATACTTATAAGTCACCCTTAAGAGAGGCACTATCAGCTCATAGGGCAGGGTGAATGGTAATTACAATGTAAGGCATGTGTACTTAAGTTTTACATACCCAAGCAGTGAAAAACTCCCAAAGACCTTGTTTCCTGCAGCAAGGCTAGCTCTCCCATAGACTAACACTGAGTTACCGTATTATGTTTAATAAGAAATAACTTCAGTTCGGGAACAGCTGGGGAAATACTTCTTCCTCTCATGTGGACTGTACTTTAAAATCTGACCTGGCAGTTCGGGCTGAACTGTTCCCATGGGGAGCAGGGTCAAGACTGATTTGCATATGGCTGGGCCCAAACTGGAATGGCGTGGTGAGCAAATGAATGATGGATTTAGGCTCAGATCACTGACTGGGGGTGAGTGTTTGACATTGCTCAGCATTCCGTCCATCAATTGTTGTTTTTACTTTTAGATAGTTGGCATTTTCATGCCTAGACCAAGTGTTCCTTTCTGCCAGTATCCAGACTCACATGGATGTTAATAGCTGTTCTTTGGTGTGATATGTATTCCTTATAGACAGGGGGTAGAGAGCCTTGGGTGTGGAGAGGGTGTTCCTCTCCTAAGCAGGATGGCCTGGGGAGATGTACCCAGCCTTTCCTGAGCTTTGAAGGGTACCCTGAAGGCTGAACTCAGCCCATTCCTGATTTCAGGAGATGCCTGCCCTGTCACTGGCAAAACACAGCTCCCATGTGGACCTGCCTGCCCTTTGTTTCCCTATGCAGACTTGGCCAAACTCAGGGAAAAGAAAAGAACTGAATGATGACAGTTTAGAGATAAGCAAGGGGAATGTCCCCCACACATAGGCTGTAATTGGGTTTAATAGTGTTACTCTCAGAACCTGAAATCAGAACACTCTTATTTGAGCTACAGGGGCACAACAATCTTCCAGAAGACTTTCCTGCTTTCCAGCTGACTAGACCCAACTGACCTTGCCCCTTCAGTGGGACTCTTGGCTGGAGTCAGAGTGCCTAGCTGAAGATCCCATCAGAGCATACACAAAATAATGCATGGCTCTGCAAAGCCAAGCAGCTCTGAACCATAGGCTTCACTATAATTGAAGTGGGGGTGACACAAAGCCTCAAAGAGTCACGTCACATAGATCCTGTCACAAAACTTCACCAGATCCAATGCAGAGTAACGCCGAGCCCCAAAGAGATGCGCAGCTCCTACCCAAAGGCCTAATCGTATCTGATGCCAAGTGATTCGCAGCTAAAAGCTTCATCTGATCCGACGCCGAGCGATGCAGAGCCTTGCAAAGCAATGCGAACAGACCTCACATCAAGGCTTGAAGGTACAGCTCTTAGTGGGCAGAATGTGATCATGTACCCAGCTCACGCTCCATCATGGTCAGCCTGAATTTGTGACTTTGTCCCGGTCCAGGGAGATCAGATAACTGCAGTTGGAGCTTCATGCCTCTTGCACAATTATTACCTTAAACTTTAAAAACTCATAACTCCGGTTCTACTGATCATATTTTCTGTTTAGCTGTCATTATATTTATTAAAATATTCTCTGGTTTTCCAAATTGGTGTAGAATTTTGCTTGTGTTGAGATTTTACTTCATTACTGTTTAAGTACTGCATAAATACTATACAAATTGCCTCTAAGTTAAGCCTGATTGCTTAACTACCAGAGGGTTAAGCACAGGTTTATTTAGTGACTTTTGTGGTTTACCCTGACAATGAGTGTAACTATTATTTGAGTGGGTCTCTCACCCCTCTCAATTAATAACCCAATTTCTTTAAAAAATACTTTAAAATACATACTGTTTTTATTTGAAAGAGTATCATTTATTTGGTGGAGGCAGGCAGCACTTGTTCATCGACCAGGGCAGGTTTTTGTGGCTTGGAGTCTTCGAGCCTGGCATCTTTTGGTTCAGTAGATACTCTTAGCTCAGCTGCTCATGATGGGCGATCCCACTGATAGTGAGCGGGCCTGTGCAGTACCAACATGAACTGCTTGCACTATACAACTGAGTGAGCTCACTAATGCAGTCTTCTGCCATGACTCAGCTGTTCATGGCAGAGCAGTGTTATACCAGGACTAAGGAAGACAGTGTCTAGTTGCTTTGCACCAGCCTGCTGATTATCAAACCTTGCAGTGCTGACGCCCATTCTTAGTGGAGTAATGGATTTGTTGCCAAGATCCTTTTATAACCTGTAGTTTAAATAAAGTACTCAGTGAATTATGCACTCACTACAAATATCTGCATACATTCTGCAAGGCATAATTTAAATATTTGTATGTTTTGCCTCCTATGTCTACAGAATGCTAATATGATTGACATAAGAATGATTCTCAAAAGTCTGCATTTGTTATAAAGTGTTAATGAAGAAAGTCATTATTGATATACAATTTCGTATTTTAGTTTTTAACAGTAGACATGTACCAGGCCTAATTTTATTCTCTGCTCTTAAAAACAGTGAGTAAAACCCCTAACTCACAATCTTATCTACAAAACAGACCAAGAGATAAGATTTCTTTACAGTGGTAAAGAATTGTTGTGATGATGAAGTAGTCTTTTTTTGTTTACCTGGTGTAAGATTGTATGTGTGTAAGAATGTATGTGGCCACTTTGCTTACCCCTTCACCTGCCAATTGTTAATTTATAGCCACCTCTTAGTATTCAGGCCTGTCTTTGGTCTCACAGTATGATTATCTTTAGGTAACTATAGATTGCAGATATTCAAGCAAGAGAGAGACGACCAAGGCCACTGGAGCTACTCATATCAAAGCATGCTGAAACACCAACAATCTCCCTAGTCTGCAAGTCTGTCTTTGCTCTCACACCATGATAAAAATGGTGTGCGCCCTGAATATCGTAACCACAGTATCAATAGGAAACACTATTGAAGACAAGATATCAAAAATAAAATATCAACAGGTTAGTAAGTCTACATTTTCCATACCTAATTCAACATATATGTAACTACACGGTACATATATCTCCAAAATACATAGATGTGGAGTTAGGAATAGTATATCTATACTTCCGTATATGCACTTACCAGTCCTTATTTCGTCCCTTGGTATTCTTGTACCATGATATTGTTGGTGTCACTATTCAGTAGTACAATGCACACGTAAAATGTGGAGATATGACTTGAAGACAAATAAGGACTAAAGGTCCACCTTAGTTTGCCCATTGCCCTCCCTTTTGCAATTGCATACATTATATTTAGCCAGCAGGTCGGTTCTTGCTCTTAAACTATAATAACACCTCAGCTTTAAAGATTCACTGAAGAAAACTCTGTTAAAGGTACGTTATGGTTACCTTTAATGAGAGGAAATGAATGTCTGTTTACAAAACCTAGAAATTCCCTTAAAACACAGTTAAAATGATCTACTTATAATGCAAAATCTAAAAACCATTGAAATTTGGTTCTCCTGCATGTCATGGAAGGTATCGGGGGCAATGTTTACAAACGCCATCTTATGCTTTTAGGCTTTACTCTAGCTAAACGAGACATTGCCAGGGCCTGGAAGGCAACAGTGGCGCCCTCCGTCTCTGCATGGAAAAATGGCTTGGACTGTTGTATGGGATTAGAGGCTCCCATTTTCGTGGCGAGGGGGTGTCCTCGTAAACACTACAAAATTTGGAAGCGCTGGGCGGACTATCGTGGCCTAGAACTGGAACCTGCCCCTACCCAGCGCTCAGACCGGCCTTAATTTCTTCCCTCTTCTCTGGGGTGTCTCTCGTACACATGTGGTGGGATAGAAGCTTATTGGACACGACACATGGTGAGCATAGGCTCGTGGCTTTGACTGTATATGTTGCTCTTGAATGGTCGACAGTGCGATGGGGGTGTTGTATGTTTTTTAAAACTTTTATTTCTATTTGCTTTGATTCAAATGTAATGCCCTTTCATTTCTCCTTTGTATATGAGAAAACTGTCAAAGTCACAATGATGTATATTGATGCTACGGAAGTCTCTGGGTCACAGAGCTCCGCCCTTTACGTGTTTTTTTGACAAATAAAATATGTTTTAAAAAAAACATTGAAATTGCTCATTTATGCAAAGCTGCACAAACAATAAATCATACCTCACACATGACATCATTGAGAGCATCTCAAATGACATCATTAATTTAATTACTTAGGGTGTAATGGCCATTTTAAATTCACAAAGTTATTTCTGGGATTGCTCCTGGAAACCGATGCTTGTTGCTAGTTTCGAAAAAATATTCATAAATCTGCCTCCATGTAAAATTACATGACTGTACATTCAAATTAATGAATGTCCTTGTGAAACAGGTCCTTGTAATTTTTCGAGTTTGAAAACAAAATAACATATATATGTGGTGGTAAACTATTTTCCTCTTTGCCATTGCTTATAAAAACAAAAGATAATGATTTATAACATATAATTAATTTAGAAAACACCCACAAGAGATAAATTGTATTTAGGTACTTAAAGACTTAGGCCCAGATTTTCTATGATTTTGCGTCAAGGGTGCATCACTTTTGTTGTGCAGCGCCTACGCAAAAATCCTATTGGCTTTTACTAAGTCATGCAAGCCACTTTGCATGGTGTTGCATGGTTTAGTAAGCACTAAGGGCCTTATTACGAGTTTGGTGGTCGTCCTGTTGGCCCGCCACCTCCACACCGGCAGGAGGGCCGCCAAGTCCGTAGTGTGCCCGCCGGCCGGATTACAAGTGTAATCCATGGTGGGCAGGCAGTGTTGTGGCGGTCTCACGGCGGTGGGCTGTTAGGCTCATAGGAGAGCCTAATATGCAGCCCTCCACAGTGAAAGCACCTGCAGAATGTTCCTGCATGGTATGGCATGCATGCCGCATCGTGCATGAACGGGGGTGCAATTACAGGGTGGCACATGTGCCTCCCCCCTGCATGCAGCCCCAGGCCCAGATCCGGCAGGGGGTAGTTGCCTCTCTGCGACCCTTTTCATGGTGGGCTCACTGCCATGAAAAGGGCGGTGAAAAGGCAACTCGTAATATTCTCGGAGGAGCCTGCAGTGTCACCGCCAGCATATTTAGGCCAGTTGCAGATTGCTGGCTTAGCGCGGTCCTTGATCCCAGCGGAGCCAGTGGTTTTGTGGCGGGCTGACCTCCACACTCAAAGCACTGCGGACGGACCCGCACTGTGACGGTGGTCGGACTGCCACCACGAGTGCAGCTGTCCTTAGGACCGCCAAACTCGTAATAAGGCCCTAAGTAACACAACCCAGCTCATAGAACTGCCTTGCTTCACTTTGCATCGGGTAGCTGCTACATGGGTGGAGCGTGGGTGTTCCCATGCATCCTCACATGTATTTTGATTCAAACTCAGATTTACAAAGTCTTGTAACCCTGGGTTTGTGCAAAAATGGTGCACCTACTTGACAGAGGTGTAAATGAAAAGAAATATCTCCTTGTTACTTCCTATTTCCATGTGTGCTGCATTCTGCGGAACACATAGAAAGAGCAATATGTCTCTAAGGATTGTTTTTGTGCAGGAAGGTGTCCCTCCTCCAGCACATCTTGCTAGCTAATGTGTTCCATTTGGCTATCTTCTCGGGGCTTCTATACCACTAGGTTAGTAATTTTGTTTTGTGTTTCGTGATGTTGAACATCTGTTGAAAAAGTGCAGATCCTTAAGGCAGATACCTCAAAAGAAAGATTTGAGCCATAGCATCAGGGAGTGGGGAAGAGAAGTCTAGCGGGATGAGAGCGGGAATGGTTTGAGGGTTAAGGCTGATGAAATGGGAGAGATAAGCAGGTAGAGAGAGTACAGCAAAGACAAGCCTACTCTCTGAATTTAAAAACATGGGGGCAGGGAGAGATCTTCTTCACCCCTGACTTTAGGCACCACTACAGAGGGGATACAAGCATTGCTAACCATAGAATCTTCCAAACTTAAGATTTGTCTGTTCTCTAACAACTTAACATCTAAGTGGAGATTTGGTAAGCCTACACGCTGAAAGCCTTAAGTTGACTTAATTGAGGGTTAAGCACTGTATACATTTATGTAACATTTATCTCTGGGATGAGAAAGTATGGGACCATGTGTTTCTATACAAGATTGAATATTGATATTCATGTAAGGAAATCAATTATCTTCTGGATATTTCTGGGAGACCATTATGAAGATCTTTCTGATGTTCTTCAAATACTGGGCCTACTACTGATTTCTAAAGCTGGCTTTTGATCACAGATTCCTCTGCGGGCCATTAATAAGCCTTTCCATCATATATTTTCAATAGACATATTCACATGGTAAAGAAATATCTAAGTCCATGTCTACTTGACTTTAAGTTACGTTAAAAATATTCGTCAAACAAAACCTTCAAGATGATATTCTGTCTTTGGGAATTCAGTGAGTCAGTGCTTCAATTATCCATATGAGAAAGAAGTTAAAGGAACTCTAAGCCTAACAGTGGGGAGGTCATTCCACTGTTTGTCAGTCTACAATTGTATGTATTTATATGTTTTATATTTGGAGTATCACAACTACATACATTGATCAGGATTATAAAGACAAGGCAACCCTATATTCAATATGTCAATGTGGTCTCTGTAGCAAAGCAGCGTTCCCTAGGAAAACATAAAAAAAGTTTATAAAAATCTATTACTGTGTATCAGCATTAGTAATTGGTCAGTGAATGTACTACAAGACCTGTGAGTACATCAAGCAAGCTAATGTATTTCCAGTGACTATTAAACAATATACAAAGAACAGTGGCAAACTGTAAATGACAAAACAAGTGCAGACAGTGTAGTGGTCATTCCTTAGGTGGGTGGAAAGAAAACAAATCCTTGTAAGTTAAAAACAAAAACCCAGAGTTACGAAAAAAGTCAGACAGTTCAAATAAACATACTGAAATTATTATTTGCAAAACAATTTGTGCATAGGATGAATTGATGTTTCGACCACAATGTCAGAATTTGGAAGAGATCTTCCTTAGGATGTCTAGTGAAAACTAGTAAGGGTTACCAGAAGTCACATAGGTAGAAGCTAAAGCTGTAATTGCCAAAAAAGTAATGCAATGAATATGTTCACGAAAATAGGCTGAGTTAAAGCATGTGTTGCTAAGACTAAGCAATGCAGCTTATAAGGCCCTTGTGGTCCTCCTGCTCAAGCAGTTTGCTGTGGTATTCATAGTATTTAGACATTCACTAAAACTTTCATTGTGTAATCGTAAATAAACTGTTTTTAAAAATAACTGGGGAGGTTGAAACTATACCATGACTGGACATTATATACCATACACATTTTGTATGTGCATGGTATGCACATATGGGGCATCATGGACCATGGACGAGTGAGAGGCACAGGCTGTCATTGGAATCATTAGGATGCATGTGTCCACTTAAATCTAGAGAGGGGATATTTTATTTAAAATTAAATGGGGAGGGAATTCCAGCTCAGGTTTTCATGTAGTTCAGAGGCTGTGATCTTAGATGGGAGACAGGGTGATGTAGGGTAGGTTTCCAGAGTGTAGTGACAATGTAAGGCAGGAGCAGGGATGATTCTGGAAGAGATAGGAGGTAAGTTTGATGGGACTCTGAATGTGGTAGAAGAGCAGCTGGTTTTCTGGAGACACAGGGAGGTGGCTATATTTATCCAGCTGGATTAAATATATGCAGTTGGTAAAAGTTATGATTTTTGTGGTGGATGGCTTTGAAACAGCCCAAATGTTTTGATGCAGGTGGGTGGTGAAAAAAGGCAAGGGGAAGAAGATCTATGTGCCTTGAGCAAAGAGGTAGGCTAGGAAACAAGAAGAATAGTTGATATTAGGGATGGAGATAGTATAAAGGAAAATGCAGAGGATCAAGGCAGAAGGTTTGGAAAATGTAAACCTTTAAGAGTATCGGCAGAGAGTCTGAGGAGCACCTAGAGACAGGAAATGAACTATCAAAGAGACAGGAGCAGAACAAGTGAATGCATTACACCATACTAAGCAGGTGAGGGTGCAGTTCAGCCCACATGGTTCAATTCAGTGGGGTGAGGGGGGCACTGATCACCCAATAGATAAGATACACTTCACAAATAGTTTTCACTTGCATCTTGTTCTTCAAGTATAGCTATACTCAAAGCACAGGTAAAAACAAATTGCAGCAGCACACTGATCACTTAGCGCATGGGGTACATGTAAGCACTGAATACCCTTAGATACATGTGGCATGGCTAGCGAAAAAACTGGGACATGGGTCCCTGAAGTACCCACTGCTTTAGTCTGCGGGAAGGTGCTAGTCTGTGCTCAGGTGATATCTGCAAGCAGTTTAATGGGCCAAAAGAAATTAGTTTCGAGCACTTCACTTGATCCACACTTCAGCATTCTCAGTCTATGTGACCCAGAGGGCTTATGGGTGGAGGGATTAGTTTGAAAGAGGGCCTTATTATGATCAATGATGGACAATCTGGTGGGACTCCGATAAGGCTGGGACCAAGAAGAATTAGCCTGTTTGGTCAGGAGTACATCAGCCAAGGCGCCCAATGTGTTGTGGGTCCTAAAAGGCTCGGGGCTTGTGTCACCGGGAAATAGAGCACTTGACCCTTGTCAAGGGACAGGTTCTGAGTGTCACTCTGCAGTGCACTTTGGCTATACGTCCCCAGGTGGTTGGTTGGCAAGAGTGCCTGATATAGACTAGTGGTACTCTAGTCCCTGCCAGTTCTAGCTGCCGTGCTAGATCTAGGAAAAAAAAATGTAATGCTTAAAAATGTAGAAGCCAATTATTTCTGTGACAAAGATATGGAAATCTTTATGGAGGTGAGATGCTAAGCGGGATCCTCCACTTTGCTGTTTCTCAAGTCTGCAAACACAAAGACAGATGAGGCTGGCCGGCTCCTGCTCTGTTTTAATATCTTTTTCTTCTGCTTATGTCCCTAGAGATCAACTTCGTTAATGCGGGATACCCCTTGAGGTCACTGCTGCCACTATCGAATCCTATGCTACACTATCCCAGCCTAAGTGCCTTGGAGTGGAGGAACTCAGGAAGACGTTTAAGGGAAAATCACTGATGTTCATGAATCTAAGAATTCTTCTGAAGTTCCAACATGGCAGGCTATGTAAGTCTTAGGACCAAAATAACAGCCAGCTCACAGGTAATAATTTCAATTGCACTGTGAGCAGTCTCAGGCTCGAGCAGTGAAATATTCACTAATAATTTGAGTGCAAAGAGTTTGTAGATAGAAAGGCGCACACTGTCTGACTCATTAATATTCATGAGGTGGGATGAAGATCTCCTTAGGACTTCTGACCTCTGTCTCAAGACTTACTTTTGGTAGAGTGCTGGGTACACCATGTCATAAAAAGTGTTACATTGTGATTCAGACATTGGATGAGCATGCAGAGATCCAGAGGTTGGGCGTGCAGAAGTCCAGCGGTTGGTCATGCAGAGGTCCTGAGGTTGGGCATGCAGAGGTCTAGAGGTTGGACATGCAAGTGTCCAGAGGGTGAGCGGTCTGAGGTCCAGAGGTTGGGCATGCAGAGGTCCAGAGGGAGAGCATGCAGAGGTCCAGAGGTTGGGCATGCAGGGGTACGGAGGTTGGGCATGCAGAGATCTAGAAGTTGAGCATGCAGAGGTGCAGAGGTTGGGCATGCAGAGGTCCAGAGGTTGGGCAAGCAGAGGTCCAGAGGGTGAGAGTGCTGAGGTCCAGAGGTTGGGAATGCAGAGGTCTAGAGGTTGGGGATGCAGAGGTGTAGAGGTTGGGCATGCAGAGGTCCAGAGGGTGAGCATGGAGAGGTCCAGAGGTTGTGCATGCAGAGATCCAGAGGTTAAGCATGCAGAGGTCCAGAGGGTGAGCATTCAGAGGTCCAGAGGGTGAGCATGCAGAGGTCCAGAGGTTGGGCATACAGAGGTCTAAAGGTTGGGCATGCAGAGGTTGGGCATGCAGAGGTCCAGAGGTTGGGCAAGCAGAGGTCCACAGGTTGGGCATGCAGAGGTCCAGAGGTTGGGCAGGCAAAGGTCCAGAGGTTGGGAGGGCAAAGGTCCAGAGGTTGAGCATGCTGAGGTCCAGAGGTTGGGCATGCAGAAGTCTAGAGGTTGGGCATGCAGAGATCCAGAGGTTGAGTATGTGGAGGTCCAGATGATGGACATGCAGAGGTCCAGAGGGTGAGCATGCAGAGGTATAGAGATCGGGCATGCAGAGGTCCAGAGTTTGGACATGCAGAGGTCCAGAGGTTGGGCATGCAGAGATCCAGAGGTTGGGCATGCAGAGGTCTGGTGGTCGGACATGCAAATGTCCAGAGGGTGAGTGTGCTCAGGTCCAGAGGTTGGGCATGCAGAGGTCTAGAGTTTGGGGATGCAGAGGTGTAGAGGTTGGGCATGCAGAGGTCCAGAGGGTGAGCAAGGAGAGGTCCAGAGGTTGGGCATGCAGCGATCCAGAGGTTAAGCATGCAGAAGTCCAGTGGTTGGTCATGCATAGGTCAAGAGGTTGGGCATGCAGAGGTCCAGAGGATGAGCATGCAGAGGTCCAGAGGTTGGGCATGCAGAGTTCCAGAGGGTGAGCATGCAGAGGTCCAGAGTTTGGGCATGCAGAGGTCCAGAGATTGGGCATGCAGAGGTCCAGAGGTTGGGCATGCAGAGGTCCAGAGGTTGGGCTTGCAGAGGTCCAAAGGTTGGGCATGCAGAATTTCATTAGGCTGGGCATGCAGAGGTCCAGAGGGTGAGCATGCAGAGGTCCAGAGGGTGAGCATGTAGAGGTACAGAGATTGGGCATACAGAGGTCCAGAGGTTGGGCATTGAGTGGTCTAGAGGTTGGGCGTACAGAATTCCAGAGGTAGGGCATTCAGAGGTCCATAGGTTGGGCATGCAGATGTCTAGAGGATGAGCATGCAGAGGTATAGAGATCGGGCATGCGGAGGTCCAGAGGTTGGACATGCAGAGGTCCAGAGGTTGGGCATGCAGAGGTCCATAGGTTGGGCATGCAGAGTTCCAGAGGGTGAGCGTGCAACTGTCCAGAGGTTGGGCATGCAGAGATCCAGAGGTTGGGCATGCAGAGGTCTGGAGGTTGGACATGCAAATGTCCAGAGGGTGAGTGTGCTCAGGTCCAGAGGTTGGGCATGCAGAGGTCTAGAGTTTGGAGATGCAGAGGTGTAGAGGTTGGGCATGCAGAGGTCCAGAGGGTGAGCATGGAGAGGTCCAGAGGTTGGGCATGCAGAGATCCAGAGGTTAAGCATGCAGAAGTCCAGAGGTTGGTCATGCATAGGTCAAGAGGTTGGGCATGCAGAGGTCCAGAGGATGAGCATGCAGAGGTCCAGAGGTTGGGCACGCAAAGATCCAGAGGTTGAGCGTGCTGAGGTCCAGAGGTTGGGCATGCAGAAGTCTAGAGGTTGGGGATGTAGAGGTCCAGAGGTTGGGCATCCAGAGGTCTAGAGGTTTGGCATGCAGAGATCCAGAGATTCAGCATGTGGAGGTCAAAATGATTGGCATGCAGAGGTCCAGAGGTTGGGCATGCAGAGATCCAGAGGCTGGGCATGCAGAGGTACAGAGGTCCATTATGCAGAGGTCCAGAGGTTGGGCATGCAGAGGTCCAGATGTTGAGCATGCAGAGGTCCAGAGGTTGGGCATGCAGAGGTCCAGAGGCTGGGCATGTAGAGGTCCAGAGGGTGAGTGTGCAGAGGTCCAGAGTTTGGGCGTGCAGAGGTCCAGAGGCTGAGCATGCAGAGGTCCAGAGTTTGGACATGCAGAGGTCCAGAGGCTGGGCATATAGAGGTCCAGAGGGTGAGTGTGCAGAGGTCCAGAGTTTGGGCATGCAGAGGTCCAGAGGTTGGGCATGCAGAGTACCAGGGGGTGAGCATGCAGAGGTCCAGAGTTTGGGCATGCAGAGGTCCAGAGTTTGGGCATGCAGAGGTCCATAGATTGGGCATGCAGAGGTCCAGCGGTTGGGCATGCAGAGGTCCAGGGGGTGAGCACGCAGAGGTCCAGAGTTTGGGCATGCAGAGGTCCAGAGATGTGGCATGCAGATGTCCAGAGGTTGGGCATGCAGAGGTTCAGAGGTTGGGCATGCAGAGGTTCAGAGGTTGGGCTTGCAGAGGTCCAGAAGTTGGGCATGCAGAGGTCCATCGGATGGGCATGCAGAGGCCAAGAGGGTGAGCGTGAAGAGGTCCAGAAGGTGAACATGCAGAGGTCCAGAGGTTGGGCATGCAGAGATCCAGAGGTTGGACATGCAGAGTTTTAGAGGTTGGGCATGCAGAAGTCCATAAGGCTGGGCATGCAGAGGTCCAGAGGGTGAGTATGCAGAGGTCCAGAGGGTGAGTATGCAGAGGTCCAGAGGGTGAGCATGCAGAGGTACAGAGATTGGGCATGCAGAGGTCCAGAGATTGGGCATTGAGAGGTCTAGAGGTTGGGCGTACAGAAGTCCAGAGGTTGGGCATGCAGAGGTCCAGAGGTTGGGCTTACAGATGTCGAGCATGCAGAGGTCCAGTTGGTGAGCGTGCAGAGGTCCATAGGTTGGGCATGCAGGGGTCCATAGGTTGGGCATGCAGGGTTCCATAGGTTGGGCATGTAGGGATCCAGAGGGTGAGCGTGCAGAGGTTGGGCATGCAGAGGTCCAGAGGTTGGGCATGCAGAGGTCCAGAGGGTGAGTGTGCAGAGGTCCAGAGGTTGGGCGTGCAGAGGTCCAGAGGTTGGGCATGCAGAGGTCCATAGGTTGGGCATGCAGAGGTCCATAGGTTGGACATGCAGAGGTCCAGAGGATGAGCATGCAGAGGTACAGAGATTGGACATGCAGAGGTTGGACATGCAGAGGTCCAGAGGCTGGGCATGCAGAGGTCCAGAGGGTGAGTGTGCAGAGGTCCAGATGTTGGGCATGCAGAGGTCCAGATGTTGGGCATGCAGAGATCCAGGGGGTGAGCATGCAGAGGTCCAGAGTTTGGGCATGCAGAGGTCCAGAGTTTGGGCATGCAGAGGTCCAGAGTTTGGGCATGCAGAGGTCCAGAGATTGGGCATGCAGAGGTTCAGATGTTGGGCATGCAGAGGTTCAGATGTTGGGCTTGCAGAGGTCCAGAGGGTTGGCATGAAGAGGTCCATAGAATGGGCATGCAGAGGCCCAGAGGGTGAGCGTGAAGAGGTCCAGAGGGTGAGCGTGCAGAGGTCCAGAGGTTGGGCATGCAGAGATCCAGAGGTTGGACATGCAGAGTTTTAGAGGTTGGGCATGCAGAGGTCCATAAGGCTGGGCATGCAGAGGTCCAGGGGATGAGCATGCAGAGGTCCAGGGGATGAGCATGCAGAGGTCCAGAGGGTGAGCATGCAGAGGTACAGAGATTGGGCATGCAGAGGTCCAGAGGTTGGGCAAAGAGAGGTCTAGAGGTTGGGCATACAGAAGTCCAGAAGTTGGGCATGCAGAGGTCCAGATTTTGGGCATGCAAAGGTCCAGAGGGTGAGCAAGCAGAGGTCTAGAGATTGGGTGTGCAGAGGTCCAGAGGTTGGGCATGCAGAGGTCCAGAGGTTGGGCATAAAGATGTCGAGCATGCAGAGGTCCAGTTGGTGAGCGTGCAGAGGTCCATAGGTTGGGCATGCAGGGGTCCATAGGTTGGGCATGCAGGGATCCAGAGGGTGAGCGTGCAGAGGTTGGGCATGCAGAGGTCCAGAGGGTGAGTTTGCAGAGGTCCATAGGTTGGGCGTGCAGAGGTCACGAGGTTGGGCGTGCAGAGGTCACGAGGTTGGGCATGCAGAGGTCCATAGGTTGGGCATGCAGAGGTCCATAGGTTGGGCATGCAGAGGTCCATAGGTTGGGCATGAAGAGGTCCAGAGGGTGAGCATGCAGAGGTACAGAGATTGGGCACGCAGAGGTTGGAAATGCAGAGGTCCAGAGGTTGGGCTTGGGGAGGTCCAGAGGTTGGGCATGCAGATGTCCAGAGGTTGGGCATGCAGCAGTCCAGAGGGTGAGCATGCAGAGGTGCAGACGTTGGGTATGCAGAGGTCCAGAGGGTGGGCATGCAGAGGTTGGGCATGCAGAGGTCCAGAAGATGAGCGTGCTGATGTCCAGAGGTTGGGCATGCAGAGGTGAATGAATGAAGCAGCATTTATAGAGCGCATAGCTACCCGTAGGCATCCCAGCGCTGGAGAATAACTGAAGCTTCAGAGAATTACTTAGGGAAGAGCCATGTTTTCAGCAGCTTGCGGATGACCAGGTGATTGGGTTCCCTTCGTAACTGAAGAGGAAGGGAGTTCCAAAGTTTGGCAGCATTATATGAGAATAGCCGACCACCACTTCTAACTCTCTAAAATTCTGGGGACGACTGCCAGGTGTTGCTCATCTGAGCGTAGTCGCCTGTTAGCTCTATGGGGCTTGACCATAGAGGAGATAATCTCTGGTCCTTTCCCTCCTATCAGTTTGTGAGTAATGCATAAGGCCTTAAAATGGACTCTCTCCCGGGCGGGGAGCCAATGGAGAGCTTTGATGGCAGGTTTTGCAGACTGCCGGTTCTGAGTCCCCATGAGGATCCTTGCGGCGCAGTTCTGTACTGTTTGCAGGTTTGCGAGAACCGAACTCGGGGGCTCCAAGGTATAAGGCGTTGCCGTAGTCCAGGCGTGAAAGAATAAGCGCCTGGACCATGAGCTTTCTTGCCTGAAAGGGGAGCACTTTACGAAGCATCCTTATGATGCCAAAGCAAGAGGCCACCACCTTTCTGGCCTGGACTTTAAAGCTGAGGTCTGAGTCCAGCCAGAAGCCCAGGCTTTTTATCTCTGTCTTGTGGGCAGGTGCCGGGCCCATCGAGGCTGGCCACATAGTATCTGCCTTAAAAAGACAGGGATTGCCAAGGATCATAAGCTCGGTTTTATCGCCATTTAATTTTAGATAAGAGAGTTTCATCCACTTGGCTACTTCTTCAAGGCAGGTACAGAGGCAGGTGGAGGCCCTGTCTGAGTGGTTAAGTGCAACCACCAGTTGGGTGTCATCGGCATAGGTCACCATGTGCACCCCATAGGGGAGAACAATGTCCGCAAGGGGGGCCATATAGGCATTAAAAAGTGTGAGACTCAGGGAAGATCCCTGAGGAGCCCCGCAGTGGAGGGGCCAGGATTTAGAGGTGGCCTCACCCTCGAACACCTGAAAAGATCTTCCCTCCAGGAAGGATTGCAGCCAGGTTAAGGCTACTCCGGACACACCCAGATTTCTGAGTTGTTGAACCAGAATGTGGTGGTTGACCGTGTCAAAGGCCGTGCTGAGATCTAAAAGGATCACGGCAGAGGAGCCTCCTGCATCGAGAATCTTTCTGGATTCTTCCGCGACTGCTAATAGAGCCGTTTCTGTTCCTTGGCGGGGGCGAAAGCCAGTCTGAGAGGGATGAAGAAGATTATTAGATTCCAGATGAGCAGAGAGCGCCTAATTGACATGTTTCTCCAATATTTTGGTAATTCCTGGGAGGAGCGAGATAGGTCGGTAGTTGCCCAGACAGTCTGGGTCTAGGCTAGGTTTTTTCAGAAGGGATTTGACCATGGCTTTTTTCCATAGGGGGGGACCAACCCTGCGAATATGAAGGAGTTGATCAAATCTAGAATGACCGGACCAACTGATTCTGCCACCTGGTTCAGAATCTTAGGTGGGGCAGGGTCTCTGGGCGACCCGCTCTTAACGAGTGCAGAGATGGTCTGAAGTGATTCATAGTTCATTAAGGGGAAGGTCATTAGAGAATGTTCCTTACTCCCTGTGTGTGAGTCCTCACGGTGAGGGATAGTGTGGCTATCGGTTGGGGCAAAGAATCCGTAAATCGTTTGGATTTTGTTATAAAAATGTTCCGCAAGTTCGTGGCAACGTTGGTCGGTGGCTAAGGGAGTATCAGGGAGAGAAGGAGCTCTCAGTAATTTATTTGCAATCCGGAATGTTTCACGGGGGGAGTTGGCTGCTAAAGAAAGACATTTTTTCCTCGAAGTAAGAGGCCTGGGCTTTTTTAATTTCGAGTTTGTAGGTTTTGATAGCCTCCCTGTATTCCTTTCTCCAAACTCTTTCAATTTTTTTACAGGTTTGTTGTAATTCTCGGAGTTTGGGGTATACCAGGCCATTCTGTTGGGCCCTTTATGCGACTGAGTGATTGTTTTTGGAAGGACCTGGTCTAGCGTCCCCTCAATCCAAATGTTGAATCTCTCATTAGCCACCACCGGATCGATGTCAGGGAGAGGCTTAGAATTTTCCAGTACCAGAACCCACTTTTCTATGGGAAGTTTTGACCAACGGCGGGACTTAATTTGCGTTGGCCGAGTTGGGGGGATAACATGGGTGGGAGACCAGCTGAATGGGATGAGGAGGTGATCCGACCAGGGAATAGGGGTCGGTTTCTGACAAGAAGGCTCTTCCAGATTAGAAAAAATGCGATCTAGGAGGTGCCCTTTTGAATGTGTTACATGTAGCACCTTCTGAGTGAGCTGAAAGGCCGCTAGGTCCAGGGGCAGCTCAGATGCAACTTTCACTGTTGGATCATCGAAGTGGATATTGAAGTTGCCCAAAATAGTAAAATTCGCGGCTGTGCTAGTCAGTTTGGGGACCATTTCAGAAAGTGATTGGCAGAATTGGCCTATAGATCCAGGGGGGCGGTAAATTAGGATGCCCGATAAAGAGAGCGTGGGCGTAAATCCTATTGAGAAATGGAGGTTTTCACAATCAAGTAAGGGGCTCCCAAGAGATCGACAAGTGAGGTGGCTTTTCAAGATGATGGCAATGCCACCACCTTTACCAGTTGTCCTATCCAGCCTCTGTATAATGTAATCAGGGGGGAGGGCCTGGACGATGTCGGGCTCTGAACCCGCGTTCAGCCAGGTTTCAGTGAGAAATAAAACATCAGGGCCTTCATCCATAAGCAGAATAGACAATTCTGCTGAATGTTTTGGCAAAGATCTGCAGTTTAATCAGAGCAATTTAAAAACTTTGTCAGGCGATGCTGCAGTGGGGGAGGGGGACCAGGATCTAAATGAACAGTGCGCGCAATTGGTGTCTAGACTACTGGGAGCAATGGAATGAAGGCAGTTCAGAGGGTGAGCGTGCAGATGTCCAGAGGTTGGGCATGCAAAGGTCCAGAGGGTGAGCATGCAGAGGTCCAAAGGTTGGGCTTTCAGAGGCCTAGAGGTTGGGTGCACAGAAGTCCAGAGGTTGGGCATGCAGAGGTCCAGGGTTTGGGCATGCAGAGGTCCAGACTTTGGGCATGCAGAGGTCCAGAGGGTGGGCATGCAAAGGTCCAGAAGGTGAGCATGCAGAGGTCCTGAGGTTGGGCATGCAGAGGCCTAGAGGTTGGGCGTGCAGAAGTCCAGAGGTTGGGCATGCAGAGATCCAGAGGTTGGGCATGCAGAGGTCCAGAGGGTGAGCGTGCAGAGGTCCAGATGTCGAGCATGCAGCGGTCCATAGGTTGGGTATGCAGAGGTCCAGAGGTTGGGCATGCAGAGGTCCAGAGGTTGGGCATGCAGAGGTCCATAGGTTGCGCATGCAGAGGTCCAGAGGGTGAGCATGCAGAGGTCCAGAAGGTGAGCATGCAGAGGTCCAGAGGTTGGGCATGCAGAGGCCTAGAGGTTGGGTGTACAGAAGTCCAGAGGTTGGGCATGGAGAGGTCCAGAGTTTGGGCATGCAGAGATGCAGAGTTTGGGCATGCAGAGGTCCAGAGGGTGAGCGTGCAGAGGTCCAGAGGTTGGACATGCAGAGGTCCAGAGGTTGGGCATGCAGAGGTCCATAGGGTGGGCATGCAGAGGTCCAGAGGTTGGGCATGCAGAGGTCCATAGGTTGGGCATGCAGAGGTCCAGATGTTGGGCATGCAGAGGTCCATAGGTTGGGCATGCAGAGGTCCAGAGGGTGAGCGTGTAGAGGTCCAGAAGGTGAGCGTTCAGAGGTCCAGAGGTTGGGCATGCAGAGGCCTAGAGGTTGGGCGTACAGAAGTCGGGCATGGAGAGGTCTACAGTTTGGGCATGCAGAGATCCAGAGGTTGGCATGCAGAGGTCCCGAGGGTAAGCGTGCAGAGGTCCATAGGTTGGACATGCAGAGGTCCATAGGTTGGACATGCAGAGGTCCATAGGTTGGACCTGCAGAGGTCCAGAGGTTGGGCATGCAGAGGTCCAGAGGTTGGGCATGCAGAGGTCCAGAGGTTGGGCATGCAGAGGTCCATAGTTTGGGCATGCAGAGGTCCATAGTTTGGGCATGCAGAGGTCCATAGTTTGGGCATGCAGAGGTCCATAGGTTGGGCATGCAGAGGTTGAGAGGGTGGGCATGCATAGGTCCAGAAGGTGAGCGTTCAGAGGTCCAGAGGTTGGGCATGCAGAGGCCTAGAGGTTGGGAGTAGAGAAGTCCAGAGGTTGGGCATGGAGAGGTCTAGAGTTTGGGCATGCAGAGATCCAGAGGTTGGGCATGCAGAGGTCCCGAGGGTAAGTGTGCAGAGGTCCATAGGTTGGACATGCAGAGGTCCATAGGTTGGGCATGCAGAGGTCCATAGGTTGGGCATGCAGAGGTCCAGAGGTTGGGCATGCAGAGGTCGAGAGGTTGGGCATGCATAGGTCCAGAGGGTGAGCGTGCAGAGGTCCATAGGTTGGACATGCAGAGGTCCATAGGTTGGGCATGCAGAGGTCCATAGGTTGGGCATGCTGAGGTCCAGAGGTTGGGCATGCTGAGGTCCATAGTTTGGGCATGCAGAGGTCCAGAGGTTGGGCATGCAGAGGTCCAGACTGTGAGCGTGCAGAGGTCCATAGGTTGGACATGCAGAGGTCCAGAGGTTGGGCATGCAGAGGTCGAGAGGTTGGGCATGCAGAGGTCGAGAGGGTGAGCGTGCAGAGGTCCATAGGTTGGACATGCAGAAGTCCATAAGTTGGGCATGCAGAGGTCCATAGGTTGGGCATGCTGAGGTCCATAGGTTGGGCATGCTGAGGTCCATAGTTTGGGCATGCAGAGGTCCAGAGGTTGGGCATGCAGAGGTCCAGACGGTGAGCGTGCAGAGGTCCAGAGGTTGGACATGCAGAGGTCCAGAGGTTGAGCATGCAGAGGTCCATAGGTTGGGCATGCAGAGGTCCAGAGGGTGAGCGTGCAGAGGTCCAGATGTCGAGCATGCAGAGGTCCAGGGTGCCAATGCCTGGCTTTCAGATGTACATTGCGAGCTGTGAGATGCTGACAGCTTACACTTTAGGGATGTCATGCACTTGCCCCCAGGAGTTGACAACCTTTCTATGCTTTGTGAATGCAGGACCATTTGTTCATTATCCTGCAAGTTACAAGGTGGTTGGACTACCCAATTGCCATGCATTAACACCCCTTGTGACTGGGTAAGTGTATGTACTTTGTGAAATACGGTGCCAATTATGACTGTCAACGCACGCTGCGCATTGCTAAGTGCAATCACAAAATCAGCTGCAATGGATGTGAGAATGCAAAGTACTTTTTTAAATCTGTCCTGTTGACTTCCCGGATACTATCTTAGGAGGTTTCTTGTTGTTGTTGTCATAAAGGCCGTAACTGAATCCCTGCAGCCAGAATCCTGTCGTCAAACACCTCTTCCATAAAGCCGTGCTATCCTTCAGAAGTTTCACCCAACGCTCCCCTGTCAGGCACATACTCCGGGAACACTCGGACACCACAAGGCAGAAGAGCAGCAATTAAATAAAGAATGAGTGAGTGTATGCCACGCAGGCCATCGAGGATATCTCCTCAGGGAAACCCTCTTCACGTCAGCAGAGGCCATCCAAGTGCTCAGTGAGCTCCGCCTGTGGCCTCAGAGCACGAGTTATTTTTAAAGGTGGACGTTGTGGGAATAATAAAAGGTGCGCACCTCTTATTCCCCAGCAGGAATAGAGTCAGGCAATAACAGTGTTTTTAAGAAAGACAGGCAAGAAAAATAGATCGGGCCACCAAACAAGCAATATAACATGTTTAACATTCGCAAGCAGCAATGTTGCACATGAGTCCAATCAATGTTTTGCTGCTTTTCTTAACAATATTTACGGATTGTGTGAGAAATGTCGGATTAATGTAATACCTATTATGTAATAAAGTATTTATAGTGCGTGGTCCCAAGTCAGGTATTTACTGATTGCTGGCTTCACCTGCCACCGACGGCTTGCTATTTAAAGAGCATTATCCTTTCATGTTGCCCGAAATATAATTCTGCCTTTAATCTTGTGCACAGTACACAGTTGTTAAATTTCTTTTCAGAGCCTCAGCGCGGTCTAAAAAGGGGATTCTGTGCCTGCGATCAATGGAAGGAATATGGGGGCGGCCCGTAACCTGAATAAATTAAAGGTTCCTATTATTTTTAAATATCTGGGGCCAGATGTATGAACACATTTTTCCATAGACACAGAATGGGTAAAACTGTTTGATACACCTGGCCCCTGGTTCAATGAAAGAAGAAAATGCCTGGAAGCAAAACAACCCCCACCCCAAAAAAACTGAACTACAAAAGCGCGTGCCTGCCTTACATTTCCCATGGGTAAAAAAAATACCACAAAAGGCTCTTTAATAGTACCCTTTACAAAATATAGGCACAAAAACAATCTGGTGGTACTGTCTGCGCCGGCACCCCACAGTTCCACCATTGTTTCGAGCGGCCATTGACCACTGAATGATCGCCTCTTATAAGTGCGCTTTTCCTCTCGGGTTGCGCGAGGGCGGGCGGCGGTGCGCGCCTGGAGGAGGTCGCTTGCTTTGACACCAGAAAGTCAATTCACTCGGCTCAGAGCCATTCAATTCTCAACAACATTTTGTTCTAGGTCTTTGTCGTGTTCCTCTGGGCTGTGAATTTGTCAGAGATGACGGACGACTATCGGCTCCTGCGATCTTCCTCCTCTGAGATTTATGGCTGCGGCGGCGGGTGATGGTGACTGTCAGGTGAAAGTCGCTTCTTTCATCCTCTCGCCTCTGAAGCTTCTGCGCTGAATGACGCTCCCCATCGAGAGCTCTGGATACAAGATCTCCTGCACTACAGTTTACTACATTATCATCATCATCAAACTGCTAATAATACTAATGCTAACCAGCATCGTCAGTAATAGTAATTAGGAGAATGCTTCAGTAGCACAGTCTGTGAAGTGACTCGCCTCCAGGCGCTACTTGATAGATCTTCTACCTCAGATAGATGAGCGGCTAGAAGATCGTGCTAAGTAAGATTCAAGAGGTGCCTGAGTCCTTCAAACTACACACCGAGGGGCATATGTACAAGCCCCTATCACCACGGGAACGTCACTTATATCGACGTTGTGGTGGCGATAGGGGTTTCGCCTTATTTACTTAACGTGGCTTAACGCTGCCTTGTAAATAAGGCCCCCTTTCACGCTATGCTTAGCGTGAAAGGGGTGGGCAGTGGGTGTTGCGGTGGGCGTTCCACCCCAACAACCATTCATTTTGATGCTGCCCCCTATGTACAAGGGCAGCATACACAGGAGGCAGCGCCAAAATTAAAACCAGGGAAAAGCTGGTCTTCGCAAAATGAGGAGAAATGCATTATTTCTCCTCGTTTTTGCTTTTTCCATGTGTTCTGCCTTGTGCAGCACACATAGAAAAAGCAAACTGCCATGGATTGTTTATGTACAGGAAGGTCCCCCTTCCTGCACATAAACAATCTTTAAAAAAAATGCAATTTTGTGACTTTCATGTGTGCTGCATGAAGCAGCACACATAAAAGTGACAAAATGGCATTTTAGGATTGTTTATGTGCAGGAAGGGACACCTTCCTACACATAAACAATCCTCCCCTGCACGCAGACACCCTTGCACCACCTGCGTTGGCGCTTCACTGTTAAGTGTAGTGCCAGCACAAGGGGAAACGCAAGGCTGCACCATATCCTTGAAAATATGGTGCAGCCTTGCGTTTCTGAAGTGGCGGAGTGAGGCGTTAAGCCATGATGGCTAACGCCTCACTCTGCCACTTCCTTGAACATATGCCCCTGAGTTAAAAAATGGGTGCCTCTCACGTGAGTTCCAGTGGGCCGCTTATATAACAGCCCAGACTAAGGTATTCATACGAACCCCACATTGCACCGAGCAAGCAAGTTTGGTGCTCTGCATGGGGATTTGTGGTGGTGACCGCCCCACCAATGCTTTGCAAAGTGGTTTGTGAGTCCCACTCCCCTCCCCCCACTAAAGAAATTGTCAAGTTCTGTGATTAATGATAAAAAATGGGTGGACACATTGCTTTTAGCACTACTTTATACTTTAACATTTGTAGTGCATGCTGGGAAGAAAAACTGGTGCCCGAATATATATATCCGATTGCAACTCCAACGTGCAGTCACACAAAGAGATACGGACAACTTCATATGCTTAGTGCCCAGTGAAGCGCTTTATTTTCTTAGTTCAGTGCAAAGTCGATCAGACGCGTTTCGGCCAACGCATGGCCTTGGTCACATGATCGCGTTACGTGATGTTAGAACATTTATTGGTTACAGATCAGTCACATGACACCCTGACTTCCACACGATAGAAATGGACAAAATACTGTGGCATTTGTAGTATGGTTTACATATGACTCAATTGGTTTAAAACTGGTGCTGGTTTAACTGGAATTACTGTTTCTGTTGTTGCAGCTCAATAAGATGTTTTTCTGCCAGTTGATAAAAGATGGAAATCTACATATTTAAAAGCATCCAGCGTGGTTCCCTTTCACCGGATTGTGCAGCGCTCAGTGTGGGTGCGATTCCCTGCGGCAGAACCACGCCGCTCAATATTGTCACACAATCCTCCCGGTCAGGAGGAAAAACGGGTCGCACTCCCGTAGTACTTTTGCAATTTTTGGTTTATTTTCTTTTTTGATCCTTCATTTACAGGGATATAGGCGAGAAAACGATCTACGCATTTCGGTATTCACAGATACCTTGCACACGATCAACCGACCACTTGTCACCACCCCATACAAGTATTCAAACAGTTGTTACATCATTTCCTGTTTGGTGATACAAGTGCCCCTTTGCATTCTGGAGGATGTAGTTTTGTAGTTACCATTCTCATGAAAGTGAAGTTTGAAAAATCAATTATACTATTGCTTCTTCCTCATTGCCCAATCAATTTTACCCAAAAAATAAAAATAACATTTTTTTTTTTTTTTTGTGCACTTTTCTAAAGGGAACTAAACGGTCAATATTTCCATTTTGATCAAAGAGTCAATTTTTATCATTACTGTCTTCTTTTCTTTCATTTTTCTTTTTTCTTTATGTTATCCCTCAGGTGGGAAGTGGGTTATCTCCCTCCAGTGGGAAGAATCATAGAAGAAGACCGAGGCCCAATTACCTCGACTCAATCTGATCTTCTTTTGTCCCTTTATGTTCTATTTTCTTTTTACTTTTTTTTCCCTTTTTTCCTTTCACTTTCTGATGTTGATTCATATGTTCACGTGAAGCTGTTTAGAGTTATAGATGACTATAAAGTTCTTCCGATTGATTTAGGCCGTGTGGATTTAAGGTTCATAGATTTAAAATATGGCGCGATTCTTTTTGGCGCAACAGTTTTTCTCTGTCCCCCCCACGTTCCTTTCTTGGGACAGTCTCAATTCCATAGAATTTGAGTTGTTTCCAGTCGCTTTGATGGAATTGTTCCATATGCTTGGCCACATTGTTGGTTCTGTCTTTATGAATGGTGGCTCTGACATGCTCCATTATCCTTTTTTTCAGCTCACAAGTGGTGCTTCACACATACATTAGTGGGCATGGGCATTCCACTACATATACTGTGTACGGTGTCTTGCACGTGATGAGTTGTCTAATTTCCCACTTTTTATTGTTAGCCAATCTCACTTCTTTTATCTGTTTGGCAATTTGACACACCTTACACATAAGGCATTTTAGGAACCCCTTTGTTTTTAGCCATGTCTCCTCCTTTTTCTTGCCTTTGAAGTGACTATGAATTAGGTGGTCCTTAGATTTATTGCTCTCCTGTAGGTTACCGTGGGATGTTTCCCCACTATTTCTTTCACAGTACCATCCAATTGTAGGATTTTCCAATTTCTCCTCAAAATTTTTACTATTTGGTTACTTTCCTGTGAGCAGTCCATTATCAGCCGTATGGGTTCCGGATCCACCTTCTATTTTTTCTGCTTCAAAGCTAAACATTCCTCTCGTGATTTTTCATTTGTTCTGTCCCAACTTTTTTTGATTGTCCCAGTATTGTATTTTCTTCTTTTGAACCTTTCAGATGTAATAGTGCTATGTTTCCTCCATTCCTCCTCCTCATTGCAAATCCTTCGGATTCTTAGGAATTCTCCATATGGGATGCTTGAGATCAGTGACTGTTGATGAAAACTGGTTGCTTCCAGGGTGGCATTGGTTGCTGTGTTCTTTCTGTGCAGCGTTGTATGGATTTGATTATCCTTAATGTAAATTTCCGTATCCAAAAATACCACTCTTTCATTACTTATCTCATAAGTAAATTTCAGACTCGTGGTACTGTTATTGATGATTTCAAAGTATTCTTGGAATTCCAACGTGGTGCCATCCCAAATGATGAATAAATCATCAATGAACCGTGTCCAACTGATGATGTTTTGCATTACATGATCATTTCTTGCACTCCATGCCACCTCCTTCTCCCACCATCCCATTGCTAGGCACGCATAGCTTGGACTGAATGAAAATCCCATCGCGGTCCTGTTTTTCTGGCAATACACCTCTTCGCCAAAGCAAAAGATGTTCTCATCTAGACAGATTGAGATCATGTCTAGGAGCATCTTGTTATGGTCACTATATTTGATATTCCTCTCATGCAGGATGAAGTTACATGCTTCCAAACCCATGTCATTCCCAATATTGACAATAGGAGGTGGCATGGAGTGGAAGAAATGATCATGTAATGCAAAAAATCATCAGTTGGACACAGTTCATTGATGATTTATTCATCATTTGGGATGGCACCACGTTGGAATTCCAAGCATACTTTGAAATTATCAATAACAGTACTACGAGTCTGAAATTTACTTATGAGATAAGTAATGAAAGAGTGGTATTTTTGGATACGGAAATTTACATTAAGGATAATCAAATCCATACTACGCTGCACAGAAAGAACACAGCAACCAATGCCACCCTGGAAGCAACCAGTTTTCATCAACAGTCACTGATCTCAAGCATCCCATATGGAGAATTCCTAAGAATCCGGAAGATTTGCAGTGAGGAGGAGGAATGGAGGAAACATAGCACTATTACATCTGAAAGGTTCAAAAGAAGAAAATACAATACTGGGACAATCAAAAAATGTTGGGACAGAACAAATGAAAAATCACGAGAGGAATGTTTAGCTTTGAAGCAGAAAAAACAGAAGGTGGATCCGGAACCCATATGGCTGATAATGGACTACTCACAGGAAAGTAACCGAATAGTAAACATTTTGAGGAGAAATTGGAAAATCCTACAATTGGATGGTACTGTGAAAGAAATAGTGGGGAAACATCGCACGGTAACCTACAGGAGAGCAAAAAATCTAAAGGACCACCTAATTCATAGTCACTTCAAAGGCAAGAAAAAGGAGGAGACATGGCTAAAAACAAAGGGGTTCCTAAAATGCCATATGTGTAAGGTGTGTCAAATTGCCAAACAGATAAAAGAAGTGAGAATGGCTAACAATAAAAAGTGGGAAATTAGACAACTCATCACGTGCAAGACACCGTACACAGTATATGTAGTGGAATGCCCATGCCCACTAATGTATGTGGGAAGCACCACTTGTGAGCTGAAAAAAGGATAATGGAGCATGTCAGAGCCACCATTCATAAAGACAGAACCAACACTGTGGCCAAGCATATGGAACAATTCCATCAAAGCGACTGGAAACAACTCAAATTCTATGGAATTGAGACTGTCCCAAGAAAGGAACGTGGGGGGGACAGAGAAAAACTGTTGCGCCAAAAAGAATCGCGCCATATTTTAAATCTACGAACCTTAAATCCACACGGCCTGAATCAATCAGAAGAACTTTATAGTCATCTATAACTCTAAACAGCTTCACGTGAACATATGAATCAACATCAGAAAGTGAAAGGAAAAAAGGGGAAAAAAAGAAAAAAGAACATAAAGGGACAAAAGAAGATCAGATTGAGTCGAGGTAATTGGGCCTCGGTCTTCTTCTATGATTCTTCCCACTGGAGGGAGATAACCCACTTCCCACCTGAGGGATAACATAAAGAAAAAAGAAAAATGAAAGAAAAGAAGACAGTAATGATAAAAATTGACTCTTTGATCAAAATGGAAATATTGACCGTTTAGTTCCCTTTAGAAAAGTGCACACAAAAAAATATATATATTTTTATTTTTATTTTTGGGTGAAATTGATTGGGCAATGAGGAAGAAGCAAAAGTATGATTGATTATTCAAACTTCACTTTCATGAGAATGGTAACTATAAAACTACATCCTCCAGAATGCAAAGGGGCACTTGTATCACCAAACAGGAAATGATGTAACAACTGTTTGAATACTTGCATGGGGTGGTGACAAGTGGTCGGTTGATCGTGAGCAAGGTATCTGTGAATACCGAAACGCGTAGATCGTTTTCTCGCCTATATCCCTGCAAATGAAGGATCAAAAAAGAAAATAAACCAAAAATTGCAAAAGTACTACGGGAGTGCAACCCATTTTTCCTCCTGACCGGGAGGATTGTGTGACAATATTTAAAAGCATATATGATATTTAAAATGCGCAAATGCAATTATAACATATACTAAAAACAGTAGATAAAACAGTAAAAAACACTATATTATATATTAACATTTACCTTTTCAGAAGCATCTGGTCTAATACTATTCTATAGGTTTAGATTGTAAGGTGGTGGACTAAAATGCATTTAATGCAGTGCATTCACCAGGGCTTTGTGAGAATGAATCATATGTGTGTTAATGCTTTCTTTATAAATTGTGACTGGTTGTCATTTTTGCTTACAATTACATGCATTGGTTATTGTGCCACATATAAGAGTACCACACAATATAGTTTGATTCATTATTAAAGATTTCATTTAGTGGATTATATGTAGGTTGTAGAACTAATATGTTTTAAAGAGAAATGTTAAGTTAGAGTGATTGTGGGCCTTAAGCTTACAGTGGATACAGTTAATACTAATGTGAAAGTTGTTTTTCTGCATGTTATTCTCCACAGGCATTCATTAGATAGTGAAGAGCCCATTGTATTTCAGAGATACAGAGACGAGGAAGAGCTGGCAAGGTCAAATGATTTTAATGAAGAACAAAGGGAGTGTTACCAGTTGGCACTATCAGACGAAGGGAGGAATCAAGGACGCTTTGGAAGCAGAGACTGGAATATGGGAGTACTGTTCAAGGCCCAAGTTCTGACTGGTAACTGAAAAACATATTATGATGTGCATGAGGTCATATTCTCTCTAATGTTCTTTGTGCATTTTAATTAGTGAACCCACCTTGGGTTCAGTCAGATTCCCTTGAGACTTAGGGGCCTATTAGTATTGCGGGCGGACTTTGTCCGCCAGCCATCGCCCCGGGAAATGGGACCGCCCGCTATGTGTGCGGCGGTCCCGCATGTGCCATTAGGAGGCGCCCGCCACACTGGCGGGCGCATTCCGCATTTTCTGCATTGCGGCGGGCGGTGCTGTTAGCAGCACCCGCCGCAACACAAAAAAGGCATTTGTGCATTTGCATGCACAACGTGGCAGGCACCGCGCGGTGTCTGCCATGTCGTCCATACAAATGCAGGGGGGTACCATAGGTACCCCCCATGTCCCCCCCACCCCTCCAACATCCTGGGGGCCCGCAACGGGCCCCCAAATGAGGAATCCGCATGCCTTTCCGTGGCGGCACCGCCGCCACGGAAAGGCTGCTTCCCGCTGCCCTTGTAATATGGATGGCGGTGTCTAGCAGACACCGCCACCATAGTCAACCCTTTGCCGCCCGGCCGACTCGTCGACCGGGTGGAAAAGTGGCGGACGGTCTTGCCGTCCGCCGCGGTACCCCCGCCATCATAATATGGCGGGGGGAAATGGGAGGCGGGCGGGGGATAATGTCGTGCAGATCGCCACCGCCATGCGGGCGGTGGCGATCCGCACGACATTATAATAGACCCCTTAGAGAGGTACAGACCTCTCCTGACATTTTTGAGTGCGTGGCTTCATGCTATACATGATTCTTTACCTATAGCGCCTCTAAAGAGCTTCTGTTGCTGACACCTTTCTTGCTGCCATGCTTCAATAGGGTTTCCCCTATCCTTAGGTTAGTGTAAGGTTTAGTAGCTGTTGCAAATCTTTTCCATGTATGGGGAGAAGGATCGAAACCATTCGACGAGTCACCAAATTCTTTTTCTTATTTTCTGTATTGCAGCTACTGAGCTACTTCTATGTTCATTACTTTTGAGGACCAATATTGTGAGACAATTTGATCTCCCTTTGGTTATTTTATACTTTTATACTATGTTTTTGAGACTGATGATATATTAGTCTGGCTTTGAGTTTGCAATAAATCTTTTAACTGCAAGTTACTGACTCAGACTTTTATTGTGTGGTCGTAATGATCAGACTGTACTTTAAGATTTAAATTGATGTTAACCCCTCTTCCTCCCACGCTACTTCAAAAATCATTGCTGTGGAAAGAAAGAATGATAGGACTTTTGTTGTTGGCAGCAAACGCTGCTATTTTTAACGGAAATTGCGCTTCTATTAGCCAGAGGTTTGCATTTGCAGGGCATTATGGTAAAAAAAAAAATGGTGGCGCCCATCACATAAAATATAGTTCCCTGTATTCATCTTGGGCTCTTGTTTTCAAAAATACCTGGGGCTCATGTGGTTCTGTGGGTGCACTGCGGAGTCACGCTTGAGACAAAGAATCCAGTCATCACATAAGCAACATTATTCTGAAATTTAGTACTCACTAATTGACTTGACATTGTAAGGAATTTGGTCCACTTATGATGTATGATATGCTCAGCCACACATGTGGGGAACCATTTTTATTGGTAGAAGTGGGTGAATGCTAAATGGCAGAATATTCCAGTCATTTGAGAATTATAAACTTAGTAATGTGTTTTTATTATTCGTAGTTTGAAGTTTGCAGGGTATCAGTTTTGACAGTGGTGCACTCCATGCCAGTCATTCCTCCTGGGTTTCTGTAGATCTACAGTCTTGGATTGACAATGTTTCCTGGGTTGAGTAACTGTGGGCTACAGCCATCTCACATGCCATTTTTTGTGCAAAAATCAATGTCCACATATGACTTGACATTTTGGAAGTTTTGGTCAATTTCTTTCCCATTCACACATGTGGGGTACCATTTGTATTGAGACTTCAGTGGTAACGCATAAACCCATAGCATTTGTCAATAAAACATTTTTTGCAAAAACTCACAATCCCACCGCATTAAGGATATTGCATATTTCTGGGAGGTATGAATGACATCTGCGCCTGAACTCAAATGATTAGGTGCAGTTTAAAACTACACGGCTATCATATTTACCCAATTTTGATTCATCTTATTTTTCAGTGTGAGGAGATGCATGGTCAGTAAAACATCACTGCAAGCCAGGTCTCAGCTTTTTGTTCATGATTTTAGGCAAACTATCAACATCGTTTATCTTTGTGACAAGAAATGTCTGGTGATGCCGCATAGGGTTTCAATACCAAAAGTTACACATGCACATCTCGCCACCAGTTTCCCATTTGCCACTATTTTTTCACTATATTGTGACTATGAGGATTGTAGTTGACTAATATACAAATGTTAACACTTTCTGAGCTACAAATGCTTTATTAAAATATATAGCTTTCTGTGCTCACCCGTGGATTTCTAACCTATTTGCCACACAGAATGCAAAAACGTAGAAACAGAAACAAATGAAAATATTGCTCGCCACTTACATATACTACTACTGCTGAGTGTTCAGTGCCCACCATCCCATCTTTTATTGCCCTGCACCCCATGAACTGTGCGCAATAGGCGAAGATGAATAGTTTAGACACCCTAATTACTGTGACAATTTCCATTCTAAATTCCTCACTTCCAGTGACTAATCCACGTAGCAAAATTGAGGTGGTCAGTTGTTTCCTCTGAAATTATGTGAATTGTTGAGATAACTATACAAAAATATGGGATCCTTGGTTAATTTTTTATTATTAACGATCTTCAGGAGCCCTTACTGTGTTTCCTCTTTGGCATTCCGATTATGGAAGACAGACTTGTGGTGCCCAGGGCGTAAAGGTTACAGGAGGTACTTCCATGTCTGGGAGGCAGGACTTCGGGAGGCAACCTTCAAGCGGTGTTTGGACAAAATATCGAGTCAAAATATTGTGTGGACAAAATATTGTATCAAGAATATCAAGGACAAAAATATTGTAAAGGTAAGTTTAAGAAAAGCTAACTCCACACATATATACCTTGATGATATATATCTCTTCAAGGTACGTAGATGTGGAATTAAGAATAGTAATAGTATTCTGGCCTGTTTGCACTTACTTTCTTGATATTTTGATCCTTGTTATTTTTGACACAATATTCTGTCCACATGATATTTTTGTCCTCGATATTCTGTCAGTGATCTTTTCAGGCGTATACTTTTTTGTGTGCATGGAACACTTACTTCTGTCTAGCAACATTGCACATTGTGAGGCATTCTGCTTTTGTTACTACAATTGCCTGCTTCCACTACCTCACTGTTTTTGTGTTTGCACCTCCCTCCGTCTCTGTCCCATTCCCTCACCCTTAGGGCTTATGAAGTTGTATTGGTTTACTTATATTTTCCTAATTTATATTCAATCAATCAATCAATCAAATAGCATTTGTAAAACGCAACGCTGTCACCCCATGGGTATTTGTCTCCATCAAAGAGCCAGGTCTTGCGTCTCATTCTGAAGTCACGAGCGAGAGGGCTGTACGGAGCTGGAGGGGAAGGTCATTCCAGGTCTTGGCAGCAATGTAGGAGAAGGAGTGGCCACCGCTGTAGCAGCGACGGATGCTGGGAGTGTGTGCGATGGCAGGTGAAGAGGAGCACAAGTGTTTAGCAGGATGGTGGAAGTTCAGTCGATGGTTAAAATAGGCAAGCCCTAGGTCGTGGAGGGCTTTGTAGGCATGTGTGAGAATATTGAACTGGCATCTTTTCTGGATGGGGAGCCACTGGAGGTCTTTCAGGTGGGGGGTGCTCTGTGTTCATTTGGGGAGGTCCAAGATGAGTCTGGCTGCAGCGTTCTGCATGGTCTGGAGTCTTCTGAGGACCTGGGTGGAGATGCCGGCATAAAGGGTGTTGCAGTAGTCGAGGCGGCTAGGGACGAGGGCCTGACAGACATGCTCTTCTTCTCAGCTGGGCTCCATCTCCAATCTTCCACCTTCCTTCCACCCTGGCTGGCTGCAAGATACTCAGTTCTCTCCATTGTGTGATAGCTTCAATGACTGCCTCAAAAGAAAGCTTGCTGATAGATGGTGTTTCCTGCTACTGAGTCTGATAAGGTGATATTCTTGTGGCTAGGGTTTATTATGGTTGTTTGAGTATCACATTGCTTAAATCCATGTGTTCTTTAAATAGCCACAACTATCAGAGTATGAGGAGTCTGAACGCTGTAGTAGGGGTCCAATTATCACCTGGTGCCAGAAAAAGAATCTAATGCACTGCTGTGTCTCTTGTCTCTCCCTCTTGAGCCATTCCCCTGTCCACTAGTTGCTTTGTCTCTGTCTCTATACTACACATAGCTGATTTTTACCAAAGTGAGTGGTGGAGAGAGATTGCCAGCAACTCAACCAGCAACTATATGCCTGGCTCTTGACAGTTTTCTAGGCCCATTCGGTTACACCATGAGTTCAGAGCAAACCCTCCAACAAGCTATGGCTTTGGGTATAGCTGAAAAGGCAAAATATTTAAAAGACCACTCATAATGAGTATGCTTTTTTAGTTGATTGACTCAATCAACTATCTGGGGGTACAGGAGCAGCTGCAGGTCACTCTTCAACCAGTACTCTAAGTACTAGTAGTGCTGCAATTCCCATTAACAATGTTGTACAGGTTCAGAATTTAGAAAAACCTGTTTTAGCTCCCACTGAAACATTTTCAGGAGAAACACATAGCTTTCTGGCCATCTAGCCCAATGTGCTGTATACTTTATGCCCAGACCAGTACAGTTTCAAATGGATGAAAATAAGGTAGCCTTAATTTTGTCATATTTGTTCAAGGGTATATTATCATCTTGATCTACATTTCTATTTATTAGTCAAAGTCCCTGGTTGCAGAATTATACAGCTTTAATTGACCATTTGAAGACAGTTATTGGCAGATGCCAAAAAATCCTATGCTTTACATACTGGTATTTTTTATGTTAAAGCAGGGAACCAATTATCTAATTATCTATATAAATCCATTCTCTCAATTAAAGTCTGAAACAGATTGGTAAGATGAAGCTGTAGGAGCCACTTTTTATAATAGACTGAGACACAAACTTGAAGATGCATTAGTTATGGCAGCTAATCATTCTACAACGACCAATGTTTTTATTGATTAGACCTTGCAAATAGATACTCAACAGTAGCAAAGAAAGTCAGAATAAAGAATGTTCACAAGTTCTTGGACTCCAGTTACACCTTCAACATCAGTTTCTGAAGATGAACCTATGCAAGTAGGTGATATTTAAAAGGATGCCCAGGATGTCCTATCTCTCAGAAGAGCCTCTCACTAGCTATGCACCTCCAGCTGCACGAGCCCATCCTCCATAATCAAAAGGCTAAAGAGGAAACTGTGAGAAATTGGATTGTTGGTTGAGTGAGTCAAGCAACAGCCACAATCCCTGTCAGGGTGAACCAATAAAGTCACTAAATTAACCTGTGCTTAAACCTTTGGTAGCTTGGCACAAAAGCAGTCAAGTTTAACTTAGAGGCAATGAGTATTTATGCAGCAGAAAAACAAGAATAAAGTGGACACACAACACAAGAAAAATCTGACACTAATTTTGAAAAATAGTGTACATTTTTATGTTATTTGACATCAAAACAACAAAACTCCAATCAATAGAACTGGAATTATGAATTTTTAAAGTTTAAAGTGTAATCTAGTGCCTAAAAGATCAAAGTGCCAACTGCAGAAATCTAGTCATGCGAGACTTGCGAGTCAAAAGTTATGGCCGATGCAAAAGAGCTTGGGTTGGATACAAGAAGTGGATTGGACCTGGTTTCTGCTTGCCTTCAGACTAAGAACAACATTTTGTAGGAAGATGTCTGAGAAGGTAAAGTTTAGTGGGGCAAGACAACTGGCAGTGCCTGAGGAGGAGGCATTGTCTTAGGGGAGCCTCTGGCCAAAGTCGCGGTGAAAAATCCTTCGTTCAGATGTTGTCTCTTTTTGGAAGTTGAAAATCTCCAGTCGGTGGGAGCTGTAGGCTGTAGCCGACGAGGGCGCCACAAGGCCAAATACCCTTTTTGCAAGGAGCTGGTGAACCATATTTGCTGCTGCAGAAAAGAACATAGTAGAGCTGCTGTGAAGTCAGGCCGACTGGCGATGCAACTTGGGCATATCGATGAGCAAGTAGGTACCGGTGTGTCCTCATGGTTCTCAGAGCACTTTTTGGCAGAAATTGTTTGTCCCAATTTTTAGATTTGGGCTACCTGGGCACCTTTAGTACCACTTCCAAGAAGCCAGGACTGGAGAGGCACCACTTGGAGGATCAGGAATCACTCAGACAGGGTCCAGTTGCAGGTTCAAGATGCTTGAAACCTTTTCTGTCCCTGAGGCTCTGATCAGGAGGCCAGACAACTATCTCTTGGAGTCACTTTGGAATTGCTGGGCTCAAGCAGCAGGGCAGACTTTGGGGGTGCAAGGCAGACTTAAAGCAGCAGCACAGTCCTTCTTGATGCAACAAAGCAGTCCTCTGAAGTACACAGCAACCCACAGCACTGACAGTCCTTCCACAGGTCCAGAAAGTGAACTAAAGAGAGTTTCTGAGGGTCCCCTTCTTATATCTGGAGCCTTCTTTGAAGTAGGAGAAGTTTCTAGAAGTCCCCCTTTCAAAAGTGCTTGGAATTTCCTGCCTTCCTACTCTGATTCCCGACTGGCTACAAGCACAAAAGACTAGTGTGAGGTTCTTTGTGTGAAGGCAGGGCACACATACTATTGATTTGCAAGTGGAGCTGTGTCCAGCTCCACCCCCATCCTGACTGAGATGGCTCATCAAGGCACACCTAATCCCTATGTTGTGTAGCTGTCTGGGAGGAATATACAAAGACCAACTGCCACTCACACCCAGTCATGTGACACAGGAACAAGCTTTGGGCACCAAATAGGGTAGAATAATGCCAATTTGATAAAAGTGGCATTTTCAAAATTGTGACTTAAAATTAGACTTTACCATTAAAGAGGATTTTAAATACATTTTCTCAGACACCAAACATGACTATCCTACCTACTCCCAGTTAGGCATTAGAACTTATTAAATGTAATAAGGTAACCCCAATGTTATCCTATGAAAGAAGTTGGCCTCACAATAGTGAAACATGAATTTAGGAGTTTTTCACTACCCGGACATGTAAAATTTAAAAGTGCATGACCAACCTTTTAATTACAATTCACTCTACCTTTTGGGCTGTTTAGGGCCTACCATAGGGTACCTTATATGTATTAAAAAAGGGAGTTTTAGACTTGGCAAGGGGGTTATTTTGCCAAGTCGAATTGGCAGTTTAAAACTGCTAGCAGGCTGCAATGGCAAGCATGAGACATGTTTTAGAGGGCAACTTACATGGGTGGCCCAATAAGTACTGCAGGCCCATTAGTGTCATATAATTTACAGGCCCTGGATATAGGGTATACCACTTTACTAGAGACTTATAGGTAAAATAAATATGCCAATCAGATGTAAGCCAATTTTACTATGTTTGAGGGAGTGAGCACAAGCAATTTAGCACTGGTTATCAGTGGCAAAGCTCACAGAGTCCCAAGGCCAACAAAAACAAATTCAGCACAAATAGGAAGGGTGAAGGCAAAAACTTTGGGGGAAGACCACCCTAAGACTGACAAATCTAACAGACACCCAACGTTTAATGATGATAGCCCATTACATTTGAATCCCTGTGCAGAGTTTGGAATTATGAGTACTGCAGACTAAAAGACTTATTTATGAGAATGTTACGTCACGTTTGCACTATGCAACGTGCTACATGTGTAACGTAAACCTCTAAGTCAGATTTTTGAAGCCACGCAAAGCCACCTTGCATGGCTCTGAGTGGCTTAAAAAATCTGGAGTATTGCAATGCAGCGCAAATCACTGTGCTGCATTACTCTGCCATGGGAAGGCGTTCAATGGGTGTGTGTGGGTGTTCCTGCATGACTCCCATGGATTTGGATATATCCCCAGATTTACAAGAACTTATAATCCTGGGGATGTGCCAAAATCTTACACCATTCCAGGGAAGGTGAAACAAGGAGAAATATCTCTATTTCTCTGCATTTCTTCCTCTTTCTATGTGTGCTGGATTCTGCATAAAAAGAGAAATATGCCTCCAGGAATTGCTTTTGTGTAGGAAGGTGTCCCTCCCTGCATTGCATAAAAATATCCTGCATGAAATACAAGCACTCTTGCACCGTGGTGCAAGGGTGCCCGTGTTGGCTCTAGGCAGCCCATTGTGCGCCAGCTCATAGGAAAGGACTGGAATGTATTGTAATCCTTTAAATACAGTGAATTACAGCCCTTTCCCTGTCATGCAGTGCAGCGCAGTAAGGTGAGCCCCTTGGAGTTAAAATTTGTCAGGTCAGATCTGCCAAATTTTAATTCAGGATAAAAGACCGGAAATTACAGGAACATGTAGATTTTGGTGTTATAAGTACCAAAGTCTGCCTCGTCACCAAAACTCTGCAATATGTGATAGTTTTCACTCTCAATAAAGTCTGACTGCTGCAAAGTAATATTTTATCATTGCAATAATTACCTCCGATACTACGGCACTTATAGTTAGGACCACTGTGGTTGGGCACTGAAAATGTCTAAGACAGCATGTAGTACTAAGGGAAACAACCTACACATACAACACCCCGCTGTTTTGCCTCCTGTAACTGAGTGACGTTATTGAGGTGGGAAAGGACATTGAAAGAGGATATATAATGTGGGTGTGAAGGATTAGAGCAGATCAATAAAGTTAGAAATGGCGCATCTGAAAAAATATACTCACTTGGGGCCTGATTTAGGATGGTAGATTTAGTGGGAAATGCTAAATATGAAGAAGAATCTACTCATGCTATGTGGGTTCTCATTCACATCTAGTATTTCCTCCAATAAGTCAGAGGAGTTTCTGTTACCAGTCAACTTTTAATAAGGTATTTTACATTTAATTAAGTGGATGCAAATTTGTTGTATTTTCGGCTGTGATCTGAAAGATTTATGATAAAGAACTCAGTACAAAACAATGGTGGGTATTGAAAGTTTGTTTAATATTCCATGGAACCAAGTGGCAATAACAGAAAAGTCAGTCATATTGCTGATTTTGTACTAACCTGTGGAATCCATACATAAGTACCTAATTGAATGTCTGGATCTTCCTACATTTGCTAAATTTGACAGAGACATGCTTTTTTTGCTCTGTGGTTCAACAGATTCAATATGTTTGTTCGAATGCTAACTATTGGTTTTGAAATGGTATAATTTCACAAGCAAAATCAAGTAATTTCACTAAGATGTTGAAGTTTCAGGATTTGGCTCAATGTGAAGTTTAACATCAGTCAGATGTCCCACCCACGAATGATGGAATGCTTGATAGCAGGGAATTGGATGCCTCACAGTAGCCCTTCCTAGCTGTGCTTAGCCCATGGTGGCAGCTGGGAAAATCTGCACTAGAATTATCCATTCTATCTGCCGGTAGTCCCACCCTAAATTTCAAGACTGTGCCCCGCTAGCAGTACCATTGAAGCAGGGTCTAGTTTTTACCATATAGTGCCCCAGGCCCATTCTGTCCACATCTGAAGCATAAGCGTCTCAATTGTCCCTGCCAGCCCACAGACAGGGTTTTGTGTTAAAATTGTCCACACTGCATTGAGCATCTAGGAGGCAGTAGGCCCCTTGCCCTCCTGTATACTCAGATGTACATCTTTCTGAACAATCAAGATGTAGCAATAACAGGATGTGTCTGTCATTTAGAAGAACAAAATTGGCCAAGACTAAGGAGTGGGGGCCAACTGGGACTTTCCACAGCTTTAGAAATTACAAGTGACCTCTAACATTTTGTATTCTTCTGCTTTCTTAGAAAGTTTCCGAGAAGTGACGCACATCATTTTCGGTAAATGTTCAATTTCATTATGATTTACGGTCAAACATCAAGTGACCTTTTGGTAAACTTTTGTAATGTAGGTGTCACTTCTGTATTCCTAATATTTCCGAGAAGTGGCCAAAGGTCTGCGGTCAATAGTTTCTCATTTAAAGAGTATAAATGATCTGCTTCTCAGTCCATTCGACGAACTACCTCGCACAAGTGACCCCTTGGGTCATGACGCATGTGTAGTTTCCCTCAGCCATCTTCTCTAGCGTCTTTGGCTGAGGCTATAATGCTTATTGTATTTTGAAAATGTTTTCTTCTCTCTCTCCTCTGCATTACCATTGATTTAGAAATATATTTGCATTGCATGAGTTTGTTCTTTACTTAAAAAAGTGTTTTTGATGCCAAGTCTTTGCTGAGACTGCATAACCATTGATCAAAGTGTGTCTTTACGTTTCTTGTTGAAACTGTTTCTTTGGAATAAATTCTAAACAATCTTGATTCAGTTCCTGTCTCTCACATGTGTATTTTCTTGTTTAAGATACAGCACCCCTGCAAATTAAGCTGGTGCATTGTCCCCCAAAGAGAGGAAAATCTCACCCTTTAACATCTGGCGACCACGGATCACGTGCTAGCTTTCCTGCCGGCATCCTGTGATAGCGGACGGACGGATTGCCCCCTTCCGGTGCCTCTTCCTGACTGAGCGGACACAACATGCTCACGGATAAGTCTTAGAGAAAGAGTTTATTTCTCTCTTGATCTCTTGGCCTTCTCCCGATGTGCTGTTTTGACTGTATTAGATGGGTTGAGCATCTGTTAGGTGCATCTCTATCCAATCGCACAGTTCTTTGCTTCAAGGGTATGGGTTTTTGGTGGCAGCAGGAAAGTCAAATAATTTTTTTATCACTGCGTTCATCACCACTGCTTGTGATAAAGTCAGTTAGGTGTACATGGGTATATAAATATACGCATGTCCTTCAGTGACACATTTTGCAGACTACTGACCGCGAAAGGTGGCAAAATACGGCAGATCAGGAACTTGTCCAATGAAAGAGATGGGGACATCTCTTAATTAATTCACTGTTGTTCTGAATTGTGACACATTAGAGGCCATCCTAACACAGGGTCACTATGAGTGCAGCTGTGTGGCAGGAGGGAAGGAATAAGTTGTGGGATATGTGCAGCTCTGTGCAGCCTACAAAATATGAGACAACGACCAGAGATCCGTAGGAATAGATTACCACAGATAACAGCCACACCAACTTCCTCCACACACGCCCCAGTGCTAGGAAATGCGGGCAGATTTACAAGCCCCTTGCGCTGCCAGTGCATCACCTCTTGTGAGGCACCGGCAGTGCATTTATCTGCCCCATATTTACAAGCACAGGAAAAGCCACCCTGCGTGGCTTTTTCTGTCCTTGTAAATACGGCCCCTTTACACGCAGCACTTTGCGTGAAAGGGGCGTTTCATGGGTGTTGCTGTGGGTGTTCCCACACAACACCAATGGAACCAGACACATTTCCAGATTTACAAGAAATTGTACATCTGGAAATGCGTCTGAATGCTACACCTCCCCACGGGAGGCGTAGGGAGGCGGAACGAGGAGAAATGTATTCATTTCTCCTTGTTTTTTTCCTCTTTCTATGCGTGCTGCATTCTGCAGCATTCATAGAACGAGGAAATTACCTCTAATGATTGTTAATGCACAGGAAGGTGTCCCTTCCTGTACATAAACAATCCTTTAAATCAATGATGTTTTACAAATTCTATGTGTGCTAATGCAGCACACATAGAAGTTGTAAAAAGCCATTTCTGATTCTTTATGTGCAGGAAGGGAACCCTTCCTGCACATAAACAATCATCCCTGTGACGCAGGCATCCTTGCACCATGGTGCAAGGGTGCCTGCGTCGGCGCATGGCAGCAGTTTGTGCGCCAGAGCAGGGGGAAGCACAGAGATGCGACATATTGTTGTAAGTATGTCACATCCCTGTGCTTCAAAACTAACGCAGCGCAGCAAAATCACTTGCTGCACCTCGCTGCGTTAGTTTATTGTAAATCTGCCCTGTGATGTTTAGGGATGGATAGAGAACTGTGCTCCACCAGCTCAGTTCACAGAGTTTTGCCCGCTCCGCGCAGAGCACAGAATTCTGAAAAAATCTGCGGAGCAGAGTTTTTCCTCTCTTGCCTCTCGCCAACGTTAAGTTGGCGTGTGAGAAAAATCATACGCTAGACCACTTCCGGTCGAGATTTCTCAACGCGGGTGATCACGGCAGGTCACTACCACTCATGTTGTGGAAGCTGCCGCTCGAGTAGAACATCTACTCGAGTAGCAGAAAGAAGCAGCGTCCTCTTGTGCTGCGTGTGATGCTATTCGCTCTGATTGTACAGCGCAGGACAAACTCTGACGCTAAAAATCAGCGCAAGCAGCACGATTTACCGCACTCCACCGCTTGCGAAACTCCGTGGAGTTAGGCGGAGTTTTTTGGCACTTTGCGGAGTTCCGCGTAACAGAACTCCGCGAACTCTGCCCAGGCCTATTAATGTTATCATTTTTACACACTTGTAACCGGAGCATTAGCAGCAACATGTTTTCTACTCAGACCTCTGAATTTATGTGCAATAGACGTATGAACTGCACCTTTAAAGAAAAAGCAGTGGCACAGATTAAGCAGAGTTCATAGGTTAATCCACGATTCAAAGTATAGTTGGTCTAGACTCCACAGCTGCTAATATATAATTGACGTGCACATCTGGATTAAGACAGTTAATTCAGGAATGACCCAATCGAACATGGTCAAAAGAATCACACATCAACACACTGACTATTGGCTGAACTTGTTATAGTGATGACAACCACTATGCAGTCAGACTGGCTTATCTGATTGACGTGCTGACACATTATATGTAATCACAGACATGAGTAGCAGGCAATCCTGTCAGATGCAAGCGTGCTCAAGTGGCATCCACTTAAAAGAAAGACACCGATGGGAGCATCTTCAAGTAGGAGGCAAGCACCCCTAGGCTTTGATGTTCGGTTTTAATTAGGGCACAGCAGTTACACTACTTCGTAGACAGGTCAAATGTGTCAGTGGTAATCCAACATTTAGGTAATCAAGAACTTGCAGAGGCCCTTAAAGCAGCCTCGGAGTTTGCCATAATGTTTTAAGATTTTTTGTATAGACCAATAGCTTTATACCTCTGCCTGCACGTTATGAAATGGTGGGGATTAAGCAAGTAACCGTGCATCCAATGTATCAGTTACAGCGCAAAACCCAATATTTTAAAGGGTAATTCATCTTCGTCCTCTTCAATGTCTTAATTTACTTTAACTACAGAAATGTTACAAACAGGCATATAACATTCTAAAGACTTGATAGAAGCATGCAGCTGGAGATGTGTAGGCAGCTCAAAATACAGTGCATGAATCCGAATTGTATTTGTATTTAATCCCTTCTACAATAGACTACTTGACTGACAATTTCTGTAAAACAAAACGGATGGACTGAATCGCATTACCAAAAAGCGCATCACATGACGACTCAGTGGTCACCCAGGAAAAGGTGGGGAAAATTACATGTCAGAGCACCCACAGCGCCATGAAGCCAGGCTAGTGTCAGACGTGTGCTATAGAAATACTAAAAACTTAACATAACATATTTAAGAACAAAAGCGTTGTTAGCATGTGTAATTCTCAACTCACAGGCAGGGATTCTTAGGCTTTCGAGTCATTTTTACTCTCCTTGTGCATGGAAAGTTTCCACTTTACAAAGGCACTTTCAGGCACTGCTAATTACTTTGTAATTACTTTTTAACTCTCAGTGTGCTTCACTCCAGCAGTCACTGTAAATAAAATAAAGATCTGTCATTAGCCGAAGCTTCCCCACTGCTCCTAAATCACTAATTTCCCTGCAGTGCTGCTACAGAGTTCATGCGAGGACTCTCGTAAAAATATGTTTTTGCATGTGTTGAATATCAAACACTTGGGTGCGTGTCGCAGGTAAGATTCCCACGACGTACGTTAGAAATTGGATGCAGCACTGGGTATTATGGTGAAAACGTTGCCTCAAATATGTAAATTGCGCCTTCAGCACTGATTTGTTTTATTCCCAAATGCGCTCCTTTTCCTCACCTTGAACTGCTTCCGGGAAGTAAAATAAACTCTAGCCTTGTGCACCAATACCAGCATGAAACCCTTCTCAGCTCGGCAGCATTGGTAAGGACAGCATCAGCAAGCTGCTACCCAGGGTCCTGAACGTGGGACGGAAGAGGCGGGGGTGGGGAGTGAGAGGGAGATGAGTAGAAAAGGAAGCAAGTGCGCTACCCAAGATCCTCAACTTCCGACGCCAGAGGCTGGGGCGGACATGTGAGTGGGGAGGAAAAAAAGGCGGCCAGCGCGCATTCTGTAGTCGTTAACGGGCAATACCTTCCAACCTTCTCTCTCCTACAAGCTCTGCTTTTTGGCCATATAGGCGCTGTCTACAGTGCTGAACGTGCAACCGCAGGCGCTCTGTGGAATGAGGCAGCGCGCGCTGGCCATGGTCCGGACCGTGCGACCGAGAGGGCCTGGGTGGGAAGGCAGCACGTGCGCCGTCCATGGTGCTGAACTCCCAACTTTAGAGCGCTGTGGAACAGGAGGCACGTGCGCTGTCCATGTTTCTGAACGTGCGACTCACAGAGCTTGAGTGAAAAGACAGAACGTGCGCTGCCCATGGTGCTGCACTCCCAACATTAGACTCGGGGGCCGATTCCGATCTCGGTCGGAGGCGCACCCAATACCATTCGGTCGGGAAAAAAGCCATGCGAAAGCCTGTTTCCCGACCGAACCGTACGCGGGTCCGGCCGAGCGAGTACGATGCGAATTCGCCGACCGACTCGTCCGGGCGTCCCGACAACTCCGACCGACTCGCTCGGACTCGAACCGCTCCGACCGACTCGGTCGGACCCGATTCGCACCGCGCAATGGAGACGTTTCCCGGCCGGGTAAGTACGATGCGCGCCGCGAGCAGTCCGACCGAGCCGCGCACTCCGGCTCGTAAGAGCTGTCGGAGCCGTACTTTGGGGGTCCGTGTCGGACCCCCCTGTACGCGTAGCCGCGCGAGGCGCACACAGGGGGACCCAAGGGTCCCCCTACCTGTGCGTGTACGCCGCGAGCGCTTCGCGGCGTACCCGCTGTAGGGGCGCCCTTGTCCGCCTCGCACCCATTGAGGCAATGGGAGCCCGCGTACGCGTTGTACGACCGGCTCCCATTGAGTTCAATGGGAGTCCGACCGACTCGTGTCCGATAACATACGGCCGCATCGTACTCGTTCGGTCGGACTGCACGGGTCCGATTCGGTCGGAAATCTCTCCGGGTCCGGCTCGGTCGGAGAAATTTCCGGCCCGAATCGGAATCGACCCCTCGGTGTGAAACAGGAGGCACGTGCGCTGCGCTGTCCGTGGTTCTGGACGTCAAACTAAGGCTGGAAGTGCGCTGTCCAAGGTCCAGAACAGGCGAATCCACGGACTCTAGGAGCCAGGGTAGAAAGGTGCTGGCCATGGTCCAGAACGTACGACCCAACATCTCTGGGAGACAAAGCTGCAAGTGCATTGTTAAATGTGCTGAACAGGTGAATCAACAGGCTTAAGTAGACAAGACTGCAAGTGCGCTTTGCATGGTTGATACTGACCGTGTCGACGTAGACGTGTGATCTGTCCATGGTCCTGAATTTGTGAACCAACACACTATAGAAGACGGCTGCAGGTGCTCTGTCCATGGTTCTGAATGTGCGGCCTTAACGTCCTGTGCCTGCAGTGCTGAATAAGGCAGCATGTGCACTTTCCTTGATCCTGAACGTGCAAAAAAAAACCAAAAAACTCTGTGCCTGTGGAATAAGGTGGCGTGTGTGCTGTTCGTGAACATGCAAACTAAGACACCCTGTAGAATAAGGCGACACGTGCGCTGTCCGTGGTCATGAATGGGTGAGCCAGGATGCTTTAGGAAATAAAGCGCTCATCCACTATCCGTGGTGATTAGTGTACGACCTTACGGTGCAAATGGCTCTATCCGTGGTTCAGAAGGCATTACAAAGCTAAGTTGACTCTTAGGTCCCGATTATTACTTCAAAACGTTACTCCCATAGCTTTCCTCCTATGATTAGAGTACATTTCCAGGTTTTTGGGAATTCAGAAAAGCTTCCAAGAGTTTTCGTGAGAAGTTGTGAGTAGTGGTTGCCAAGAGTACTCCTGGAAAATGCGAATTCATATTTACAGCTATGCAAAGCAACTTCTACAAACCTAACAATACATAGGGCACACATACACGTGCATAGTTCTGCTAGTGCAGTTATGCCTGTTTTTTTATTTTCTCCACACGAACATATTTTTACTTGTAGAGCAGACCCTGCGAGTACCACTCCCGCCCTTTTCTTGGCGTCTCGATTCCAATCCCATACATTCACATTTTTGAAGCAATTTACTTCTGCCTTGCAAATAGTAAATATCCATCCCTTTCCAGGTTTGAAATTGTAGGTGGAAACCATTCAGAATAACCACAAGCAAGTACATATGTCAGTGTTCTCAAACACTCCAGAGCATGTCCACCCTAGAAGATACACTTTGCACTAGTGTGAGAAGATCTACTCACACAAAGATGTATGTGCAAGTAGATCGATGTTTTGCGCATCACAAATGTTGCATTACATTTGTAAAAAAAGGAAATTTGTTTCTGTAATCGTCGTGATTTTGGACAATTTGGTGCCATTTCAATTGTAACCTAAGCCTGAAAACAAAATGTATACATGCATAAAGCATGCATGGATCAAATAAGTACTTGATACGTGTGCTTAGTGTATGTGTAATAGACCCTCCAGGGTCATATCAAGGAATACAGAGTGTGTGTGGTGCTGCAGAGCACAGCAGTCAGTTCGCAAAGTCTCTTTATAAAACCATATGTACTTACTACCCCTTGTAGACAATACAATATGAACAGGGGCTGTTCCAGCACCCATACATCTACAGTGGAGTTGCTGGTCGTGATGCAACAGCAGCCCCATCTTGGGATGGGTTTTCTTAAACAAAAATCATTCCAAGATTGCCGCCATTGTATGTGCATGTCTTGTGATGGCCATTTTCAAGCAGTACTTAAATAACAAAAAACAGTTCACTGGAGCACCAAAAAAAGCGAGTGGCTAGGCCCCCTGGTTGTAATTAAGACGGCAGTCGGAACTAGAGAAGGTTTGAGAGCTATGGACGAGCAAAGGTTGGAGGGAGGAGCATGGCTGTGGGAGGGAACAAGCAGGTGAGAGCAATGAAACATGTGCTCCCACGGAAACAATTCAAAACAAATTGAGGAGCATGGAGTGGTGGGAAACTAGTGAAGAAAGTGAAGGAAGCAATACGCCTAGAGGAAAGGGCAGACAACAATGTATAACATAACAAGCACACAAGAGAGAGGAAAAATATGTGCACTCACACTGATGGCTGAAAGAAAGATTTTTTTAAAATCTGATTGTAAGTAGTGGAAGGATACAAGTCATCTAATCAGAACCACTGTGAACCAGCTGTGCTACAAGTAAAGGACACACACAAGAAAAGAAAGGAAAGCCAGAGAATAAGAGACAAGGATATCAGATTGACAAGAAAGCCAACCAATGATAGCCAAAGGCTTTCCCAAAGCCTACTCTAAGTATTGTTTCCAGCTGTCTATGGAAGAGACCTAATAAGCTAACATGTCTCTGTGTATGTTTAGGACTTACCTTCCAGTTGAAAATAAGACTTGACCATTTTAAACATGCCTCATTGTATGGCTGGTGGAACTACACACATTGTTAGGAGCCCATCGATGCAGTAGTGCAAATTATACTCCTGATTGTCACAACACCTTTGAGAAATGTATAAATACTAATTCCAACTTTCCCTCAGTTAGCTATTTAGCTATTGTCAGACCCAGAGCCGCTTTCCAAGGCAGCATTTTCGGGCACCAGGAAGAATTGAATAAGTTGTTACTTGCAAGTAGAACCTGTAGTGAGAGCGCTAGCAGCGACTACAGTAGGAGAAGAAAGAGACTGTTAATATGTCTCAATAGACTATCCAGTGGTAGAACTACAGTTTATTTCTTAGCATTTTCTGAACTCTAAACATGTTCTAACTGATCTGATTTCCTGAGTAGGTTGTTACGTTCCTGTGGTATGTTACGTTCCTGTGGGATGAACATTAACACTAATGACACACCAAAAGGGGAAGTGTATTGGGGTACGAGAGGTTCGAATCGAATTAGCACTCACTGTCTGCTGAGCACTTTTGAATGTTTTAATTACATTCTTGTATTCACTAACCCTGGGCAAAGCACTACGCTACGCTCGCGTAGTTTGCGAAGTTTGCGCTACTTCGCACAACGCGAATTGCACGTAGCACAGTGCAAACACGCGTAGCGTAGCGGTCATTTTTTGCTTGCTCGCGGTCCTCAACGTCAAGTTGGCGACCGCGAGCAAGCAAAATGACATCCCGGTGAGATTCTCAACGCAGGGAGGTCAGGTTTCTCATTGCGAGTGGTCGCGTATGCTCGCGACCGCTCGCGATGAGAAACTACCAGTTCGCGTTGAGAAGCTGCCGCTCGAGTAAAAATCTACTCGAGCGGCAGTAAAAGACAGCTCGCACTGTGCAAGATGCCGTTGTCAATGATTGCACAGTGCGGACAAGCATCCGGCACTGTGCAATCATTGCGAACAGTGCACTACGCAGTTCGCGTAGTGCTACGCGTAGTTCGCGTAGTGCGAACTGCACTTTGCGTAGCTTCGCGTAGCGCTACTTCGCGAACTACGCCCAGGCTTAGTATTCACCCGTTTCCCGTTAGAATTTCCAACATCTCTTACCCAGGCCCAAACTGTTTCAGTATGAAATAGACCTCACAACCAAATGAGTGCAAAGTCAAATTCTGAGAAAGATTTGTGTTGGTGTAACTGAAGTTAGACAAAAAAAGATGCCTTGGGACAATTGGGACTTTGGGAAGAAAGTCTGAAGGGCATTCAGAGTCCTCTGCAACATTGGCACTAAAACCAAAAAATATTAAAAGTTTTCACCATCATTTGTAGGGTAGAACAAACACTGAAGATGTGGACTGACTTGGCTCAATTTTTTGAGGCGAAATATGGCTCTTGGCCAGTGGAGAGAAGGGTGGTAAACAAACCTAACACCCCACCTGCATTTACAATGAGAACATGATTAGCTTATGGGACCCACGTGGCTGAGACTGGACATCATAGGGGGCTGCTGATAAGGAACAAGCTCTTTCAGTTGCAACAAATTATAAGGGATAGGATGTGGCGCAGCAGCCAGAGCTGTCGGCTCAGGGGCTGGGGATCTGGGTTCGCGTCTCGGTATCGGCACAACATCCTGTGATTCAGGGCAAATCAATTAATCTCCCCGTGCCCATGGCACCACCTGGATACCCTCACGGGTTAAAAGCCATGCTATATAAATCTACAAACTTTAACTATAACTCTGTAAGCTGGAAAGCAATTCCACATGTCTGGTAGATTAAGGAGTATAAGAACACGTTTATGGTGCAGCAAATTTTTTGAAAGTCTGCAGCCTTACTAATCATTTAAAAAAATGCTTTTTTTCATTTGAGAAAAGGCACAAATGCTGTTCTTTTGTCACATGTTTATGAAGTAGGGACCTTATGTCACTACTGCAGTAGGCAAAGTAAAGCAATGCAGTATGAATTTACCATGGTAAGAATGATACATTTACATGGGCGTATATCAGTACACCAGAGTCCCAGGGCACTGTGTGGAGGAAGATGGCTGCCATCTGAATGGCAGTGCTGAGTTGAATCCAGGCTCCCTTGCTGCACACATACTTGCACCATAGTGCAAGGTATTCGGCGTTGTGGAAAGCATACGTTTTACGCTGAAAGGGGTCTCTTCCAGAACAAAAACCATGCTTTAAGGTGCTTCCCACTTTGCTTATGGTCTGTGCGTGAAAAGAGAGAAAAACAAGGAGAAATGAAAATATTTCTCTTGTTACACCTCCTCGAGGAGGTGCAGGATATAGGTGCAAATACCTGTCTACAGTTCTTTGTAGATAGTGATTTGCCACAAAACACATGGGTGGTTCCATGCACCACCCATGGAATTTCCCCTTGATGCAAAGTAATGCAAGTCAGCTCTTTGCTCAGCTGTGCATTACTTTGGGTTACAATCCAACTCAAATCGTGATTTGTGTTGGATTGTAAATTCCATGAATTGAAAAATATCATAACCAATGGGTTTGTAAATCTGTGTCTTGATTGCTCCCATCATAGATGAATATGCAGCATAGTAGGACTCACCCATACTCCTAACATATGGTCCACATATCAGCCCATAGAGAGCTTTATGACCGATCTGCAGAGTATAAAATTAAAAGTATATGATTTCGTATATGATTCTATACAGCATAAGTTAATGCCTTATTTCTTTGCATCCAGGCCTTAATATTCACCTGCTATACTCTTGCTTTTATCATGGGCAACAGTGGGAATATTGGCACCACTGGGTTCATAGCAGTAAGCATATTATGCACACACACCTCTCAAAGTGATTTCAAGAGGACAGGTTATTGCAATTTTTATTCTTCCTTTCTGCCTATATCCTTGCCTCTTTTCACAAAGAACCCTTCTATGGGGCCGATTCCGATTCGGGCCGGAAATCTCTCCGACCGAGCCGGACTCGGAGAGATTTCCGACCGAATCGGACCCTAGCAGCCCGACCGAACGAGTACGATGCGCACGTATGCCATCGGACTCGATTCGGTCGGACTCCCATTGAAGTCAATGGGAGCCTGACGTACAATGCGTACGCGGGCTCCCATTGACTCAATGGGTGCGAGGCGAACAAGGGCGCCCCCTACAGCGTGTACGCGGCGAAGCGACTCGCGCCGTACACGCACAGGTAGGGGGGACCCATGGGTCCCCCCTGTGTGCGACTCGCGCAGCTACGCGTACAGGGGGGTCCGACACGGACCCCCAAAGTACGGCTCCGACTGCTCCTTCGAGCCGGACGGCGCGAGTCGGTCGGACTGCTCGCGGCGCGCTTCGTACTTGCTCGGCCGGGGAACGTCTCCATTGCGCAGTGCGAGGCGTGTCCGAGCGAGTCGGTCGGAGTGGTCGGCTTTCGCGTACGAGTCGGTCGGTGCGGTTGGGTCTCGCGAACAAGTCGGTCGGAGTTTTCGCATCGTACTCGCTCGCCCGGACGCACGTACGAATCGGTCGGGAAACAGGGCTCCGAATCGGATCCGGTAAAGCCGAATCCGATTCGGAGCCCTACCGGCCGAGATCGGAATCGGCCCCTATGTCTTTTAGCCATTTTGTGGTAATTGTTGGTGTACAATTTTTGTACAATAAATGGATAACACACCTGATACATTCAACTCTTGCCTGACAATGAGCAAGAAGAAGAACCTTGACACTCCTGATAGCAGAGTATTCGGTCCTGAAGTGCTGTGCCTCTCAAAACATTTCTCAAGTCTGCCACACTGGGTAAAAGTGTCATATCAGGTTCAGTTTATGAGACATTCTGTGAATCCAATGAGCCCTTCAGCAGCTCCTTGGTAGATGATGTCTTGAATACAAAAGATTCTAAATGCAGGAAAGCTGAGGACACTCACATTTAAGTATTATTACTCACACTGGCAGGCAATAACATCTGTCAATTACCCTCCCTGGAGTTATCAGGACAGGCCACAGATAAGTGCACATAATAAGTGTAGGACATTATTATAATTTGTGTGGTATTTACCTAGATTTTTGTCTTGGCTGTTTTTGTTTGGCTTGAGTACTCTGCGCATTTTAATCCTGCTAACCAGTAGTAAATGGCTGTGCTCTCCCTTGATATGTTCTGAAATTGGTATATCTTAGATTAGCCAGTTCATTTACTTAGAAGTCCCTAGTATATGGTAATATATGTACCCAGGACTTACAAATTCAATGCTATAAATGGGTGCACAAGTCACTATGGCTCCCACTACAGTAGCCACTGTAAAGCATTTCTCCAGGCCTGCACCCGTAGCCTGGCCGAGGTGTTTTTAAATAGTCAGTTCAACCTGTCAAAATCACTCTTTTGATGAACCCAAACCTCTCCTTTAATTATTTATAAGTCACCCCTATCGTAGGCCTAATTGCCCAACAAGGCAGGGTACATGTTATTTAGAAGTAGGACAAGTAGGAATGAATGTTTAAGATGTCCAGACAGGGAAAATGCTGTCAAAGCCCTTTTTCTTGTGACAAGGTTAGCTGTCCCATAGGAAAACATTGGATTAAATTATAATACCTTGTAATGATCATTTCAGGTTGGAAGTGGCTAAAAACTTTGGGCTCGATTGACAAAGGCAAACTGAGACAAAACTCTAACTTTACAACTTTTGGTATTCACAGAGGTCATTTACGAGTCGTATCTTTACGTCCGCAGGCAGGCCGGAATCTCCGCACCCTGGCCGTACTCTCCGGCTCCAGCTGTACTCTCCGGCTCCAGCCGTACTCTCCGGCTCCAGCCTTCCTCTCCGGCTCGGGCCGGATGAAGTGTAATCAATAGGCCGCAATACAATTTTTTACAAAAAGGAACATTAGGAATGTCTGACAAAGGGTAGAGGTGGTCATGAAAATCAGTTTGAGCAGGGAAAAGGGTGTGGCCGGACACTACATCATATCCTAGAAAAGTGTGCTCCTTTGCATCATGGTACATGCAGTCCATGATTTGCGCTCCCCTCACTGTTGAGCAGTCCATGATTTGCTCTCCTCTCAGTGTTGACTGTAGTGTAACACTACAGTCCACACTGAGGGGAGCGTAAATCATGGACTGCATGTACCATGATGCAAAAGAGCAAACATTTCTGGGATATGATGTACACATTACCACAAAGTTAAGCCTGCATGTTTAGTGCCATAGCTACAAATCCCAGTGAATCATAGGGTAGGGTGCACACAGCTATGGGCCCGATTCTGATCTCGGTTGGAAGGGCTCCGAATCGGATTTGGTTTTACCTAAACCGATCCAGATCCCTTGTTTCCGACCGACTCGTTCCCAATTCCGAACGACCAAGTACGATGCCTGGAAACCCTTAGCGCTGACCGAATTGTTTCCGGAAGGCATACGGAGAGATAGAGCCTTCCGGAGCTGAATCGTACAGCTCTATGGAGTAGGGTTTCCATGCGAGCAAGAACGATGAACGATTCCATGCGAGCAAGTACAATGAATGATTCGGACAGCGTCTACGAGTCGTTGTGCCCGGATCGAAAAGGCTGCCGGAATCGGTCTTTGGGGGCCCATAGCAAGTCCCCCTACACCTGGGGCCCTCCGAATCATGCCCATGGGGGCAGTGGCGTAGCTAGGGGGGGCGATGGGAGTGGACCGCCCCAGGCGGCACGAGTTTTGAGGCGGCAGCCGGCTCCCCTTCCCCCCGCTCTTACCTGCGGCCATTGCGGCCGCAAGAATCGGCCGCTACCACCCCCCCCTTCAATCATTTTGCCGAGGGCGGCAAACGCAAGGGCCGCCACGGGCAGCCTAAGGCCTAGCTATGCCCCTGCATGGGGGTACCCATGGGTCCCCCCTTTCAGACCATGCACAGTGTGGCAGGCACCAAGGGGTGCCCGCCACAGGGTGCACGATTTTCCCCAGTCACCCCTCTCTTCAATGTGAGCCTGTGTACGCGTTCGGTACACAGGCTCCCATTGAAGTCAATGGGAGTCCGACCGAATCGTATCCGGATGCATTCAAGCGCATCGTACTAGTTCGGTCGGACTCCCCTGACACCAGTCGTACGGAAAGCATTCCGGACACGAGTTGTTCGGTTTGCTTTCCAACCGAGATCGGAATCGTGGCCTATGTCTGAACTGGTTACTTCAGAAGAGGCTGAAGGAACACCATGGGAAAATGGAGCCCTATTCTTCAACCAATCTTTCGGGGTTCAGGCAGCTCTGGATCTTCAGGGCTCCCAGTCTGAGGCTTGCCCTCAGACTGGGAATGGGGGTAAAGCCCATTAGCACAGCAGGGGACCGGTAAGCTGGCAGGACAGAATGCTCCACTTGTGGGTCTGTAAGGGCATCAATAGCCCACAAAGAGTGCATTCTGATTGGCTGGCCATCTCCCAGCATATCATCTAAGTTGCTGATCCATGTTATTTTCTCATGGCACAGGAAAACAAATCGGTGATGTTAAAGTAGACAAAGTACAATGCAAATCAACTGCTTCAACTTCCCTGTTGCCAGTGTCGGTTCATTCAAAGACAAATGTGCAGAGCATGTCCTCTTCCATCGAGGCAGGAGTGGTAGTGACAGAACAGAAGGAAATGGAGACAGAAACATTGTTAATTTGTTGAGAGGAGCTGGAAAAAGTTAGAAGGATTTGTCAGTGTGCTTGGGCACCTCAGGCAACACATAGGAGGAGGAGGGTTCCCTAAAGTGATCCCAGCATCCCTTCATAGTCTAGAGCTATGGACTCATCCTACCCAGCTGTAATTAAAGGATAAGCAGATATGAATGAGGCTGAAAATGGGGTGGATTAAAAACTTCAGCAGCTGGGCAAGTGCCCTTATATTTAAGAAACAAGCAGGGACCGAAAGACTTGGGATCTGATATAGAGTTTGGGCGGTGGAGTACAGTCTATCAGGATGGCAGAGGGCATTACCTCTGCCACCCTGACATATACTGCCTACCAGATTTAGGGGTCGATTCCGATCTCGGCCGGTAGGGCACCGAATCGGATTCGGCTTAACCGGATCCGATTCGGAGCCCTATTTCCCGACCGAGTCGTACGTGCGTCCGGGCAAGCGAGTACGATGCGTGCGCTCGCGAAATCGCCGACCGACTCGTTCGCAGAACCCGACCGCTCCGACCGACTGGCTTGGACATGACTCGCACCGCGCAATGGAGACGTTCCCCGGCCGGGTAAGTACGATGCGCGCCTCGAACAGTCCGACCGACTCGCGCAGTCCGGCTCCAAAGAGCAGTCGGAGCCGCACTTTGGGAGTCCGTGTCGGACCCCCCTGTACGCGTAGCCGCGCGAGTCGCACACAGGGGGGACCCATGGGTCCCCCTACCTGTGCATGTACGGCGCGAGTCGCTCGCCGCGTACCCGCTGTAGGGGCGCCCTTGTTCGCCTCGCACCCATTGAGTCAATGGGAGCCCGCGTACGCGTTGTACAACCGGCTCCCATTGACTTCAATGGAGTCCGACCGACTCGAGTCCGATAGCATACGGATGCATCGTACTCGCTCGGTCGGGCTGCCAGGGTCCGATTCGGTCGGAGATCTCTCCGGGTCCGGCTCGGTCGGAGAGATTTCCGTCCCAGATCAGAATCGGCCCCTTAGAGGTGACCACTAGCCCTGCGGTCATCTCTGTACATTAAAAGGAACCAGAGTGATGGTGGCTCCTTTTAATGGATGAAAAGTATGGTTGACGTTCACAGCTGGTTTTGTCGGCTGTTCACCAAACTTTTAACTTTTTTTTCTCAAAAATAATCTCCTAAATTGGAAGTTTGTTTAAAAAAAAAAAAAAAAAAATGACCCCCACACCCTGGGAGTTGTGTCTCAGGATCTGGGGTTCATTATATATCACCACAGTTTTCCTAGTGGTGATGGACAGGGAAAGACTACATTACGTTGGGTGCAGAGACAGAATATCAACATCGAAATATCGATTTGCATGAATATCGAGTCAAGAATATCGAGGTAAGCTTTTTCATTGTTTAAAATATCAATTTTTGTGTAATGTAGAAATATCGATGGTGTAAATATGGATGGCAAATATATTGTTGTAAATAATATCGACTGTATTTTTTTTGGTTTTGTTTAATGTTGTTTTTTTATTAATTATTTGGTAGTAGTTATTTTATATTTTTTATTTTTTTTGTGTGAAAATGTTTATTTTTATTGTATTTGAATTTATTTTTAGGAGCGGGATGTTGAGTTTATAGGGGATAAGGGTGGGGAGTAATTTAAAAATATTTGTTTAAAATGTTAAATCAATTTTAAATTTTGTAAAATTTTAGGAGCGGGATGTTGGGTTTTTAGGGGGTAAGGGTGGGGAGTAATTTATAAATATTTGTTTAAAATTTTAAATAATTTTTTAACTTTTGTAAAATTCTAGGAGCAGGATGTTGGGTTTATAGGGGATAAGGGTGGGGAGTAATTTAAGAATGTTGGTTAAAAATACATTTTAATAACAAAATTATTGAGTAATATAAATAATTTAGAAAAAAATTAAATTTAAAACAAATGAATTTATTTTGGGTGGTAATATTTTGATGTAAATTGTGTAAAATATTTTATAAATATTTTTTAATTAAAAAAATAATTACCTAAATATATGATTGGTTTATTATTTTTAATTTCTTTTTACATAATTTTTTATTGCTTTTGTTTAATATTTTTTTAAAGTTTCAATTACAAATTTTAAAATGTGGTTAATTTTGAATTTTAAAATGTTTAAATGTTAATTGTGATTTAGAACTTAGGGGCCTATTAGGATGACGGGCGGATCGCCACTCCCGGGCCGGTGGTGGCCACCGCCGGCACGGCGGTGGCGATCCACCCGCCATCAAACTCAATTCGTCCCACCGCCAGATTTGGATGGCGGTGGGAACAGGAATGTGTCCGCAGCAGACGCAAAGACTGTCTGCCGCCAGCATTCGTCCCGATTGCCTGGCGGACGGCCCAGGGAGCCCAAAATGGTGGCGGTGCCTAGCAGGCACTGTCCACCAGATCAGGATGCAGACAAACACCGGTCTTTTCATGGCGGCGATGCCGCCATGGAAAGGCATATGGTGTTTAGCATCGAGGCCCGTTGCGGGCCACCGGGGGGTGGGGGGCTGCACTTGGGGGGTACCTATGGTACCCCCCTACATTGCCATGCCCAAGGTGGCAGGCACTGCGCGTTGCCTGCCACGTTGGGAATGGCAATGCACAACGTGCCTCTTTAATATTGCGGCGGGTGCTGCCTACAGCACCGTCCGCCGCAATGTTGAAGATGCCAATGCGACCGCCAGGGTGGCGGTCGCATCCTAATTAGTAGTGTGGGACCGCCGCACCGTTGGCGGACGGTCCCAGCACCGCTAGGGAGGCGGGCGGACGAATGTCCGCCCGCCATCCTAATAAGCCCCATAATATTTATATATTTTTATTTTTGGCTTAAGGGGTGTCTCAAATTTGTAATAATAAGTTTTTTAAGAATTGTATGTTTTAATCATTTACTTTTGTAAAAAAATGTATTACATTTTTTGGGGGGCAAATTATAAAGAAATTGTGTTTGTTTTAATTTTGATAAAAAATGTAAATTTCTTTAAAAATTTGGTTTTTTTAGAGATGTGAAATATTTTATATTTTTACATATTGGTCATTTTTACAATATGTAGCATTTTCCTTTAGTTTTTTGTTTTGGAGTTAGGAATAGTAATTTATTTGGGGTTTATTATCCAGCATTTTGTTTAAGTTTAGTTGGTTTTGGAGTTGGAATAGTAATTTATTAAGGTTTATTATCCAGCACTTTCTTTGAGTTTAGTTGGTTTTAGAGTTGGAATAGTAATTTATTATGGTTTATTATCCAGCACTTTCCCTGAGTTTAGTTGATTTTGGAGTTGGAATAGTAATTATTTGGGGTTTAGTATCCAGCACTTTCCCTGAGTTTAGTTGGTTTTTGAGTTGAAATAGTAATTTATTATGGTTTATTATCCAGCACTTTCCCTGAGTTTAGTTGGTTTTAGAGTTGGAATAGTAATTTATTATGGTTTAGTATCCAGCACTTTTCCTGAGTTTAGTTGGTTTTGGAGTTGGAATAGTAATTTCTTATGGTTTATTATCCAGCACTTTTCCTGAGTTTAGTTGGTTTTGGAGTTGGAATAGTAATTTTTTGGGGTTTATTATCCAGCACTTTCCCTGAGTTTAGTTGGTTTTGGAGTTGGAATAGTAATTTATTAAGGTTTATTATCCAGCATTTTCCCTGAGCCTCGTTGGTTTTGGAGTTAGCAATAGTACATTTTTATTCTTTATTATGTAGTTTTTTAAAGAGTTTATATGTACATTCAAATAAAAAAGGAGATGTATGTTAGTTTTTATTGTTAATTTTTTCATTTGCAAAACACATGTATTTTTTTTCTTCACAATGACATTGTTATTATTTAGTTTTGTTATACAATTTTTGACAATATTAAAAACATGATTCAGAAATTTTGATATTCTTCAGAATTTATTATAAAGTATAATATATTTTTAACATATACTTTTCATGTACATTTGCAAAATTAAAAATATATTTTTGAATACATATTTTTTCAACAGTTTTGAAAAATGATAAATTTTCTGAAGTATAGTCATGTAATAGTAAAGTAAATATAGTTTTAGTTTTTTAATTATAAACATTTTGATTTTTACTATTTATCATTTTTTATGAGAAAAAGTAAACATTTTAGTACATTTCTTTTTACATTTTTTAATACATTTTGTATAATTTTATTTTTGTTGAAAATTATATAATATGTATTTTACAAGTTTATATTTTGTACATCTTTTATTATTTAGTATATTAAATATTATGTAAATATTTAATATATTAAGGGGCCCATTACGATACCCGGCGTAAAAAAATCCGCCAGGCATGGAAGCGGCAAAAATCCGCCCGCACACACCGTCTGAACACCGACCACGCCATTACGATTACACAAACCGAAAACCGCCATCGGCGGAAAAAACACACAAAATACCGCCCGCCAACGTCCGAGTCGGAGTCAAACCGCCCGCCACGGACGGAAACACGCACGACAACACAAAACCGCCCGCCCTCACGGCCGACACACCGCACGTGAAATTACGATCGCACCGCCATGAGCGCGGAAAACCACAAATATACCGCCCGCCAGCGCAAAGAACGCCGATGAGAATCGACACGGCAGAAGCCATGGCGCCCACGTACCTGCACAGAAACCATCCGCTCACAAAACCAATAGCACACAACATGGCCAACAAGTCCACACAGCAAGGCACGCACAAATACACAAGCACAGAACACATCCCGAAAACACCCCCCCGGACAAACAAAAAATACAAAGGCCAGAACCCCAGACACAACACACCTGAAAACAACAGACCATGAGGACACACCCACATAGGTGAGTACAAAAGCAGCACTCCCACAGACCACAACCCCTTGCTACATTGCAAACCAGAGAGGAGAGGAGAGGACACAGTGACACAGCAAGGACAGCAGCACACCACAGAAACGCACACATCACTACCACCACCACCACCACCACCACCAAACACCGGCACCACAAACCCCTGCACATTACACAACACACACCGCACCAGCACCACAAACACCATGGCACCACAAAGAATGCCCAAGTACACGCCCATTGAGCTGACGGTCATGGTCGACGAGATCATCAAGGTGTACCCACAAATCTATGGGAACATGGTCCAGCACACACCACTAGCCATCAGAAACAGAATGTGGAACCGGATCGTAGACCAGGTCAATGCAGTCGGGACCCTGCCCAGGAACAGAGGTGAAATAAACAAACGTTGGAATGACGTAAAGAGCCTGGTCAAGAAGAAGGAGGGCAAAAACAGAGAGCTGGCTGCCGTCACTGGCGGAGGGAATCCCGCGCTCTTTAAGACCTTCAAAGCGTGGGAGGAGAAGGTGCGAGTCATAATACATCCGGAGATCCTCGCCGGATTAGCAGGGGGAGTGGAGGCTGGTAAGTACAAACTAATGTATACCAGCACACCGCTATGTACTCACATGCACTACCACCATGCCACAGCTCCCAGGGACAAACACCCCCATGTCCAGCACACAATACACAACACATCACACACACATGCAACAGACACCACCACACACAGCCCAAACCGAACAACTGTAACATACGTGGGGACATGTGTACACTCAGCCAGCCACGTAACCACCAACAGGTCCCCAAATATGCCAGAAGCGCCACAACGAGCACCCACCACACCCATGTGTCCGCCACAGCTGCACTAACCGACAAGTAACAGGTAAGTGGCAGGAACACAAAGTGCAGTGGGTGGGAGGGTGGACAGCCCAAGTACAACACACACCAGGCCCCAGTCCCACAGCACAGCAAGGAGGAGCATCCCCCACACCCCACAGCCACGTGTCAGCCACCGCAGTGCACAATGACAGCCGAAAGTCAGACATCACGGTCCACAGCAATCGGTGTCAGTGGGTGTCCAGCCACCCCCACGACCCACAACACCCCCCACCCCCCAGACCTGCAACATGGAGCACCCCCGCTTAGAGCCATGTGGCATCCAGTACAGTGCACGCACGAACAACTTGCAGGTGGGAAACTGGACAGGGCTGGATTACTGGAGGCATGAGGACCATAACACGACCAACACATGGGACATGTCACGTAGCAGACGAACACGCAGCACCGCCCACCGTCACGAACAAGTGAACAATGTGCACACGGACATGAACAACAGACTCACACCCCACATGACCCATCACATACATAGCAACACCCAAGGAGCCACGTCTGCATGCACAAGCCACACTGAATATAGTACCACACAGCAGCCACAGTGCAACTCATCACACACAACCGAAACACCATTGAAGTCCTGTCCATGTAGCCCCTACTGCCTGTCAACCACACACCCCACAACTACGCCTATGTAAGACAAACAACACTAGACGCAACAGAGCGGAACAACATAAATGCACACGAACACCACTGAACCCATCAAACACACAGACACACCATGCACATACAACATACCATCCATCCCATCCGTCAGCCCCAGTCTCATGAAAGGCATGTCATCCGCACAGCTGCCACACATACAGCAGTCACGCTAAGATACATGCCCATGACCAACCATGTGCCAGAAGTCAATGAAGCGCACGACACACTGTGAGCAACAACACACAACATGGGCCACACCCCCCGAGCACTGCAGTGATGCACATGGCACAGGGCAGCACGCACACCAAGGAGATGGGACAACTGCAATACGTTGGCTGGCACACAACCATCACTCACTCATAACGATGCGTCCAATGCCATGTCCAGTAATCACAACAGACAGCAAATATGCAGGCCATGTCAAGCATGCACACACCTCAAACCATGCACTGTCATGCTGCCACAACACATGTCACGTTCGGCACCCATGGCTCACAGCATGTACCCCAAAAGCATATTCCCTCCCAAATGTGAATCTGGGGCATGGCCCCCATGTTGCCATATGCGTTCCTAAGCGTTCCATTTGAACCCCAAAAGCATATCCCCTCCCAAATGCGAATCTGGGGCATGGCCCCCATGTTGCCATATGCGTTCCTAAGCGTTCCATTTGAACCCCAAAAGCATATTCCCTCCCAAATGCGAATCTGGGGCATGGCCCCCATGTTGCCATATGCGTTCCTAAGCTGTTCCATTTGAACCCCAAAAGCATATCCCCTCCCAAATGCGAATCTGGGGCATGGCCCCCATGTTGCCATATGCGTTCCTAAGCGTTCCATTTGAACCCCAAAAGCATATTCCCTCCCAAATGCGAATCTGGGGCATGGCCCCCATGTTGCCATATGCGTTCCTAAGCGTTCCATTTGAACCCCAAAAGCATATCCCCTCCCAAATGCGAATCTGGGGCATGGCCCCCATGTTGCCATATGCGTTCCTAAGCGTTCCATTTGAACCCCAAAAGCATATTCCCTCCCAAATGCGAATCTGGGGCATGGCCCCCATGTTGCCATATGCGTTCCTAAGCGTTCCATTTGAACCCCAAAAGCATATCCCCTCCCAAATGCGAATCTGGGGCATGGCCCCCATGTTGCCATATGCGTTCCTAAGCGTTCCATTTGAACCCCAAAAGCATATTCCCTCCCAAATGCGAATCTGGGGCATGGCCCCCATGTTGCCATATGCGTTCCTAAGCGTTCCATTTGAACCCCAAAAGCATATCCCCTCCCAAATGCGAATCTGGGGCATGGCCCCCATGTTGCCATATGCGTTCCTAAGCGTTCCATTTGAACCCCAAAAGCATATTCCCTCCCAAATGCGAATCTGGGGCATGGCCCCCATGTTGCCATATGCGTTCCTAAGCGTTCCATTTGAACCCCAAAAGCATATCCCCTCCCAAATGCGAATCTGGGGCATGGCCCCCATGTTGCCATATGCGTTCCTAAGCGTCCCATCTGAACACCAAAAGCAAAGTACAAACCAGACCCAGGATGGGCCAGGAGCCCGCATACACCAGAGTCACAATAAGTAGGGGCACAGCAACACACCCATCGGCATGGCCAATCCGTCCCATGCCACATGTGCACAGCACACAGTCCCATTGCCAAGCACACACAACTACAAATGCTACAGCCACACACACGCCTCCGGGAAACCCATGTACGAGATTGCACGAACTGTTAATGTCAGACGACAAATACATACTTCGCCAGGTGCAACACAATAACAAATCTCATTCTCTCCACAGGTGACGAACTGCTGGATGCTGGGGATGGAGCCAGCAGCCAGCACAGCCAGCCTACAAGCCCCCAACGAGGACACACGGATCTGGAGGATCTGTCCTCCTCTTCGGACACGGACCACCAAGCAGGCCCATCTGGTGTGGCAGGGCCCAGCCGCTCCCCAGGACCCCTCCTACCCACCAAGCCATCATCCAGGGCTGCTGAACATTCCCAGCCCCCTGCTGCCACTGTCGTTGCGGCCACACCCACGGTAATTGTGGCCACTACCACTGCCGCAACCGCCACCATCGCCGCACCGACCACCACCGCCGCCACCACCACCACGTCTTCGCTGGCACCAGCCCCAGCGCAGGTGGTGGCCCGGCCGACTGGATCCACCCTGGGAGTCACAGCGAGGACCGTGGTGAGCAATGTGGCTAGTGGGCAGGCCGGTGGCAGCAGGACTGGTAGGAGGAGCAGGGTCAGGGAAACGCCAGCCTCCCCTGGGAGCCATGCCCTGCCACAAATGGCCAGAGTCCTTGGGGCCTATGAAGAGGCCCAAGGACAATGGGTCCGGTCTGCTTCAGACACGCGTGAGGTGCTGGGGGTGCTGAGGCCCATGGACGCCCGTATGGGCCAACTCGTGGACCTCATGGGCCAGCTGGTGGTGGCGGTGAGGTCACTGCCAGGGACAGCAGCTCCCCTCCGCCACCACCTGCCGGGGCGCAGGGTGGAGCAGCAGTGTCCAGTTCCCCTGCGTCCACAGCCAGTGAGCACACCTCAACCACCAGCATGTCGCAAGCAGGCACCCCCTCGCAAACGTGGAAGGGGCCGTCCGAAGTGGAAACAGATCTCCCGGGAGGACTTCGCACGCTCCAAACGCAAGTGAGGCAGCCAGCCAGCCTCCGCCAGCCTTCCTTGACCAGCCACTGCATTGACTTGGACTACGATCCCACTCCACACAGCCATCTGGATGGCATGTGTGTGTTGGACTATGGACATAGAACCAGTGGGTACACCCTGAGCATCACGCAGCCATGACCGACAGCTCATTGTCACTGCACGCACCACTTTTGTCATCACCTTACACACAATCACATGTCACAGTTTGTAATAAATGCACCTTTTTCACTAACTGCTGTTTGTGCCCTGTGTTTTATTTGTACGGAATACAACGGCCACCTTGGGCGGAAAGGCACCTGATGCGTGGGCCTGTAGGGACCTAGGGGTGGGAGACAGAACAGGAGCACATTCAATGAGTGTGTCACACACCCATCACACAGTACATGTCAACAACTACAAGCAATGTACACACATCGCACAGAGCAATAGGGCACAATGCCACAGCCACCAACAGTGGCATACTACCCTGGCCATGGAGCGTTGACACACAGCACGCAGTGAACAAACGGCCACCCTGACACAGCACACACACACCTGCACAGATACAGCCACATCAGCCGTCGTACATGGACACTCACCGTCAAGTGAAGTAGCGGGCGATGAGCTGCTGCCGCACATTACCAGCTTCCTCCTCTCCGCTGTCCTCCTCACTCGAGCTGTCCTGGTCTGCGGGCTGGGGCCCTGGTTGATCTCCGTCATCACGATGAGGGGGATCTGCTTCCGAATGGCCAGATTGTGCAGCATGCAGCACGCCACCACTATCCGGCACACCTTCTGTGGGGAGTACGCCAGCGCACCCTCGGTGCGGTCCAGGCACCTGAACCTGGACTTGAGGAGGCCAAAGGTACGCTCGACCACACGTCTGGTCCTCCCATGTGCCTCATTGTAGCGATCGTCTGCTGGGGTGCGAGGATTCCTCAATGGACTGAGCAGCCATGCCCCATTCGGGTACGCAGAGTCACCTGGGTGTGAGGGACACAGAGAACCGTTGCAATTCCAACTGGACAGGGGACAGCATCGCACAACCAGCACGCTACACCACTCCACATACTCACCGACAATACAGGCACGATCCTGTTGCATATTGGACATCAGTCGTGGCAAGATGCTGTTGCGCATTATGTGTGCGTCATGGGCCGAGCCTGGGAACTTTGCACACACGTGGGTGATCACCATGTCCGCAAGGCACACCACTTGCACATTCAGGGAGTGCGTGTGCTTCCTGTTGCGGTACAGGTGCTCAGTGGCCTGTGGTGGAACAAGGCCGACATGTGTGCAGTCAATGGCTCCAACGACGTGTGGGATTCTGCCAAGGGCATAGAATGCACCCTTCACTGCCGCCAATTCACGAGCCCTGGGGAAGCGGATGTACCTGTTTCGGTACAGCATCATGGCTGCCAGTACATCCCTCAGCACCTTGCTGAACATGGGCTGGGACATCCCTCCTCCAATGCCCACTGTGTGCTGGAATGACCCAGTGGCGAAGAAATGCATGGCGGCCATCACCTTAGCCGTGGGGGTGACAGCAGTCGGATACACCCTGCGGGGACGGAGATGGGGTTCTAACATGGCACACAGTCGATGCAGGGTTGGCCTGTCCAGCCGAAACTTCCTAATAACCTCTGTATCGTCCATGTCCGCCAGCAATTGGTATGGGCGGTCAATGTTCGGTCTCCGCCTAGGGACAATGGCAGAGGACACATGTCAAAGCAACACGACACATAGCAATTTCGCATACACATCACTGACATGACTGAGCAAGCACATGAGCCACAGCCCAGCTGTCAAGCTGGGACGGCACGGCCACAATACACTTACACAGGTCTCCCAACAATGGCAATGGCTAGTGATACAAACCACTGCCATGTGCATGCACATGGGGATCTAGGCCCCAATGACTTGCGGGGCGTGCTGATGGGGACTGACTGCATATCCGTCAAGCGGCAACGCCACGGCAACATGAATGTCTGCTGAGCATGGAACTGCTTCCGCGGCTGGATGAGTATGGCACACGACGACGACGATGTGGGCACAGGCTGAGCAGCCAAAACAAGTGGGACCTGTGGCACGAGGGGATATGAGACAGTAGTAGGTGTCAGCACTGCACCCTATGTACAGCACTGTACGGATCACACCTCCCGAAACATTGACAGGTGTCCACATTGACAGCCCCATGCCAAGACGGCTGTGTGCTTGCAGTCACACGTCACAGGTGCGGGCTTACATTCCGGACATGGGGGGTAGTTGGATTGGCGACTAGTTGCAGTACACACGGGACACGTCTCTTCCTTTCCACATCTGGGTCATCCCTTGTACTAACTGACAGTGATACAGTCATCTTCGCCCCAGCCCTCATGTCCTCCCCTCGCTCCCCCAATATGCATGCTCACCTGCGAGGCTAGCGCTTGCACAGGCAGCCCCAAGCTCGCACCAGAGAGGGCAAGGAGTGTATGTGTGGGTCCAGTTGCACGAGTGGGCTGTCTCAGGGTATGATGTGTTGCGGGACGCCGTCCACCTGCGTGGTGCCCCAAATGGAGACCCGGCCTGCATGGACTATGCATCACAGTCTTCGCCTTCCGGATCCGCCACCTGCGACACCCAGTGGCTGTGGCTGCCCTTGCGGCCATGCCGCGTCCGTCTGTGACTGATGGCCCACACATTCACTCTTTGGCCTCTCTGGGGAGGGCTCGGGGGTGGTGGCGCACGCGCTTGCACTTAGTCGCAATGGCATGTGGCGTGGTTGGTATGATGGGCAATGGATGGGATGGTGCGAGCCACCTCCCGTGACGTCAGTGCTGCTCGTGCTGTGGTGCGTCCCCCTACACTTCCATTTGACTTGTGCCATGCTAGACGTTGAGGTTCTATTGCCTGCGTGATATGACCAGGAGGAGCGCGAGGAGACCTCTCACACACCATGCTCCACTGCCATCCCGTGCCCTGTATCGCCTGTGCGGATTGACTATGTTGGGGTTACACCTGGTCGACTGGGGCTGTGTGTGCCTTGTCAAGGGGCATGGCGGGCGCACAACAGGATCCAGCTTGTCCACAGAGGGTGGGCTGAGGTGCGCCTGGTACCGCTTTGTACGTGTGCCCGGCTGCTGTGCACACACGTGTTCACTCCCCCGACAGGTGTCCTCTCACAATGCCCAGGGAAGCGGTGGTGTACTGTTCATGACCCCTCCCAACACGGCGTGCTCCAACTTGGCATGTGCGCATCTACCCGTCGCACCCACCCACCTGAGCACTGCGTCCATACGACTTCACACGACACATGTGTGTCTTCCACAGTAGTGCTACTCATTTGCGTTGACATCCAATACCAGTGGACTACATGGTCATGTCACGACTGCCGTGTACTTCACATACTCTCATCCTCTCTCATTCATACTTGTGAAATGAGTCAGCGGAGACAGTTTTGGTTTCAAACATTATATTGAGTCTTCTGTCCTCTGTGATGCAGTATAGTGGACACTACTGGCAGCGGAATACATGTTGAGGATATACTGAGCATGATTGCAAATGGGATAGGGTGTGGGGTTACATGTGATTGGCTGTTGCATGTGGGATGTGGGCTTCAGAGTGACATCTGCTTGGCCAAGGCTGTGCTAATGTACATTTACGTATTGCTGCGGAGCTGCGGACTTTGACACAGACGGTATACATGTAGCCTACCCGACCGCTTGGCATCATGGGCACAGTCCATCTCAGTTCCATGTGACAGGTTTGCTGCGGTTGTTCCTCATGCACGCGTGCATGTGAGATGACATCAGGGCATGTGCTTGCGTGCATGCAGCGGCGTGCCACTTGTTGTTGCACTGTGGTGGTTACTGGACATGTCACAGTCACTGGGGTCGTGTTGTTGTTGTATGCACTTGTCGTCCATGCAAAGGTCCTGGTATGGGATTCCCGGGGCAGGGGTGGGAGGGGTGCAGCACCCACAGACTCCAGGCGACCTATTCATGTCCACTGAGCGGTGTGTGTGTCCATGTGCGCTGGATCCATGTCGTGTCCTGGTTGTTCGTGCAGTTCCGTCCATGTGGGTGCGATACACAGAGCCCATGCCACTGCCTCCCACGATGCATGCGGTGTTCCTGGATGTGATGGGGAACAGTGTGCATGTCCCGGTCATATCCGATGTCATGGCGATGTCGTTGATGGTGTGGTTACAGTTGCTGGTCGTTTGGTATGGCTGTTGTGGTGGTGACTGGCCAGTCCGTGCGGAAGCTAAGCATGGGTGCGGGGTTGGACATCATAGGTCACTCGGGGAACCTGCGTTGTGGTCCGACGAATTTACAGGTTGTCAGGTATGCGATGCCGTCCAGCAGGGCTTCCATGTCATTGGTGGTGTACATGTTTGCCAGCCAATGTAGCGGATGGTGGCTGTCAAGGTGTTGTTCGTAAGTTGTCCCTTGGAGGACCATGATGGGGCATGCTGGGTGACATTCGATGTAGCTGTTCTCGATGATCCGTCGTGTGGAGGCACAGTGGTCCCATTTCAGTGCGGGTGCGATGTTGGCCACATACGCCATGCCCCCATAGGCAGAGCAGGCCCTGTCGTGTGCGTCCAGAGGGAGGAGTAGTGGTAGCAGGTCCGCCTTCAGACATGCCGGGTTGGAGAGGCATATCTCCACGGGATGCTGGTAGGGACACCTCCGACAGTAGAAGACGGGCATGACGCAGCTGAACAATGTGATGCGGTAAGTCAGTCGGTAACTTACGTTCAGCAGGGACAGGAGATCGCATCCCAATGTATGGAACAGGTTGGTTTTGTACAGCTTGAGCTGTTCGGCGTAGTTGGGTAGGTGTGTTGCGGTTGCCATTTCGCAGCGGTGCGTTGTGGTGGCGTGCTCCGGCGTGCTCCGGCTGTGTGTGCAGTCTGCAATGTGCACGCTCCGAGGTTGCTGTGAGCTCTGTGTAGTCGTAGGGAGACAGGACTTGTGTTCTGTTGGCTTGTTTGGAGGACACGGGCCCTCTTCCCACATGCTTCTCAGACAGTTCAAGGTCAGTGATGTGTGACTCCTTCCAATTAACTTGCATGTGGCCGACATGGGGGAGTGTTTTCTTCTTTCTTCCCCGTCCGTTGTGTGCTTCTGTGATATGCGCTATCTGCCCTGTGGTCGGTCTCCTCGGCATGCCTGTGTTGGTCTATTCTTGGACAATGGCTGTATTCACCGGCTTCTGTCGTAGGGCTGTGGTTTCGGAGTTGGAATGGAAGGTCATTCAGTGCTGTCTGCTCTCCCTTGTGTGGGCGGCAGGCTGCCTTTCCGCTCTGCGTTGGGCCTTGTGTGTGAATGTTATTCTTGGGCCACCTGTTGTCGGTCCCCGGGCTCTTTGGTGTTCCGTTTTATATGTCTTGTTCATATGTGCAGGGTGGTATGGGTGTTTCAGTGTGGTACTGGCGTTCCTCTTCCCGAAGGGGCCCTGCTTCTCCTAGTTGGTGTTGCCGCCGCTGTGTGCTACGCCATGTTTGTTACACTGGGGTGTGTCCTGCTGTTGCGTGTCTTCACTGACATGTGTGCGTCGGTTGTGTGGCGTTGGGTGTTGTCCGTGAATTGGGCGTTGGGGACATGTCTGTGGCAGGCCTGTCACGTGTCATGTGCGTTCGGGGTGGGGCTGATGTGTGTGCTGCTTGGTTGTGTCCCTGTGTCTGTGTGCGACGCATGCATGGCGCTGCGGTTGGCCTCTGCGTTGTGCGCATGTGTGGCGGCGTCATCGGCGCTTTGGGGCCGTGACGGGGTGGTTGGTTCCTAGTCCCAGGTGGTGTGTACACATGTGTTACGCGATGTTACGATTTGGCCTGTGTGTCATATGTGGATGCAATGGTGGATGTGTAGTGTACACGCGCTGGTGGGGGTTGTCCGCTTTTTCCGCCCTTGCACTGTGTGCGCTGTTTGCGTGCACTTGTTGTGTGTGTGCCTACCTGCGTCTCCGCGGTACGTTGCGTCCTTGGTGGTGCATCAGCAGGAGCATGGGGAGGGCCTGCAGTGCTGGATTCATGCTCGGGGAGCCGCTTCTTCGTTGTCCGTGCTCGGCATCCGTGTTACCGCTTCGGTTTGTCGTACGGTATCTCTTGGCCGTGGGAGCCGTTTGTTTGCGGCATCGTAATTTATGCGCCGGGCGGGACGTGTTTCGTCGGACGGTGTGTGTCAGTTGTGCTGCGCCGCTACGTGAACGGGCGCACTTTGATGGCGGACGGTGTTGCTGGCTTGCCGGCGGTGTTTAGCCTACTTTTCGCATCGTAATTGGGCGGGCGTGTGGACTGCTGCGTGCCGGCGGTAACTGGTGGTTTTTGCATCCGCCAGCACGGCGGTGTTGCTTCCGCCCGCCATCGTAATGGGCCCCTAAATAATTTACATTTATTTACAAATATATTTTTGTATTATATATTTTTTTATAAAACTTTGTTATATTGGTTGCACATTTACAGTAGTCTTATTGTAATTTTATATTTTGAAGGTAAGTACATGAAACAAACATACATTTTATATATATTAAATATTATATTTTTTGTTTTTTGATAATATAATATTTAATGTATATGTTACAATTTTCTGTACATTTATTGAACATTTGTAATTTATTTTACAAGAAATACAAATACACATTTAATTTTGGGGATTTTTTTATTATTTCTCCATTCTTGTCTATGGGGAGTCAGTCTTTTTTTCATTTTTATTACGTGGCCATTTTTTTCTTTTTTCTCACTTTTCTGTCCATCTGTTTCATTTTTAAGTCATTTTGCAAGACGGAACCTCGCGTTTGGGAGCTGTGTTTCGTCGGTTAAGGTAAGTTTGATTTATTTTACTTTTAAGGTACTTTTAGGGTAGGGGCGAGGTAGTAGTAGTGTAGTTAGATTTGTTAGTCGTTAATTGTTCGTTTTTGGTGTAGTTAGGTGTTGTTTTGGTAGTTTAGTGTTTTATGTGTTTGACGTAGTGTTAGAAGTAGAGTGTTATGTAGTGTTAGTTGTGTGTTGTTTAATTATGTTATGTTGTATTTAATGTTGATATTAATGTTTGTGGGTTTGTACATGTTATTGTGGGAGGGTGTTCTTTTTTTTCTTTACAGGTTTTCCGATTCATGGATGGATGGTGCTGACGACGCCTTTATTTAAAAAAAAAAGGAACATGTATTTTGTTTCTTTGAAACAAGTTAATTTTTTACATTTCCTTTTATTTTTTTCGGGTTTCTTGGAGCGTTTTTTTTTTTTAAAGCTAATTTGAGGGTTTTTGAGGGTTTCATTATTGAGAGTATTGCGTTGGAGCCTTTTTTCATCAGTTCTATTTTTGCGTTTTTTTTAGCAAATTTTCGGGTTTTTGAGGGTTTCGTTATTGAGAGGATTGCGTTGTTGGAGTCTTTTTTCTACAGCTGTATATTTGCATATTTTTTGGGGGCTTTCTTTTCGAATGGATTCATCTTTCGATTTATCTACTATGGATTTGTTTGTTTTCGAGGACCGTCTAATGCAACATAACTGTGTTATTTTTATTATTATGGGTGGGAAATGTTTTTGGTTACATTTGGTTTGTTCGTTTCTTTTTATTTTAATAATTATATTATGTCATATATTTATATGTACGTTTTTAATTTTTAAATGACAATTATAATTATTAATTTAAAAAAGAGTAGAATTGTGTAGTTTAAATGTTTTGTGATTTTAAAATGCTTATGATGTTTAGGATTATTTTTTGTTTATAGTATCGATTTAGCAATTAGGTCTAGGTATTCTAGCCCTTTGGTGTTTGGAAATAGTCGAGTTTTATGTTGTAGGTATTCATACATTGTTTTTGTTTGTTTACTGAGTTTAGGGCCGATTTTAGTTAGGTATTGCTCTAGCCTTAGCTCTTGATAGCTCTGTTATTTTTTATGGCTTCTATTAGTTTGTGTAAGGTTGGTTGTCCTCTTCCTTTTGTGGCTTTGAAGGCATTGTGCCATCCTTCCACCGCATTGTTAGTTTTAGCTTTTTGATCCAGAGTGCTATCATAGACGTTCTACCAGGGGATTTGGAACTTTGGTTGTCTACGGTGCCTTGACCTATGTAGCCATCCCACCCAAGTGTCTTCAAAGTAGTCTAGGAAGGGAGTTAGTTTTGTTTCGTTTGCTTGGTAGAAAGGGCTTTCAAGAAGTATGTTATAGTGGTTGGCTACTTCAGTTGTTGGTACATAGGCCAGGGCTATTAATTTTTTTTATTTGACAGGCATAGTTGCTATTGGCGGCATAATCTATACTTTGAGTAGATATTTGGAGGTGTCTCCAGATACTTTGGTTGAAGTGATAATAGCAACCTTGTATTGCAGTGTGTGAGTATATTTTTAAAATTGACTGAATCATTGCTTGTTCAAAGTCAATGATTATTTTTTGTGGAAAGTAGTTGTCTGTGTGTTTTATTATTGTAAGGAGCTCTATGTAGGTGGTATTTTGCTTATTAGGGAGTAGTGCATACATGAAGGGGATGTTAGTGTCTTCATGTTCGCTGTGGATGGTATATAGTTGGTAAAAGGTTTGGGGCAAACTTTGAATGTGCCATCCATCATCCACGTTTCGCAGTTTTTTAGTTTCTGTATGTTGTTGTTGGTGGCAAAGATGATAATTCGTTTTTCATGATTGTTATTGTCATGAAGAATGAATTTCTCATCTTTATGGGTGACAGTGTATTCCGGTAAGATTTCTATTCCTGCAAAAGTTTGGGGGGTGGGTCGTGTTTGAGCAGTAGCTCTTTTAGGGGCTCACTATGATGGCGGAAGGACCGCCACCGCCGGGCCGGCGGTGGCGGTCCTTCCGCCATCATACAGAAAATTCCCACCGCCAAATTAGGATGGCGGTGGGAATCACAATGGTTCCGCGGCGGATGGAAAGTCCGCCGTAAGTTCCGTAAGGCGGTCCTTTTCCGGCTGCCTTGCGGAACCCGGAACCAGGGCAACATTGCGGCAGTACCGTGCAGGCACCGCCGTAGGGATTACGGTATACCTTTCCGCCTGTCTTTTTGCGGCGGATATCCCGCCACAAAAAGACAGGCGGGGACTGGCTTTGGGGGCCCGTTGCGGGCCACCTCTCTGTGGGGGGGGTGGACAGCATGCACCAAGAAGCAGGCACCGTGTGGTGCCTGCCACGTGGTGCAGGGAAATGCGGTGCATGCACCTTTATCATTGCGGACGGTGCTGCAGCCAGCAGCACCGCCCGCAATGATAAAGGTCCAGGAAGCGCCTGCCAGTATGGCGGGCGCATCCTAATAGCAGTGGTGGGACCGCCGCATGTCTGGCGGGCGGTCCCAAACACCGCTATGGTGGCAGGCGGACCAAGTCCGCCCGCCATCATAATGAGCCCCTTAGTTCTGGCTATTAATCTTTTTAGAGTAGGGATGGATGGTAGTTGTCCTGTGACATGTTCAGGGACCCTAGTTAATAAGTTTTTTAGTATTTGGGTACTAGTCTGTTGGGAGCTGGTGCTTGCTTCTCTGATTGTTTCCTGAGCATCTCTGACCTCGATTTCTGTCACATTGGGGGGATGGTTGTGTTCCCTGACATTAACTACATTTGGAGTAGTATTTACTGCATTTCCAATGGGTTTTGTTTCCAGTTATTTTTTCTTGCGTATGTGTAGCCCATGTAGCATATAAGTAGTTTTCACTTTTGTGATGAATTTTGCTCCGTCTGCGATTTGTTTTGTCTATCTGTGAATATATGTATATATATATTCATTAATTATAAGGTCTTTAATAGTAAACATGTTTCTATAATTCTTATATTTGAAAATAAACGTACATTTGTCTTGCTTTAATTTTCTTGTTGGATATTTTATTGATGGTCGTGGTTCATTCACTGGTTTCTTTTTTTCTGTTGGTTTAAAAGCAAAAAAATTTTTTTTAAAGTGTTACATTTAATTTGATTATTTTGTTTATTTCGTTTCAATTTTTATAAAAAAATACTTACTATTTTTAGTTGATGAAGTTTATTTTGTTGATGTTGTATGTTGAAGTCTGTAGAAGCTGTAAAGAGAAAAGTATTTGTTAGTTATATTTTGCTTTTTTATTTAATTTATTGTTTTTTATTAGTTTGCTCTATTTGTTGGTTATTTAATCTACTTACTTAGGGGCCTATTAGGATTGCGGGCGGACTTTAGTCCGCCCGCCACCCTAGCGGTAACGGGACTGGCCGCCAGACATGCGGCGGTCCCGCCACCCTAATCACGATGTGACCACCACCGCGGCGGTCGCATCTGGCGTTTTAACATTGCGGCGGGTGCTGCAGGCTGCAGCACCCTCCGCAATGGTGAAATGCCATGTTGTGCATTTCCATTTCCACCGCGCGGTGCCTGCCACGTTGTGCATGGACATGCAGGGGGGTACCATGGGTACCCGCCAAGTGTACCCTGCCATCCCCCCGCCCCGCTACACCCCGGGGGCCCGCAACGGGCCCCCAAAGCTAATCTCTGCATCGCCGCCATGGAAAGGCCCTGGAAGTCAACCATCATAATATGGATGGCGGTGCCTGCTAGGCACCGCCACCATATTAGCGGCCAAGTCCGCCTGGCCGGCAATCGGAACGATTGCCGACCGGCGGAAAAGCGGCAGACACCGCCGCGATACCCCCCGCCATCATAATATGGCGGGGGGTATTACTTGTTACGATGGCGTAACGGTCACCACCGCCGGCTTGGCTGAACGTTACGACATCGTAATGACCCCCATAGTTTTATATTTTTGTTTAATGTTGATTTTGTCCTTGTTTTCGAAGTTAATCCTTGTTTTGAGTTTTTTAGGTGGAATTTTAGTGAAGCGTAGTCTGTGAAACATAAAAGAAAACGTTATAGTTTTAGTTAATTTCATTATTTCGATTATTTTGACTCTATTTTTATTTTGTTATAAAAAAATATACTTACTTTTTTATTTGATGAAGTTTCTTTTGTTGATTTTGTGGTTTTGTTGACTTCTGTAGCAGCTGTTAAAAGAAAAGTATTTGTTAGCTATGTTTTGCTTTTTTATTAAATTTATTAGTTTTAAATCCTTTACTTTATTTGTTGGTTAAGTCATATACTTACTTTCTTATATATTTTTTTTAATGTTGATTTTGTTGGTGTTGTGGATGTAAATCTTTGTGTTGAATTTTCTAGGTGGATTTTTAGTGAAGTTTAATCTGTGACATATAAAGGAAAACATGTTATATTTTTTTTTAAATCTAATTTTATTTATTTGATTACAAAGTTTTGTTCTTACCTTTAATGAGAGATTTTCAGAATAGTTGTTTGTGTAGTTCTTTTTCGTTCTGTTTTCAGTCTTGTAAAGGTTCGTTCCTTCTCTGTGTTTGCCCGTTATACGGTACATTTTGTGTTAATTAATTGATTGTTTTTATAGTGTTTATTTAATTAGTTACAGTTTTCTATTGGTTTGTGTTGGTGTAGTTTAAATTTATTGGTCTAGATAGCTTTTTTGAATTTTTTAGCAGTTACCTTTTAATTTGTTTAATATTTATTATGTTTATTTAATGTTTGTTTTTATTTTGTTTAATATTGTTATTTAAATGTATATGTAGATAAATGTGATATATATATTTACATATGATTTATATTTATTTATTTTGGTAGCTGTGATATTTTTTTATGTTGTATTGTTTGTTTATTTATTTGTTTTTGGATTTTTAGTGTATTTGTTTCATTTAATTTTGTTAGTTTTGTAATTTTTTGTGTATGTTTAAAATGTTTGGAATATGTTATTTCATTATGTTATTGAAAATAGTTTATTTTTATGTTTAAATGTTATTTTCGGTATAGTTTATATGTATTTTATCGATGTTTGTGTTGTCGATATTATTTATATAGATGTTTTTGTTGTGTTTCATTTTATTTTAATGTTATCTATATTTTTGTGTTCTTTATTTTTGTTGTCGATATTTTTGTCATCGAGTAATACCCAGCCAAGTGGTGCCACCCCAGTCCTGGACTCTAGGAAGCGGGCCTGAGGGTGCTCTGCCAGCCCATCTGTGGACCCAGCAGAATCAGCGCATCTCCTCTGCTGCACAGACCACCCCCGAGCAGAACCGGTGCATTATCTCTGCTGTGTGGACTTTCCCAGTGCAAAGACTTTGCATCACCTTTCGCAGCTCCCAGCCAGATCTGAACTGCCACTGAGCAATGCATCCGCAATGCAAACCCTCACATTGCAAGCTACTCATCGACGGCAGCCTCAACAACAACTCTGCATTACAAGCCCCACAGCTTCTTCAGAACCAGCTGGCGCACAACACATCCTTGATGCAGGACTTTGCATTGTAAGCCCCTCATCGGCAGCAACCTCGACGATGACGTGGGAGCTCGTATCACAGCCGCGCAACTCCTCAGAACTGATGATGTGTGATGCATCTACAACCTGGACCTCGCATCGCCTTGGGTGCACGCTGCATCCTTGATGTGGGACTCTGCAACTCTTTGCAACCAGGATTTACAGTATTCTTGTTCTGCAGACCAAACTGGGTCCCTGTAGCCAGCCCATGCTCCCTTGTGAGCGGCCAAACTTGTGTCTTTGTCCTGGTCTAGCTTGACCAGATATCCACAGTTTTTGCTGTCGGGCTTTTTGGCATGATTTTTACTTAAATGTTTATAACTGCATATCTCCAGTTGCACTGATTGGGTTTTTGTCATTTTGGTCTTGTTTTATTCAATAACATTTACTGTATATTTCTAAATTGATGTGGGATTTTAATGTGTTGTGTTTTCACTTTATTACTGTGTGAAGTGCTGCATAAATACTTTACACGTTGCCTCTAAGTTAAGCCTGACTGCTCTGTGCCAGGTTACCGAAGGGTTGAGCACAGGTTAATTTGGGGTTCTCTAGTGACTTCTCCCATACAAGGATTGTGGTTGCTGTTTGAGTAAGATTTCACCCCCTCAATCACTAACCCAATTTCTTAGACTTATGATTTCTGATGTGGCAAAAAAAAACATGAAATTGCACAGATGTGGAGTAAGGAACTGGGTACTTTTATCATATTATGTAATCTATCATAGTCTGATTCATTAAGCATTTTACTCCTACTTAAATTATTCTAACTAATGTTTGAAAATGTTCTTCATCTGAGAAAAAGAGTTATTTGCTTCATACGTAAATGGGATACTCCAAGCAGTATTACTACTGGGCATGTATCTTTGCATATTCATCCATCCTACATTCTTGAAACATAGTTCATTCTTAGATGCTGGATGATAGTTTAGCAGTTCCCCCCCAGTGACCAGGAAAAACAATCATGAACTGATATTGCTGTTGGATATGGCTAAAAGAGGAGAAATAAAAAGACTGTGCCCATGGCAATGGAAGGACCCAACAGTAGCAAGAAGCATGTAGAGTGTCATGGATGGAAAGGACGGCATACAAGTTTCAGAAACAGCCATAAAATGTACTCTTTTTCGGCCCCTCACAATCACTTTTTGTAAATAAACTGTTTCTGTCAGTATGTATTGCGTCAAATGGAAAGAATTGTGCACTGATTTCTGTGTATTGAAATTTAAATTGTGCTACTTAAAAATAGAATGAGACATTTTCTCTAAGTTGAATTGACTTTGTACTCTTTGTGATTGAGTGTCAAGAGAGGACGAATAATATCGCTTCCACTGGGATACAATGCTTAAGGTAACATTCCTCTAAGCACCCATCAGCTCTGAAAGCAAATTGCTAGCCCTGGTGCTTCTTTTGCCATTCATTTTACAAAAGTCTTTGGATATGCTTCTGCACAGTTTGAAGAGAAGATCACATGACCGCATCTATGGGTTATAACTATATCAAATTACTGCTTGAAGAGATGTCAATATGTGAATGAGTGAGGGATGAGGTTGCCATTTCATCGCAGACACCATTTATTAGTCGTGGGCTACAACCTATCAGTCATTGTGTTACAGGCGCTGTGATTCCATTTCAACTCAGCTAAAACAAATCTATTAAAGTTCTAGATGTTAATCGTTTGTGGAATGGAAGCTGTATTGGAGTGCATTGTACCGGATGACATTGAATCATGCAGAGTGGATTAATGAGTAAGATCAGGCTCGGAGGACTAGTGGGAGGCTGGATCCTGTGGTTTTACTACCACAACATGGGCCCATTAACAAATTGTGAACAAGGAGTAGGTATCTCAAGCAATCTCACTGCCACGCCAAGACTCCAACTGAACCTTGGCAGAACCACCTAAGAACCCCAGAATTTATGTATGCTCACGAATGCCTAACATGTACCCTTTCCTACTCCCTATCCCCCACACAAAGCAATCTGACATCACCAAGTGGCACCGTGCAGTTCTTTACAAATACCAAACATGGAAAAATGTAAGGTATCAGAGATAATCACATCTGCATGTCCTTAGCTACTGAGTGCCCTTAAGTTGCACATTTGTGCCAGCTCTTATTGTACAGCTCTATGAGTAGGTATACCTGTGGTAACTAATGGTATGTAGATATCAGGGGCTGTATTACGTATGCAGTGTATTTTCCTGGTTTGCGCTGGGTGCACCTTTCAAAAGGCGCACCCAGCACTAACCAGGAAAAATGCGCTACATTATAGTGAATGCGCTGCCCCTAGGGCAGCTGCAAACTCACGCTGCCCTGGGGACAGAGCATTCAGGTGAAAAATGGAGCTGCTGCTTTGAAGCAACCCGCCTGCACTTTGAAGGGGGATTAGAGATCCTCTTGCAGGCGGGTGCAGTGAGTGACTGCACCCGCCTGCAAGAGGATGTCTGGGGGTTGCATGGAACACCCTTTCCCCTTCCAGAGGGCTGCCATCAGGGGGCGCACTGACACTGCCCCTCCTGACAGCTTCTTTGCCAGTCTGCACCCGTGTCTGTAATATGGCACGGGTGCAGTGGTAAAGGGTTTCTCTCATTTGGGGCCACATCCCCATACAAATTAGGGAATGCCATCTGATGATAGCGCTGGCGCTTTATGTGCACCAGTGTTATCGGTATTACAGAAGGGGATGCACAAGTGTCTGCCGCCCCTTCTGTAATACCAAAGGGCCACTCCGGTAATATAGCCCCAGGTATCCCTATAAATTTCCAGGGAAGCCAATATCCCTTCTAACCCGTAATCAAAAAGCAGTAGTTTATTAACTCTACTAAGCAGCCGTGGCTCAAATTCTGAAAACTTCTTTTTGTTGCCCTTCTCTATGCGATCTGAAATATTTAAAAAATCAATGACCTGGTCTTGATTTTAATCTCAATATTATGCTTTAGAAGAAAACATTAAAAGTATTCTGAAGAGCAGGGTATGCCACCACAGTTCACCAGTTCACAGACATTCCGGCCTTGATGTTTGCGGAAATGATCTCACCACTAGGACATCAGGAGGTAACAGTGGCATCATCTGTAGGGGAAGAAGGGCCCTGTCTGTAGGAAAACATGTCTCTTCTCAGCCAGGTGACTCACAACACACCAAACTCATAGAACATCCAGAGTTACTCAAAGCTGTAGTTGTGAGAGCCACTAAGTATGAGTTTCTGAGAGGTATGGATAACAAGAACGGGAAAGACGGTCTAATACGGACTAAACAAACAGTATGTTGTCAAGCACGCTTTTTCCATCTCTATTGCTTCTATAGGTGTTTTTCTAACCACGGGGGAATAAATAAACAACCAAGATTCCGAGCTCATCCGAGGCAGATTCTGAGAAGTCCATTGGTAAAGGAATTTCGGCAAAAAGCAAAGGGACACTAGGAGGCCTATACGTCTGGAAGAAAGGCGAGAATTCCGTGATTCCAGCCATAAAATTAATAGCCCCCCCATCCTAATGACTTTACAAAATCACTGACCTGCCAAGCAAAGTCGTAATATAACACTAGTCCAATCAATTAATCAATCAATCAATCAGGGAATTGTCAAGCGTGCTACTCACCCGTGAGGGACTCAAGGTGCTGGGGGAAGGACGGGGGGTAAGCAGCTCCGGTCAGTCGTCAAAGAGCCAGGTCTTGAAGGTCTTCCAGAAGATGTGCAGAGAGGGGGCGCGTCTGATGTCTATCGGTAGCTCGTTCCACGTCTTGGCTGTGATGTAGGAGAAGGCTATTCCACCTGTTCTGGCTCTACAGATGCGCGGAATTTCGGCGAGGGCGAGGTCGGCGGATCGGAGGTTTCTCTTGGGTATGTGGAAGGAGATTCTCTCATTGAGATATTGGGGTCCGGTGTTGTGGCAGCATTTGTAGGCGTGGGTGAGTGTCTTGAAGGTTACTCTCTTCTCGACAGGGAGCCAGTGGAGGTCTCGCAGGTGTTGGGTGATGTATTCTTGTCAAGGGATGCCAAGGACGAGTATGGCTGCGGTGTTCTGTATGGTCTGGAGTTTGGGGAGCAGAGACGTGTTTATTCTGGCGTAGAGGGCGTTCCCGTAGTGCAGTCTGCTGGTTATGAGTGTGTGGGTGACGGTCTTTCCTGATTCGGGAGGGGATCCATTTGAAGTTCTTGCGAAGGATGCGGAGGGTGTTGAAACAGGTGGAGGCAACGGCGTTGACCTGTCGGGTCATGGAGAGGGAGGAGTGGAGTATGATGCTGAGGTTCCGGGCATGGTCCGTGGGGGTGGGCAGGCTGGCGAGGGCAGTTGGCCACCAGGTGCTGTCCCATGCGGTGGGGGAGGGTCTGAGGACGAGGACCTCTGTCTTCTCCGAGTTGAGCTTCAGGCAGCTGCTGCTGATCCAGGATGCAACGTCCTTCATTCCTTCCTGAAAGCTGAGACTGGTGGTGATGGGATCCTTGGTGAGGGAGAGGATGAGCTGGGTGTCGTCGGCGTAGGAGACTATGTTGAGTACATGCTGTCTGACGATGGTGGCAAGGGGGGCCATGTAGATGTTGAAGAGGGTAGGGCTGAGTGACGATCCTTGAGGTACTCCGCAGTTGATCTCTGTGGGTTCGGAGAGGAAGGGTGGCAGTCTGATTCTTTGGGTTCTGCCGGTGAGGAAGGGCAGGGGTCCGTGGGTGCTCCTGAGTGGATGCCTTTCATGGTCGATTCGGTGTGTTCGGTGGAGCTTGGGGTCCAGGCAGAGATGGTGAGTTGGCTGGAGTTGTTGGAGGAGGGAGTGGGTTCGGAGTCCGGTGCCCTTTCATGGAAGTTGTCGTAGAGGGACTTGATTTTCAGATGGAAGTAGGAGCTGAGCTTGTTGCAGAGGTCCTGGGAGGGGGTGATGTCTGTGGCCTCGCTGGGGGGTTTGGTGAACTCTTGGATGATGCTGAAGAGTTCCTTCGAGTTGCTGGAGTTGGCGGTGACCTTATTCTGGATGAAGGTCCTTTTGGTTGATCTTATGAGTTGGTGGTATTCTGTCATGGTGTTCGTGTATGTGGTGCGGTCTTCTGACGTTTTTCTGTTTTGCCAATTCGTCTTGAGACATCTGCAGGTGCGTCTGGATTCTTGGAGTTTGGCGGTGAACCAGGTGGCCTTTCTGGGGCGCTGTCTGTCGGGGTTGCGAAGGGCTGCAAGTTTGTCTGCGCAGTTGGTGATCCATCTGTGTAGTTCTTTGGCTGCAAAGTTGGTGTTGGTCGAGGTGGGGGGAGCATCGCAGTTGAGCGTGGAGTTGAGGTGCTCCTCAGTGACCTTGCTTCAGTTCCTTCGTGGTGGGCGGGGCGCAGGTTTGGGGGTGGTGGGTTTGTCGACGTGGAAGTGTACACAGTGGTGGTCCGTCCAGACCGGTTGAGTGGTGTGGCTGAAGTGGATGTTGTTCCCTCCTGCCTTGGGGGTGGGGGTGTGTGACAAGCTGTTTCAGTCAGAGGTTGGCGAGGTTGTCCAGGAGGGTGGAGGAGTTGGGGTAGCTGAGGTTGACGAGGTGGAAGTTGAGGTCTCCGATGAGTATGTAGTCCATGGAGGCGATGGCGTGGGGTGCGACGAGGTTGGTGATGGTAGTGGTGAACTCTGTTCGAGGTCCGGGGGGCCTGTAGGCGAGGGTGCCATGTAGGGTGGTTCTGGGGCTGGTCTGTATCTCGAAATGGAGGTGTTCGGTGGTGGACGGGGAGTCGCTCGTGCTGGAGGTGGTGAGCCAGAGGGAGCTCTTGTGTGCGATGGCAAGTACTCCTCCTCGGCGGTTGGGGCGGTCCTTCCTCTGGATCTTGTATCCGACGGGGAGGGCTGTGGCGATGTCGGGCGGAGGTGGAGTTGGTCCAGGTTTCCATGAAGAAGGCGGCGTCAGGCGAGATGGTGTCAAGGAGGTCCCAGATCTCTACGGCATGTCTGTGCAGGGAGCGCACGTTGAGAAGGATGCACCTCAGGGCTTCGGGATGTTGGCGTTCGGCGTCGGGGCGATGGCTGTGGGGGTGCAGAGGGTGGTGAAGGTTCGGTGGCAGTGTCGGCAGGAGAACTGGCCGTGGGTGGATTTCGGTGTAGACAGATGGCAGTTGTTGTTCCTTCCGGGGTTAAGAGCGAGGAGGGTGGCTGAGTTGTAGCAGTGGGTGGTCGGAGATCCAGGGTTTCTGGCGCTGGTCGTGGTCGAGTCGCGGACGGGCGCATACGGGCTTGCCTTCGACGCGCTTTCGGTGCGTCAATGGCGTGGCCGCACAGCGGCCGCCATCAAATAGGGAAGGGGGAGGGAAGCACAGCTTGGAGGCGGGAACGGCAGGGGCCACGGGGGAGCAGCGGCAGGACAAGGGTGGTGAGAAACGTGCACGGAGGAGAAAACAAGGACACAGGCCCAAAAAGCAAATAGGCAGAAAACAGAGTCACAGACAACCAGGCACAAAATTTCAATAAATTACAATGAGAGACAGACAAAAGACAAAACGGGCACAACAACGCAGACAGACAACAGTGGAACAGCAGAAGAGCAAGGCTCTCCCACTGGACCACCAGGGATGAGGCGCAGGCAGGAGCCTGAGGATGGGGTGGGCCTGGAACACCTACCTGGGAGAGAGGTGTCTGGGGCAGCAGCAGGTGAGGCTACAGCAGAGCTGCTTGGGCAGAGAGCGGGACTCTGGCCAGGAGGTCAGAGGTCCCACTCATACACACGAGCAGCGGCCGCCATTAAATAGGGAAGGGGGAGGGAAGCACAGCTGAGAGGTGGGAACGGCAGGGGGAGGTGCCACGGGGCAGCAACGGCGGGAAAAGGGCGGCAAGAACGGGCACGGAGGGGAAAACAAGGGCACAGGCACAAAAAACGAATCAGAAGAATACAGAGTCACAGACAAACAGGCACAAAATTACAATAATTTACAATGAGAGACAGACAAAAGACACAAAGACAAAACCGGCACAACAACACAGACAGACAAACGTGGAACAGGAGAAGAGCAAGGCTCTCCCACTGGACCACCAGGGATGAGGTGCAGGCAGGATCCTGCGGGTGGCGGAGGGCCTCGAACACCTACCTGGGAGACAGATGTCTGGGGCAGCGGCAGGCGAGGCTACAGCAGAGCTGCTTGGTCTACAAGGCATGGAACAGATCAATGGTGGCTTTTGCAAATGGTGTGACAAATTCCACATAGTGGACCACATATCATGTGGGCAGGGCCGGCTTTAGTGCTGGTGGCGCCCTGTGCGACAATGTTTGGGGGCGCCCCCCAATAACCACCTCTGTTACGGATTCCCTCACTACCACCCTTTAACAGTGCCCCTCAAGTCTCCATAACTGCTCTCTCTCAGATGCCTTTAATTCGTTTTATAGAGCCGTTGCCACTCATACTAGTGTAGGGTGTCAGTGCACTTTACATCACACACACTACACAGAGACAACCAATCATAGGTGTGTAGATTAGTGCATAGGAAATGTTACATAAGAGAGGACTACAAGATACAGGCGTCACGTCATCCATTCTGGTAGACAGTATAGTCTAACAGTGCTTAGTCTGGAGAAGCACAAACTCTGAATTTGAAAATTAACACCATGGTTGGGGGCTCTTTTTAGTAATCAGAATTGATTTCTATCCAAATGAACCCTTTTTCCAACATTAGGATAATGAAAGATAAAATCATAACGCTCTTTGGTGACAGTTAATAGCTCACTGTTCTATGTTAGGATTATAATTTATAAACTGCAAGTAACAAAGGGATCTATCAGACAAAAGCAGTAACCCACTGACCTATTTGTATTATATGTGCTTGTGATCTGAAGGGTACACGTTCTTTGCTGCAGGCATATTAACCCTCTGCGCTACCTTAGTACGAATCAAAATTTCCACTAGACAAACCTCCGAGTTATCTTGACATTTATCTTGTTGCTTGTAAATTCCTGGTGGCCAGGAATGAGGCAGCAGGAGCTTTTAAAACGACACAATAGTTTCAAATACGACGCCCCACCTGAAGACAGCGCCCAGTGCGGTCGCACCGTTCGCACCGCCTTGTAGCCGGCCTTGCATGAGGGGGTTTCAGCGAATCCTGGTTTACAAAAGTAAACAAGTTTAGACTTACAAGCCTATACTTACAATGGGGGCACAAATTATAACTCCCAATATGCTTAGCACGGTTGGAGGAAAAAACAAGACCAGAGAACAAGCACCCTAATAACATGGGATGGTTGATAGCTATGATACAATGACAATTTGTTTAGCACAGATAGACTGCTAAGCACACTTCATGCTTAGTATGAATGCCTTGAATTTCACAGAGGGATTACATTACAAATGTCACTATCAAAGTCCCTGCATCCAACACGTGTTTTATCCTTCAGAAGCTTGCTACTGTTTTACTTTTTGTTGAACGGACCATTTTACATTAACTACTGCATTACTATCGAATGTGACACTTTCTATTTCAGTATTCACTGCAGTAATTTGTCAAAATATATCTACACCTTATAAGTACAGACTAAATAAAAAATATATCCCATGCACTTATTTCAGAGAATCTCTAACCTGTTTTAATCGAACATTATTTTATACTGTATTTTTCTTTGTTGTTCTTCCGATGGTGGGCAAACTATCTTGTTTGTTATTTGTCATATATTTTAAGCCTGTTATTATAACACAAGTCACCACTTGATGATGTTAAGTATAGGTTAGCTGGCATGACAGGCTTCATTGCAAGGACTCGGGTTATTTGCAACACCAAGCGTCCGTGTGTATCTTTCTCAGCCTGTGGGTCAAACCTGTCTAGGCAACAGTTACCGAATACCAGATCTGTATTAATTGTGTTCCTTTTATCTCGGGCCCTATTGATAGCCCTGAACATTTATTGCCAAAAGGACCTCTCTCAGGCCTCATCTTAGGCATGGCAAGAGGAGGCAGTAACCTCCTACTGCCACTGTGTAGGCAGTACATTTCAATATGCGATTGTGCCAGGACTCCACCACAACTCCTTCTCTGACCACGTCGCCAATGGATGTTAAAAACTGCCACCTTATTTAGAGGTGGGTGAAAAAGGCTGGCCTGTGGCAGTAGGCAGTGTGATGAGTCCGCCGAGCCCCCATCCCTCTTTGACGTGGGGAGCCCCGGACACTCCAACATGGCCGCCGGGAATACCCCAACAGGAAGTGGCGGCGACGGACTAGTCTCATCAGCTCGGAACACCGAAACCACACCCCTCGAGCCAAGAAAAGCCACAGAGAACACAGACATGGGAGAAGGCGAGCGGATATCGATGGAGGAGAGGAAGCGAGAGACGTGCGAAGCGACTGGAGAAGGCGAAGGACCAGCGGAGGACGTCGTGAGCAGCAACCGCGAGGCGGACCGCCCACAGAACCCGGGACTCGGTTTCCCGCTGATCGCGTGCGAGACCGACCGTCCGAGGAGAGAGAAGGAGGCCGGTTCTCACCACGCCACGGCCCCGGAGGGTCGTGGGTCCAGGCAAGTGGCTGGGGCGCATCCATTTACCTTAAAGGGGTGGTGGGCAGGGCTGAGGGCCACACCAAGTCCGGCACCCTGACTACCCCTCACCTAGGCACCTCACGAATAGGGACACTGGTGGTGGTGCACTTCCCTTCCCCTTTTGAATGTAGAGCAACAGGACGGTGTTCCTAAAGATTTCCTTTCTTTCTTTTCTTTGTTGTCCTGCCTATATCCCCGACTGTCGCAACCCGGACAAGACAGCCCGAGACCTTCAAGGAGCGAAGGAGGATCCCCCCCAGCAACCGAGTCGTTATCGGAAGAAGGAGGACTGAAACCCTCACATTGAACACTTATTTTGCGTGGACATAGACCCTAAATATCTAAATAAATCACCTTGCACCTAAATCAACGTCCCTGCTTCGTATCTGCCCCAACAAGGGGGCGAGTGGGCGGGTGTCCCTGTCAGGGTAGACCATCACAGTGGTGTCAGAAGTGGGATTTCGGTCCTGATACAATGACCCAACCCGTGACCATGGAGGCTATCATCACCCAACTAGCCGAAGGGCAATGACACCTGCAACTGGTCATCGAGCAACAGACCAAACAGGCGAAACACTACAGAGAGGAACTGCACACAGCACTGAAAGACCAGGCCTCCCTCCTGACCAATAACCAGCAGGTACAGGACACGGCCATTCTACGTCTGACAGACGCTATCTCTAGCGCTAGGGTACATCCCAACGTGCCGGGGACAGTCCTACAAAAGTTCCAAACTGGGGACGATCCGGACTATTTCTTTGTTAATTTCGAGCGTGTAGCTACAACCGCCTCCTGGCCCCCAGAAAGATGGGGCCAATACATAGCTCCTCTGCTTTCCGGGGAATTACAAGCCACCTACCAGGCCGCCAATCCAGCAGGGACAACCAGCTACCCCGACGTTAAGAAAGCCATCCTAGAACGGCTGGGATGCGATCAAGAATATTATCGCAGCCGGTTTAGGAAAGAGAGATGGAGCCTGGGGGACAATCCCCGAGCACTATATTTCCGCATCCGGGACCTCGGAAACCGGTGTCTACAACCCTCTATAGCCACCCCGGATGACATAACAGAGAAGATCTACCTGGAGCAATATCTCGACGCCCTCCCATATAACACCCGAGCCTGGGTCAAGCAACACCCTAACCTCTCCGTGACATTGGCAGTTGATTTGGCGTGCGCATACCACCGCTCTCCGGAGTTCAAAACCCCAACTCATCGACCCTCCGTCTCATCCCCGAAACCCCTAGCCAGAAACCCCAACCCCCAGACAGAACCCAAGGGACCCTTTCTGCCAAAGACCCCCTTAAGAGCCCCTTTCACAACCCCGATACAGGGACCACAGTGCTTTCACTGTGCCGAGTGGGGACACATAGCCCGGCACTGCCCGACACGCCACCCAGGCCCAGAACCCATGGAGGTGGGACTTACACGTGGGCGGGTACTGGTCACAGGAGACAAACCCCTCAGATACAAAATAAAGGCTTATATAAACGGGAAGGCAGTAACCGCCCTCCTGGACACGGGCTGCCACTTCACCGTCATCTCCAAAGAGCTTATCCCTGAGTCCCTGCTAGTGAAGGGAGAGTTTGTACAGGTCACATGTGTACACGGAGAGAAGAAGCTGTATCTCTTGGCCGAAGTGGTATTGGAGATCAATGGGGAGCCCCAGTTGAGGAAGGTAGGGGTTGTCCCCACGTTACCCGAGCTAGCGCTCTTAGGCACCGATTTACCTCGGTTCCACGAGTACCTCCACTCCCTGATTTCCCCTGCCTCACTAGTGGGATGGCTAGAAAGCGCACCCTTTTCAAACACCGATATAAGGGCTCCCGCTACCAAAAGAGCACAAACTAGGAGAGAAAGGAGGGAGGAAAGAGCACTATACAGCCAGTCTAAAACTGTGCTACCCGTACCTGTCCTTCTCTCCCCAGAGACTCCTCAAGAGCCACCTCAGAACTTCCATCAGGCCCAGAGGGACGACTCTACCCTGCAACATGCCTGGAGCCAAGCCCAAGATGAACAACCAGGAAAGGTAGGTCCCTATTTTACTGTCAAAAAGGGCCTTCTATACAGGCACACACTTGAGAATAACCATGGGAAGGTACAGCTACTGGTCCCTAAGGCATTTCGCGAACAGGTGCTGTCTCTGGCCCACAGTCAAACCGGGGAAGGCCACTATGGGAAGGAAAACACCCTCAAATATCTATTAGAGAAGTTTTACTGGCCGGGCGTGTATCAGGAAGTGGCCAGGTACTGCGCCTCATGTGTGCGATGCCAGCTGGTTAATAAACCCGTGTTACCCCGAGCCCCGCTCCAACCACTTCCGGTCATCGATGTCCTGTTTAGAAGAGTAGGGATGGACCTGGTAGGTCCCCTGATACCCTCTGCCAGGGGCCACCGGTTCATACTGGTCTTTGTGGACTACGCCACCCGGTATCCGGAAGCGTTTCCCTTGACGACCACTACCACAAAGACAGTAGCCCAAGCCATGGTCACTCTGTTCTCTCGTGTCGGCTTTCCCCACGAACTCCTGACGGACCAGGGTACCCCCTTCATGTCCCGGTTGATGAGACAGGTATGCGAGCTGTTAGGTATCAAACAGATCAGGACAGCGGTATACCATCCACAGACGGATGGTCTTGTGGAAAGGTACAACAAAACCATCAAAACTATGCTAAGAAAGTGCATCGACCGAGCGGGGAGGGATTGGGACCGACAGCTACCCCTGGTTCTTTTTGCGATACGATCCCATGAACAGAAGTCTACGGGGTTCTCGCCGTTTGAGCTGTTGTTTGGGAGGAGACCTCGTACCCTCCTGGACATGACGTATGAACAGTGGACTGAGGAAGAGGACGAAGCAAAACCTCTGCTACAATACAGTGCGTCCCTTAGGGATACTTTGTCCTTGCTATGGGACGAGGTACACAGGAACATGGAAAGGTCCCAGAACCAACAAAAACGGTGGTACGACAGAAACACCAAACTTAGGGAATTCGCGGTAGGTGATCAGGTACTTATCCTATTGCCTACCACCGAAAAGAAACTGCTAGCCACTTGGCAAGGCCCCTTTCCTATCCTCAGTAGAGTAACCCCTGTTACCTACAGGGTGGCCGTTCCCCACAGAAACAAGACAAGCCAAATATACCACGTTAACTTACTGAAGGCGTGGGAGGGACCGGTCCCGGCATCAGGGTGCGCGACTGCCCCTATACTCCATGTTGCCCCGAATAAACCCCTTGAAGTGACCCTAACCCCCCAGAAGACCACAGAACAACCCCAGCCTAACTGGGGACCCCAAACCACAGTAGAACAAAGAAACCAACTGAGGACCTTGTGCGCATCGTACCCGTTCGTCCTGTCCGGCGCTCCCGGAAGGACATCCCTAGTTGAGCACGACATAATCACCACCTCCCCCCCGATCAAACAACGGCCTTATCGCATCCCGGCTGCCCGGAGAGGGGCCGTAGAACAGGAGATAAAAACGATGCTAGAGGCAGACATAATCGAACCCTCACATAGCGCCTGGTCTTCTCCAATTGTGTTAGTCCCCAAACCCGATGGGAGCATACGTTTCTGCATCGACTTCCGCAGACTCAACGCGGTGTCTAAGTTCGACGCATATCCTATGCCACGGGTGGCCGAACTCATCGAGAGACTCGGGAACGCCAAGATTCTATCCACTATCGACCTCACAAAGGGGTATTGGCAAATACCACTGAAACCAGGCATCAGAGACAAAACCGCCTTTTCCACGCCCATTGGCTTGTTTCACTTCAAGGTACTGCCTTTCGGTCTCCATGGGGCCCCCGCCACTTTCCAGAGAATCATGGACTCAGTCCTCTCTTCCCACCAGTCTTATGCCATGGCCTACCTGGACGATATCGTTATCCACAGCCCCGATTGGGAGACCCATCTACAACACCTAGAGAACGTCCTGAAAACATTGCAACACGCAGGCCTTACAATGAATCCCAAGAAGACGACACTAGGGGCTGACCACATCGAGTACCTAGGGTATGATATCCGGGCTGGGCAGATCCGACCCCAAGTGAGCAAGATAGAGGCCATCACTCGCGTACTCCCGACCCACCTCCCGGAAGGACATACGTTCCTTCCTCGGGCTGGTCGGGTACTATCGAAGGTTTATCCCAGCTTTTTCTGAAATAGCCAGTCCACTCACAGACCTCCTCACCAAGACACACTCCAGTAGTAAGATACAGTGGACAGAGAGACACGAACAGAGCTTCCGCTTCCTGAAGGACTCCCTTTGCCACAATCCTGTGCTTGCTTGTCCGAACTTTGACTCCTCTTTTGTATTACAAACTGACGCGTCAGACAGGGGTTTAGGAGCCATCCTGTCCCAGCCCGATGCCCTCGGTGATCTCCACCCCATCCTCTACCTTAGTCGTAAGTTGTTTCCACGGGAGGTGGGTTACGCTACCATTGAAAAGGAATGCCTGGCCATCAAATGGGCGGTGGAGGCCCTTCAGTATTACCTCTTGGGTCGCCACTTCATATTGCTCACTGATCACGCTCCCCTCACCTGGCTGGCCCTCCATAAGGACACTAACCCTAAGGTTCTCCGATGGTTTCTTGCCCTACAGCCCTTCACGTTTTCCGCCCTCCACGTTCCGGGACGTCTGCAGGGCAACGTGGACTTCCTCTCAAGGTGCCCTATGAACGAATGGCCCACACGTCCATTCCTGGGGGGATGGCAGTGTGATGAGTCCGCCGAGCCCCCATCCCTCTTTGACGTGGGGAGCCCCGGACACTCCAACATGGCCGCCGTGAATACCCCAACAGGAAGTGGCGGCGACGGACTAGTCTCATTAGCTCGGAACACCGAAACCACACCCCTCGAGCCAAGAAAAGCCACAGAGAACACGGACATGGGAGAAGGCGAGCGGATATCGACGGAGGAGAGGAAGCGAGAGACGTGCGAAGCAACTGGAGAAGGCGAAGGACCAGCGGAGGACGTCGTGAGCAGCGACCGCGAGGCGGACCGCCCACAGAACCCGGGACTCGGTTTCCCGCTGATCGCGTGCGAGACCGACCCTCCGAGGAGAGAGAAGGAGGCCGGTTCTCACCACGCCACGGCCCCGGAGGGTCGTGGGTCCAGGCAAGTGGCTGGGGCACATCCATTTACCTTAAAGGGGTGGTGGGCAGGGCTGAGGGCCACACCAAGTCCGGCACCCTGACTACCCCTCACCTAGGCACCTCACGAATAGGGACACTGGTGGTGGTGCACTTCCCTTCCCTTTTGAATGTAGAGCAACAGGACGGTGTTCCTAAAGATTTCCTTTCTTTCTTTTCTTTGTTGTCCTGCCTATATCCCCGACTGTCGCAACCCGGACAAGACAGCCCGAGACCTTCAAGGAGCGAAGGAGGATCCCCCCCCCCAGCAACCGAGTCGTTATCGGAAGAAGGAGGACTGAAACCCTCACATTGAACACTTATTTTGCGTGGACATAGACCCTGAATATCTAAATAAATCACCTTGCACCTAAATCAACGTCCCTGCTTCGTATCTGCCCCAACAAGGGGGCGAGTGGGCGGGTGTCCCTGTCAGGGTAGACCATCACAGGCAGGTTACTGGCTCTGAAACCTCAGAGACAGGTGGGTGCCATATACCACTCTTCTCTCCATACTTTGCTAATTATGGGGGTGATTATGATGGCGGGCGGATCGCCAGCCAGGCGGTGGCGATCTGCCCGCCATCTCTAACCGATTTACCCCCCCGCCATATTACAATGGCGGGAGGTACCGCGGCGGACGCAAAGTGCGGATGCCGCTTTTCTGCCAGTTGGCAATCGTTTCGATTGCCGGCCGGGCGGAATTGGGCCTTAATATGGTGGCGGTGCCTAGCAATTTACAATGGCGCAGTCCAGTAGGCAACAGACATTGCTTCCAGGGCGGCCGCCCGGACGACGCATCAGCGAAGGCCGCGCACCCGCCTAGCGCTTCCGGTGCCACAAACTCAGTGTAGCTCAAGTCATGGACCCTTTATGATGTAATCATATGTGTGTGAGTACAGTTCTGGTGACCCTACCTCAGTGCACTGCAAGCCATGGACCCTTCATGAGTGACTCTGTGTGTGTGATCCGATGATCACTGTTCTAGTTGTTGCCAGCACCAACCACTCCCTGAGGGCTGGCTTACACTCACCCCACACCCATCCAACACAGGCGTCACTGGACATGTGACCCTGGTAATAAAAAGGGGCCGGGCGCACGTGCCCATAGCCAGTTCCACTATCTATCTAAGTGTGTCCGTGTGGTCATTATGTATGCGTGATGGCCCCTGGCCCTACCACATCACATCGTGCTGTGGACAGCGGACGCAAGCATGTCACCTCAGGCAGTGGGTAAGACCTTGGACATGTAGCTTTGTCCCCCCCCCCCTGTAAGCGTAAGCTGAGTGGGCTGGGCCGGCATACGCCAGTCCAGCGCAGGGGTGTGTAGAATTGGCCCGGGGCTCAGGACGTGGTTCAGTTCTGGCCTGGACAAGGAAGTCACCAATGCGTGTGTCTCTGTTGTAGTGTCGGCGCCACCCGGCCCGCAATTGACAATGTTAAAATGTAGCATGCACCCGGAGGGCGGTCTCGCACGCATGGAGAAATGAAGGAGCGCAAGACTGCTCGGGGTCTTGGCTCATACATGCCAAGTGTTGTGTGTATCTGCATCGCCGCAGCACGAGCCAAATGCCTAGCCTTAGTCGCATCGCGAGTTCAGCCAGGCATGAACTTTACATCTGTGTCCGCACTATCCTCACCATAGGCCTACACTTACGTGGCCGCCCACCTTCAACGGCCAACATCACAGTGTCGTTGTCAGGCTTGTGGACATGCGCAGACAGGCATGACAATGGTGTGCCGTTGGAGTTCAAGTGATGCAACCGCGCAGCGCACACAAGTAAATAGGCTCGGGGGGAGGGAGGAGCAGCTGAGAGGCAACGTAACACAGTGATGCCGCTCATATGCCACATGCAAGTCATGTCAAACATGAATCCCAAAGTCGCACACATCCCACCCCACACCCAACAAGCCACATCACACTTCATGAATGTAAGCAGATGACAAACTGACATTAGGGATGAAAGCTCCTTTGTCTGAACTATAAAGCGGAAGTACATCTGCACATCCGACCTCGGAATTGCATGTGCCCGGCACCCCCTGACAGATACGATAGCAGTTGAGGACGACTCCCACACTACGCACAGCCCGACGACAGACCAACGTATACACACCCCACACACAGAAGTCCTTGCTCTGAGTTATTTTGCATGGAATGGCCTTCACACTTACTCCCACACCATCCCAGGCGTACAACCGTTGCACACTTCAACAACTCATTGATCCGAGCTGTGGCATTTCATCCACAGAACTGGTGCAGGTCAGAACAGTGCCGCTTCAACCAGAGCCACTAACGCAATGGCAGACCATCACGGACACATGCACAACCCCTGTCACGTGGAACTGTACTGTGCACGTATGCTGCATTTACTGGGGGCACTGCCATTGGTAGTGCTGCGGATCAGTTACCGGCTAAGCTTCCGCCTTGCCAACGTCACCTGCGTGCAGCCTGTGTTGCATTGTCGCTCATGCATATTCGAGTGGTCCATGGATGTCTGCCTATCCAACAGGACGGTAGCCGAACTGGATTTCGACATGTGTGCGCTCCCTGTTGGCCCACGACCATGAGTGTCACCGTGACACCCGCCTATGGGATGCCTGGATACTTGGCATACATGCTGGCAGCTGGACCTGGGAGATTGCAGAACTCCTCGTGTGCAGTGACCAAATTGAGCCGCTCCCCTATTGGGCTGTAGTGCTAATTGGTGAAAGGGGGTGGACGCAGCACATCTGTCCGCACCTGCTAATGGTTAGCCTCGCCGTCCTGTTCGATGAAGTCGACAACGACCTCATGTTGGAAATGATTGCCTACGAAGCTGCACTAGCTTTCATGGACGTGTAACTACGTACCTACAGACACAACAGTTTGGAACACATTGCACATGTCCCAACACCTTGTTGGAACTTGGGATCTGGTCACATCTCCCACGATAACAGTGGACATGGCTGCATTCGCCTGGACTCCGAATACATGAGCGGACAACAACGCGGGTAAACACACACCTGCGAATGGTGCGGCACTCCCCCGGAGTGGACAGCGGCACCTGGCAACGTTCCACGTTCTGACATACTACTGCATTGGTCTGCATGTTGTGGCTCTTATCTTGGCCGTGCAGACACGCATATGCTAATAAAGTCTACGCACCTTCACTTGTATTCAACTGTGATGAGTGTTGATTTGTATGACAATGTGTGTCTCACTGCCTATCTGGGTCACGGCCATACATGCATTACTACACCATCAGGGATGTGGGGTTGTACTAGTACATTATCATCTCACAGTTTCCTGCTATGCCACATGCGAATGGCCATTTTCCACACACAAGCGGCAGCAGTTGTGACCTCTGTTCTGTTGTGCTGGTGTTGCTGTTTGTTCAACTTTGTTGTAAATGTTGCGGTGCTCTGGATCTTATGTGTGTGTGCTGCATTTTAGGTGAGTTGCCCCTTCAGCTCTGATTTGGCTGGCCCTTATCCCTTTCAGGCGGTGTGCCTTTCACTTCTGTGCTTCTGCAGTGCTGTGATGTTGCAGACTTGGGTAAATTGGGCTCTTGGTTGGGGTTGTGACTCTTGGGCATGGTTTGTCCGCAGATGTGCTCTACTTAATTGTGCATGTGTGCCATTGTGCCCATCTCCTCCCGTCCCCCCAGTCCCTGGTGGTTACTCACCCTGTTGCTGTTGTGTCGGGTCATGTTGAGCAGTGTCCGGTACCCCAACTCCTGCCAACGTCTCCACACTGATGACTGTGGTCACCATTTCCTCCATCTCATCCAGCTCCTCCTGTGTCGCTGGACTCCCACCTCCAATCTGCATTGCTGCCTTTTGGTTGTCTGCGTGTTTCGGCTTGGTCTTGCGCTTCACATCATTCCAGCGCCTCTTGACCTCGTCAATTGTCCTCCTCAGCACTCCGACTGCATTCGCCTTGTCCACGATGGACTGCCATATTCCATTTTTTGTTGCCAATGACACAGTGAAGGTGACGAACAGTTGTTGATGGTGTTCTTTCACCTCCGTGATCAGGATCCTGTTTTCCTGCGGACTGAACCGCGTCTTCCTCTTCTTCTTCTCCTTGCCCTTCCCTGACCCCGAGGTCCCAGGCTGGTCCTCCGTGGGGCTTGTGGGGTTCTGGTTGTCCTCTGTGCTTGCTCCGGCTACCTCCATGGTGCTTTGCAGTTGTTTGTGTTTTGTGTTGCCGCTTTTATTGTGCTTTTTGCAGCCTGACTTGTGGGACTTGCTGGCCTGGCGCTGCTTATCGCTGGATTTTTTATCGCGGTTGGGCACATCGCAACTTTTTTCACGTTCGGGTTGAGATTTTTATTGCCGTCTAGGTAATGTTATCGCGGACATTTGCCGCGTTATCGGGGTACTATCGCATGTTACCGCCGTGTTGAGAATGCCACGTTAACACAGTGTTATTTTCCAGCGATAGTCGGCGATATGAAAACTTGCGTTAACCTATTTTGGTGATGATTATCGCACGTTCTTGAGAATATACCCCTTAGTTGCATTGCATTACATTTCATTCTGAGAGGCATTCCATGGGTGGAACATGGGCGCTTCTATGCATCCACCCATGGATTTCATGCAATCCCAGATGAACAGATTTCGTAAACCTGGGATTGCATGAAAACGCTATACCTCCCAGAGGAGGGCGCAACAAGGAGTAAAATCTTTTTTTCTACTTGTTATTTCCTCTTTCTGTCTGTTCCGCAATGTTGCCTGCATTGGCGCCAGGTTCTGAAGTCTGACAGCGCAATGAGAGAGCAGAAGTGCGCTATATCTTAGTAGATACATGGCGCATTTCTGCTCTCTCCCTTTCACGCAACGCAGCACAGCAAGTTGCCTTGCTACACTGTGTTGCGGGAAAGGTTAGAAAATCTGGCCCTGTATAAGAATATATTTTATACATCTTCTTTGCTCCTACTTGGCCCATGTTTCCATTGTGTTAACTGGCACACATGCTTAGCTTGGCAGACCATAATCAAATCTGAGATGCAGCTTGCCAAGTTTACTACAACAGAAGAAAAATAGATAATATCACGAACTGTATTTGTTTCATCTAAAACACCAATGGAAGAGAAAGCAGTATTTAAAAAAATGCAAATTTACCGCTTCTGTAAATTCGTAGACAGATGGTAATTTTTTCTGCCGTGCCCAGATCGCAATAAAGAAAATGAGGTCCCTATTCGTAAAATAAGAGCCACACTGTAGAACAACAATATTGCTGCGTACAGCTCGTATTGGAAGCCATACGCTTGAATCCAGATTTCATTGTATTATTCACGGCAGTGACGTCACAGTAGATCTTCACCCACCTAATCCAATCCTCCTCTGACCCGAGAGAAGCCTTTGATTGGAGGTTGGTACTGTGCCACTACCACCCACATTCTTCTGGCATGCAGAAGACAATGGATCACTGCCTAACTTATCTGAGGTCTACAAGAGCTGCTGTCAACAGAGCACATGATGTCTGAGAGTATGATCCTCAGGGTGGGAGGAATGGGAAGGTAAGGCAAGATGGAGTAGAGATGGGGAAGGATGGCAGGTTGTCAGGTAACAATAAAATATATGGGAAGAGAGGAGCTTCTGAGAGGGATGAGAGAAGGTGACAGACACCAGGGTTTGTTGTGAAGGGGTTTACGGCCACACAAAGTTGGGGTAGGTGGCAGACCACCAATTACATTTTCTCAATAAACTGGGAACGGGAGACAGCATGAGCGAGATGCATGATGAGATAAGACTTATGGCTATCTTTCTTTCAAGTTGAAAAATGAAATATATGTGTAAAATTAACATAAAAAATGTCTTAATTGGAAAATGAGTTTTGAAGTGCTTATTTGTACGGTCTAAGAAATGCTTGCATGTATGTTGTGTCCTGTTAAAGTACTACTTGTTGGTACAGATCAAAGTGCAAACATGTAAGGTGCACCTAACCATGCATGCATACTGGACTAGATGTGAGTGCAGGAAAAGCGTGGCCTTCTCTATAGCCCAAGCACTGAATGACTAACATACCAAATTCCATGGTCCTCCAGGTGGGTCCAGGTCACTGATGGGGTATCTCCACAATAGGGCAGGAATGGGACAGGGCATTAAGATGCTCAGAATGTGCCACAGTCTGCCTCAGGTTAAAAGGAGGAATACCTTCTGTGTCTTTGAATTAGTTCAAACGAAAATGCCTTGTTGATATTAAAAACTGGCCACCTGCCAGTCTGTTAGTTATTAAGGAGAAATAAGGTATTGAGCACATTGAAGATGTCCTTCTAGAAGTCTGCTGTCTACGTATGCAGGCTGATGATGGTAGTCAGCTAGAGTTGGCCTAACAGCATGTGCACACCAAGCTGCTACTCGGACAGAAGGCCAGGTCAGAGCCTCTTTAAAGTAATAAAAACTGATGACAAATCAAGTTAGTCATTGCTTATAACTCAGACCTGTAGTACTTAAGAGGCAATAAACAGACAAAGAGCAGCGGGTCACCATTAATAGTTACCATCCCCAAATAACAGGGAGAAAGTACAAATCTAAGGGAGTTCCTACACACATACATTGGTTTCTGCCATTGATAAATGCTTTCGTAATTTAAACCTAGATTTGAGCCCAAAATATAAGGCCAAGGGTGGGACATACAGCAGTGGGGAAGGGGAAGCATGTGGTGCTACACGTGGCTCTATGTTTCACTACAGTGTTCCAAAGAAAAACACAATAATGTATTCGGTCCCTGAATCTTATGGCCCTAGTGTTTATACACACTATTGATGCTGCATCTCTCTATCCAATACTTCATGGGTAACAACACCTCAACCATTCCTAGTAGTGGCAAACTCTCCCCTGTAGTGTCCTTCAATTCCATAGGAGAGCAAAGAGGAGAAGAGCAACCAACAAGGTACATCAAGTAGCAGGTATGGGAATGGTTGCCCCTAATGTCACTTGTGGTGCACCTACAATGTTGGACTCATGCCTAGATGGCAACTCCTCTCCACCTGCTCTGCCTTTGTGCCTTGCGAAGGGGGCTGTTTGACATGCAAAGCCTCTGGGACTATGCATGTTGATGGATAAATAAGAACTACTGTCTGGTCTGAAGCAAGCCTTGGTGCACTCTTTAGGGCACAAAGATGGCGCCTCTGTCACAATGCAGGTTTTGCTTTTAAGCGATAACTACCCCAAACATATGAGAACATTACTAGCCCTCCAAATGTTCTTCGAAAAAAGCTAATTAAGTACCCCACTTCTAGGAAGATTTTATCAACAAAACTACCTGGTGGAGCCAGTGATGTCTTACATAGACAAGAAGGGATGTCCTTAAATCAGGTTCTGTTCACTGACACGTAGGATACCCTGAGCACATATGTTCCTTGAATCCTTTTGATGTGACTTTCACAGGGAGTGAGAGGATGATTTATAACTGGGCCATTAAAGAGTGAACACAAGAAATTAGAACAGTATGGACAAAGTTCTTGATAAAAGGTTGACACTAGGTTCCAGCCAAAACATTATTTTCACATTTTCATAACTTTGTTCTCTGCTTTCATATTGTTAATTCTAAAACAAACATTTGAGGCAACATAATTGGCAACATACCTTGAGTGACTAGCAGCAATAATAGTGAACATAAGAAACATATTGTAACATAATTTGTTGTTCATATAAGACTACACCAACAAGCCAGAGCCATATAAGTCATGCTGCTTCTTCCTCTCTTATTCTTCCCCTCTTTTTCTTTAGTTCCTAGAATTCACTTGTCCCTTCATGGATGTTAGCTTATTATTTTTGACAGCAACCTTCTCATTTCAGTTTCTTCAGTCCCTCTTTTTCACTTTCTCTTTTCCTGCATTTATCCTTTTCTATGTGAATACTGGAAACAATGACAATCTTCTGTGTGTACTGAACAATCTAAGTTTGCTTCTGATTCTCCTTTGGAGGTTTTCTCTTTGTACATTTTTTATGTAATCCCCTTCCCACTTAGAAAATTGATGCTTTCATAGGACCATCCAGGCAATTGTATTGAATTCGCTCCACAATTTATTATGTTCTGCATGTTACAGGAATTGTATTTAAACACTAACTTATCTATTTTCTTTCTTTCCGGAGAACTCTGTAAATCTCTAAGATGTATATGATATAGTAAATCTTATTGGAGTAATTATTATTTTTTATTCCATTTCATGTTTGTTGCATGGAGTTGTTCTAGCCCTATGACCTCTCATGTTTCCCCTTTTGCACCTATCATTCCATTTCATGTTTGTTGCATGGAGTTGTTCTAGCCCTATGGCCTCTTATTTTTCCCCTTTTGCATCTATCATTCAATTTCATGTTTGTTGCATGGAGTAAGTTGTTCTAGCCCTATGGCCTCTCATTGTTCCTCTTTTGCACCTATCATTCCATTTCATGTTTGTTGCATGGAGTTGTTCTAGCCCTATGGCCTCTCATTGTTCCTCTTTTGCACCTATCATTCCATTTCATGTTTGTTGCATGGAGTTGTTCTAGCCCTATGGCCTCTCATTTTCCCCCTTTTGCACCTATCATTCCATTTCATGTTTGTTGCATGGAGTTGTTCTAGCCCTATGGCCTCTCATTTTTCCCCTTTTGCACCTATCATTCCATTTCATGTTTGTTGCATGGAGTAAGTTGTTCTAGCCCTATGGCCTCTCATTGTTCCTCTTTTGCACCTATCATTCCATTTCATGTTTGTTGAATGGAGTTGTTCTAGCCCTATGGCCTCTCATTGTTCCTCTTTTGCACCTATCATTCCATTTCATGTTTGTTGCATGGAGTTGTTCTAGCCCTATGGCCTCTCATTTTTCCCCTTTTGCACCTATCATTCCATTTCATGTTTGTTGCATGGAGTAAGTTGTTCTAGCCCTATGGCCTCTCATTGTTCCTCTTTTGCACCTATCATTCCATTTCATGTTTGTTGCATGGAGTTGTTCTAGCCCTATGGCCTCTCATTGTTCCTCTTTTGCACCTATCATTCCATTTCATGTGTGTTGCATGGAGTAAGTTGTTCTAGCCCTATGGCCTCTCATTGTTCCTCTTTTGCACCTATCATTCCATTTCATGTTTGTTGCATGGAGTTGTTCTAGCCCTATGGCCTCTTATTTTTCCCTTTTGCACCTAGACGTTTTCTGTGTCGTTTCTTAGTTTTTCCATCTCATGCTGTGTTTCTGGCATGCTCCCATACCGCTTTTATATTTGCTATCTCAGCCCTTTTTCTTTGTAAAGGTTGATGTCCTTTCCTTTTCCATTTTGCTTGAACATGGCTGCCCTATCTTTGATACCTTCTAACTTGCTGATTTGCACACTTGCACATTGCATTGGTAACCCAGAAAGCTTTGCAGCTAAAGTTCTCTGTGTCATAGATTTGCAGAGACAAAAAGCGTACAGTTTACCAATTCAGGTTCCTATCCAGTAGGAGCTTCATGTCCTACTCTGCTAAACCTCTGTGACTCACTATGCTGCTGCTGTTGCACAATGCCATGCTTACCTGGGCTACCTTGCAGCAATGGCTCTATTGCACAAATGTTGGAGTTAGCTATCTCCGTGGGGTCACCCCCGAACATTTTGCTTCCAACCCTCCTGTTTTCTGAACCTATTTTCGTTGGATTTTCGGAATCTGTGCACTTCACCACAGCTAACCAGTGCTACAGTGCTTGTGCTCTCTCCTTTAATCATGGTAAAACTGACTTACACCCAATTGCCATATTTAATTTACTGGTAAGACCCTAGTAATGTTGTACTACAGGTACCCAAAGCCTATACATGACACACTACTAGTGGGCCTGCAACCCTGTTTTTATTTATGCTCAGCAATTTTCCTTAAAACAGTGTCTGGGTCACTTATGTTGCTCTTCTGAGGTATGACTGTTGGTAAAAACATAACCCATCCCAATTAAAAACCTTTAGATACAAACTAAAAGAACTTCTAAAGTTACATGCCCAGGCGGAGTTAGCATTCTGCATTCAACAGGGACTGTTTTTTCTCAATGAGAGTCATAATCAATGTCGTTTTCAGCTTATGTGATGTCACAAGAGGGTGAATGTTATCGTGATATAGTAAATCTGGGTAGTCCACTAACTTTATGTGGGTCACAAATACCAAATATGTTAAACTCTCTGCATTTGGTGTTCATGTATATGAATTATTAGAACATTGGAATGTGGAACACTCCATTGAATACAATGGAGTGCTCCGTGCTTCTACGGGTCGGTAAAGGCCTGCAGAGCAACATTCCAATGTTGCTTTTGTTCACAGCTATTGCTGTGAACAAAGGCCTCTCAGAGCTCGAGGGGATTTAAACCCCTCGGACTCCGAGAGGCCTTTGTTTTATTTGTTAGAACATTCTGCCCTTTAGTGGCAGAATCTTCTAATAGCCTTATAGCCCTTCGTAGCTGGGCTATACCGGCTATTAAAGTCCCGCTCCCTTGTTAAAGGCCCGTGCCGAACACTGGAGCGGGCTTTTAATAGCCGGTATAGCCCGCTACGGTGGGCTATAAGGCTATATTAGAACATTGGAATGTTGGGAGCTCCATTGAAAACAATGGAGTAGCTCCGGGCTTATAATGGCTGGTATAAGCCCGGAGCTCCAACATTCCAATGTTTCTTTGTTCACAGCTTTGTCTGTGAACAAAGGCTTCAGGGAGCCTGAGGGGATTTCAATCCCCTCGCGCTCCCTGAAGCATTTGTTTTATTTGTTAGAACATTCTGCCCTCTAGTGGCAGAATGTTCTAATAGCCTTATAGCCCTTCGTAGCTGGGCTAAACTGGCTATTAAAGTCCCGCTCCCTTGTTAAAGGCCCTCGCCTTCGGCTCTGGCCTTTAACGCTGGAGTGGGCCTTTAATAGCCGGTATAGCCCGCTACGGCGGGCTATAAGGCTATAATATATGTTGCTCAGCTAAAGAACTGAAGGGTGAACCTGGATGAAGGACAGCTGCTACAAGCTTAACCCAGAAAAGACCAAACTCCTCATCCTGGCCTCCTCTGCCTGGGATGACTCTTGGTGGCCAGCAGCGCTCGGAATCCCCCCACGGATCATGCCCGAAACCTCGGCATCATCCAGGAGTCCTCGCTCTCAATGAACCGCCAAATCAACGCCGTGTTGTCCTCCTGCTTTCACACGCTCCGCCTCCTTCATAAGATCTCCAAGCGGATCCCTACGAGTCCAGGAAAACACCCACCCATGCGCTCGTCAGCAGCAGACTCGACTACAGCAAAGCACTCTACGCCGGCACCACCCAGAAACTTCAAAACAAACTGCAGACCGGCCTCTACCAGACTCATCCTGAACATCCCACGCACAACCACATCACTGGCCATCTGAGAGACCTTCACTGGCCACCTATCAACAAATGAATCACCTTCAAGCTTCTCACGCATGTCTACAAAGCCCTCCACAACGTCAGACCTGCATACCTCAACCACCGCCTCTCCTTCTACACTCCCACCAGACATCTCTGCTCCGCCCAACTAGCCCTAGCCACCATCCCACGGATCCGCAAGACCATGGCTGGAGGAAGATCCTTCTCCTACCTTGCCTCGAAGACCTGGAACACCCTGCCTCTGCACCTCAGGCAATCACCATCGCTGCCGCAATTCAGGAAGGACCTCAACACCTGGCTCTTCGACTAAACCACTGCCCCCCACCCCACCCCCATTCAGCGCCTTGAGACCCTCGCGGGTGAGTAGTCACGCTTTATAAGATAACTTATTGAATGAGTGTTTGAAGGAAATTTTCACCAGAACAGGGTGGTTTAAAGTTTGTATGGGAATTCAGCAGGGACAAAGGGATGTCCCTACAGGAAAAGAACCCAAAAACAACTGATTAGAGATAAAATCATTCTTATTTAATTTAGAAATGTAAATGGTAAAGAAGAGAGTGTCCTCTGTGTCTGGACTATATCATCTTATTTCTCCAAGAGATTCATAGCAAGTACATGCGAAACACTTCATTACAGTAACAGCCTTCTTGCCCTGACAGTTGCTTGTGATGATCACAGAGTACTAATAAAGAACTAGAGTGTTCACCTAGCTCACAGAATGCCCCTACACTGTGAGACAGGCTGCAGGAGAAGACAACTTTTGAATCGTTCGCTTTTCCTGTGAAGAAGATTGAATATGTACATGAAAATGGTTGTCGCATAAATGAGTCTCCTAAAACATCTAAGGGTGGGCGTAGTTGGCGGAGTACCACTACACAGAATTCTGCGGAATTGAACATAAACTCACAACTCCGTTCCATCCCAATTACTAAAACAGAAACCTCACATACCCTTTATAAAATAAGAAGTAACTCTATCTTTACATGCAAAAATGCATATAGTCATCTCACAAAGATGAAAATACAGCAACCAGTGAGAGAGGTGATGATTTTGGGGCAGATGCCTTGAACACAAAGAGCACATCATGCTGAACGATTCAGTGGTGGTCCCATCCTCCTAGGACCACCCCAAGCACAGTTATGGCCAAAAATACAATCCCAACCAAAGGCCCTGCAAAGCATTATTGGACGAGATTCTAGAGTGCAGTGAATATTATAGTATCCAATATCAAAACATTCCTCAAGGGGCAGGCTCGCCGGCTCAGCTGAGAGCTAATACTATAATATTCACTGCACTCTAGAATCTCGCCCCATAATGCTTTGCTGGGCCTTTGGTTGGCATTGTATTTTTGCCCATAACTTTGCTTGGGGTGGTCCTAGGAGGATGGGACCACCACAATCGTTGAGCATGATATGCTCTTTGTGTTCAAGGCATCTGCTTGGTCCTCCCCCTAGGTTAGGGGGGACCCCAAAATCATCACCTCTCTCATTGCCTGATATTTTTCAAAGCTCACTTTTGTGAATTGGTTATATGCTTTTTAGCATGTAAAGGTAAAGTTGTTTTTATCAAAGGGTTGTAGGTGCAATAGCTTACTCCAGAGTTGTACATGAATTCCATGTTATGCATATTAATAAAACAGAAATATTGTGTTTTCAATGTAATGGGTATTAATAAAACAGAAATCTCACATACCTTTAGTAAGACAACAAATAACAATCTTTATATGCTAAAATACATAGAGATCTCTCACTAAAGTGAAAAAGAAAATATAACAAGCAGTACCTTTAGTTAAACAATAAATAATTCTATCTTTACGTGCTAAAATGCATATAGTCATCTCACAACAGTGAAAATGAAAATATAGCAAGCAGTGAGAGAGGTGAGGATTTTGGGGTCCTCCCTAACCTAGGGAGAGATCCAAGCAGATGCCCTGAACACAAAGAGCACATCATGCTGAACGATTCGGTGGTGGTCTCATCCTCCTAGGACCACCCCAAGCACAGTTATGGGCAAAAATACAATCCCAACCAAAGGCCCTGCAAAGCATTATGGGACGATATTCTAGAGTGCAGTGAATATTATAGTATCCAATATCAAAACATTCCTCAAGGGGAAGGCTCTCAGGCTCAGCTGAGAGCTAATACTATAATATTCACTGCACTCTAGAATCTCGCCCCATAATGCTTTGCTGGGCCTTTGGTTGGCATTGCATTTTTGCCCATAACTTTGCTTGGGGTGGTCCTAGGAGGATGGGACCACCACCGAATCGTTCAGCATGATATGCTCTTTGTGTTCAAGGCATCTGCTTGCCCTCCCCCTAGGTTAGGGGTGACCCCAAAATCATCACTTCTCATTGCCTGATATTTTTCAAAGTTCACTTTTGTGAATTGGTTATATTCTTTGTTGCATGTAAAGGTGAAGTTTATTTATCAAAGGGTTGTGGGTGTAATAGCTAACTCCGCTATGTGGTAGAGTTGGAATTATTGCATGAATTCTGTGTTTTCAATGTAATGCGTAGTTAACAAATCTCTGCAACCTCCGCTAGTCTTTCCCATGTTTTGTATCCTGTAGTTAATAGTTTCCAATCTGTGAGGATTGTGCAGTCCATGACAGTTTACGTCATGTCCATTGTGTTTTAAAATAGTTGCCGCCTTTTCTTATTTGATTCACTAAGTTACTTATTATAAAATATTTTTAATGAATTACTTTTGAATGTCGTCATTCATAATGTAAATAGATTGTTTTTATAAACAATAAAGTGTCATTTTTATAAAAGATGTATTTTTAAACAAGATATAATTTCCTTGTATTTTACTTACATTAAAATTAAGTTTGAAGCCAGTGCACATTCATACAAGGACAAACAACTAATGATGAAAGGAAGTGGGATTAAGTAAAAAAGAATTATTAGCCAAACAGTGACTCATTCAGAGGGTCTTGCTACACACCGAAGCACAAATCTTGTCATTACAAATATGAAATCAAATAGCTTCCTGTGCTACTTAAATCTACTCCAAAACATTTAAATGGCCAATTTGAAAAATAAAATTACATGTCTACCAAAATGCTACGGTTTTAAAATTAATGTGGTATTATGTGGCCAGAAAAGATAAACAGTCCGAGGGAACAGATAAGGAAAGGGTATGCTGGACTAAGGTATTGATGTTTGTCTTTCACTGTTTTGAGCCCTTTGAAATGTACATTGCCTTACATTACTAAAAGCCCGTGCTTGCTCTCACAGTTTTGATACAGCTGGTTTTATTTCTGCATTAAGCCTTCAAAGTTCATTTACTTCAGCCTTCTCCATTGCAAATGCTTTAATTTCAGCAGCTCCTATTCCAGCAGCTTGGTATCCAGGTGGCCTCACGTTTGTCATCAGCATAGAAAATTAGGGTTCTAATTGTTCATTAGAAATTTGTGGTAAAGCCGCATTAGAGCATCCGGGAATCAAGTGACAGGCAGGGCCTGCTGTTGGAAGTATGTTTTAAACAGCATATCAAACTTTTTCTCAAATGGATGCGGACTATATTTCTAAATTTAAATAAAATGTGCCCTTCCTTTGGCTTTTGAAGTACCAACCATAATTCTCATGAGGAAATCATGCTCATTCTCAAAGATAGTTAAATAAATTCCACCAAAGGATCAACATTTTTCACAGGGTGAAATCACCTAACTTCTGACTTCACCCCAGACAATTACTACTTGGAAGTCTCCTCCCCTTGGATAATACTGATTAAATAATTACTGCTGGTTACAGTTGGGGGTCAATATTTGGATTAGGGCAAGGATTCATATTTTTTATCTAATATTATTTCACTAAATTTAGTTTAATATTAGAACTTCTGAATTTTGGGAGTTCCATTGAAGACAATGAAGTGCCTCAGGCCCATATTGGCTGGTATCAACCTTCTGCTCTAACATTCCAATGTTTGTTTTTCTGTTTCTGCTTGTTTATTTTAGAACATTGTACCCTCAGCAGGTGCAATGTTTTAATACCATTATAACCCTTGCGCTTCGGTTATACCAGTTGTGAAAGACCATTTCTCTCATTATAAGCCCTTGCCTATGGCTGGGCCTATAACTCAGGGAGAGAGACTTTAACAACTGTCACAGCCCACAACTGCAAGCTATAAAGCTATGTTATTACATATGTAAAATCTTTATCTGCAGCATCTTTGTTACGGTGATGGTCTACTTAATTTAAATTAAATTCATGTAAAATAATTTATTTCATTGACTACAATTGAATCATTAACACTCCCTATAAATAGGGTAAGTGTTCCATAGCTTTTAAACTGTAAATGAATTAATACTAATAAAAATGAGTAGTCATCTCTATCAAGGGTATGGTTGATGCGTAAGTATTAGGGACTAGCATCGGGTAACTATAGACTGACGAGGTAATGTAAGAGGAGCTTCAATGAGAACTTAGTGGTTTAAGGGATAATGGCCTTTAGAGTTTGCGGTACTTGTCTGCCCTACGTCACCATTATTTCACTGTTTCAAGTTCAAGCTCAACCGAAGTTTCTCTCACCACTAATGCTGCTCCCAATGAAAGGCAGAGCCCTGCACTTCCAACCCTTTCAATTACTCGTTAATCTCACCACAGCATACCCCATCTCAAAACTCCTTATTCTAGAATCACATTTCTACTGGAATATGCTTGCCTCCTCTTCTGTAGTTAAACTCCTGAATCATTGTAGGACCTCTTTTTTATCTTATATATAATGCCCTATCAAATAAACTTAATAGAGAATGACTGGACCATCTTTGTAGCTCTCCTAACAGCGGGCTCTGATCTTTATCATTCTGGAGATGTGGACTTGGGGCACCATATTCCAGATGGCCTCTCACAAATTATACAAGCATGGTAAGGCAATATTCCTCTTTCTGATAGTTAAACGTCTTTATATTCATCTCAAACCAGTGTTTTAAATGGGCCGGTACTCACCGGTACTAAGTATCAGCACTTCTAAATTTTCTGCGCTTGAGTACCGGAACTTCTTCTTGTCCAAAGAGAGTAACGGTACTCATGGGGCCGCAAGCCAACTCAGTGAAATTTGGCATATACAAAAAGAAGGATGACACAGCTGACAAGGCGGTCTGTTTCCGTGAAGCACTCTGATGATCGGGTGCTAATCTCCCCTTACAATGTGCTAATTGAGCAACACCCATATGCATTCATTCAGAGATGGCAGGGAGTTTGGGAGGGGCTGAGTCACACTGTGATTATTGACACAGTGTCCACTCAGGCTCTGTGGAGACAATAGCACTGTAGGTGTGTGAGCAGGGCCTGCTAACAGGCACATCTCTTGACTCGGGAAACCTAAGAGAAGGCTTCCTGCTGGCATAGCAGAATAGGGCAGCACTTGTTTGGAGACAGACCAAGGAGGAAGGTGGTGATGGTGACGCTTTAGCACAAGGGAGGGTCGGGGGTGGGGGGTGGGGGGTGTCGGGACTCAAGGTTTATTAATGTGGACGTCAGCGAATGTATGTGTTTCTAAAACACATGAACTAAATACCCTGTCTGCCTGCATGAGTGCTTCTATGTCCCTGTGCGTGTTCTTGTATGAGTGAGTGTTGTCTGCAGTGAGCATATCTGCACACCAATTAAATCTCAATCAAATTAAACGTGTGCCACAGCCCGGCCCCTTAGCACTGCCCGTAGCCCCGCCCCAGAGCCCTGTCCCATAACCCCGCCCCCTAGTCCACATTTAAATTTGGTGAGTACCTGCACTTATTTTTTTCCATTTAAAGCACTGTCTCAAACTTTCCTTTTTTCTTGCTACACTGTTTATCCTGTTTTGAGCTCATGAGACATTAGAATGAGCTTCTTACATTTGATGGTCAAGACGCCTCTACAGCACCTGCAAGGCAATACTCCTACTTAGGGTTTTTTGAATAAAACACTTACATTTGAAAATGGGTGTGCTGAGTCTTTGTTACTCCATCCCTGGCAATTCTTCTGGTGTTTTACTTTAATTCTGTATCAGTTATTTTTATCACCCACATAAATCCACATCTTATCATCCAGTCTCTCAGAAATGTCAGGTATGAACGTGCTGGACCAAGACCAGATCTTTGTAGCCCCAAAAGACATCTCTCTTTTGTGGTACTGCACTATATCAATCTGGACTTTTTTAACTTCATCTCACCCACCCCCTCACCAGATTACCAGCCTTGTTCTTGCAAGGCTTTTGGGCTTTTTAAGGGTTCATAGTACCACTTAGATTGCTTTGACTTGATCTGCAAACCTGGTGAATCAATCTAACAATGATGTGACATGATTTCCCCCTAATGTAGACAGACTTCGGTAAGTGTTCAGTAGACTTCTAAATATTAATTGCTGGGTCCCTATGATTTTTCAGAGGTACTCTCCGTCCTCTGCAGATCTTCACTCATTATACTGGCCAAATCTCTCTGTGAGATCTGGACAAGGCAAAAAAGGTACCAGAGCACGAGTTCTCGAGGGAATTTTTGAGATTTTTGGGAAATGTTTTGTAGGAAAAAAACACTGGTCATACACAAAAAAAGGAAACAACAACGGCTTGAAAGGAAGGTTGGGGAAGGAATAAGAGATAAGGCAGGTAAAGGGTAGCAGCCATTCAAGAAGGCTATATTTCTTTTAATTTTGTTTTATTTTATTTATAGAGCTCTTACAGTTGTGTTGGACATAGAAAAATAGCAGATGTTATAAAAACGGTAAATAACATAAGTGCACAGAGGACTAAAAAGGTAATAAAACTGTCACTGAAACCAGATTCAATTGACCTCTTAAGTTACGGTGACCAACCGTCCGTAAATTTCACGGACTGCCCGTTATTTGGGCCTCTTGTCCGTTGTCCGTGAGGATTTCTTTCTCAGACGCCTTTTGTATGTAATGTTGGGGATGGCAGCAAGCTGTGCTGTTCCCCTGCGACAATCGGAGCCCGCTCACACCACTCTTTGAACTCTAGAGGCTGCAGCAGCCCCTCCCCGACCTCGCTCAGTCTGTGGACAGGCCCATTGTAATTCTGACTGTGGATGATTATCACATAAAGAATGACAATGGGCCAAAGGCGTAGTGAAGCACCTGCTATATCTGCTTAAGTGGGGGTGTCACGGGTCAGATAAAAGTGTTTCTTGGCCCTTTCTGACTTTGATCTGTGGTTCTCAGGTCAGCATAAGACAGAATAGCAAATAAACACAGCAGAATAATCACCCTGATGCAGCTGTGGGGAGGGGGCTAAAGGGTGCCAGAGTAGCCAAAAGCCGGGACAGAAAGTGAAGTGCACGAAAGTGAAGTGCACGATTGTCTCAACCTAATATATACTTATTTTGAGGTGTACTTATGTTGGTTGTCTATTTACTTACTTATGTACTATTGTGAGACCTCCTCTAATGTGTCTGTAAAAAGTACCTTTTGTCCCAAATTTTGACCTTCTGTCCTGAATTGTTGTCCTGAATTTTGACCCTTTGTCCTGAATTTTTACACTCACTGTCCTGAATTTGCACCTTTGCCTGTTGGTCACCCTATCTTAAGTGGCTCAACGAGTTCAGCCAGCTGCACTATGATCACTCCTTAGACTAGTAGTGCCTATTAAGAATAAAACTGACTTTGTATTCAGAATCGTTATTATAAGTGCTAATAGTATGAGGAAGTAAACTGGCCCTATAGAATGTCCTACATTTCACGAAACCTGAAATAAGCCACGTGTACTGAAGACAAATGCACTGATGCATGTTTATATGAGACAACAAGCAAGTGTTTTATGCTCGAATTCGACGTATTAGGTATGCAAATGAAGGCAATTCCCAGCCGCTAGAGTAGCCTGGTTTAGCCAACGTGTTGGCGCATATGGAGTGCACGCTCACCGCTGATTGGCCTATCCCGAGGCGCTCCAGCTACGTGACACGCTTTGATGCCCGAGCTGTGCGTGGCCCCCTGTGTGCAATAAAGAAGTGCGAGCATCATAAAGGTGTCTGCTCTGTGGTGAAGCAGAAACTCCTGCCCGCCGCTGAACCGAGCCTACTAATAGGGCTCGATGTAATTTCACGATCACTTGTCAGTGTCACCTGTGACACTGACATAAACAAATAAACCTCTTCCCCCTGTCTCTACTTAGACTCGAAGCTTTTATTGCAGAGTAGCAGCTCAAAATGTTTCTCTGTCATCCGACGACGCTGTCAGCGGTTTATTCACGTTTTCACTGGCTGCCTATCAAAGGGCGGTCGTTAGCTACAAAAGGGGCCTTCCATGACTGTACAGATTTTTTACTACAATGCAGCAATGCCCGAGATATAATAGAGACCACACTATTGCTAGGACAAATATCTCCCACAAGTGTGAAAAAATAAAATAAATTAACATTGAATTTTCCCCCAAGGTACTCCCGGCATTTCCTGATATTTTCTTACCACAAAATGCACCCTTGCATTCAAAATGGACACCATAATGCATTTTGCGCTAGGAAATAGAGCTGAATGCAGCTGCAAACAAATTGCGAGCTGCCGTTCACGTTCACATAATGTGCTCTCTAAGTAGAATTGTTTTCCCCCAAATTACTCTTAATTATGCAAGCGGGAGTAATAGCGCTATTATTAGAAATTCCTCTTCACACAGTGACAGAATTACGGAAATTACTCCAGCGTAATTGAAATTCCACCCAGGCCTATTTTTGACACAATTGATGTGAAAAAGGATGGGAAAATGAGCGACCAATTGTATGTGAGTTGGAGCCCTTTTACGATATTCTTTTTTTGCCACCCACTGCCTGAAGCTTGTACAGTTCACTTTTTACATATTTCCTGAAACAGGTGTAGTTTTGTGCCCTCAATTTGGACTTCTGGGACCTCTGTGATTCAGCTGGTTTGTTCATCTATTATGATTTCACAGAGGGTGGGTCCCTTGCCGGTGCATAGCCGAATGCCAGTTTCTGGCAGCATTTTCGCCATTTTGGCTCAATACACTTTATAAGATTTGAAGAACTTGCAGCTTGAGCCTTGAATCTGCAGATGTGCATTGAGGCGTGCCCACCATCTGGGGTTACCAAAACTCTCTCATGCTGGGATCCTCCTTCCACATTGGCATCATCAACATGATTGATTTTTGAGATGTCAACAATGCTTCAGAGCCTTGCCTGTAATAGCACTCTCATCCTAGATGCCACAGGCTCCAATTCTGAGTTAATCCAGCAGCAGTGACGCAACAGAAATCCATTACTAAACAAATGACAGTATGCCATGGCATCCACCACAGCCCTGTCTCAATGTGTCTGGATGCTAGGATCTCAACATGCTCGTCAAGGCTGAAGCAAAGGATCACCGGGTCTTTTGAACTTCTCGTACACCTGCACTGCCACTTTCGACTTTCATTTTTTTCACACTTCATCCTGACTTATCCTTTGACGCAAGCTTCACTTAGTACATTTTCAAAATTAATTTGACTTAGAAAATAGTACAGGTAAGCAACTACACCCCTTCTCCTAATTATCAGCTATGAGTACAAGCCTCAGTAACTAGTATTAGTAGTGCACTTTTCCCATGTGGCTAAACAAGAAGAACGTATCTATTTATGCATAATTTGTAGATTTCCTTCATGTATGTATTATGCCGGTGGTGAGCATGGAGCGCTGTCTTGAGGGGCTTATCTGCCTCATAATATTGCAACGATACACTCAGAAATCAGTTTCTAGCTATGTATATTAAAATGAAGGTTCCCAGTTTTCCGTTTAAACCGAGTTTTGCATACAAATACAGACGGAAAAATATTCTGGTTTTGCTGCATGTGTGAATTTTCTTCAGTACCATGCTGGATTTGTTGTCTGTGTATAGGCAAATGCTACCCTGAATTTGTTACTTGGGTATTATTGCCACACTGATTGAAGAGGGCAATGTGGTCTTATAGCCCTGGTCCTGTTAGATCTGCTGCATTGTGTTATGCAGTATACAGTGTTGTGTACCCTAACTGTGTGTGTCCTTCCTAAGGGGTAAAGGATGTATTGTGTGCGGTAGGTGTAAATTGGATTTACCTGTTGAAGATTTATGAGTTACGGCCAAACGTGGTGAGTGTCCTTCCTAAGGGTTATGGATGTAGGGGCCTGTATGTTACGCCCTAATGTTGTGTGTTCTTCCTAAGGGGATGAGGATGAGCTGTAGGGGCATGTGTGTTTGTAGTAAGGACTCAAGAGGCGTTCTGTAGATAAGCTTCAGTTTATTAGTACATGAAGAAGCCCACAGCGACCGGCCGGAGAAGATCCCAACAGTGAGTAACTCAACTGCTTGGAATTTCGAGGACGCCCACGTGCAGAACGTGAATGGTGTTTAAGTGTATACAATAATGTACATAAGCAAGACTTGAAGGAGTCTTGAACATAACCACGTGTCTGCCACTACAAGTGATGTAAACCAAGCGGCAGGCACGCTACACACTTATATGCTACATCACCTTCCCCCTTAAAAGAACAACAAAATTACATGTGAGAATCTAAAAATAAAATGAAGAAAATAACAGTAATATATTACAAAATCTGTGAATCTGGAAGGCACTTTTAATTCACGTGTTGGCCGAGATGCTTCTGAATGTGGAAAGTGGATGGACTCTTCACTGTCAATTGCTGAGCTAGAATTGGCTGAGGTTGGTTGTGCCCATGATGCCGAATCAGATTGAGACACTGGCCTGCGTCTACTCAAAATAATACTTGCTTGTTGCTCAGATAATTTTACCAATTGGCGTTTGTTCCACCAACCCCTGCTTTCAAGTAATGCTGCGCCTTTGCTGACTTGTATCACCTTAACTGGAGCAGAGTACACAGACTCCCCTTTCTTCACTCTGACTAGATTCTGATAAAAACCCAGTCATTTACATTTATTTCACACCATGACATTTGTTGTCTGACATCAAAACCGTGTTTCATTTTGACCTGTTTCTCTAGTACCTTGGACATAAGTTTTTCTTTGTCTGTAACGTCATTGTATTCTGCAGTGCTTACTTGCTTTTTCAACCAAGTGGGAAATAGTGTGGTGTGCGCCTTCCTGCCTCTTAGTAAAGAAAAAAGGTGTAACTCCAGTTGTACAATGTGGCGCAGTGTTGTAGCACCACACTTTCTGTTTCAGAAAAGTTGTAACATCTAAATTAGCAGCAATCGCTGTTTGTACACCTTCTTTGATAATTTTGTTGCCTCTTTCCACTAAACCATTGGAAGATGGGGAATACAATGCCACTTTCAAATGAGTGATATCATGCATTTTGAGAAAGTCAGACATCCGTTCAGAAGTGAAATGAGTGCCATTGTCAGTAACTATATACGTGGGAGCACCTTCTAGACTAAATACCTGTTCCAAAAATGTCATTACTGCTTCTGTGTCTGGTGTTTTACAAATGAATAATACATCCACTTGGAGTAGTAATCTATGAGAAGAATTAGATATTTCAAATTGTCTGGTAATAAAACATAGGGTCAGAAAAATCAATGCCTATCTTCTCCCATGCTTGATTAGGAAACACCACAGGATGTAGAGGGCTTTTATGTGGTTTCCAATGTTTATTGGATAACAAGCACTCGGGCCCTTGTCAATTAGGGATCTAACATGTCCCTCCATGCCGGGCCACCAGTAATGTTGTTTAATGCGCTTAATGGTTTTAGTGGAGCCAAGGTGACCCTGATACGCACATGTGATGATGGTTTCACGTATTTTACTTGGAGGTACAAACAAAACCCCTGTCACTAAAAGATCATTGGCTACAGACAAATCGTCTGCAACTTGTGCAAAAAAATTCAAGTCGCCTACCAAATATCTTTTTTCAGGCCACCCCTGAATAACGTACCCTTTGACTTTCTTTAAAGTCTCATCATCCTGAGAAGCAGAAATCCAAATAGATTCACTAAGAACGGTGCTGCATTTTTCACTAACTGCATCAATGGAAGCTACACACACTACATCATCTCAGATATCATCATCCTGTGACTCTTGAATTGGCATGCGTGACAAGCAATCAGCCCGAACGTTGCTGCCACCTGAAAGAAGCTTGATTTCAACAAACAAACTCCTGTAATTTGGATACCAGTCTGGTAAGATTATTGTTTGACCGTCCTGTGAGTATGTGAACTCGTGGTTTGTGGTCGATATATAATTGGAATTTGCAGCCCCATACATACATCCTAAATTTTTGTACGGCCCAAACACAAGCTAGAGCCTCTCGCTCGATAGTGCTGTATTGTTTTTCGTACTCTTTAAGTGATCTCGAGGCAAAAGCTACAGTATATTCTCTCCCTGCAATTTTTTGGCTTAAAACAGCTCCTAAACCTTTTTGACTGGCATCAACCTTGCTCCAAATCTCTCCCTGGTCTGTCTTGCCAGGTCTTTTACTCTCCATGAGACATGGAGAGTAAAAGAGCCTTTAATATAAGCCCACTGGCTTTGGCAGAACACGGATTGGGACATGCAACCCTATCATTTTATAGTTGAATATTCAATGGCCTTTACAACTTGGCAGTGAGTAACATCTTCACTGTGTCCACTATGATCACCCCCCACCTTTAAACTAGGGAGAGCTGATTATCGCCCCCAACATCCACCACCTTCTCATTTTAGACTCCAAGGGCTGAAGAATGTTGCCTCTGGCTCCCACCCTCTCACACACACATCACACACACACATCCCCCTGGCTTTATCCAAGGGCTAGGGTCGGGTGTGTCAATGCCACCTGTCCCCTCACGTCAAACCCAGGCCATTATTCAGAGGCCAGGGTGGGAGCCCTCTTCCAGTCACCCCAACACACAATTCCCTCATTGCCTTGCAAAAGGGCCAGGGAAGGTTGCCCAATAGACTCCTTCACCTCTGAACTTCTGCGCCCACCACTATGGTTTGCCCCCAAGCAATGCTGGTGAGGCACTGGAGCAGACGTTAGCTTCCATACGGCAAATAAATATCTGGCAAAAACCGTTTCTGTCATATGCGATAGAAAAGAGAGGTTGCACTTGAAAATCGCCCCAGTCACCTGAAGCTATCTACTAAAAAGTTGCCACATTCAGAATCAAGCTATGGGGTACATACATAGGGGGCATGTAAAGTCTTTGAAAAAGGAAAGTCACACTGCAAAACCCAGCTCACTTTAATAGCGCTGTTAATGATATCTGCCCATATTATTAAGAAAAAGCATAAATTGTGATCACAAAAGAATCACTAATATTAAATGAGACAGAAAAAAATTCCATCTTATGGTGATAACTCTAAGCTCTATAGCTAAGGTCATTGTTTATTTTGAATATAGAACCAGTCTGACACCTTCCAGACTGTAATAAAGCATCGTGTGGTATCCTAATGTCTTGTAATGGCCCACTACTTTTAATTTCCCGTGGCTCAGCACCGTCTTATGTTGAGACACGTTGACACGTTCAAGAAATTGAACAAATAGGGGTCGACATTTGAATCAGGAGGGCAGCGTCGATATTAGTATGCAGACAGCCATGCTGCGTTAGCAGGAAGTGATGTCACAGGTCACCTCTTTAATTCAAAGCCATCCCCAAGCGGCAAGCCACTGTTTGTCCTTGAAGCAGTAGATTTTATTTGCTAGTGCAGTTCAATGTTTTCAGGGTTGTTTATTGAATTTAAGCATTTTATATGATCCATTAAAAAAAGGAAGCTGGCTTGATCTGATCAGATTTGCTAGAGTGTTATGAAATTAAACTTGTAAAAGAAAACCAGTAATATTCGGATACAATATTCGCTGGCATATGCATTTATAAAGTTATATTTGGAGAAGGTAGCATTATCAGTAACAGTTGGGCGGATGCTGACTCCCAGCCAAAGCTACCCAGTGTTTCACGTTTTTTCATTATGCGTGTCAGGGCTGTTTAACACATTCCACATGAAGAAGAGCATAAGAGAATGATTATAAAACAGGATGTGTTTATAGTCTCTTGTGTGTTCTTGTGTTTCGTGGTCTGTGTATAGTGTAGTATATACCATTTGCAAAGCTTTTTGGCACTCTTTTCTGTTATTGAGTTATTGTGGTTTGTCATAGATGAGGGCGTTCAAATGGGTGGTCTGATTTTTCAACTTTTCACCAAATTGGTGAGCATAGGTCTTTTCTGTTCATGCTACTTCTGTTACTAGTTTTGCTCTGGATGTTCCTTCCACAAAGTCAATGTGTTGCTGAGATCTACAGTTTTCATAGTAATGAGGTATTTTGCTGTTATTCCCTCAGCTCAGTGTGCATTGTCTGCCTTTTTGTGGATTATCTCAGTGAATATATGCCTAGTGAGTTCAGTTTTGCAACCTTTTAGCAATCTGTTCATATGTGAAGTTGGATTGTGTATTGTTGTGTCGTTGTTGATAGCAGTATTGTCTGGTCCCATATGTCAGTTGGTGTGAATGTCAGTGTCTGCAAGTTCCTGTGTGTGAATGTGGTAAGCTTGATTTAAGTCTCTCTGTCTTGTTGGTGCTTTGCTGGCCACAGTTGGCTACTTGTCAAGACTATACACATTCATATCATTTTGCAGCATGATATTAGTGGGGTGCAGTCAGCTGGAGACTGAGTTGAACTAGTGCTTAAAAGGCCGCTTGATGTTACTGGTTGGACTGCCTGGAGGTCATGATTTCCTGAGTGACCCTTAGTGACCCTTAGTAAGAGAACTGGGTAGTGGACGGAGAGAACATGCAGAGCATGGACCAGTTGCCCATAACTTAACACTGTGATCTCAAAGGGCATGAGCCAAGTGTTTTTCTGTTTCCCTGTATGAGATTCATTGCAACAATCTCCTTGACACTGCCATGTCCAGAGATGGCTGTCACTCATCCCTCTACGGGCCTTCTTGATGTTCCTACATTCGGATGGCACAAAATAAATAACAATGATTGAGTCTAGTGGAAAACGATAGCCGGGCTTACTGTTGAAGCTGAGTAGTCAGCTTTCTTACCTCATTATCCATGGGCTTCCTTTCTAAAACTGTTGCCACGGAAGCTACCCTTTAGCATTCCTCCTTGGATTACTATATGATCATTGCTTTGGCCCTGACCTATGTCACCTAGGTGTTGTTTTAAGCATGTTGTTTGGCTTGAGAGTCAAGTTTTAGGTTTGCATTTGTGTACTTGTGTATTCTGGTAATGTAGGTTGGTAGGTCATGCCACTTCTGGGGTTGGTTTGATTCCTTGTGTAGTGTTATGGATTGAGAGGTGTGAACGGCTTATGAAAGTAGGGGTCTTGATGTCGATCTGCATATAAGTGGATAGAACAGAATAGAATGGAACAGAATAGAATAGAAAAGCGCTTAAAAAGAGTGATCATTCACCTCAATTGGTAAATTGAGACAGTAACAACAAGGAAAAGAGATAACAATACGTTAGTAAAATAAGCATGTTTGTAAGGCCTTCTGAAACAACATATTTAATTAATTTAATCCCAAGCAGAAATGTATTTCAGAGTAATGGTACCAAGTGAGATAAAGCTCTTCCTCCCATTCTTGTTTTTTTTCATCTGAGCTACTAAAAAGAGAAGTTGGGTGTTAGAGCAGATATTTCTCTGTTGCTGGAGGAGCTGAAATCTTTCTACTTGGGGACATTTTTCAAGCCCATAAAATACGTCAAAGGAAGTCAATGCAGGTTGACCCTCACTTGGGAAACATGGTCAGATTATTTTAGCTCGCATACCAGTTTGACTGACATATTTTAGATTCACTGCAAGGTTGTTAATGAGAATTTTGGAAGGCCTAAATAAAGTAGATTACAATAATCTACTTTTGATTGAGAGATGTAGAAATCACTTGGTAATGCATATGTTTAGGTACAAAATGAAAACATTACCTTCTGCTTTCTTCAAATTAAGTTGAAGAAAACAGGAGGATGAATAGCTTTAGTCTGCTGATTCATTAGAGGACGATCATCTAGGACAGGGTTCTTCAAAGTCAGACCTGGAGGGCCGGATCGATGCCAGATTTTTAAGATAACTACATTTATCTAAATGGGGATACGCAAAAAATCTGGCATGGATCCGGCCCTCCAGGCCTGAATTTGGAGAACCCTGATCTAGGAGAACATGCAAAGACTTAACCTTGGGTGATGTTTTAGGAGCGGGCCTAGGGAACTAGGCTAAATAGTGTTGTTCCATCGGGCTAGATGGTTACCCGCCAACAAAAGCTCTGGTTTACTCAAATTGAGCTGCAGAAAATTTCTTGACATTGATGACTGCACTGAGGACAAAATCGAAGTCATGTTTCCTGCAGGGCCTGGGGCATTTTAATTTAATCTTAGGATCAATTGGTGTCATTGGAATGGGAGAGAACAGTGCACCCGAACAATCTAACAAAGAGGAGTAAGGGACATAGATCAACATTGAATAGTGTGGTGACTAGGATGAACCCTGCAGCACACCACACACAACTTCCTGCTGGCGAGATGGATAGAGAGAGATAGAGAGAGCCCATCACTGAGTAATACTGTAGTTTCAGAAATGGAGTAAACCAGTTAAACACAGTATCTCTTAGTCCTAAATCCATAAGATGCTCAATCAGAATATCATTATTTACTGTATAGAGTGCTGCAGACAGATACAAGATGATCAGTGCAGCAGATCCACTCATGTCCACACTCATCAGCATTTCAACTCTTGTGGAGGCCTAGGGCTGTCTCAGTCTCCCTTCCATGCCAAAAGCCAGGTGCTATACATCCAGACAATTCCCTTCCTCTAGCCTGGTGATCAACTGTTTGGTGACCACCTTTTCAATAACTTTAATCATTACAGGTAATGCTTTCTGTAATTATCCACAATGGAGCATCTAAGTTGTTTTAATTTGGAAGAGGTTTCACAATATCTTTCCTCCAATCACTCCTATAAGAAGTGAGAGATTAATCATCTTTGTAACAAAAGGGACCAGTGGTGATACACACTTAAGCAGGAAAGTCACAGGAATTAAATCATCTGGAGAACCACATTAGACCACCAATATCGTAGCTCTAATTTCTTCTTCCTCGGCCTGTTGAAAAAAGGTCTGATTAAGTTGAGGTGCTGAAAAATACATCATTACTCAGCCATGTCCTAGTTGGTTTGATTTTGTGATAGATTGCTCTAATTCTACCTGGCAAATGCTGAGCTGAGTCATTGCAAAAAGTGTGTGGGGTTTCTAGCATTCCCCGATACAGTTGGGTTGGGTAAATAACTTAAGGACAGAAAAGAGTTCCCTAGTTGGGTGTTGGGAACCTAGAATACAGTTGGTCCAAGGTAGGTGATGTTAATTTGGGCATTGTATGTGGACCCACTCCTTATAGCTTACCTTAATTGGATTTCAATTCCTTAGTCGTGCCTAATGTTGCATAATCTTCCCTTTCAACTACTTGACGTTTTACTATTTTTTCAATAATTTAGTAACTTTGATCAAACATTTCATTTTATGCCTATTTTATATATTTGGTTGATTATTTTACACTTCATACACTGCCCTACTGTTCCTTGGGGTGACAGTGCATATTACAATATCTGCGAATATTATTTATATTAACAGTGATAACAATGGACAATTGAATAACAAGCGGTCAGCAGATGATTGAAGGTGTGCCTTAAAGTGATTAATCTGGGCCTTGGCAGGGGCAGAGGGGGCAGACCCCCTTTCTGTGAAAGTTTCATTCATGCTTATCCTTTATTATGAAGGTCTCCGCTGCTTGCAAGACTTAGATACAAACTATATTACCAGCATTATTTAGGGTTTAGCGAGGTTGGGGTAGCCGTAGACCAGTGTTCTTTCCGCTCCCAACAATACTACTATTCCCCATTCTAGTTAGTCTGGAAAACTACTGGGTTAAAATCAGCAGATCCACCACTGGGCCTGCCACTGATAACACCTGGCCCAGTGGTTCCTCCACCATTGGACGTCTTGGTCACAGTTGTGTTCTTCCTGCGGTCAGTATTACAGTTACTCTTTTTACATCGCCCATGCGCACCATGCGTCAGGGCCATTTACTTTTTGTTCTGAAACAACAAACTCCTGCTTTGAAAGTTTTTTTTCTACACAAAAAAGCTGGCGCTTTCAACATGATGTAGCACACAAACTTCACTGCTGTGAAGAGAGTCACCATTACGGTGGCCACCTCCACAGCAGAGAGATTCCCGTCAGACAGGAGATGATATCTAAATATGACAGGGGGCCAGGATGCAGTTCCGGATTAGCAAATTGGCAAAGTAGGCACTGGCCTGTGGGCCCCCTCCTTTTAGGGGCCTCACGGCAACAGATCAAAATTCAACTTAAAGTACATAAACCAGAGACATCAGATTCACATAACAGTTTGTCTCGTAAAAGTTCATCTTCTGGCAGTTGTCAGTTTGTAAAAAAATCTGGTGCATTGACTAATAGGAGATAGTTTGCGAGGGGGGCCTGAAATTTCGACTGCCTAGGGGCCTCCACTGGGTTTAATCCAGCACTGCCGGGATGTGAGTACTGTTCTCTTGTGTGTATGGTTGAGTAATGGCATTAAATCGTTTCACAGATGTGGCACAAGATCTGCAGGGTTGCATCCTTCTTTTCTTCCTTTTCTCTCCATCAGCCTTTCGAATATGTCCTCATGACCAATGACAGGTACGAGGATGAGGGCGAGAGAGTGTGATGCGCTGATTACATACGGTGGTAATCTCAATTGCTTTCTCTGCTTCCTTCCATCATGCCTGGTTTGTGGGTGGAAGCAGGTTCTGGAGCTTGGTAGGTCCAGAAGGAGACAGATGCTTTCTCTCCTTTCTGGACCCTCCCATGAGGGGAGGTCATCCATCAGGAGAAAGAAAGTTAAACATCAAACGTAAAGGGAAAATCAGAACTCAAGAGCTTCAAGTATGGCGGGAAGCAAAAGCCTCAAGACTAACCATTGGCTTGTGGATGAGAGGAGAGGGAATAATGTGGATTACAACATGTAATCAAAGCATTAACAACACCAGTCTCAATGTGGGAGCATGCTGGTTGATGTTTGTAAAGGCCCCCACATCAAATAAATAAGAGAACTGCAGGGCATAGTGAGTCAGGCAATGAAGTGAATCAACACTATGTTATTATAGAATAACATAGTGTTTTGGTACCCGATGCTGCGCCTGAGAGAAAAGTATCAAAACAACCCAACACAAATATCTACTGTGCCAGCGAGGTTCTACTCTGCCTCGGTTCCACACCGCTAATTAAGGGATGACATTTAACACACCCCCTTCAAAAAGCGAACATACTTAATACAGGGTAGGATAACACCAAATTTAGAAGAGATGTCAGATCCTGTAAAGGGATAATTATTGTGTGCTGCATGTTCATGAAGGGTTTTCTTATTGAAATAATTGTATTTACATCAAGGACTTTGTGTGAAAAATAAAATGTGTAACAAGTAATTTTGCAAATATATGCACTCTTCATGTATTTGCAGAGGTGCTTTTTCCCCCAGATAAATGCTAACTATCTATCTATCTATCTATCTATCTATCTATCTATCTATCTATATGTATGTATATCTATATATATACACACACACACACACACAAACACACTGAAAAAAATTGGTTAAAGTGACGTTATAGTTAGGTATGGTAATGAGAAACAAAACCCAAAACTATACTGAAAAACACAAAGGTTAATGTAACGTTATAGTTAGGTGATGGAATGAAACAAGAGCTAACATTTAAAACCCATACACCACTGAAAGGTAATAATTTATTGATTGATTAATTAAAATCATTACAATATGCATTGGTACACATAAATAGACAATTAAAAAGGGGTTGAACACGTCCAGGACGGCTATGTCCAACGCAAAAATACACACATAAAATAAATGATCAGTACTGAAAGAAAGCCTTGTTGAGAGGAGCGGAAATGGGGCTTGTAAGGGACAGTCCAGTCATAAAGTATTTAATATATGATGATAAAGGTTGGCTGTGGGAGATCCTCAATGTGACGAACAGGAGATCAAGTTAGTGTAGCATAGTGATTTAGTTGTTGTTTCCTTCCAGCATCTTGGAGACGTGGTTGAGGAACCGCACAGCCTTGCATGATGATTGCACTGGGTTGCCTCTTAGTGGGGCTATTACTGCTGGGTCACATGAACTAATTTCTAATGATCTTAAGGTTAGACATAAAATATTTTGTCTGTGCTGTAGCATGGCCGGACACACACATAGTAGATGGAGCAGGGTTTCGTTGGTGTACCCGCAAAGACGGCACTGGTTATTGGGCAAAAACTGCTTCCAGAAGGGGACTAGGTCCTTGGATGGAAGGACACCAAGGTGGATAGGCATCAGGTCGTGTTTCCTGGATGGAGGAAAGTGAGCGGGCAAATAGTGCTGTGGGCCCCAGGCCACTTACGATGGCATGACTGCCCATGCAGGCCGTTTCCATGCCAATGCGACCTTACCTGAGGACTGTGATATACGTTTGACTGCTCTGTTGGTGATTCATTTGAATATAGGGGTATACCAAGCGTTCACTAATTGCAGCACTTTGATTGAATGCCACATTTCCGAGAACAACAAGTTCTTTTCACGTGCCCGTTTTTCAATTTCCAGCCAGCACTGGTGTGAGAGCGAGTTAACTTCGGCCATTCTCAGCCTCCAGCACAGTTTGACTAAGGCCCTATTCCTTGCTGGGCTCTGATGGAGCAGGCCAAACTCGAGCCTAATTTGGGTTTGTGAGACGTGCTGTGGTATCACAAAAGGTTTTCTGAAGAGGCTCGTTTGCAGAGTGTTTAGAGTCGCTGCATTCTTCCATTTTAGCAGTTCTGAGTCATATGTTAATGAAGTCATGGATTTAGCACCCACAACCATAAGAAGGTGGTGTGTTGAGGTGTTTCGTGTCTTTTACTGCAAGGTTTTGAATGTGAACAAGAGTTTGTTTGCTGTGGCTCATCTGGATGCTAGAATTGTTATGAAGGTTAAGTGAGAATCTAAGCGGACACTGAGATACTTCAAGGTTTTTTCCAGTTCTAGGGCATTGCCCTTGGTCTACCAGGTGAATTTGGGCTCTGTTTTGTTGTGTTTACTCAAGAAGCAGAGCTTCTTGATTTTGCTAAAGTTAAGTTCCAGCCACAGGTTGTCAGTGTATCCCAGTAGATGATCTATTAAACACTGTAGGTCGATTGGTGTTTTGCTGAGCAATACAATGCCATTTGCATATTGCAGGCTTCTGAGTTGTTCCTGGCCAGACCTGGGGAGATCACTTGATACTTCGGCCGGATGGCTATCTAGGTTGGCCATGTAAAGCAGGGGTTACCAATAGTAAAGGGTGATGTACTTGTACTGCCAAGAGCGTGTATCTTTGATCAGAAAGGAGGCAGAACTAGGAGAACCCGCAAAATAAAATTCTTCTATGATGCTATCCAACTTCCCCCGGAGAACTTTGTCAGATGTTCCTCCACGTGGTCTTTTTTTCCAGCCTTGAAATTTCCAGGTCCAGTAACACAAGAAAAGTTTTACAGGATGTTGATCCCTAACTGGAGAAGCATGGGCACGGGCCGCAGAGCACAGGCACCGACCAGTCAACCCGGTTCAGACCCTCAGGCACCAAAGGGAGAATAGACACTGCCACCCTCAACAGCCTAGAGCAGTCACTGTTAGATTTGGGGATCTCTAGTTGGCAATGGTTTGCACCTTTGTCCAAATAGGGACCCTTGCGTCTAGTCAGTGTAAGGGGCTACACTCCTAAAATAACCCCTGCTCACCCCCTTGGTAGCTTGGCAAAAGCAGGCAGGCTTATCTCAGAGGCAGTGTGTAAAGCATTTGTGAACACATACAGTAATACAGTGAAAACACTACAAATGGACGCTACACCAGTTTAGAAAAATAAGTAATCTTTACTAGACTTAACACAAGGTCAAACGACAAAAATCCACAATACTGTAATCAAAAATGAGTCTTTAAAATAGTAGAAATAGCTTAGTTCAATGTAGATGATAAATGCGACACTTTACTCTCAAAGTACCTTGGATGCGTCACGCAATAGAAACAAAAGGGTCGCAGGGAAGTTGATGCGCCGTTCCTTACACTCAGGGGAGTGGATGCGTCGGTTCCTTACTGCTGCGCAGGGGAGTTGAGGCTCGCTTCCTTACTGTGTGGGGAGTTGATGCGTCGGTTTCTTACTGTGATCCGGTGCGATGCGACAAAATGGCACCTCGATGCGATGACGATCCGGTGCGATGCGACAAAATGGCGTCTTGGTTACGGTGCGACAACGTAGTTCCGATGCGTCCACGCCCGACGGCCGTGCGGCGACTCGGTGAACTTCTGAGCCGCGACAGGCCCAGCGACACGCTTCTCCGGTGATGCGACGGCGGCCTCTGCGGCGGCGACACGCTTCTCCGGTGATGCGACACACTTCGTCGGTGATGCGACGGCGAACAGCTGCGGCGGCGGCATGCTTCTTCGACAATGCGACGGCAACTGCTGCAGCGACATGCTTCTCCTTGTTGCGTCGCGCTTCCAGCTCCCAGCGACACGCAGTCTTCAAAAGGGCCCAACACCACAGCAGGCACCTCTTTGAAGGTAGAATTCCCAGCAAGGGAATTCAGGGGAGCTGGTTGGTGAAGTCTTGTATCCCTGAGACTTCAGGCAGGAGGCAAGCTCAATCTTCAAGCCCTTGGAGATCTTCTTCAAGATGATGAAAGTACACACAAAATTCCTTTCTCCTTTCTTTGGCAATAAAGTAACCATTGCAGGCCAACCCCAACAGCACACAGCACTGGGCAGTCTCCTCCTTCAGTTTCCTGGTTCTTCTCCTCAGCAAAGGTTCGTCTTGGTTCCCAGAAGTGATCTAAAGTCTTGGGGTCTGGGCCCCAATATTTATACTCAAAAAGTCTTTGTTCTCTGGAGGCAGAGAGTGCCTGTGTCTGACCAAAACCAGTTCTGTGCAGCTTCCTGGCAGGAGGTGGAGACAGCATTGTTTGAGAGCAGACCTGGCCCAGGTAGCTGAAAGGAAATCTCCTCCCCCTACTCTCTATTCTATGAGGTCTCAGGGGAGTGAAAGGAAATCCCCGCCCCCTACTCTCTATTCTATGAGGGCTCAGGTCAGTGAAAGGAAGTCTCCTCCCCCCTACTCTCTATTCTATGTGGGTCCTATTCAGCCCAGCCCTGACCCATCAGACTGCTGGAGCCAAGACCCTCTCCAGTCCCCTGTCACTCACAAACCAGACAGTGAATACACAACCTTAGCAGAGGCACAATGGAAGGTTAGGCAAGAAAATACCTACTTTCTAAAAGTAGTATTTTCAAACACAGAATGTAAAAATCACCCACACTAAAAGATATATTTTAACATTCTGAGTTCAGGCATACCAAACTCGAATTTCTACCTTGTTCCCTGGGTCAGTTAGGATTATAAGGTGTTATAATCAAACTGCCCATTCTGGCCTATGGGAGCAGGTAGCCTTGCAATAGTGAAAAACGAAATTGGCTGTAATTCACTATCAGGACATGCCACACACATCAGGGCATGTCCTACCTTTCACATACAATGCACCCTGCCCTAGGGCCTACTTTAGGGGTGACTAACATGTAGAAAAGGGAAGGTTTGGGGACTGTCAATTGGGTGCACTTGCCAAGTCGACATGGCAGTCCCAGACTGCACACAGGCACTGCAATGGCAGGCCTGAGCCATAGTTTACAAGCTGCTTCTGTGGATGGCACAACCAGTGCTGCAAGCCCACCAGTAGCATTTGATTTACAGGCCCTGGGCACACACTGTGCACTGTACTATGGTCTGACAAGTAAATCAAATAATCCAATCATGGAATCACTAATCCATACAACAATTTACAATAGGGAGCACTTGCACTTTGGCACTGAATAGCAGTGGCAAAGTGCCCAAAGCATCTAGACCAGCAAAAACATAGCAAAATACAGGAGGCAACAGCAAAAAAATGGAAGGGAGACCCACGCCAATGGTGCCAGGTCTAACACGTGTCTCCTCCAGCTGAAATGTGGGGAGAACTACCCTACCTCTTGGGAGTTCTCTTCACTAAGGCGGAAAAATCTGGACAGACCATCAGCATTGGCGTGTTCTGTACCAGGGCGGTGTTCCACCGTGAAGTCCATCCCCTGTAGGGAAATGGACCACCTCAATAGCTTTGGATTCTCACCCCTCATCTGCATCAACCATCTGAGGGGCCTGTGGTCTGTCTGAACCCGGAAGTGAGTCCCAAACAAGTATGGTCTCAACTTCTTCAGTGCCCAGACCACAGCAAATGCCTCATGCTCAATCGCACTCCACCTCTGTGCCCGTGGAAGTAACCTCCTACTGATGAAGAGTACAGGTTGGTCTAGGCCCTCCTCATTCATCTGTGCAAGAACAGCCCCTACACCATGCTCTGAAGCGTCTGTTTGAACAATGAACTCTTTTGAGAATTTGGGTGCCAGGAGCACGGGCGCCGTGCAAATGGCAGTCTTCAGGGCATCAAAAGCTTTCTGACAGGTGTCAGTCCAGTTCACTTTCTTGGGCTGCTTCCTGGAAGTCAGCTCTGTCAAGGGTGCAACTATACTGCCATACCCCTTGACAAACCTCCTGTAATACCCAGTGAGTCCTAAAAAGGCTCTCACCTCTGTCTGTGTTTTGGGGGGCTCCCAAGCCAGGATGGTATCAATTTTGGGCTGTAGGGGCGTCACCTGGCCGCTCCCAACCTGGTGTCCCAAATACACCACGGAACCCTGCCCGATCTGGCACTTACTCGCCTTGATCGTGAGGCCTGCCCTCTGCAGCGCCATCAACACTTCCCAGAGGTTGCGCAGATGTTCTTCCCAACTGGCGCTGAACACTGCAATGTCATCCAGGTAGGCGGCACTGAAATCCTCCAGGCCAGCCAACACCTGGTTGACCAACCTCTGAAAGGTGGCAGGGGCATTCTTCATCCCAAAGGGCATAACCTGGAATTGGTAGTGCCCATCTGGTGTGGAGAATGCTGACCTCTCTTTTGCCCCATCAGTTAAGGTGATCTGCCAGTACCCAGACGTTAAATCAAACATGCTGAGGTACCGGGTAGCCCCCAACCGATCAATGAGCTCATCAGCTCTGGGGATGGGGTGCGCGTCAGTCCTGGTGACTGAATTGAGTCCTCGGTAGTCCACACAGAACCGGAGTTCGGGTGTGGCACCAGGCACGGCAGCCTTTGGGACCAAGACCACTGGGCTGGCCCGAGGGCTGTTAGAAGACTCAATCACCCCCAATGCGAACATCTTGGAGACCTCCTCCTTGATGCAAGCTCTCACCCTGTCAGTCACTCTGTAAGTCTTGTTCTTAACAGGAGGACTGTCCCCAGTGTCCACATCATGGACGCACCACTCAGTGACACTAGGGGTCAGGGAGAACAGGTCAGGAAACTGTCCCAACAGTTGGCGACAGTCATCCTGCTGCTCAGGGGTCAGGGTGGAAGAGAGGTTTACACCATCCACTGACCCATCTTGCTCTGTCGCAGACAGGAGGTCAGGAAGAGGCTCAGTCTCCTCCTCCATTCCATCATCTGTCGCTAGGAGCATGCCCACTTCGGACCTCTCTAAGTGGGGCTTCAGGCGGTTGACATGCAGGACCCGCAAGGGGTTCCTAGGAGACCGCAAGTTCACCAAGTAGGTGACATCACTCTTGCGCTCCACCACCTCAAATGGTCCGGTCCACTTATCCTGGAGCGCGCAGGGCTCCACTGGGGCCATGACCCACACTTTCTGACCAGGCTGAAGCTCAATCAGAGTGGCATTCTGATCGTACCACCACTTCATCTCCTCCTGGCTGGCTTCCAGATTCGCCTGAGCGAGTTGCCTGAAATGCCGGGTTTGGTTTCTGAAGGCCAGCATGTAGCTATATACATCCTGGGAAGGTTTCCTGGGAGCTTTCTCCCAGCCTTCCTTTACCAAACTCAGAGGTCCTCTTACCGGGTGACCATACAGCAGTTCAAAGGGGCTGAACCCTAGGGACTTCTGTGGCACCTCTCGGTAAGCAAAGAGAAGGCATGGCAAGAGGACATCCCACTTACGCCTCATGGGTTCTTCCAGACCCATAATCATGCCTTTCAGGGTCCGGTTGAATCTCTCAACCAGCCCATTACCTTGGGGGTGGTAAGGAGTGGTGAACTTGTATGTCACACCTCACTCCTGCCACAGCGAATTTATATACTTGGAAATGAAGTTTGTACCACGGTCTGACACCACCTCTCTGGGGAACCCCACACGGGACAAAGTCCCCATCAACGCACGTCCCACCACGGGGGCCGTCACAGTCCGGAGAGGGATGGCTTCCGGGTACCGGGTGGCATGGTCCACCAAGACCAGGATGAACCTGTTGCCCATGGCTGTCTTGGGATCCAGAGGCCCCACAATGTCAATGCCCACCCTTTCAAAGGGGGTGCTGACCACAGGGAATGGCTGGAGAGGAGCCTTGTGCTTCCTCCCACTCTTTCCACTTGCCTGGCAAGTCTGACAAGTCCTGCAATGAGTATCTGAACTCTTGCGCATCTGGGGCCAATAAAAGTGGGTGACAAGCCTCTCAAAGGTCTTGTCCTGCCCCAGATGTCCTGCTAAAGGTACATCATGAGCCAAACCCAGTAGGAAGGCTCCGAAGCGCTGGGGTACCACCAGCACACGGGCTGACCCAGGCTCAGCAACCTTAGGCTCGCTATACAGGAGACCATTCTCCCAGTAGATCCAATGTGATCCAGACTGATCACCTGCTGCCTGGTTTGTGGCCTGTTGCCGCAAACCCACAAGAGAAGGGCACTTGTTCTGCTCCTCACAGAACTCTTCCCTGGAGGGGTCTCCTTCCTGCTGCCAATGGGTCAGCTCAGGCAGGTCCCCCAGTTCAGCCACCTGTTCCCCTGTAGGTTCCAGGGCATCCCCCTCAAGGTCTGCCTCCTCCTGGACCGTGGGAACCACGGGGGCCGGTTTCCCATGCCCCCTGCCTCATCTCTTTAAGGCAGGCACCTGGGCCACTGTTTCAGGCTCCAGGTCCTCTTGAATACCCTTACTGGCTGCCATAGACCGGGTGGTCACACACGCCCAATCCGGCAAGCCCAACATCTCCAAATGTGCATTACGCTCCACCTTAGCCCAAGGGGAGCTCTCCAAATCATTGCCCAACAGACAGTCAACAGGCATGGCTGGCCTCACAGCTACTTGAAGAGTACCTGAGACCCACCCCCCCACTCAAAGGGAACCTGAGCCACCTTGCAGTGGCTCTCTGTGTTGTCAGCGGCAACAACTGGTTAAAATGCATTGGGGATTACCTGCTCTTCAGACACCAGCCGACAACTGACAGCTGTCACACTGGCTCCGGTGTCTCTCAGAGCCTCCACCCTTTGGCCATTGATGGTCACCCACTGCCTGTACTTCTTAGTGTTATCACAGGCAGCTGGGTCCTGGGGTCCACCTCACAGTCTCCTAAAGAGACTAGGGACATCTCTGCAGGACCCCACCCACCTTGGGCACCCAACTCCTCCCCCAGGGCTACAATAGCAATCTGCCGGGGTGGCGCACCAGTGGGTGCTGTTTTCCCATACATGGGACATCTTGAATCATAGGAGCAGTGGCCCACTTGACCACACTTGAAACAGGTCTTGGGCCCCCTGTGAACAGGCTTATCTATTGGGGCCCCTGACTTCTTTTCAGGAGGAGGCTGGGAACCCTTCCCTTGGTTCCCTTGGTGATTACTTTGGGGCCCTTTCTGGAACTCCCTCTGTTTACCCTTGTCCCCCCCACTCCTCTGCTGGGGACCCTGCCCACCTTTGGCGGAGTCTCCCACATGACCCTTGTGGACCCGGGTGCTCACCCAGCGGTCCGCCTCCTCAGCAAGCTTCCTAGGGATAGTCAGCTTACTATCAATCAGGTGCTGGCGCAGCTCTGGAAAACAATTACTGGACAAGTGCTCCCACGCAATCAAATCATAGAGCGCCTGAAAATCATTATTCACTTTGCTACCCTTCACCCAACCATCCAATGCTCTGCTAAAAAAGGACACATATTCTACCCAAGTGCTTGACTCCAGTTTCTTGCAGTTTCTAAACCTCTGTCTATACATTTCAGGAGTCAACCCATACCTACTCATCAAGGCTTCTTTCATGTGCTCATAAGAATTGTGGACTTCAGAGGGCAAGTCTAACAAGGTATCCCGCCCCTCACTAAGGAACCGCCCCCACAACCCCGCTCCCCAATCTTTCTCAGGGACCCGGTGGGAGGTCATAGCTACCTCATAGGCCTTGAACCACTGACCAATATCATCATTTCTGTAAAATTCTTTGACCACCTCCTTGGGTATATACTCGTGCCTCACTAGGCATGGAAGGTGTGCTGCCACCAGAGGGAGTAATCTATAAGCTTCTTGCTTTCAATTCCAACTCCCTCAAACTTCTCTCATGCTCCAATTACATCCTCTTTTCCTCTAGGGCCAATTTCTTATTCTCTAATTCTAACTGCCCACCCATTTTGAGCTTGGCTAGCTCCATCTCATACACCCTACTGCTCTCCCTGTCTTCCAGCTCTCCTGGGGACAGGCCCTTGGAAGAAACACTGCTGCCCGCCCTGGAGGGTACTTTCCTTCCCACTGGACCCAATGGCCCCCCCTTGCTGCTCCTCTAAATCCTCCACCTGATCCTCAGGGTGCTCACTGGCACTCCTTGCTTCCAACCAGGCCCTCAGCACCTTTTGGTATTCCTCTTTTCTCGTGAGGCCTTTCAGGGAGACTTTAAATTTCTTGCAAGCGGATTTGAGCTGGGGCACAGTGTATGCATACAACATTTCTTCTTCAAATTCCAACTCTTCAGGTGCAATGGATGCTGGTCTACTCATGGTAACAACAACTGGCAGTTCTTAGCAAGAATAGAAATCCCAAGGAAAAAAATTCTACCAATAAGTATGTGGTTGCGTTTGATCTGCACTCACTAGTAGTGTACACCAATCACTGTGTATGAATCACAAATGCAAGTCCAAATCCTCACCGCTGACCACCAATGTTAGATTTGGGGGTCTCTAGTTGGCAATGGTTTGCACATTTGTCCAAATAGGGACCCTTGCGTCTAGTCAGGGTAAGGGGCTACACTCCTAAAATAACCCCTGCTCACCCCCTTGGTAGCTTGGCATGAGCAGGCAGGCTTATCTCAGAGGCAGTGTGTAAAGCATTTGTGAACACATACAGTAATACAGTGAAAACACTACAAATGGACACTACACCAGTTTAGAAAAATAAGTAATCTTTACTAGACTTAACACAAGGTCAAACGACAAAAATCCACAATACTGTAATCAAAAATGAGTCTTTAAAATGGTAGAAATAGCTTAGTTCAATGTAGATGATAAATGCGACACTTTACTCTCAAAGTACCTTGGATGCGTCACGCAATACAAACAAAAGGGTCGCAGGGAAGTTGATGCGCCGTTCCTTACACTCAGGGGAGTGGATGTGTCGGTTCCTTACTGCTGCGCAGGGGAGTTGAGGCTCGCTTCCTTACTGTGTGGGGAGTTGATGCTTCGGTTTCTTAATGTGATCCGGTGCGATGCGACAAGATGGCGCCTCGATGCAATGACGATCCGGTGCGATGTGACAAAATGGCGTCTTGGTTACGGTGCGACAACGTAGATGCGATGCGTGCACGCCCGACGGCGACTCAGTGAACTTCTGAGCCGCGACAGGCCCTGCGACACGCTTCTCTGGTGATGCGACGGCGACCTCTGCGGAGGCGAAACGCTTCTCCGGTGATGCGACACGCTTCGTCAGTGATGCAACGGTGAACAGCTGCGGCGGCGGCACGCTTCTTCGGCAATGCGACGGCAACTGCTACGGCGGCGACACGCTTCTCCTTGTTGCATCACGCTTCTAGCTCCCAGCGACACGCAGTCTTCAAAAGGGCCCAACACCACAGCAGGCACCTCTTTGCAGGTAGAATTCCCAGCAAGGGAATTCAGGGGAGCTGGTTGGTGAAGTCTTGTATCACTGAGACTTCAGGCAGGAGGCAAGCTCAATCTTCAAGCCCTTGGAGATCTTCTTCAAGATGATGAAAGTACACACAAAGTTCCTTTCTCCTTTCTTTGGCAATAAAGTAACCACTGCAGGCCAACCCCAACAGCACACAGCACTGGGCAGTCTCCTCCTTCAGTTTCCTGGTTCTTCTCCTTAGCAAAGCTTCGTCTTGGTTCCCAGAAGTGATCTAAAGTCTTGGGGTCTGGGCCCCAATATTTATACTCAAAAAGTCTTTGTTCTCTGGAGGCAGAGAGTGTCTGTGCCTGACCAAAATCAGTTCTGTGCAGCTTCCTGGCAGGAGGTGGAGACAGCATTGTTTGAGAGCAGACCTGGCCCAGGTAGCTGAAAGGAAATCTCCTCCCCCTACTCTCTATTCTATGAGGTCTCAGGGGAGTGAAAGGAAATCCCCGCCCCCTACTCTCTATTCTATGAGGGCTCAGGTCAGTGAAAGGAAGTCTCCTCCCCCCTACTCTCTATTCTATGTGGGTCCTATTCAGCCCAGCCCTGACCCATCAGACTGCTGGAGCCAAGACCCTCTCCAGTCCCCTGTCACTCACAAACCAGACAGTGAATACACAACCTTAGCAGAGGCACACTGGAAGGTTAGGCAAGAAAATACCTACTTTCTAAAAGTAGTATTTTCAAACACAGAATGTAAAAATCACCCACACTAAAAGATGTATTTTAACATTCTGAGTTCAGGCATACCAAACTCGAATTTCTACCTTGTTCCCTGGGTCAGTTAGGATTATAAGGTGTTATAATCAAACTGCCCATTCTGGCCTATGGGAGCAGGTAGCCTTGCAATAGTGAAAAACTAAATTGGCTGTAATTCACTATCAGGACATGCCACACACATCAGGGCATGTCCTACCTTTCACATACAATGCACCCTGCCCTAGGGCCTACCTCAGGGGTGACTAACATGTAGAAAAGGGAAGGTTTGGGGACTGGCAAGTGGGTGCACTTGCCAAGTCGACATGGTAGTCCCAGACTGCACACAGGCTCTGCAATGGCAGACCTGAGCCATAGTTTACAAGCTGCTTCTGTGGGTGGCACAACCAGTGCCGCAAGCCCACCAGCAGCATTTGATTTACAGGCCCTGGGCACACACGGTGCACTGTACTAGGGTCTGACAAGTAAATCAAATAATCCAATCATGGAATCACTAATCCATACAACAATTTACAATAGGAAGCACTTGCACTTTGGCACTGAATAGCAGTGGCAAAGTGCCCAAAGCATCTAGACCAGCAAAAACATAACAAAACACAGGAGGCAACAGCAAAAAATTGGAAGGGAGACCCACGCCAATGGTGCCAGGTCTAACAGTCACCCATCTGACATTCCCTAATCTGGACCTGCCATCCCCCAAAAGATTTAACACATGCTTATCTGGTAATCCCAGAAATCTCAAGGGTGACATAACAGCTGTAATCATTATTTGTGGCCCAGTATCTCCCCGGGGATATATAAGGATCTCATAATGGGACCTTATGCCCCCTGTGCACTCTGTTCTTTCACCTCAGAAATTATTTGCAATGCTTTGAATACCTTGAATATCAATAGTCTTACTACAGCTTACCATGTCTTGAACTATTCAGCCTGCAACTCTAATTCTTTGTAAAAGAGATGTATAAATGCAACAGAGCACAGAGAACTCTACCACCAGAACTTTAGTGAAGCATAGAATTGGAATTGTACTTATCTAGTCTTGGCCTTATAGTCTCTGTTTCTTTCAATATAAAATTCAAAGTGCTGGCCAACATCCAAACAGCAATACATTTGTAGGGTCCTCACCATAACCCACCTCACGTGTTTTGAATGAGGTTGCTTTTTAGGCCGAGGAATGAGTGTGGGTGAGTGAATGATTTTATAAGTAATTAAGTGGATGGGTGAATGAGTGAGTTTGGGAGCAACTGATTGAGTGATACACACAATTTTGAGTTGAAAGTGCATGGCTGCATATAGCACACTATATGGAATTTGATGTCTGTTGGCACAAAAGAACAAACTATATCCACAGCCCTCCTTTTCATTGTATTTTGTGGACGGGAAAACTGTGGGGCATATGTACAAAAAATTGTGGGGGTGAGGAGCTGTGCCAAATTTGGCAGTGCCGTGCTCCAACATTTCGAAAATGCAGGGACGCGCCGTATTTACAAGCATACGGTGCATCCCTGTGTTTCCCCAGGTGCTGGTGCAAAAAAAGCTGCCTAGCGCCAGCGCAGGTACCCTGTCGTCATGTTGCAAAGGTGTCTGCGCTGCAGGAATGATTGTTTGTGTGCAGGAAATGACACCTTCCTTCACATAAACAATCAATAATGGCAATTTGCTCTTTACATGTGTGCTGCAGAACGCAGCACACATGGAAAGAGCAACAAATTAGGAGAAATTAATAATTGCTCCTCGTATCACCATTCTAATGCCTGGTATTCCATGGCGCTTTTTTTGAGCGCTGCCTCAGCCTTGAAAATCTGGGGCAGCATCAAAAAGCAATGGGTGTTGCGGTGGACGCCCTCAGCAACCCACATTGCACGCCCCTTTGCAGCAGAGGACTGCTGCGGAAAGGGTCATATTTACAAGGTGGCATTAAGCCACTGTTGGAAAGTGGATTATTAGTAGGGGCAAATGTATATCTGCCGCTGGCAATAAGGCCACTAACACAGTATAGGGCTCACAATAGGTCTTAGAAAATTATTCACATGCTCAACCCTTGGTAGCTTGGCTGTGAGCAGGCAGGCAGGCTTAACTTCAAAGACAGGTATGTAAAGCATTTAAAAACACCAATTCAGTAAATAATTAAGATACAATGCACAATAAAAATCCAAGACCACTTTATACAAATAGGAAATATTTTTATCTTTAAAATGACACCAAAACGACAAAAATCCAATGTAGGGAACCGGAGATATGAATTTTTAAATAATTAGCATTATATAGCACATAGAAACCTATAGCGCTTTATCGGGACATCTGGTCACAATAGACCGGGTCAAAGTTTCAGGCCGACTGCGATGGAGCCTTGCGCGGCTACCCCTCCCGTTAGGTCTCGGTCAAAGTTTTTACCTTCTGACTTAGAAACTTTTCTGGAGCTTTTCTTCCCGGGGTCTCTTGAAGCTCTCAGCCAGTCCGGATTCGGTGAGGGTTCGCCGGATTGCCTTGCGACGAGCTCCCAGCCAAACTCATGGAAGTCTGACCTCCAGAGCGTTCCAGCGGGAAGAACCAGAGATCCAGGCTGACTCGCAGTTGAAGGCAGGCGGCTTGACTCTTGCTGTTGCTCCCGGTCACTTTTTCTTAGTTCGGACTTAGAAACTTTTACGGAGCTTTTTCTTGCGGGGTCCCTCGATGCTCTTCACCAGGCCAGATTTGGGTAGGGTTCGCTGGCCTTGGATTTCTCCTACTCCCGGTCAAACTCTGGAAGTCGGACATACAGAGCTTTTCTGCGGGACGAACCTGGACGGCAGGCCAACTCGCGGTTGAAGGCAGGTGGCTTGGCTGGCCAGGTTGAGTCGGTCCACTTATGGAGCTTTTTCCCAAAGTTGCTCCAAACTTTTGGAACTTCTTCTTGAAGTTCCTCAAAGGTTCCCAAAGTGTCTCAAACTTACTCCAAGGGTCTGGAAGCTCCAAGATGGTCCTTGAAAGTTGACGACTTCAGTTCCCACAATCCACTTGAACAAAACCATTACAGATCCACTGGTAGTGCTCCAGGTTGAGGATTCTTGGTGGTGATGTTTCAGGCGAGCTCTGTTAACCTGTAGCTTGCAGGGAGTCCACTCTTTAGTCCTTTTACAGCAAAGTAGTCCACAGGGCTGTAGTTCCAGATGGTGCAGAAGGCGCAGTCTTCAGAGTGCAGGCCTTAGTGATTGCACAACAAACTTCTCAGCATGGTCCTTCTTGCTTTTCTAGGTTTTGAGCAGCAGATCAGAGAGGCTCTGCCCCTCTCAGATACTTATTCCAAGTTCTCTTGGTCAAGCAGGAGGGCACTCCTGTCCATTGGGGGGCAGGGTTACGCCCCAAGGTATGACCACATCCTTCAGAGTGTGGCACTATTTTGTCCCAGAGTGCACCAATTCTTCAAAATTCATCATGGCTGATTTTCCAGCAGGGAGAGAAGAGCTGGCTAAACACACCCCTAGGATAACCTCCATAGTCTCTCCCCCTGGTATCTGTTCATTCCTTCCTTACGGCTAGCATCTGGCTGGGTTCAAAAGAGTAGAGTTGTAAATGACACTGGTGTCTTCCCCTTCCATTGAAGTCCATTGTTTACGACTCCTCCCCCTGCTCTGGCATTCCTGTGTAACAAAACACTGCCCTCCCAGCAGAACTGGTTAACCCCAGGGGCTCATTATCACCACTTCAAAGGAGCCTGGCTAATCCACTTAACTCTGACCAATCAGGACAGACCACTGGAAGGCTGAATCTGGGCTTATAGACAAGAAAGTCTTATAACTTATTGTCTGTACATTTTAGGAGAAATTCAACAATATCATATTGTTGGATTTATCAATACCATTCTGGAAAGTCCCTGAATGCTATTTTTATCATTCTCCTTGCAGGATTTATTAGTTAATAACTTCTTGCCATGTTAACCTATGTGGCAGGGGATTTGCACTGGGAAAAATGCCTTGGGCCATTTTTCCAGCACCAGGGCTTATACAAACATATTTTATAAGTACTCTGCCTACATCTACAGGACCCCCACCCCTGGAACACCTAGGAGAGACTTTAGGGATTCTGAATATGTGAAAATATTGCAGATCCTCCCTCCACAGTGCTCCTAGCCCCAAAGCCGATTTTGGGCTGCACCTTATAGCAATATGGGGAGTGAAATGTGCAATTTCACTTAACCCAGGGCATATAAAACTCATTTTATAAGGGACCTCCTTATAAATACCTGACCCTCCACCCCTGGGACACCTAGGGGGAACCCTGGGGGTACCTAATATGCCCACACATTGTAGGTTATCCATTTTTAAGTGCCCCAAATACCAAAGTCGAGTTTGGGCACAATTTACTTTTAAAAGCAGTCCTGCAACACAGGGCTACTTTTAAACTGACCTCCGGCTTCAGCAGTGCACACATGCAAGTGCAGAAAGGGCTACTGGCCTCTAAACTGCCATGCCCTATTATATACTAGGGACTTAGAGGTAGTTTCAATCCCCCTGTCCTATTATGTACTAAGGCCTTATAGGGTAGGCCATGCCAATCACAGGGGTATCCCAACCCATAGTGTACCCTAGTGTATCTATGTGTTTTCACTGTATTCTGAGGGGCATATTCACAAGGATTCAACTCCGATTTATCGCCACCTTAACGCAACAAAAGTGGAGATAGATTTAACACTCCATTCACAAGCTGGTGCAAACTGCAGACAACGCCAGTATTCCCGCGATAACTGCCCCAAAATCTAACACCTCAGCGGACACCACCAACTAACCCTAATGAGATACAGAGTAGGCGTTCCCGTGCAAAAACACACGAAAAAACAACACCACCACTTTCACAACAAACTGACAGCACTGCGAAGCGAACCAAAAACAGGCGATAAGCCGCGGTAGCCGCAGGTATTAACACCTGCCTCAAGCAGGTGTAAAGACGGACGTCTACCTGCAGTAGGCAATGGAGCCCCGCACACAGCCATACCCGAAGAACAAACGACGCCATGGAGCTACTCTACATGCAGCTCGGAGCCCCAACAGGGCCACAACACCCACCGCCACCACCCCCAGGACCCGGATCCGCCCCACCCCGGACCACCACAGAGGCAGCGTAGAGTAAGACAGCGGACCTTCCGAAAACGCACCACTCTCACAGACCTAACGCCCGCGGAAGTCATTGCCCACTACAGGCTCAAAAGGACAACCATCCTACGCATCATGACCCACATCGCCCACAGGCTGACGGTCCCAACACAGCGGAGAACAAACATCCCTCCGCAGACAAAGCTGCTGGCAGTGCTGCACCTGTTGGCCTCTGGGACCTTCCACTGAGACAAAGGGGCTCCTGGAGGCGAATAATAGACAGGTCGGACAGGGGAACAAGGGCTAATATCAATCAAAGAACCCAACCTGTCTAGCGATAATATGGGGAGTGCCCGTCAGGGTCACTACAAAATAGGTACCTCGCTGGGGTAACAAAAACAAATTCCCCCCCAAAAAATAGAAAAGATTTTTTTTATATATATGACAAAATAGATATATTTTTTATTTTGTTATTTTTGGTATTTACAACATTTTGTCAAAGTTTGCAAAACAATAATACAAGACATAGTTTTATTAGTGCAAACAAAACAGATAAATAGGGTCCCACACTCATATACTCAAAAAACACTCACATCCGCAAATACACACATACTCATACACTCTAACCACTCAAGAGCAATTCATCATGGGAAATGTCGTCCAAAGACCAAGGCAATTAAGGGTTCTATACAAGGGATTAATATTAACAAAAACAACTATCGTGCGTCCTCTCAGTGGAGGGTTGTAGAAATTTCTGGAGGCACGAAGTTATCCAGCGCCAACGCGCGTTTCGGTGTCTAATCCAGGTACATAGACTTGGATAGGGAAGGTTAGGTTGAGACCAGCTCAACCCAAAGGATCCATATGAAAGTCCGTTCTCATCTCGTCTTAGAATGGTGAGCGCGGTGATAAACGTCCTCCAGCGACCGGCGGAGCAGTGAGCTCCAAGGTTAGTTTTCGGGAGCTCACTGCCCCTCCTGTCGCTGGAGGACGTTTATCACTGCGCTCGCCATTCTAAGACAAGATGAGAATGGAATGATTTAATTTGCGCCTGCGAGCGCCCAGACCCACGGAAACTGGACTGTAATTGCAGTTTATCTTTTAACCTGCTAAATATTGGAACCTAAGGAGCATATTCGTCCATCTTATCTCTATTTTCATATGGATCCTTTGGGTTGAGCTGGTCTCAACCTAACCTTCCCTATCCAAGTCTATGTACCTGGATGCCCCGCATTAACATTAAGGTGGTTTTTTCCCTTGTGTCCCACTTTTGATCTGGTCGCCCTGATGAAGGTGTGACCCACATTGGGTTAGACACCGAAACGCGCGTTGGCGCTGGATAACCTCGTGCCTTCAGAAATTTCTACAACCTTCCACTGAGAGGACGCACGATAGTTGTTTTTGTTAATATTAATCCCTTGTATAGAACCCTTAATTGCCTTGGTCTTTGGATGACATTTCCCATGATGAATTGCTCTTGAGTGGTTAGAGTGTATGAGTATGTGTGTATTTGCGGATGTGAGTGTTTTTGAGTATATGAGTGTGGGACCCTATTTATCTGTTTTGTTTGCACTAATAAAACTATGTCTTATGTTATTGTTTTGCAAACTTTGACAAAATGTTGTAAATACCAAAAATAACAAAATAAAAAATATATCTATTTTGTCATATATATAAAAAAATCTTTTCTAATTTTTCGGAGGAATTTGTTTTTGTTAGCCCAGCGAGGTACCTATTTTGTAGTGACCCTGACGGGCACTCCCCATATTATCGCTAGACAGGTTGGGTTCTTTGATTCTCTGGGACCTTTCAACCAACAACTGCCAGAGTCGGAGGGGTCTCACAGCCAGCCCTATCAAAGTTCATCACACCTGTCCTGGATGCCATCATCAGCTTCATACCCCAGTACCTTCACTTCCCTAACACTGCGCAGGAACAGCTGGAGACTAAGCAAGGCTTCTACGCCATAGCCGGATTCCCGGCCGTGTTGGGGGCAATCGACTGCACACATGTCCCACTTGTGCCCCCTGCGGATACTGCACACCACTACCGCAACAGGAAGCACACGCATTCCATCAATGTGCAGGCAATAGTTGACCACCGGGGACTCTTCACCAATGTCGTCGCCAACTACCCAAGCAGTGTGCATGATTCCTTCATCTTCCGACAGTCCATCATCAACCAGCGCTTCCAGGATGGCACATATGGAACGGGACTGCTCGTTGGTAAGTACCAAATCAACACACCGCACATCCCACAGCCACCAACACACAAAGCACAACTGTGGGGATGCACACGTGACCAAACCACATCCGACATGTCAAACTACACGACCACCTACCAGACACGACTACACCACTCCATGGTCATCCTGGGCTACCCCTGCACCCAATACAAACTTCACATGGCACCACAGCCACACAACAGCTGAATGTGTGGAGATGCGGAATGCAGCCATGACACATGTGAGGCACTGCTCTGCCCTCATGACCCTACCCCAGTCTCCCGCAGGTCAGCGTCCCGTGGCCGTGGGCCCGTGTCGGCCGCTGTGCATCCGGGGCGACTAGCCCTGTGCGACTCGAGTCATCCCCCCTTGTAGTTCTGACATTGCATGTCTGTGTGCCTGATGACTGTTGGTGTAGTTGCCAGCACCAGCTACTCCCTGAGGGCTGGCTTACACTCACCCCACACACAGCCAGCACAGGCGTCACTGAATTGGTGGGCCTGCCATCACATCCTGCCGAACCAAGTATTGACTCTTTTCTCCCTGCACTGTCACAGGTGATCAAGGATATGCACTCTGCCCTTGGATGATGACACCCCTCCGGGACCCGAACACACCCGCCCAGAGGCAGTACAATGCGGCCCACATACGCACCAGGGGCATCGTTGAACGCACATTTGGCGGGTTGAAGTCACGTTTCAGGTGCCTGGACGGCACTGGTGGGAAGCTCCTGTACAGCCTGGACGTCGTGTGCAAGATGATCGTTGCATGTTGTGTATTGCACAACATCTGTGTTCGCACCAGGGCCCCATGGATCCCAGTTCCAGAGGTACCGGACGATGATGGTGGTGATGGGGCAGGTGGCCCACATCCCACTGCAGCTGCGGCAGGAATGGCCCGTAGGGACTCCATCATTGACACTTACTTCTCATGAGCACGTCACATTGTGACCGTCCGTGGCATTCATGGGACAGTAGTAGATGTCCAATTGCACTGCATGTGTGAATAAAACATATGTGCAGGTTACAGGTTGGAATTGTACATTGTCATGTTACATATCCCTGGGGTTTCAGATGTGATTTGCCAGGTTGTGCACATTTTCCGAACCAGTTGTGTCCTGTGTTCAGTTGTGGAGGTGTTGCTGTTTGTACCGGGATGTTGTCAATGTCGAGGTGCACTTCTGCTTATGTGCGTATGCTGCACGGTGGGTGTGTCGCTCCTGCGGCTCTGATTTGTCTGCCACTGGTCTCTTTCATGAGGTGTGCCTGTAGGTTCTGTTCTTCCACGGTGCTTGGATGTTGTGGTGTGCATGTTGTCCTCTGCAGTTGGCCAGGGTGCATCCGTGGTACTCCGCCGTTGATGTATTTTGTTCTGTGGCATTTTCCGTATGCTGTTCTTGTGCTTTTTCCCGCATTGCGCGTGAGTATTGCTGCCCTCGCGCTGGTTGTCACTGTTTTCTTATCGCGCTTTGGCCCATCCCAGCTTTTTTCGCGTTGTGGTTTGTGTTTTTATCTTCGTCGAGGTGGTTGATCGCGAGCATTGGCCGCGGTGTCGGCCAACTATCGCATGCTACCGCAGTGTTGTGAATTCCACGTTGTCACTGGGTTATTTTCCCGCGATAGGCTGCGATGCTGAAAGTTGCGTTGCGCTACTCTTGCGGTAATTATCACACGTTCTTGTGAATGTACCCCTAAGTGTCTCTTTCAGCATAGCACTGACCCTGGGCCTGGTTAGGCAGAGCCCAGGGTCAGTCAGAGTCAGTTACCACCAGTCAGCAAAAAGTTGGGGGGTGCCCAGGGCACAGAATGACTTTGCAACAGCCACACTAAGTGGCTTGGCGCCACCTTGTAAATATGGAAAATGGCGCTACGCCACCGGAGCATCAAAAAAAGTGATGCTCCAGTGGCGATAGGGGCTTGTAAATATATGCCCCTGTGTGTGTTCTGTTTTATTGTCTCTAAAAGATGCTGTTAGTTAACCGTCATTTATAGAGACTCTTTTATAATTAAAATTACCTTATTCCTTAGTGATTCCTTAACATCTTAGTTATTATATATCCAGTTATTTTACGGCCATCACTTGGAGGGGTCATAGAAGAGTTGGCAGCCGGGCCACCAAACTGCTGGGATGTCTGGGCAGTGTCTTTGATGTCCCAGCCACAAGCTGCATGACAATTTTAGAGATTGCGGCTGGTTCATAAGTCAGTTTCTGGAAAAAGTGATTCTACCGACACAGCAGGAGCACTTCCATCAAAAAATTAAATGCAGTCAGCCATCAATATCACGACTGCATGATGGATCAGTAGCCATCATTTGTATTAAAAACAAACCCGAAACGCAGGCTTGTTCATGAAAAAATTCTATGTCACTGATGCGCTACACATCTTCTCAAAGATTTTTGAAGATGTTATTTTTTTCCTGGCCAGGACCATCTGTCTTTAATGGCAACTCCGGAGAAAAAAGAGCAGCGCTACCTAAAATAGGGAAAGCCTCTTGGTGCTGTTGAGCCGTGTCAGAGTTGGCTGAGCCTCCTTTGTCAGAAACTCAATAGCTGTTCTCCGACTCTAAAAAGACAAGGAACCATGAGGAGGGTAGCTGGGCACCCAGTTTGTCAGCCTCCTTTAAATGAAAGCCTTAGACATTTGTGACCCAACGAGCAAGGACTATGATATATGTAGGTAGTTGCTAGCAGCTCTCACTAACACTTTATCAAGTTTCACTATTGCACGTTGGCTGCCTAAACCAGGGTCCTCATCCGTACTTAGCACTAGGTCTAAAAATTAAGATCACCAAACTATCGCAGTGTTTGGCTGGAATAGTTACCAGGGCAGGATGTTACCTGAGTTAGACGGATTGGGCTGAAGTTGAGGTAGGAGGCAGCCAGTAAATCAACTCTTTGCCCTACTGTTTCCCTTTCTGACTGTTCATCCAAATTACCTCTAACGACCAACCAAGGATGCATTATTAACGACAGTGGGATTCCCAAAAGGGAGAAGAAAGATTTCTACCATGTGAGTCTTTTCAAGCACTTCTGAACATCAAGAGCCCTAATCACAAAACATGTTCTTCCCATATGGTGCCTATGGATACAGGCTATGGCGAATGGGGCCTTCGAGAGTTACTGCATCAATGCAAACATAGATGGACTTTTTACAGCCCTTATTGTATTTTGAGCAATACATTGTGCATTTGGACGGCCAATTTAAAATCCATGCTCTTAGGACCAAATTCCTCTTAGAAAAAGACATAAAAAGTAACAATGAGCAATAAAATGCTGGAAAGAAAATGAGCCGGCTTAAAATCATTTGGGGCAACTATTTCCACCGAGACTCCCAGAAGCAATGCATAAAAACGCAAACCTGAGCAATTTACTCTTAATTGTTTATTTTTACTGCAAGAAAATGCTTTTTTAATGAAGACAACTTTATGTTTCTCTCCTTGATTTTTTTCGCCCATCTACATTTAAATGTTCACTTCATCCGGCTGATCCCTAGTCGATAAAATGCATAACTGACACATAAAATGTGTTATGGCATATTTATCTTCCAGCACAGACCCAAGAGATGGTATTGTTTGCATTCAGTGCACTTGAAGCTCATCGCCTCATTTGTATAACATATGGTTTGAAATATGTTTTCGATGGCATTCTCCCTCTTAGTTCTTCGCGCCTCTGCTTTCCCAAATCCTCTCAACGTGATAGAATGCCAAAAAATGTTCAATCATACACTGGAGATAGAAGTCGATGAGCTTCTGAGCTGTCTGATAAGGAATACTGTGGACCATTTATGCTTAGAGAGCAACCTTTAAAGTGCCCTAAAATATAGTGTTAGATGTCAGAGTTTTTAACAGCACGCAGTGTCCGCCATTTTGAACAGTTGTCCATGGCAAGCTTACTATAAAAAGCACATTTATCAGGACGTTATAATTTTAGAACCCTTTGGACATTCGCATCATTTTTAAGGTGAAAACTGTGCACAGGGAAATGCCGGCGGTCATATGGGCACTGCACTGTGCACACTGCATTGCTACAGGTCAGCGCACGCTCTCTGGGCAGGACACAGAGATCATGCATCTATTTATGTGGGTAATTTGGAGCTCTAACATTTACAAATCATTCCACTATGTCCTCGTGTTTATTATGTCATCAGAACCAATACAAATTGGTTATTGCACCGTGTCTAACACTGCGCACAATAGGGTCGGGCATAAGTACTGGGGGCCTCAGTCACAATTTTTTGGCGCAGGGTAGCACCGCAAGCCTTCCTGCTGCGCTGCCCTACATCAAAAGAAAAGGTCAGAATTGTGCCATATATATAAGATATGACACATTCCTGACCTCAAAGGGCTGCCTTGCAGCAACACGGCCCCTTGGTGCTAGGGTGTCTGCATTGTAGGAATGATTGTTTGCACAAAAACAATCAATGCAGGCGATTTCGTGTTTGTATGTGTGCTGCTGAATGTAGCACACATAGAAAGAGGAAAAACGAGGAGAAATAATGTTATTTCTCCTCGCTGCTCTCCCCTACGCCTCCCTGGGGAGGAGTAGGTTTTAACGCATTCCCAGATTTACAGCTTGTTGTAAATCTGGGAATGTGTCAAATGCCATGGGTGTTAAGTGGGAACACCCACCGTGACGCCTATGGCACGCCTCCCGATCATAGTGTGAGGCAACGCAGCGACTTACATTGCGTTGCCTCACTCCATATCTACAAGGCCATGAAAAGCCACGCAAGGTGGCTTAAGCCCTGTGCGCCATCGGAACGGCACTAAAAGTGTTGTTCCAGTAGCGCACAGGGCTTGTAAATGAGCCCCTGAGTCTAAGGCATGACTCGCGCACTGTAAATGGGCAGAAACTCTGTGTGATGGTATGGGTATGTGGTACAGGGCGTGGCCTCTGGCCACTCCCAGCCCCTGTGTTCCTGCCACTAAACTCACTCTGACGGTCATTCACAGTGGACCCAAAGTAGAGGGCATGCTTTCCAGACATACCTTATGCCCATTCTTTGTGCCCCAACCCTGCTTGGTATAGACCTTATCTGTACTTATAGGCTGCTGGACCCCGTCTTTAGGGATACAGAAACAAGGGCCTGTGGTCAGTCTCTGCTGTGCTCGTAGGACCTGATTCACAAGGGTAAAAATACACTTTTGTGTAGGTTTATGGTCGTTTACGATTGTTTGCTATCCACAAAGGTATTTTACTAGCAATATCTTTACAACTGCAGAGTCTCCGCAGTCATAAAGATACTACTCGTAAAATACCTTTGTGAATCACAACCAATCATAAACTTACACAAAATTGTAAGTTTACCTTTGTGAGTCAGGCCCACATTCTGTCCATGGTAGAGACTTAGGGGTCGATGCCGATACCGGTCGGAGGCGCACCCAATACCATTCGGCCGGGAAAAAAGCCAGGCGAATGACTGTTTCCCGACCGATTCGCACATACGTCCGAATGAGCAAGTACGATGCGCACAACTGCCCAAATCCCGACCCAGTCGTACTCACCCAATACAGGTCCTGTTCTCCGACCGAGGCGGATCCGGAAACGCAGAATCGAGTCGCACGGAAGCCAAAATTCTGCCCCATCCGGCCAGACAAGTACGATGCGCCCTCCGTACGCGCCGAACCCGTCGCTACGCACGGCACGTCAAAGCATCCGGGAGAGGCGCACATAAGCTCCGATTCGCACCACAAGACGATCCACGGCTACGAGACGAACACGCCAGCGACGAGGATGAGGCGAAGCAAAGAGAAAGACGAACGAGACGAACCAACCATGAATCCCATCGTGCCGATCCTACCAATATTCTACATCTATTACCGGAACTGGCACGGACGCGTACGACGCAGAAGGTAAGTCAGACACCCACCACACAAACAAACCACACGTACCCGACATATCACACACACACATAGGGATGCCGAAATTACTTACACCAGCAACAGCAGCACCATAGGGGCGGGATGGCTATCACCAATGCTACATATACACATAGGGGCCTGGATGCCAACCACCAACACCACCCCTACCCAGGGGGTGCTAGATGCCTGTCACTACTACCACCTCTACCCATGGGGGGCTGGATGCCTACCACCACTACCACCCCTACTCAGGGGGTGCCAGATGCCTACCACTACCACCACCCCTACCCAGGGGGTGCCAGATGCCTACCACTACCACCATCCCTACCCAGGGGGTGCCAGATGCCTACCACTACCACCACCCCTACCCAGGGGGTGCTAGATGCCTGTCACTACTACCACCCCTACCCATGGGGGGCAGGATGCCTGTCACTACCACCACCCCTACCCAGGGGGTGCTAGATGCCTGTCACTACTACCACCCCTACCCATGGGGGGCAGGATGCCTGTCACTACCACCACCCCTACCCAGGGGGTGCCAGATGATGCCTACCACTACCACCACCCCTACCCAGGGGGTGCCAGATGCCTACCACCACTACCACCCCTACCCATGGGGGGAAGGATGCCTGTCACTACTACCACCTCTACCCATGGGGGGCTGGATGCCTACCACCACTACCACCCCTACTCAGGGGGTGCCAGATGCCTACCACTACCACCACCCCTACCCAGGGGGTGCTAGATGCCTACCCCTACCACCACCAACAACACCCCCACTCATAGGATGGGTAATGCATGACACAACAAGCACACACCAACATAAGGAATGCAACAAAAAGACATCCCCCCCCAACACCATGACAAGCGTGTGTAGACTGTGTCAAATGCCTACAACACTGAACATGACTTTGAACATACAATGTGACCCCCTATCACATGTGTCACACATAAATGTGTGTGGCCCCCACAATGCAAGCAGACCATGACCACTGTGGCAATGGGGTCCAACCCCCATCATCACAGTGACCAAAAGGTAAGTGTGGGGTCCATAGCTGAAGCACATTTTGAACATTGTGGCAATGGGGTCCAAACCCCCATCATCACAGTGACCAAAAGGTAAGTGTGGGGTCCATAGCTGAAGCACATTTTGAACATTGTGGCAATGGGGTCTAAACCCCCATCATCACAGTGACGAAAAGGTAAGTGTGGGGTCCATAGCTGAAGCACATTTTGAACATTGTGGCAATGGGGTTTAAACCCCCATCATCACAGTGACCAAAATGTAAGTGTGGGGCCCATAGCTGAAGCACATCTTGAACATTGTGGCAATGGGGTCTAAACCCCCATCATCACAGTGACCAAAAGGTAAGTGTGGGGTCCATAGCTGAAGCACATTTTGAACATTGTGGCAATGTGGTCTAAACCCCCATCATCACAGTGACCAAAATGTAAGTGTTGACATTGAAAAAGCTGCAACTGCCAAACTGCATGGATGATTCCTGGTCACAGAACAACAAACACATCAGTGGCAAAGTAGTGCTTGTGTCCCATAGCAACATAGATTGGGGGAGGCAAACAGTGCAGTGCAAATAAGACATACCTTTGGCCATGTGCAGACAAACATCACCCATGGGGGCTGACACTGTCAACATCCATCAATGACACAATGACAGAAGTGACCATCATAATGCAGACCCACATATTTGCACCAATGGGCACACAAATGGAGATACCCTGTGAAGACTGTAGATGTGAGGTGAACAAATAACATACCATGGCAGCAATGGGACACACAAACAATGATCATTGTGCTGACTGATGACCTAGGAGTCCCAGGGACAGCAGGTGAAACCCACCAAACAACATACAGCCAATGGCACACTAAAGATATGCCAATGCAGTGGTGCAGATGCACAAACACAAACAGGCAGACCCACACTACACATCAAACACAACAGGTGAGGGGGGGGTGCCTGTGTCCCCCAGGCAACCACACAACACATGATGAGGCCTGATCACCAATTACACAGATGCACATACAGTGCCACACAAAAGTAACTCATGGATCCAAATCCCCTATGTGGGCAATCAGGCATTGTTAGATGAGAGGGAGCACAAATTACACATGTCACACAAGCTTGTAGGAACAGCAACTAACACAGCAAGAGACAGACCCACCACAGCACTACCCCCAGGGACCCCATATTGTGCTGACATTAGCCTGCATGATAATCCCACTGTGATGACAATGTTAGATGTCGTTCACACTGTGAACCCCAGCCATGTGTCCTGAGCAACTAACTACCATCACACCTACACAAGCTCCAATCAATCAGCACGGCCTGCCAGCCAAGGCCAATATGGAGGTAGGGGTCTGGCCGTGCAACAACTCACTTTTGCACACACTCAACACCACACACCCTGATCTCCACCAATGTGCAGCAGTGAAGCTCACAGGGACTGGTGACATTGCACATGCACCCATGACAATACCAGGGGTGGTGGTGGGAACTAAGGTGCAGAAACCCATCACACATGGCCAGTCAACAAGACTCGTCAATGTCTGACACACAGCACAGTATGCCGTACATGGGCATGATGTGAAATCCACCACAATCAATGGGATCCTGGCCATAGTCACACACCAATGAAGAAGCCAAGGTGACACACGAAGAACACACGTACACAACTACCAACATTGCAGCTCTGACCCTGAGCAGTGGCAGCAGTCACACACACAACGTGTCACAATCACTGAAAGCTAACACAAACTGTAAATCACATGACTCGTGTAAACAACAAGTGCCAAGGGGAATCCTGAATGTGTCCCATCTGCGTTTGCCCACATCCCCAGCACTGACAACAAAGACAACCTGGGATGACAACCTCATGAACATTAGTTTGCCATGCACCCACATCACAGAGAAACCAGGTCCAAGATGCTGGATGAACACAGAACAACTCAGCAAGCATCATAAACAGGAACATCCCTAGGAACACAGCCTGTGTAGGAAAAGGGAAGGGAACACGCACAGACATGCTTACACAACACAGGCCCACGCAATGTCAACAGATTACACACTGCCATGAGGGCACTCCACTCCTGTGGAAGGTCCGCTGTGCCAAACCTTGTCTGTGCACGACCCAAACATGTCAGCAGAACACTCCGTCAGTGAGTCAACAACCACAACACACAGAAGGCTCTGCTCACATCAGCCTGGGTATGGGAGTGTCACGTCAGTCATCTGCACACACACCAAACACGTGTCAAGCAAGTTGCACTGTATACACAGATGAGTCCTTCGACATTGATGTGCAAAACTGCATGTCCAGTGGAGCTGGGCACACAGTCAGGGAAATCGGAACATTGAACAGTGGTAAGCCCACCAGATGTGCATCAGTGTAAGACAAAGATGTTCATTTACAAATGCAAAAATTTGTCAAATGCTGAACATTACACCCTCAGACTGTAGCAAAGGATGCCATAGATCCAGACTACAACAGGACACATATCCCATGGACCACATGGAGTCCATCACTGCAACACTTCTTCGTCCTGATGTGAACACTATTACAACTGCAAATGCAGGATGCTACTCATCCACATCATGTACATCAAAAGAAAACCCAAAAGTAAACAAAAAGGGGCTTTGTTCAGCAAATGTCAGGGTAAACACGGAAGTCCAAAAGAAACTAAGGCCAATGGCCAGTCCAAAATCCCAGTACCAACGGGGTGAGAAGTGACAACTGGTCACACATTGCTTGCCTGCACTGGTACGGTTGGGGGACATCCCCCTTGGAGGGGCATACAGGGGGCAGGCCAGGCACCGCAGGGACAGGATCAGGGGATGGCAGAGTGAATCAGTGAAGGGTTGGTGGGTGCAGGAGTGTCACCGGCAACTGCAGTGGAGGTGTCTGACTCAGGGGGGGCCGGCACCACTGTGGTACACAAGTCAGTTGGTGTGGGTGCTGCAACCACTGCAGTGGGCTGGACTGATGTAGTGGACTGGGTACCCACTGCAGTGCCCGAGTCAGACGTGGTGGTTGTGGACTCCACTGCAGTGCATGACTCCAAGGGAGTGGAAGGGTGGGCAGATGAGGTGGGCAGGACAGAGGGGGGACCCGGTCCCCACAACAGTGCCACTAACAGGCAGAGCGTCTGGGTTGGGGGTGGAAGAGCAAGTGGCAGGGGGAGGGCCTAAGCAGTCTGGGGATGCAGTATCGGTGTGTGGGGGAACCTGGGGCAGGGTGTGGTGGGGGAACCTGTGCAGTGGTGGCCTGGGGGATGGAGGAGAGAGACTGGGCGCTGGAGCTGCGTGGTGGTGGTGGTGGGGTCTTGCTCTTCCTGCTCCGGGGGACTTCCTAATGGGCTCCTGTGTCTGCCTGCACCTGGGGGAGGGTGTCCGGGGGCGAGGGGCACTCCTCTCTGTGTGGGTGGACTTCCTCTTCCCCTGGTATGCTGGATCAGCAGGAATGGAGGGGAAGAGGCCGAGGTCACACAGGAAGATCTGCTGTGTAGGTGGGGCAGCAGGCGAGGCAAGGGAAGGGGTCTTGGAGGGAGAGGATTTGGAGGACTGCGGAGTGAATGTGGATGCCTGTGTGTGTGTGTGTTCCCCATCCCCTGTGTCTGCGGTATCAGTCCCCTGAGGATGCTTGTGTGCACGTCTTGCCTTACTCTTGGGTGTGTCTGTGCTGCTCGTGTCTGTGTGTTTGGTTGACTGTGCAGGTGTGCATGTGCTTTGGACAGGTAGGGGGCAGGAAGTGTGGATGGGGCAGAGGTGGGAGGGGTGAGGGACTGTTGGAGGAGGGACACTGCTGCCGTCAGGGAGGAGTCCATGGACCTATTGCTCCTCTGTAGGGCAGACATACCCATCGAGATGCCCTCCATGAATGACACCAGCTGTGTCAACAGAGTGGTGTGTGCATGGAGGACACTCAGCATTGCTGTCTGCCCAACATGGAGCTGCCGAAGGAGGTACACAGACTCCTCACTCAGGGCAGCAGGGGACACAGGGGCAGGGGCTGCGGTGCCTGGCACGAAGGAGACACGCTCCCGAACACGGGAGCCTCCACGGACCTCAGGAATGGGAGCCAATGGGAGGGCGGTGGTGGTGGTGGCGGGGCCAGACAGACTAGCTGGCCTTTGGTGGCTGCTGAGACCCGCCTCCACAAGGGAGTCATCCTCCGAGCTGCTGTGGTCCCCAGCTGAGGTGGATGGTGCTGAGGACTCCTCGGTGTGGCTCCCCTCGCCCTCCGTGCCACTGGTTCCCTCTGACCACTCGTCCGATGCTGACCCAGTCTGGCTCCGCTGCTCCTCCTGGTCCGTGGAGCTGTCCCCTCCTGTGGCCGTGGATGTATCTGCAAACAATAGGGAAACAGACAGCCATCAGTCACCTGCACTGACCGCACACACCACAGTAAGTACAGCACATTACAGAGCAAGCCCTGGCATCCTTAGTTGAACATTGCCTAAAGTCCTCACACAGATTCGGGAAGCCAATTGTCAGTCTGATGGTCAACCATGGGACTCACACCCCTCCTGCCCTTGCACCCATCTGTCTGGTGCCTGTCTGATGGTAAGACCCCAGTGTGGACACATGCACCACCTACACAGTTGTTGGACATTGCAGGGAACACGGTGAAGTATGTGAACATGCACACATCACATCTCTTGCCACTGAGTCAGTGCAGGTGTCCGGTTAAAGGGATGGCCAGAGTCTAATTAGAAATGCATGTGATGCATACCAGCACCAGACACCATGATGCACCCATGTCCGGATAGTCAATGCCACAATGGGGTGCATGTTGCACATGTCACTCCCCTGCAGGATCAGTCCCAGGAAGATTAATGCCATGACACAGGAATGCGTGCAAAGTCATACATTACTGTCTCAAGTCACATGGCCATGGCAGCCAGCCAACATCAGTCTGCACTGTGTCACAATCCGAGGGCATGGGGAATGCAAGTTATGTGACTGACAAGTGCACATGTCCATCCCCCAAAAACAATATCATCTGTACTACTATTTGTCCACGTCATACCAACTGGACATATGGGGGATATGAAACACAACCCTCTGAACATGAGCACCTCACAGTGTGCTGTGAATGAAAATACAGCTGCCTGAAAGTCACAGTCGCAAACACCTGTGTGCACAGTCAAGTGATCAGACACCTATAAGTCACAGAAGTATCGTCTATCATGGTCACATCTCAGATGGCATGCTGAGCCCTAACCGATAAACATACCAGTAGTCCTGACAACGAAGACACAGCACAATGAGACAGAGGCAGACACCTGAGGGTACATTTCACTGATCACAACATGCCAGATGATACACGGGAGTGGGAGTACAGAGTGTATTGTATGCCCTGGAGTAGGCATGACTGTCCAGCTCCACCTGTAAGAGGGATGAGTCCTGGACAGTAGGCAGGTGGCTAAGCATGTGTGACACACTGGATACACATACTCCTGAGGCCCAAACATTGTTCCCACCAGCAGCATGGGTGTGTGCCAAATTCCCCAGGGACATGTGGTGAGTCAGAGCAGCAAGCGGACCACATATCAAAGTTACACCCAGATCACATGTCAGAACTTAGGCATTGTGTAAGCAATTGACCCACCCATGAATCGCACAACATAGTCACGGGAACAAATGCTGTCCCCCACCTTGAGCAAAGCAAAATGTAATGACACAGTCCCCAAATGACACAATTTCCTGACTATAAGGGCCACACATATGCGTATCAGAGGAGAAGTGGGCATGTCACAAATGAGGGACATGGGTCCTGGACCACATGACTGATGTACTGTGGAAGTTTAACCAGGCCAGAGGAGGGCACATAGCATGTCAGACAAAGTGCACAGTGCAGTCATGGACTCACCCCCTCCTTGCTGCTGTCTGTCCTTCAGCTGCCCATCCAGGTCAGGGAAGACCACCGCCAGGATCCGGAGCATGTGGGGGTCAGGGTCCGGTGTCCGCCCCTCCTGCGAGGAGGTGACAGCTTCAGCTGGACCCTTGCGATCCTCCAGGTCCAGCCACGAAGGTCCTGCCACCTCTTTTGGCAGTTGCGGATCCTGCGCCTGTAGACCCCCACGGATCTTACTTTCCGGGCGATGGTCAGCCAGATGTCCTGCTTCTGGTGGGCATCAACCTGTGAGGATGACAAAGTGAAAAGGCCATTACTACACATGCAACATATACGTGCATCACACAGTTGGATATACATGTCTCAATCACAGGGGCATATGATGTACACAGGCAGTGCAACAATGGCTATGAACAGTTTGCCAGCAGTCACTACATGGTATCATTGCATGGGAAGTAAGCCTAGTTGGAATGCACGGTTAATGCACTGTACCAGTTCAGTGCATGTAACTACACACTTTGGGGTGTGACAACTACTCAGTGGGCATGCTAGCCAGTGGTGTGCACACTGAAAGTCCTGCTAGTCAGACAACATGCACAATCAGTGATGCAGTGGACAGCACACTCACCTGCTCCCCTGGTTTCCCATACAGCTTGCTGTACTGTGGAAGGAGGCTGTCCAGCAGGGCCTGGTTCTCCTCAAGGCTGAAGGCTGGGGCTCTCTCCACAGTACGTGCCACTGCAGGAGCCAGAGGATGCATAAACAGCAGCAGTGTTGGTGGCAGATGTCGTCCTGGAGCATGTAGTGCAGGCAAGTGAGCTCTCAGGGGAACAGCCAGCATTATATGTGTGCTGCAGAGGCAGATACTGTCCCATGTGTCCAAAGTGATAGGTCCAAGTCGTTTGCATCTTCTGAATCTGACCAATCCATGGAATAGCAGCACTAATACACGCCCACAGCATCCTTCAAATCTTCAACTTCATGACACCCATGATTTTGCAACATTGTTGTGGCTGACCAACTGAATTCACTGCATCAGACTCGTTGGAGCTTCGAAAACGCGTCCGTTGCCATGCCAGGCCCCAGCCAATGTGTGCGCACCGTTCGGTCCATTGCTGTACAACGCGTACCCAGGATACAACGCGTACCCGCTCACATTGAATGCAATGGGCCGGCCGGGCACACCGATCGGTCCATTGCTGTTCAACGCGTACCTGGGATACAACGCGTACCCGCTCACATTGAATGCAATGGGCCGGCCGGGCACACCGATCGGTCCATTGCTGTTCAACGCGTACCCGGGATACAACGCGTACCCGCTCACATTGAATGCAATGGGCCGGCCGGGCACACCGATCGGTCCATTGCTGTTCAACGCGTACCCGGGATACAACGCGTACCCGCTCACATTGAATGCAATGGGCCGGCCGGGCACACCGATCGGACAATTGCTGTTCAATGCGTGTTGCGGATACAACGCCTACCCGCTCACATTGAATGCAATGGGCCGGCCGGGCACACCGATCGGTCCATTGCTGTTCAACGCGTACCCGGGATACAACGCGTACCCGCTCACATTGAGTGCAATGGGCCGGCCGGGCACACTGATCGGTCCATTGCTCTACAACGCGTACCCCGGATACAACGCGTACCCACTCACATTGAATGCAATGGGCCGGCCGGGCACACCGATCGGTCCATTGCTCTACAACGCGTACCCAGGATACAACGCGTACCCGCTCACATTGAATGCAATGGGCCGGCCAGGCACACCGATCGGTCCATTGATGTTCAACGCGTCCCTGTACAAGTCACTGGCATATGTCACCATGCCTGTCACAGGTGAACATATGCCAGCCACATATACTTCCCAGGGAGTGAGGGCCACACCAATAACACCACAGCCTGTCCACACCCTATCCTAAGGCATGTAAGGCTGCATTACCTGTTCCGTGTATGGGGGTCAACATGTTGTTTTTTGGGTGGCACTTGGGGGCAGCCACTCCCAGGCTGTGCACGTGTTCTTGGGGACAGAATCCTTGGTGTGTTGTGCACATGAACACTGTGGTGTGCAACTGTTCATTTCAGGGCATGTGGCATGGTCACATTTCACGGTTGTGTATGTGTATGTCATATCACATACCCCCTGAGTCCCATGTGGGACGGTATGTACGTCCCAGGGTGACCCATTGCCACAATTGTGATGGCCCTCCACAGTCTGTGTGCATGTTGTGTTTACAATGTCTCTGATTCCATGTGCACAATGGGAGACAGTCTCCACATCCACGTTGTTTGTGCATGGACTTTGCTGTTGTGTGTATGTGTGTCACAGACGTCCATGTCTGTCCTGCCGAGGCAACAGGGACCACTACCTGTGGGGGTCATGGTTGTTTAGCTGTTGTGTATTCATGATGCACCATGTCATGCCAGTGTCCATGTGGCAATACAGGGTCCCTGGGAATCTACCTGTCGATGAGCTGTGATGCCTGGGGCACATCTGTCCTCACATGTCACTGTGGTGTGTGTTTGGAACGTGACAGCAGTACATGGGTACTGTGACACAGCCTAATGATATCCCATAGCACAACCTGGGACTTGTTGAGGGAACATGTTGAACTGTGATGTTAGATGTTAGCCATGTAGGTGCCATACATGTCCTTACGGAACGGCACATGCATCATGTACTTGTGTCTCGTAATGATGTATCATGTGATATTGAGTCTGGTCTATGCCACATATGTGGGGTGACTGACAATCTTTCTTTCTTCACCTATGCACTGCAGGGCACCAGCTGTCCATCGGCCATTCCCTGACCTTGCAACAGTGGTTGAACGGGACTGCATCCGACGGTACCGCTTCACCAGGCCACTAATTGAGGAATTGACGGTGCGGTTGGCCTCACATTTGCAACTTGGCCGGACATACCCTACAGCGCTGACCCCCAAGGTGAAGGTGATGGCAGCCCTACACTTCTTTGCCACCGGTACCTTTCAACACACTATGGCGTCTGCTGGTGGGATGTCACAGACCATGTTCAGCCGTGTGCTCCGCGATGTTTTGGAGGCTATGTTGAGATACCTGAACCAGTACATCTATTTCCCTAGCCTTCAACAACTCACTGACGTGAAGAGTGACTTCTATGCCCTGGGGAGGATGCCGCATGTCATTGGCTCCATTGATGGCACACATGTGGCTTTGGTACCACCACAGGCCCAAGAGCAGGCATACAGGAACCGCAAACACTACCATTCGGTCAATGCACTGGTGGTATGTCTTGCAGATATGAGCATCTCACACATCTGTGCCCGTTTCCCCGGTTCTGCACACGATGCCTACGTGATGAGGAGTAGTCGCATCCCGAGGATGATGTCACAGATGCAGAACCAGCGTGCCTGGCTTGTTGGTGTGTACTGACTTTGTACCATTGTGTGTGTTCTGCAATGTAGTGTTCCACCCTCTTTTCCAACTCAGGTAATGTGCAATTGTCTGTATGTAGGTGACTCCGGATACCCCAACATGCCGTGGTTGCTGACGCCCCTCAGGAACCCTGTGACACCAGCCCAGATGCGCTACAATGAGGCACATGGTCGGACCAGGAGAGTGATTGAGCGGACATTTGGTCTCCTGAAGAGCCGCTTCCGCTGCCTAGATAAGACAGGAGGGGCCCTCCCATATGCCCCAGCAAAGGTGTGCAAGATTGTCATCGTCTGCTGCATGCTACACAACCTGGCAGTGCGGAAGGAGTTGCCTCTCATCCTGGATGACGATGACCAACATCTGCCACCTGTGGAGGATCCTGGGCTGGACCACGATGCCAGTGATGATGATGATGATGAGGGTGATGTCCGCACACAGCTCATCACCAACTTCTTCAGCTGAATGTGAGTATCCAGGGATGTTATGTCAATGATGTGAGTTTGCATGATATGTGTTGGTGGTGCTCTGGTGCTGTTTGAGTGTGTCCATGTGCTACTTGACTGGATGCGTGCAGCGATGTGTCCTTACAGGTAGTCTGTACTCCCCAACAGTGTTGGCATGCTAACTTGGTTCTGGGTGGGTTTCTTGTGACATGTATTGGGCATGAGTATTGCAGTTGTGTCCTGTTCTTCAGTGCTTTTGACTGTGTGTCATTTCTGTCCTTCACAGGGTACTTTCAGAGTTGTTTGGTCAACTGTGATCCCCCGACACCGTGAATCAACTTCCAGGGTGGTAGCTGTCGTTTCCCTACAGGTGATGTGCGCCACACCCATGGACTTCCTTTTGTTCTACACTTGTTGACTGTGTGCCCACTGCCAGGTGGGATTACCTTGCATCTGTAGTGGTTACAACATGTTGCAAATGTGTAATAAACCTGTGCTTCACTTTGTGATGTGCGTTGTCTGTGGTCACACATCTAACTGACATTTGCTTACTGCACCAGTGGGCTAGTTGACACAGACTGTGAATAGGTGTTGGGTCTGTGCATTGCACCGTATTTCCTGGCAACATCAGTGTAGGCGATGAGTCAGATGGCCCTGGTGTGTATGTGTTGTGTAGCCCTGGTGGTGTGTCTCCCTCATATGTGTCACGTCGCCATGACTCACATGCCGGTGTTGTACTTGCTGTAGCAGTTAGCATGCACAGTGTCATTTCACAGATCATCATCTCCACTTCAGAAACAACGTTGGAATCACAACAGAGGCAAGTATGGTGTATTAGTGAGTTTATTGACATACATGTGTGAGTATAGTGCACAGGATGGTGGGTGCTGTACATTGTGATTGTAATCCAAAGTTCCTAGATGATTTGGAAGTCCTGGTAGCAGAAATGTCCAGAGTAAAGTCCACAGTCATCTGATACATTGGTCCAACTTGAGCTCCCCATGTCATGTGGCAGAGTTGTGTTGCATTCGACAGGGTGAAGAGTTTGGGCACAAAGGTGATTTTCCAGAACAGGTGTTGGCTTCCTGGGTGTTGTGCATGGCCATCAGCCTCTCAGTTGTCCTTCCTCGGACGACCCCTCTTCTTTGGGGGGGGGACCCTCAAGTGCAGGCTGCTGTGGTGCAGGGGACTCTCCGCCAGAGTCATCCTCCCTCCCTGTGGCAGTTGCAGTTGTTGCAGCACCAGATGTTGTGGGCACACAGGGAGGTGTTGACATGTTGGTGCAAATCTGGCGGAGGCATTGCAATATGTCTAACCCTGGGCATAATACTTTGCTACGCTCACGGAGCATGCAAAGTTTGTGTTACTACGCACTACGCAAAATGCACGTAGCAGAGTAAAAAACTGTGCTAATCGACGTAGCGTAGCAGCAGTATATTAAACACATACAAATGCTTTGTTAAAGCAATTTTCTATGCTAAAAAGCATATAACAAATTCACAAAAGTGAACTTTGACAATGAAAATATCAAGCAATGAGAGAGGTGATGATTTTGGGGTTCCCCTAACATAGGGGAGGACCAAGCAGATGCCTTGAACACAAAAAGCATATCATGTGAACGATTCAGTGGTGGTCCCTTCCTCCTAGGACCACCCCAAGCACAGTTATGGGCAAAAATACAATCCCAACCAAAGGCCCTGCAAAGCATTATGGGACGAGTTTAGCAGTGGGCAGTGAATATTATAGTGTCCAATATCAAAATAATTCTACAAAGAGCTGCAGTTCAACTAGTCGTTACTAGATGTCCCTCACGAGTCAAATGCAAAAGCATTGAAATTATTAATACATCAAGCTGCAGTTCCACTAGTCGTTACTAGATGTCCCTCACGAGTCAAATGCAAATGCATTGAAACCCTTTCATGAAGCTTTTACATTTGACTCGTGAGGGACATCTAGTAACGACTAGTGGAACTGCAGCTCTTTGTAGAATTATTTTGATATTGGATACTATAATATTCACTGCCCACTGCTAATCTCGTCCCATAATGCTTTGCAGGGCCTTTGGTTGGGATTGTATTTTTGCCAATAACTGTGCTTGGGGTGGGTCTAAGAGAATGGGGCCACCACCGAATCGTTCAAAAGATGTGCTTTTTGTTTTCAAGGCATCTGCTTGGTTCTCTCCCTAGGTTAGGGAGGATACCAAAATCCTCACCTCTCTCACTGCTTGTTAGTTTATTGATTTCACTTTTGTGCAATGCTATATGCATTTTAGCATATAAAGACAGAGATACTTATTTTATCTTAACTTGCACTGTGCAAGATGCCTTTGGCATTTATTGTACAGTGCAGTCAAGCACACAGCTACGCACTACGCAATTTGCATAGCTACGTGTAGTTCAAAATGTACTTCACGTAGCTACGTGAAGTGCTACTACGCAAACTACGCCCAGGGTTAAATATGTCCCTATGCACCGCCGTCTGTTCTTGCACTGTGTCCCACTTGGACTCCATGCGGGACATGTGTAAGTCCAAGCGGGCATGACGGGCAGCCTGCTGCTGTTGAATGTCCCTGAGGATCCCCACTACCTGGCTGAACTTTCCGGTGCTAGTCTGGTACGCATCAGCTATGCGTACCAGTTGTGGGTCATCATGCAGTCCAGACCCTCTGCAAGCAGCGACCTATGTCTACCACCCCTCCCACCACCCCTGGCGACACGTGAAGGACCTGCGGTGGCACGCACAAGTGACCCTGGGCCCCCTTGGGGGTTGTTGCTGGTGTTGTTGTCCGTAGCTCCACGTTGGGCCGGGGTCCGTGTGCTGGTGGTGGGGGTGGTCCTTGGTCTGTCCGTGTCGGCAGGGGTGGTCTGTGTGTTGGCAGTTGTTGGAGGGGTGGGTGCAGGGGTGCAGCTGGTGGTCCTGCTGGTGCTGCATGATGACTCACTGCGGAGGTGCCAGGTAGGTCTTCGTCATCCGAGGTGGGCAGAGGCTGTTCCACACCAGTGAGCTCAGTGTCCCCCGGAGCCTGGGACAGGGACTCCACAGCGTCTGCTGCTGTGTCCCCATCATCACCTGTATTTGGAAGAGACACACAATGTATGTAATGTTTCTACAGGCATCAATGGTTCAAACACCTGACAGTTGTGACTGTACCTCTGGATGCGGGCCTGTACATTGCATTGTTCTAAGTTGTCACAGTCAGCTGTTGATATTGGTGTAGCGCATTGTCCTGACAACATGAAGCATTTCAATTTGAATGTTGAGGTGTGTGCATGGCCAGCATTGGTGGTATTTGGTTGACATCCGGACATCCTTCTCCCTCCAGCCCAGTTATCAGCATGCCACCCTTGCAGTGGGTGCAGGTTGACTCTCAGGATGTCAGTCAGTGGTGTCCTGCTGTTTGTTGGTGCCCAGTTCCCAGCAGGGCCTTGTGCTCCCCACAGCAGTAGCCAGTGTCAGCCATCTTGTCAGTTGTTTTCCACTCCCTGTGATGTGAGCATGGTTCAGAGTGGTGTTGATGGGCCAATTGTGAGGGTGAGCAATATCTGTGACTACCACTCCCATCATGCTATTGCCTGCACCCCCCTTCCCAGCATGCCCATACTTCCTTCCTTTTGAGTGTACTTCACTGTGTGTGGGTGTGACAGCAATGGCAAGATGGCTGACAGTGGTGTCCTGCTGTTGGTTGGTGGCCAGTTCCCAGCATGGCCTTGTGCTCCCCACAACTGAGCACCGGTGTCAGACATCTTTGATGGGGCTTTCCAGTCTCTGTGAGGTGTGCATGCTTCAGTGTGAGCTTGCTGGGCCATGTGGTTTGGGGATGTTGAGCTGTGACTAACACTCCCATCATGCTATTGCCTCCACCCCCCCTTCCCAGCATGCCCATACTTCCTTCCATTTGAGTGTACTTCACTGTGTGTGGGTGTGACAGCAATGGCAAGATGGCTGACAGTGGTGTCCTGCTGTTGGTTGGTGGCCAGTTCTCAGCAGGGCCTTGTGCTCCCCACAGCTGAGGCCAGTGTCAGACATCTTTGAGGTGGCTTTTGACTCCCTGTGAGGTGTGCATGCTTCAGTGTGAGCTTGCTGGGCCATGTGGGTGCGGGATGTTGAGCTGTGACTACCACTCCCATCATGCTATTGCCTCCACCCCCCTTCCCAGCATGCCCATACTTCCTTCCTTTTGAGTGTACTTCACTGTGTGTGGGTGTGACAGCAATGGCAAGATGGCTGACAGTGGTGTCCTGCTGTTGGTTGGTGGCCAGTTCCCAGCAGGGCCTTGTGCTCCCCACAACTGAGCACCGGTGTCAGACATCTTTGATGGGGCTTTCCAGTCTCTGTGAGTTGTGCATGCTTCAGTGTGAGCTTGCTGGGCCATGTGGTTTGGGGATGTTGAGCTGTGACTACCACTCCCATCATGCTATTGCCTCCACCCCCCTTCCCAGCATGCCCATATTTCCTTCCTTTTGAGTGTACTTCACTGTGTGTGGGTGTGACAGCAATGGCAAGATGGCTGACAGTGGTGTCCTGCTGTTGGTTGGTGGCCAGTTCCCAGCATGGCCTTGTGGCCCCACAACTGAGCACCGGTGTCAGACATCTTTGATGGGGCTTTCCAGTCTCTGTGAGGTGTGCATGCTTCAGTGTGAGCTTGCTGGGCCATGTGGTTTGGGGATGTTGAGCTGTGACTACCACTCCCATCATGCTATTGCCTCCACCCCCCTTCCCAGCATGTCCATACTTCCTTCCTTTTGAGTGTACTTCACTGTGTGTGGGTGTGACAGCAATGGCAAGATGGCTGACAGTGGTGTCCTGCTGTTGGTTGGTGGCCAGTTCCCAGCAGGGCCTTGTGCTCCCCACAGCTGAGGCCTGTGTCAGACATCTTTGAGGTGGCTTTTGACTCCCTGTGAGGTGTGCATGCTTCAGTGTGAGCTTGCTGGGCCATGTGGGTGGGGGATGTTGAGCTGTGACTACCACTCCCATCATGCTATTGCCTCCACCCCCCTTCCCAGCATGCCCATACTTCCTTCCTTTTGAGTGTACTTCACTGTGTGTGGGTGTGACAGCAATGGGAAGATGGCTGACAGTGGTGTCCTGCTGTTGGTTGGTGGCCAGTTCCCAGCAGGGCATTGTGCTCCCCACAGCTGAGGCCAGTGTCAGACATCTTTGAGGTGGCTTTTGACTCCCTGTGAGGTGTGCATGCTTCAGTGTGAGCTTGCTGGGCCATGTGGGTGGGGGATGTTGAGCTGTGACTACCACTCCCATCATGCTATTGCCTCCACCCCCCTTCCCAGCATTCCCATACTTCCTTCCTTTTGAGTGTACTTCACTGTGTGTGGGTGTGACAGCAATGGCAAGATGGCTGACAGTGGTGTCCTGCTGTTGGTTGGTGGCCAGTTCCCAGCATGGCCTTGTGCTCCCCACAACTGAGCACCGGTGTCAGACATCTTTGATGGGGCTTTCCAGTCTCTGTGAGGTGTGCATGCTTCAGTGTGAGCTTGCTGGGCCATGTGGTTTGGGGATGTTGAGCTGTGACTACCACTCCCATCATGCTATTGCCTCCACCCCCTTCCCAGCATGCCCATACTTCCTTCCTTTTGAGTGTACTTCACTGTGTGTGGGTGTGACAGCAATGGCAAGATGGCTGACAGTGGGGTCCTGCTGTTGGTTGGTGGCCAGTTCCCAGCAGGGCCTTGTGCTCCCCACAGCTGAGGCCAGTGTCAGACATCTTTGAGGTGGCTTTTGACTCCCTGTGAGGTGTGCATGCTTCAGTGTGAGCTTGCTGGGCCATGTGGGTGGGGGATGTTGAGCTGTGACTACCACTCCCATCATGCTATTGCCTCCACCCCCTTCCCAGCATGCCCATACTTCCTTCCTTTTGAGTGTACTTCACTGTGTGTGGGTGTGACAGCAATGGCAAGATGGCTGACAGTGGTGTCCTGCTGTTGGTTGGTGGCCAGTTCCCAGCATGGCCTTGTGCTCCCCACAACTGAGCACCGGTGTCAGACATCTTTGATGGGGCTTTCCACTCCCTGTGAGGTGTGCATGCTTCAGTGTGAGCTTGCTGGGCCATGTGGGTGGGGGATGTTGAGCTGTGACTACCACTCCCATCATGCTATTGCCTCCACCCCCCATCCCAGCATGCCCATACTTCCTTCCTTCTGACTGTGCTTCCCTGTGGGGTAGTGTGCGTGTGCTGAATGGATGGCTGACAGTGTTGTCCTGGCGTTTGTTTGGCTACAAGTCCCATGTGTGTCACTGTGCTTCCCACAGCATGACCCAGGGTGGTGGTTCTTTGTGGGATAATTAATTTTAGTGTGAGGCAATGCATTTTCCCAGGTGTGTTGTGTGTAGTTTGTGTTAGCGGTGTGTGTGGGGAGAGCTGCTGGTAACTATGGTCATAGCTGTCAGTCCTCCTTCCCACCCAGCCAGATATCCCACCATGGAACGTGCTCCCATTGCAGGGAGTGCAAGTTGTGTTTCAGGATGTCATTCAGTGGTGTCCTGCTGTTGGTTGGTGCCCAGTTCCCAGCAGGGCCTTGTGCTCCCCACAGCAGTAGCCAGTGTCAGCCATCTTGTCAGTTGTTTTCCACTCCCTGTGATGTGAGCATGGTTCAGATTGGTGTTGATGGGCGTATTGTGAGGGTGGGCAATATCTGTGACTACAACTCCCATGATGCTATTGGCTACACTGACTTGACCAGCATACACAGAATTCCTTCCTTTCTGTGGGATTCCCTGTGTGGTGGTTTTGTAGTGGTGGCTACATATCTGACAGTGTTTGTTGGTTATATTTGTGCCACTGCCTAGCTTTATTTGTTGTAGGGTTTGTACATGTCATGACACAGTTACATATCACTATGAGATGGCATGTGTTGTGTTTATCTGACTGACATACACATCTTGGGATGATTCTGTTTTTGTTGCTGTGTATTTGCTAAGGGTGCATGGTTTGACTATCCCCTTGACAGTGATGTGTGTGTATTGTCACACAATATTGGGTATATTGGTTGTGTACTCACCAGGCTCTGGGATGTTTTCTAGCCCATATATGCTCACTGGTGGTAGAATGGCCCGCACCTTCTCCTCCCAGGGCCTGAGGTATAGTGGTTTGGCAGGAGGGCCACTGCCGGTGTGTTGGCTCAAGATGTAATCCTTCTTCAGTAGGTCCCTGACCCTCCTGCACACATCATACCACCTGTTCTGGATGTCTATCTTTGTGCGCAAACATGGTGATTGTGCGTTCACCCTGTCGATGATCCTCGCCCACATCTTGGTTTTCTGCGACATGGGGGTCTGTTGGACCAGTGTACCAAACAGCTGTGGCTCTACCCTGAGGATCTCATCTACCATGACTTCCAATTCATTATCTAGGAACTTTGGATTCTTCTTGGGGGGCATGGTGATGGGTGGTGGTGGTGAGTGATGTGTGTTGGTGTGCAAGTGAGGGTGTGTGAGTGTGTGTTTTGCTGGGTGTATGTGAGGGTGCTATTTGTTGAGGTGCTGATGGTGTGTGGCTTGTGTGATGGATGAGCTGTGAGTGTGTGTGTGGTTGCTGTCTGTTGGTGTTGTGTGCTGGCAGGTAATTTGAATTTGCAAAGGATCATGGTAGAGATTTGTGTCCTTTATATGGGTGGAGTTGTGGGTGTGTCTTTGTTCCCTGTTTCCCCCAATATTTATTGGCTTTGTAATTGCTTGTTTGGCCTTTTTTTTGTGTTTTTCCCTTTGTACTTTTTGTGCATGTAGGAGACGTTCTTCTGACCGAGTCGGACCCTGCAGTTGTCTCGTGCGAGCTTCTCCGAGTCGTTCACGCTGTGTTTGTGCTGCGTACGCGTCGGTCGCGGTGTATTGGGTTGCTTCGGCTCGCTGTTTTGTATGCGTGTCGGTCGTACGGCTTGAGCTCCGTGCGACTCGGTCGTGTTTTCCACGCGTTGCATCGTACTTGGCGGGTTGGAGTTCCTGGGTACGTTTCGTTCGGGATTCTTCCTGGTGCGTGTCGGTCGTTTCGATTCGCGTGCTTTTCCGGCCGAATAGCTGTTTTCCGCGCGGTTCGGTCGTTCGTATTGTGTTCCGTACGAGTCGGGCGGATTTTGCACGCTTTTCATCGTACTTTGCGGGTCGGGCTGCACCGGTACGTGTCGGTCGGAATAAATTCCGGCTCCGAGTCGGTCGGTACGTTTTCCGGCCCGGATCGGAATCGGCCCCTCAGTTTCACTTCATAGTCGCTTTTATTCTTACTCCAATTCTCAACTTCACTTTTGTTCATCAATGACTCTTCTGTTGCTTCTGAAAATAAGACAAACATTTGTAGTAAATCACTTCAACACGGTGAAGATGGAAGAGAGATTTATTGTAGAGAACAACACAGCTGCAGGACCACACTTGCCAAGTACAGCAAATCAGATACAAAGGTTCAGTTACAATTCCAACCTTTGAACAGTAATATTCTGAGCATGCACTTGACACTGTGACATCACAGCATCAACAAGACAGCATCATGGAATACTACATCCCTCCCCTTCTCCTGTAAACACAAAATTAAAAAAAATTAAAAAAGCAAAACGGAAAACAGAACATAAAGTAAACCAAAAGATCACTCTCGAAACCTATTTGGAGTAACAATAACTCTTGAACTCCTTCTACGTTCACAAGAATCAGGTAGTACAGTTCTCTGGGTTGGGAGCCATCCTCACACAGAGTTGTGGAGACAAAAAAAACACTATTGCTTTTGCGTCAAGGGTGTTGAGGAGTGCTGAAGTTCAATATTCCGTTATTGAAAAGGAATTACTTGCTTGTTTGTGGGCCATTGAAAAATATCGCCTGTATGTGTGGGGAAGACGTTTCAAACTAGTTACTGACCACAAACCTTTGGTTTCGATTCTTGGCTCTGGTCCTAGTAAGTGTTGTACACCCAGGATAACAAGAATGGTTAGCAAGTTGTTACAATACCAATTTGATGTCTCACATATTCCTGGTGGAAAGAATGGTAAGGCAGATTTTCTGTCTCGCTTTCCTCAAGGTAATGATGGATGTGAAGGAACAAATTTTCAAGAGTTGGGTGAGGAAGATGCCGAAGATTGCTTTGTGGCTGCTATGGATATTTCTGATCTTGTTGTTGGATCAGAAGAGAATTGGAGAGCAGCCTTATTAGAGGATAATCTTCTTCAACAAGTGTGTATGTTAGTCAGGGAGGGGTGGCCCAGAGAGAAGGTGTTGTCTCCTCTTCTTCAGCCTTATTCAAAAGTGGAATCTGAAATATCAATAGAAGATGGTGTACTCATGAGAAAAACTTATTCCGCCTCACTCAGTCAGACCCACTATTATCAAGAGAGCTCATGAAGGACATTTGAGTGCCACTCTCACCAAACGTCGTGTTCGTGAGGATTTCTGGTGGCCAAGTATGGATATTGAGATAAGTGTTCAGGTGGAGAATTGTCCTGTGTGTTGTTCAGCTGAGAAAACTTTGAAAGTTGTCACTCCACCACTTTTGCCAATTGAATGTCCTTCTGGTCCTTGGGTTAAAGTAGGCGTTGATATTATGGGTCCGTATGAAGTTTTACCTTCTGGGTTCAAGTACATTTTGGTGCTTATGGATTATACATCAAAGTGGCCTGAGATAAAAATGGTCAAAGAAGCTAGCTCTGGCAATGTCATCATTTTTTGAAAGAAGTTTTTCAGGTTTTCCTGAGTTCCTTGTTTCTGATAATGGGACTCAATTTGTGAGTGAAGAGTTTGAGTTATTTTTAACTTCCAGTGGTGTGAAGCACTTAAAAAGTTCTCTTTATCATCCACAGACCAACGGTCTTGTGGAAAGAATGAACCGTGTGGTTGGTGAGTGTGTCAGGTGGTCTGTGGCTGGTAACCCTGATGTGGTCAAATCTTTAGAAAGTATGCTTTGGTTTTACAGGACCACGCCTCATTCATCCACAAAAATTTCCCCGTTTGAGCTTTTAAGGGGTAGGAGGGCCAATACGTGTTTCAGGCCCGGATGGATGAGCAAATGGATTAAATCTGTATCCAATGTCGACTCCCTCATGAAAATTGTTAAGGAGAATTCTGAAATTGCCCAATGTAAACAGAAAGGTTGGTTTGACAAAAAAAAGGGTTGAGCAAATTGCTTATGGGTCGGACAATGGAAGCAAAATTAGGGATGAACCTTGAATAATATTCAAACAAATCTAACAACGACTTGACACCAGTCTTGTCCTTGGGTACCGAAGCATTAGAAACGGCATCAACAAGTCCTTGTCTAGGCCTGATACCTTGATGTGAAAGCAAATGACCAAGATATTCAATTTCTTTGCAGAGGAACTTTCTTTTCTCGGTCTTAAGAACAACTCCATTTTTCTTGAAAATGTTAAGTACTTTTCTAAGGATAATGTCATGTGAATCATTGTCCTTGGCATATATAAGCACATCATCTTGAATGAAAAACAAGCACACCCTCAACTTCTCTCAAAAGATTCTGCATAACTCTCTGGAACACCGATGCCGCGGATGCTAGACCGAATGGCATCCTTCGATATCGAAATATCCCAAGAGGAGACACGAACGCAGTGAGAGAACGCGAGGCAGGATGAAGTTCAATCTGATGGTATGCACTAGCCAGGTCTAACTTGGAGAACACTTGCGCACCCTTTACACACGTGAACAGGTCATTGATTTTGGGCAAAGGGTGAGAATCAACCCAGATCTCCTTGTTAAGGGATCTAAGGTCCACACACACGCGCAACTGCCCTCCTCTCTTGCGGGCCACAACCAGAGGTGACAATCACAGAGACGATTCTGTTAGTTCGATGATACCCTTGTCACACAAACTCTTGAGTTCTTTGTTAAGGTCATCTCTTACACTAAATGGAACGCCTCTGAGTTTGTGCTTAACTGGAATCGCCCCATCCCTTACAATGATTTTGTGCTTGAATCCAGATATTTTTCCAAGAGTATCACCAAAGACAGATGGAAACTCAATTTTCCATCTAGTGCCCTCTTCTTCACAAGTGACTAGCATAACTTGTTCTTTAGTGCCTGGCCTGAGTATCATCCCAAACAATCCCTGGTGAAACCACCCAAGGATGTTGAGTCCCTTAACAGCAACATAAATTTTCCCTCTGATCCTTCTTCCTTTGAACATCATGACATCTTCAATAAAACACAAAAGTTCAATTTTACATCCCTCATTAGAGACTGTTGAGCGATCAGGAGGGAATAACTCCCTGTCACCCCATGTTTCGGTGAACAACTTCTGAGTTATCATGGTAATCCTAGCACCGGAATCTACCAAAAGCTCGAGTTTTTTATCTCCAACATGTACCTCGACGATGGGGTCAACACATGAAGAAGGATTACCAGTTACAGGTTCAGTCATGACGCCATTCGAAGAGATATCATCATCAATGACGACAGAGATGATTTCAGAGTCTGAGTCATCTTCAGATTCTACCACACATGCTACAGGTTTTTTTAAAGTTTCCTCTTAAGACAAACTTTAGCAAAATGACCCATCTTTTTACAAAAGTTGCACATTACATTAATAGCAGGACATCTACTACCCTTGGAGTGTGGAGGGTTTCCACAATGGAGACAAACATTGCTTGGGATGCTAAAATCAGATTTATATCTGGTGGTATTGTTGCCACTGCTTTTTGTTTTAATCTATTCGTTACCCCAACAGCATTCACATTTTCAGGAGGTTTTTCATCAAGTTCTTTCAATGAAACTTGTGAAATCTCAATGCTTTTGGCTACTTTAATGGTCTCATCGAGAGACGGGTTACCCATTACGAGAAGCTTCTGTCTAATATGCTTATCTTTGCACTGGCAAACAAACTGATCTCTGATGAGCTGATCAGTGAAGTTCTCGAATATACAGACTGAAGCCAACCTCCTAAGAACAGAAACATAGGCATCCACATCTTCACTTTCTGATTGTTTCTTCTTAAAGAACTTATGCCTCAGAACCATTAAACTTGGTTGTTTGTCAAATCTAATTTTGAGTTTGCGTACAGTTTCTTGGTATTCATCAATCTTTTCATCTTCAGTTAAAGACAAATCAGGTAGATGTTTAAAAATTGACCTGCCCTCAAAACCTAAAGAGTGAAGTAATAAACACTTTTTTCTCCCAGCACCAAATCTTAGAGCTCCAATGGCCCCTAAATACGTTTCAAGCGCATCAAACCAGACCTCCCATTTAACAGGAGGTTCGCCAGGAGTGTCTAGAAACGATGGAGGTGGAGAAACAGCTTGCATTGTGCACCTGGTAGTTAAAATAAAATGAATTCAAATAAGTGTAATACAATAAATTTGTGAAAAATGGAATAAAACAAAGTGCGCAATATTTGATAAGTGTAAGAATCACTGAGATCCACGTAGAAAAAGCACATGCAATAATAAATATGCAAAACAGGAAGTGTGTGAATCACTGTGATCCACAAGTAGTTGAAATGCTTAGAAAGTGTGTGAATCACTGAGATCCACGTAATGGTACAGGAATACGATGACAATAAAATGTAGTAAATGGTGTGCGAATCACCGGAACTCGCAATGATGACAAACAAGCTGAGAAATGCACAGTCATGAGTTTTTTCAGCATACAGCAGCGCTGAAAATTGTTCTTGCGTAGAACAAACAAAGTAGTTGTTGTGGCGAAATATTGAAGCCGCGTTGATCCGAAGAAGTGTTGCCGCATAGGAGATAAACAAAATGGTTGCTGTGGTAACGAAATAGAAAAAAAAATGACTGCGTTGAAAAATGGAGGTGGTTGCTATGGCAACAACATAGAGGAGAACGTAACCATTCACGCTGAAAGTTCAATGCATGTAAGCAATGAAGATGGTTGCTGTGGTAGCAGCGTCGAGAAGGACGTAACAATTCACGTGATGAAAACAGTGCACATGCACTTGCGCGAGGCAGCAAAGTTGAGAAGTACGTAACAAGGCACGTGAATAATACTGTTCAGATGCACTTGTGCGAGAGGGAGAATGCACGTGCACTCTGCGCGAGCAGTCTGTTGCGACGGGACAAAAAAAGAGAGAAAACAAACGAAAATTGACAATACCTCTCGAAAGAGTCCAACGATGACAACACAGTGAAAAGTGACACGCTTGAGGACAGTCATGATGAATCCGTCGATAGAGGAAAACCACAGCTAGACTCCGCTTGTAGAGTTGCGAGGATGACCACAGGTCTTCGTTAGAGCAGCAGGAAAGGTGCGGCTTGTGCTGGACTGGCGGCTTGTGCTGGGCTGGAGCGGCAAGTGTGACCAAAGAAACACCAAGAAGGTAGGATTTGTAGATGAGCGAGCAGTAGCTTGATGGTAGAATAAGGCCAATAGATTTGAAGACAAGCATTGAAAGGTGCGATAGGCTCATGCTGCGGGTTCTGCTGTGTAGTATAATCGTCACCAAAAATTTGTAGTAAATCACTTCAACACGGTGAAGATGGAAGAGAGATTTATTGTAGAGAACTACACAACTGCAGGTCCACACTTGCAAAGTACAGCAAATCAGATACAAAGGTTCAGTTACAATTCCAACCTTTGGGTCCGATGTTGTGGAGGGATTTGTAGGCATGGGTGAGTAGCTTGAAGGTTACTCTCTTCTCGACGGGGAGCCAGTGGAGGTCTCGTCGGTGCTGGGTCATGTGCTCGTGGGGTGGGGTTCCAAGGACGAGTCTGGCTGCGGTGTTCTGGATGGTTTGGAGCTTGTGTAGCAGGGTTCTGTTGATTCCGGCGTAGAGGGCATTGCCGTAGTCCAGTCTGCTGGTTATGAGTGCGTGGGTGACGGTCTTTCTGCATTCGGGGGGATGCACTTGAAGGTCTTGCGGAGGATGCGGAGGGAGTTGATGCAGGTGGAGGCGACGGCACTGATCTGGCGGGTCATGGTGAGAGAGGAGTCTAGGATGATGCCGAGGTTTCGGGCATGGTCTGATGGAGTGGGGTGTCTTGTTTCATTTGGCTATTAAACAGAGCAACTTTATGCAGCTTTGTCTCTGTAGCCAGGAGAATTACTAATATTTTATAAATACTTTAGAAATCTGTATTTTAAACATAGTACTTTGCCTCTTGCTCCTTTTCAAGCCCATTGACAGCAGGAGCAGAGCACCCTGCTGTGTAACTAATACTCTTTGCAAGCATCTCTTTAATTTAATTTAATTTTTGCTAGTGAGTGGAATTATAGTTGACTTTATTTTATATAGAAGCTGATTCTATCAGAAATTACATCGCTGGTGATATTACTGCTTTTACATAACACATCACTGTTCATGTCACCAATGACATCACTGAAGCTGCATACAGTTTACACACCTATTTGTAGACTTGTTTCCCATGTTTCAGTGCCTTGCCTTACAGGCTCTGGTAGGAGGTCTTGTTCTTCACCTACGGCATGCTGGCCAGTGCTAAAGTACATAAAGGGCTTGTTCTGGCAGCAGGGAGACTACTGTCAGGGCATGGCCCAGTGCCATACTCTGCAGCCGGAGCCCACAATCAGTTTCTAGTGAAATTCAAGAACTGAGGAAAGAGGGAATGGAGAAACCAAAGTGAAAGGGAGAATATAGAAACCATTAAACTGTGGTTCTATCATGGATTCCCTCATCTGTATGGCATGCATGGCATGTAAGTTCTGCTCTGGAGTCCCTAACCCAGAAGGGTGCTTGCTCTCTAATATGGCATGCTTTTTTGCCACAGGTTTAGCTGGTTCCTATTTCTTGGGCCAGAAAACCTCTCTAAACCTGGGTGGTGTAATAAATGCAGACTCTGGTTCTCTGCTCTTTTACTGCTGTACTAGGTCTTTCTTGATCACACCTCTTCACTATTGTCCCCAAATTCAAACACTTGGTCATGGGATTGCTTTGTAAACCACAATTTGAATTACAATTGTGATGGATCTGAAGCCCAAGCTCTTCTGACTGCTGGCATATTGCTAACTTTATCTCCCAAGGCTAATGCTTATTAATGTATCCCTGACTGAATTTTTGCATTACCTTTTTTTTGTTTCGTTCAAGCTCATAGCTGGATATGAGGCTCACTTGCAGTGAAATAATTAATGTAGAGTGCGGTGGAGCAAGGCAGGCATGGCTCAAATATGGTGGCCAACACAGCACCTGTGAGTATCCTCCTTGGCACCTTCCTTACATGGTCACTGGATATTCAGCGCATAACCTGCAGAATCATTTTTTGTTATCATGAATGTTGCCAGATGAGTTGCTAGCATTAAAGCCATTGATGATGACATTTGTGATATCATGTGTAAGGCTCTGAGTAGTGCAATTGGTAGGGGGTTATTGTTAAAAACATATGCCCTCATTATGATGTCAGGCGAACACACCATTGCGGGAAAGGAACTGACCGATCATAGGTCGGCGGTTCCGACATCCTAATTTGGATGTGACCGCACATAGTGCGGTCGGAAACATCCATTTTCCAATTAGGCTTATGCGGCGGGCTGAAAACGCCCTCAGCACAAGCTCCATTGGAAAATGGAAGTTTGTAAACATCCCTGCACCGTGTGGCAGGCAACACGGTTCAAGGATGTTGAGGGGGGCACCATAGGTGGGGGAAGAGGGCCCTGCTACGGGCCCCCAAAGTTGTTTCCCAACAGCCAATCCATGTTGGAAAGGCTGACATGGATTGGCTGTCAGAAACCAACATCATAATCCTGGCGGCGGAGCCGAACCTGGCTCCGCCATCATTGAAGGGATTACTATTCCGCTCCTCTTCCGACAGGCTCACAGAGCATGTTGGAAGAGGAGCAGAATCCCCTTGCAGTTTTCCCTCCGACGGCCATAATCAAAATACGGTGCTCAGAGGGAAACCTCAGGATGTCAGGCGTAGAGCCTCCGACCGCTGGTCAGAGGCTCTCCGCCCGACATCCAAATCGGGCCCTAAATATAACTCGGAATTTGAATATTGTTAAGTTTTGATTCAAAACACTAACTTCCCTTTGACTACCTTTTTTCAGGAAATAACTTTAGGCTTTATAATAATATATTTTCCAGTTCATTTCCTTTTGACATGCATTGGATCCAGTATCTGCATTTGCATACATGAAAGTTATTGCCTTTGACTACTGTATACATCCAGTAAGCATGCAGGGTATTGCATGCCGGTACAGTGCACATGTCTGTGGGGACTGACTGCAGGTTATGGACTTCATAAATGCACTTTGCTCAGTACCCTACTGCCTTCTTTTCTTTTGATTGGGACATCAGGAAACCACCCTAAATGTTAAAGGTGGTCTAGAATTTGCTCTTCATTGTTCAGAAGGTGTAGTAACCCAGTGACCAAAAGTATTTTATTTGTGAAAAGGGACCTAGGCCATGCCCTGCATGCTTACTAGGAACAGACATTAGTCAAAGCCAAGGCCTTGGGGTGGGGTATGTCATTTCAGCATCAACGTGGTCCAATACTGTTTTTTCAGAATAGACATCTGCAGACTAAACAGACCAAAATAGTAAACTTCTATCCACCAATGACATGGCTAGCTCAGGTTGACATTCGAATCTGCGAATCCATCTGCAAAATGTTAACATATTTTTAAACAGGCTTCTTGTTTTTTTTACCAAAACCAATGGAAGATTTTACATCATACCAAAAACAACATGTAAATTACAAGGTCCATTGCTCTCGTGAAGTGTTAGTTTTCCTTCTGTTCAGCATTTCCCCTATATCCTGGATAAAAAACTATACAGGAATTTTAATGGTACAGTATTTTGTAGTAGCCCACTCTCCCCTTACAACCTTCCCCACTCTTGAACAACCTGTACACCTTTTTCAAGGCCAAACATATGGATTTTGTATGTTTTCGGGTAGATTTTCCAGACTGGCACTAGCAGCTGGCCCATAACACATGCAGATGCATGATGAAAGGGGACAGAGCAGACTGCAGCTGTGCCCGAGCGAAGGGAGGAATAAGCACCAGCCAACAAGGTCTTGGGCAAAAGAGGCTTCAGCTGCCAATCAAGATAGATTCTACGTGTCTCTGCTGCCATGCTGTTACCACTTCCAAGACCTCAGAGGAGTGAGGACTGGAAGAGTATCTACTGAGCTGCAAAACTTAGGAAGGAAAGAGGGAAAAGAAAGTAGAGTTTCTGTGTGTATGTGAGAATGTGCTCATGTTTGTCTGTCTGAGTGCATCCCCAAGTGTATGGAAGTACGCGCATGCATGTTCGTATTTGTGGGAGGGTTAGGGTGTAGTAAGAGTGGGGACAAGGTAAAGGGGCATACCGAAGCCATATGGTGCCCATGTTTGACATATTGTGGGCATTCTTGACAACATTCCGGGTATAAATGAAACCAGTGAGGGAGGGTCTACCCCGGTATAATAGTGCCCTGTCTTTGACATATTGTGGGCATTCTTGTCTGCATTCTGAATATCCCTGCCATAATTGTGGGCTATCCTTTTAATATTGTTGTTATCCGCCACAACATTCTCTCTCTCGACAGCACACAATGGTGGCTCATCGTTGATATATTGGAACAGTTCATGACAACATTTGGCTATCCTTGGCATATTTGAGATCATTCTTGATATATCACGGTCAACGTTCACAATATTCTGGCATTCCAGTAATAGTGGCCCATCCTTGATATATCGTGGCCATTTCTGACAACATTCTGGCCACCTTTGGTACAGACTTCAAGAAGGGACTCAAGACCTGGCTGTTCGACTAAGACCTGCAGCAAGCACCTGGATACCCCCCCCCGGGGTGAAGAGGCGGGCTCTACAAATACGACGTGAATGATTGATTGAATGTTGTCATACGTGACATATTGTGGAGGTTCTTAATATAGCTGGGCTATAAATTTCATAAGGCTGGTCTTGGTATAATGATGCATATTCTTGCGTTATTGTGTCCATTTTTGACGAACATTAGGTCACCCCTGGAATGATACCAGTAAAATGATGGAGAGCTTACTGGTATTTGATAATGATGATAAATGAGTATGTAAAGAAGCATGTCTATGGATGCCAGAAGTACGTCTGGGTACTTACTTAAAAATGACAATCAGATGTTTGTTGTTTAATAAAACTGAAAATCAGCATTTCAGGACTAAAATACTTTTTTTTATTAATGAAAATGACAGGCTATTGTTTGGAGAAATTGACCTTATTTATTCAAAATAAACATTTTTTTTATGGTGAAATGGCTGGCTTATTGAGAAACTGGCAAGTTGTTAATTTGGACAAAATTATTACACTGCAGAAATATTTTAAAGCTGCTACTGGAGTGATCATTCATGTTGAGTTTGGGAGTCATTGCTCATTTTGATTCTATTGTAGGAGAGTACTTACTGCTTAGAGGTGTAATGGAAAATGTTGGTACCCCCTGCAGAATTTCACTGGGGCCCCCTGAGTCTCCCATTTCTCATAGATATTCATTAGGCTTGGGCTGAATGGGGGCCACCTGAAGGTTGGGGGCCCCTTGAAGGTTTGAGGCCCCCTGCATCTCAACTCTGTAATGCCCCTGTTCCTGCTTTGACTGTTGTCTTATGACTTTTGTGGAGGCATTTCATTAGATATATTGATAAACGTTTTATGTTGTTATCACTGGTGCTTTATGAATCCTGTTTGCTATTTGGGCCCTCTAGGAGTTATGAAATTTCCCAGTACCCTATAAGACTACTCAAAATCTTCTGTTTATGATTTGTAATTGTAAGAGTTGTATAAAGTTTGATATTTCCACCCTGCCTCTTTTATGTCGATTGTTAGTCATAACATATCAAAGATAATATCCTTAACACGCATTGGCAAAGCCAATAGGTCTTGTCTATACAAGATCTATTGCCTTTGGCAATGTGATTTTGCAATGTTGTTCACCAGTGTGGTTGCTGTTTAGCATGGCTAAAAGTTAGTGGCGTGAAGTATTGTAGAGTGCATTAGGGGGAGTAGAGTGTTGCAGCGTTGAGTAGAGGGGAGTAGAGTTGAATGGGTCAGTGTCAGAGGGTGTCATAGAGTGCAGTGTCATAGAATGGAGTGGCGTAGGGTGGAGTGGTGTGGAGTGAGGTGGAATAGAGTGGATTGGAGTGGATTGGGGTGAATTGGATTGGAGTATAGTGGTTTGGATTGAGTGGAGTAGATTGGGGTGAATTGGATTGGAGTAGAGTGGTTTGGATTGATTGGAAGGAGTGGATTGGAGTGGGGTAGATTAAAATGGGGTGAGGTGGACGGTATTGAGTGGAGTGCAGTGATGTGGATTAGATTGTTTTGGGGTGGGGTGGATTAGATTGAAGTGGTGTGGATTCGATTGGATAAGAGTAGGGTGGTTTGAAGTGGGATGAATTAGAGTGGAGTGGAGAGGGGTTGGATTAGACTGGAGGGAGGGTGAATTGGACTGGAGTGGGGTGGAGTGGATTGGAGTGGTGTGGTTTGGACTAGAGTGGCGTGGTTTGAACTGGAGTGGGTTGGATTGGAGAGGGGTGGATTGAAGTGTGGTGGGCTAGAAGGATTTGATTGCATGGGATTTACTGAACTGGGATGGGGTGGATTAGACAGGGGTAGAGTGGGGTGGGTTGGACTACAGTGGAGTGGGGTGGATTGGGCTGGGGTGGACTGGATGGGGTGGATGTGATTAGAGTGGGGTGGATTGGATTGCAGTGGGGTGGAGGGGATGGACTAGATTGGGGTGTATTGGAGTGGGTGGAGTGGAGTGGGGTGGGGTGCATTGGATTGGAGGAGGGTGGACTGGAGTAGAGTGGGGTGGAATAGAGTGAGGTGAATTGGAGTGGGGTGAATTGAATTGGCATGGGGTGGGGTAGATTGGAGTGGAGTAGATAGGACTGCAGTGCGGTTGGTTGGATGGAGTGGGGTGGGTTAGACTGGATTGGAGTGAGGTGGATTGGATTAAGTGGGGTGGATTCAATTGGGGTGGAGTGGATTAAGCTGGATTGGGGTGGGGGAACTGGATGGGGTGGGGTGGATTGGATTGAGGTGGATTGGATTGGGGTGGTTGGATTAGATTGGGATGGGTGGATTGGAGTGGGGTGGGGTGGGGTCAATTTGAGTGAGGTAGATTGCATTTGGCTGGATTGGGTGGATTGGATTGGTGTGGGGTGGATTGGATTGGATTGGATTGGAGTGAGGTGGATTGGACTGGGGTGAGGTGAGGTGGATTGGATTGCGGTGGGGCAGATTGTTTTGGATTGGAGTGGGTCAGATTGGAGTGCAGCAGATTGGAGTAGGGAAGATTGTTTTGGATTGAAGAGGGGCAGATTGTTTTGGATTGGAGTGGGGCAGATTGTTTTGGATTGGAGTGGGGCAGATTGTTTTGAATTGGAGTGGGGCAGATTAAAGTGGGACAGATTGCTTTGTATTGAGTGGGCCACATTGTTTTGGATTGGAGTGGGGCAGATAATTTTGTATTAGAGTCGGGCTGTATTGAGTGGGCAGATTGTTTTGTATTGGAGTGGGGAAGACTGTTTTGAATTGGAGTGGGGCCGACTGAAGTGGGACAGATTGTTTTAGATTAGAGTGGGGCAGATTGTTTTGGATTGGAGTGGGGCAGATTATTTTGGATTGGAGTCGGGCTGATTGGAGTGGGGCAGATTTGTTATGTTTCATAGGGTACCCCAATATAGGCTTGAATAGTCATCTGACCCTTCACCTACATTTACGATACCATTGTACTACATAACGGTTTTTGGTACTGACCTTTTACCTAGTTAAGCACTGCATAAATGTCGTGTGGTTTTCCCCTCATTAATTATGCATGAGAATTATCAGAATCACAGCAGGATTACCATCTTCTGCATAATAACTATGTATAAGAATCATCCCTTCCGTCATCTTCGGCCGACATGACACAGCAAGGTAAAATCCCCTGAGGGTACCTTTTGGGTATATATACACTGCATCTTTGCCAGGGTAAGCAGAGGAGAATGACTTCCATGCTGACAGGTTCCTGTACGCAGACACTCCAGCTCGCAGTGGTCTTACATCTCTCGCGGGGTGTCCATCTCGAGACCAAGACGGGGTTCCACAGTCTCTCACTTCAGGTAATGGGATTGGCTTCAGCCTAGGGGGATTCTTGGCTCTACACCTACATACATGCTAGGTACACTTAGGTACGTCTAGTTAGGGTTGCATCATAGGAGTACACATTATTATTGTAATGTATTTATATGCTTGCATATATTCATTGTTTCTAGCACTATGGTAGAAATCTACCATTCATTTACTCTGTTGGTGCTTATAGTCATTTATATCTGTTTCTGTCTTATGGTTGTTTCAGCACACCAATTTTACACTGGAATGACGCTGGTTCAATAAATACTTATTGAAAACGTCCCCACCGTATATTCTGTGTATTTCTCTGAGACAAAGGGAGCACGAGTGACTGAGCGAAAAGAACTGTACTGTTTCCACGATCCCTGATGGGACAGGGTTGTCATGTTCGATAGTTGCCAATAACTATTCTCTCCTTGGTAAGAGGAGTTTACAATGGCACTGTGAGCTAGCTGGTATACAGGCGAACATACCCAGTGGGGGTGTCTGGAATCAGTCTGTACACCAACCCCACAGTCTATGTTGTCTAAACGCGCAGATCTTATATAGGTTTATAGGAACTACACGACAGATAGGTTTTGTATTGGAGTGGGGCAGACTGTTTTGGATTGGAGTGGGGCAGACTGGAGTGGGACAGATTGTTTTAGATTACAGTGGGCAGAATGTTTTGGATTGGAGTGGGGCAGACTGGAGTGGGACAGATTGTTTTAGATTAGAGTGGGGCAGAATGTTTTGGATAGGAGTGGGGCGGAATATTTTGGACTGGAGTGGGGCAGATTATTTTGGAGTGGGGCAGATTGTTTTGTATTGGAGTGGGGCAGATTGTTTTGGATTGGACTGGGGCAAATTGCAGTGGGGCATATTTAAGTGGAGCAGATTGGAGTGGTGTGGGTTGGGAGAATTGGAGTGTGGTGGATTGGGGTGAGTGGTTTGGATTGGATTGGATTTGACTGTGGTGGATTGGACTGAGTAGGGTGGATTGGTGCTGGGTGAGGTGGGGTGGATTGGCGTGTATTGGAGTGAGGCGAATTGGAGTGGGGTAAATTGAGGTGTACTGCCCAATTATGTGTCAAAGCATCATTTCAGAAACTACACGTAGGAAAGAATCAATGTCGCTTTGCAATAAGAAAATGCTCATCTTTTGAGAACAGCGCCCACAAGAAAAAAACAAAAGAAAATTTGAGTGCAAACTGAGAAAAGAAGACTTGGCAAAGTAAAAGAAAATTAACTCTAGAAAATAAAACTTTGCAATTTTGTTTGTCCTGCTGGGCATGTTTTTGCCAGTCACATACCTTCTATTTGCAGGGGACTGGAAGCTAAAACAAACAAAATAGAGCCTCATTTATGAGGTTTTGCCGTAGGGCAGCTCTGCAGGCCTTCCTGCTGCGCTTCCCTACGGCAAAAGAAAAGGGCAGGAATGCGCCGTATCTATAAGATACGGTGCATTCCTGTCCTTTTCCCCTGCACCGGCGCACAATGGGCTGCCGTGCGCCAACGCAGGCACCTTTGCACCATGGTGCAAGGGTGTCTGCGTTGCGGGGATGATTGTTTTTGTACAGGAAGGGAAACCTTTCTGTACAAAAATACTCACAAGAGGCCTCTTCCTCTTTCTATGTGTGCTGCAGAATGCAGTACACATACAAAAAGGAAAACCGAGGAGAAATAAAGATATTTCTCCTCGTTGTGCCCCCCTTATGCCTCCCCTGGGGAGGCATAAGCTTTTGGCGCTGCCTCAGATTTACGATTTCTCGTAAATCTGGGGCAGTGTCAAAAGCCCATGGATGTTGCTGGGAATGCCCCCAGCAACACCCATTGCACGCCCCTTTAACGCAGAACACTGCGTGAAAGGGACTGATATTTATCAGGCAGCATTAAGCCAAAAAAAGTGGCTTAGTGCTGCCTGATAAATATCACGCAGGCTTCTGCACCACGGAACGTCAAAAAAAGTGACATTCCGGAGGCGCAAGGAGTCTCATAAATGAGGCCCATAGTGCCTCAATCACGTCGGGAGCAGCAGATGGGCACTGATTAAGTTGAATCAATCAGTGCTTGGTCCCTGCTCCACAGAGTGGAATGGAAATGAAGGTAGGCCTGCAGTGACGAATTACGATGCTGTAAAGAAGAGAGCCATGCAAGCCAACAAATGGGTAAGCAATGGGCGGGGTCCAAGCCCTTTTTGGATACAAGAGTGTCTCACAAGTGAGACGCATGCGCTAGCTCACAGACTCGACCCTAAAAAGGGGATGATGGAAAATTGTGTGTGTGGTAAAATGCTGTATACGTTTTGAAAACAGAGGGGCCATGTGACATTGCATAAGTAGATGTATTGACTCTGTCTTATATAAATAGCCCTATTGGGTAAGCCCAGACACCCAGACGGAAGATAAAGTATTCTTTGCACACCAAGAAATGATTGGACTAATTCTTTAGTGCCCCTTCAGAACTACGAGATTTGCAGCCAATGTTTGTGGCAACTGTGCAGTGAAATGCACCATCTTGCTTTCAGAAAGTTGTTCTTGTTCTCTTCACTCCCTGGATCAATCCTAGTGAGACAGGTATTGACACCTTGCCACTTTCAAGGGTTACAAGTTGCTAACGCAAACAGGCTTTAGGTATTGGTGAAATAAAAACACTTTTGTAATGAATAAAGCCATGCCTAGTGCTGCTTACGTGGATTCTGTAATATACATTTAGGGCCCTATTTACCAAGGGTTTCATCACGTTTGCACCATGCAACGTGGTGCATGTGCGAGGCATACCCTAAAATGCAATTTATCAAGTCCCTCAAGGCCACTTGCGTGGCCCTGAGTGGCTGCATGAATCAGGAATAATGCAATGCAGCGCAAATTGTTGCGTTGCGTTACTTTGCCCTGGGAAGATGTTCCATGGGCATCGTCATAGTAATAATTACCTGGTATTTTTAAAGCACAAACTAATCACCCATAAGGGTCTCAAGGCGCTGGGGGCCGTCAGGGAGATTAAGTGAGCTATTGCCCAGGGTCACATGATGCTGAGCTGATCTGCCTCCAGCCCTGGGGATCGAACCGTGAGCCCCGCGCACCAGAGTCAGCTGCCCTGGCCGCTGCGCCATACTTCTCCCTGTTCCCACACAACTACCATAGATTTTGATGCATTCCAAGATTTACCATTACTGGTGGACATGGGAATACACCAAAAAGATACGTCTTCCCAGGGGAGGCGTTATTTGGAGAAATATCTTAATTTCTCTTTCTTACTTCCTCTTTCTATGTGTGCTGCATTCTGCAGCATTCATGGATAATGGAATATCCCTCTGAGGATTGTTTTTGTGCAGGAAGGTGCCGCTTCCTGCACAAAAACAATGCTGCATGCAACGCAGGCACCCTTGCACCATGTGCAAGGGTGCCTGTGTTGGAGCTAGGCAGCCCATTGTGTGCCAGCGCTGGGCAAAGGACCGGAATATGCCGTACTGTAATAAATACAGTGCATTCATGCCCTTTCCCTGTAACACAGTGCAGCAAGGTGACTTGCTGCGCTGCGTTAATTTTTAATAAATAGGCCTCTGAGTATGCATTTTATTTAACTACCATGCGATACTGACCTAGTACTTCTATAGTACACATGCTTTCCATTCTTTTCAGCAAGCACCTCTGTAGATTTTATTTTAGAGTTTCCATTAATCACCTGGTTGGTGAGTACAAGCCTCTCTGTCACTCAGAGCTTGAATGTAGAGAGGCACCATCAATCCTGTTTAGGCATCTTTTTGACAGTCCTGCTCAATTTTAGTGATCGTCTCTGACATGAAGGCACACCAGGCCTTCATTTTTTAAAAAGGCCTCCATAGAAATGTGCTCAGAGTGACTGAAATGTAAACAGGGCATCATCAGCGTTTCAAAAGAGGAGCTGAATTGTTTTCACATCTAATTTTAACCACACTGGTGGGTGCTAAACACTCTTAAGAATTAAAGATGTCTTGACATTGTCATAATAATAGCTTAATTGAGTGCATTTTAGAGGAATGCTATTAAATATGTACATTCTTTTGAATTATTTAAAGCAAATACTCAACTTATTTGTGTCTGAGCAACATGCATGCAAATAATTCTAGCAACATATGTTGCCTTCCCACTTGTGCGAGAAGTTTTCTTCGTTTTTTTCGGTCTCAGATTTCTCTAAAATACAGCGAAAAATGACTGTAGTGCTGGAGAAAATAAGTATTTCAAGTTGCAGCAAGCCCAGCTACCTCTAGCATGCTTTGGTTGTTGGCGTTGGCGGGGGTCCTATCATAAATACATTTTGAAACATTGGGTCTGAATGATCCATTTTATAGCACAATAATTAGGTAACGTTGGTGAAAAAAGTTCTGAAAGTACATTCATGAACTAGTCTAATATTCTCATGGCATCCCAACAAAATATGTTTATAAAATATTGTGAAAAGAACAGATGACGGACAGAATGCTGAACAAATCAAACATTCACCCCCAGTCACAGATATCGGTTAACTCCATTGTTTTTTTGCACGCCACGCCATTCCAGTTTAGACCAATCCACATGCAAATCAGTCTTGACCCTGTTCCCCATGGAAACAGTCCAGCCCGAAATGCCAGGCCAGGTTCTCCCTGGACCAGAAACAAGCATCCTGGGACCAGTTTCAAGTTACCACCCCTCATCAGCCAGGCTAGCTTGAATCTGGTGGCGTAGCGAGCGCGGGACCCACATCTGGGCACACCCTTCCCACATAGGGCATCAATTGCAAAAAGAACAGATGATGGACAGAATGATGAACAAATCAAACATTCACCCTCAGTCACAGATCTGGGTTAAATCCGTCGTTTTTTTGCATGCCACTCCATTCCAGTTTAGACCCAGCGATGTGCAAATCAGTCTTGACCCTGCTCCTCATTGGAACAGTCCAGCCCAAACTGCCAGGCCAGGTGTGCCGGGCCAGGTTCTCCCTGGACCAGAAACAAGCATCCTCAGACCGGTTTCGGAGTATCACCCCTCATCAGTCAGGCTAGCTTGAATCTGGTGGCGTAGACATAAATATTGTGATATCAAAAATATTGTGATCTCAAAAATTGTAGGACAGATTATAGAAGGCACGAATATCGTTTTTTGCTTTGTTATATAAATATAGTTGTACAGAATACTGATTTTCAGTTATTTAGTTGAGTTTTATTAGTTTGTGTGGTAATATTTTAATGTTGTTCGTTTAATTATTTTGTAGTGTGATGTTTTTGATTTTATAATATTTTTGGTCAATTTGTTTTGCAGGTTGTTGAGTTTGTACCGGAATAGGGTAGGAATTGTTTTTTAAATGTACTTTTGAATTGATTATACTTTTTCATAAGTTGTAATTTGTTAATTAACTATGAAATTTTGTTATTGAATACATGCACTTAAAAATATAGCAATAATTGTTTTATTGGCTAATTGTTTATTTAGATAATTAATTTTGTTAATTTATTTAATAGTTTTAAATAATTTCTATAAATATTATGCTTATGTTTTGGGCATGATAATTACCTTTATAGTGTCATGTTTTTAAATGTATATATTTTTTCTGTTATTAATTTTATTTGTTTCTGTTGTTGGAATTTTAGATTAATTAGATGGGAAGCATTTGAAACTTACTTTTTTGATTGATATACATTTTAAATATATTTGTATTTATAATTTTATATGTTAATTTCAAGGTTGTAGTTTTTAATAATTTATATAAATAATATATACTATTAAAAATATATGAAAATGTATAACTTACAAACATAAAATAAAAACATGTTCTTTAAAATAATCACAAAAAATAATAAACATAACATTCAAAAATACAATAATATAACATTAAACTATGTTTAATATGTTACTTACGGTGGAGTGAGAATACTAATCTAACCTCTCCAAAGTCCAACACTTGCCCTACTGCTGCTTACGTTGGAGTGGGAATAGTAAATCTGACCCCCAAATTCCAACACTTTCCCTACTGTCAGTGAGGTTTGAGTGGCAATATTGACGTTGACCTTTCCAAGTGTAATTTTTTATCTCACTTTTAAAAATGTATTTTAATTCATATTTTTTGTTTTAGTTTTATAACTTAATTTAATAGAAAATATGTTGTTATTATTTATCTTTTGGAGTCTTATTAATGTATTTTATATTTTAAAGTTGCTATTGTGTAAATGTGTTTTATTTTCTTACAATTAGTGTTTGTAATTATATTTAATTATTATAATGTTTTTATTATTTTTGTTTAAATAATTATTGTATTTTTAAATGTTTATTATTTTTCGTGATATTTTAAAGAACATTTTTTTATTTTATGTTTGTAAGCTATACATTTTTCATATATTTTTTGTAAGTATATATTTTTAAATGTAATATTATTGTTAAAGTTAATATATGCTTCCAGGTTAATATAATGTATAGTAGTATAATTATATATACCTACCCATTTTATGACAATAGCAAGGTTTTTTTGTTGATATTTTGTAGATATTGTTGACTCTACAAAGTATGAAAAGTCAATATTGTGCCCTCAATATATTTGTTGGTGATATTTGTGTGCCACAATATTGTTTTCAGCACAATTTCCATAAGAAAATGTCAGAAAAATTGAGGTGATACACTCAGTTCAGAAAAGGCAACTTCACATAGCCTATATTTTGTCATAGCATTTAGTTATATTTTTACATTTTAATTCCATCAGTGATTCTGCCCCCTTTACTAAGATTATCAATCACGAGTTATGATGGATAATCTCCTTGGTAAGAACAGAAACATTAGCCCCAGCAATAAACAGAAAATCTATACAAAGTTTAGACTCAAACAGCAGTGCTGCCTCTCAAGTTAAGGACATTTTACAGGTTCAGACAGCGGCTCAGTCTTACAGACTATAGTCTCAACCAGTAGTAATGATTATGACTTAGATATCAGTTTTAAACATATATTTGAAAATACAGCAATTTGTCCTCAAGCATCAGCTTGTCAGTCTATGTAACTACACACATTTTCCTATTAAATTCAAGTTTTTCATTTTGGAAAAAGAAACTCAACTCCACAAAACAAAACAAAAGTTTATAATTTTTGTGAAAATCAAATATTTTTGTCTTGAAATATCAGCTTCACTTTTATAGAAAATACATTTAGCCATGGATACCCACATATGTTTGTAATTACCACTTTTAGGCCATGTTTCCCATTATATGAAGAATGGGCAAAATCATGCAATGGAAGTCTGCATAAATCCAAGAATTACTACCATTATGCCAAGGATCGGTGCCATCATGCCAATGATGCCCGCATGATGCCAAGAATGAGCATGAATTACCACGATTTGTATTGTTAATTTGTTTTTTGTGTTTGTATATTGTACAATATGCTAGGGCCACCTTATGTATATGGTGACCAGGGGACACAATCATGTCAATGAGAACAATATGGCAAGTACCTCTATTATATCAAGGTCAGCATTCTGAAAGGTGAGGGAACAATATTCATATATAGACATGCATACACAGACATGCATCAAAGCACTGTATTTAAGACTTCTTTTAAAAAACTTTCAATTATCTTCGATGTAACAAATCCCACTCATTACTGAGCCTCAACTGGCATTGCCCCCAACTCCTAGCAGTGATGGGTATGATCCTCTGCCACCTTTTCAATCTGGGCCCAAGGGTTGAATCTGTCTGATGCTCTCTGTCCATGTCTGGCTGGTTGGCTGATGAGCATGGATCCTTAGTGGTGAAGTCCAATCCTTCACCCTAATATGGCCTAGTATCATGGTCCACCACCTATGTGAGAACATAGCTGTGCCCTGAGTGACAGCTGACAGTCAGTGGAGCAAAGTCCATCTGTTCCAGCCTCCATGCATTCTTTGGCAGAATGAGAAGACAGGATGAAGGCCATTGGAGCAAGACCCAACCAAGTCCCTTTTCCTAGCATGGTGGGAGTAATTTCTACATGTGCTTGAGCCCCTTTATCATAACTATGGCCTTCTCTGGAAAGCCAAGTGCTTTATAGAACACATAACACCATAGCTACACCACGTTGAAGGAAGAAAAGGATGTGTGGCGAAGCACAGATAGAACTAGAACTAGCAAGGAGATATGTGGTACTCTAGCATAAGAGGAATCGCCATCTATAGACCTTCACAGCTATCTCATAAGGATTATGCACTGTGAGTCAAAATGTTATGGAGTATGCATTCCAAGTCCATGGGAAGGATTACTAGCAGGCAAAAAAACCACTGACAGGAAAAAGAAAACTACTCACAAAAGTAGGAAAACAACACCTGCTAGTAGAATTACTTGCATGCATATCGCTGAGAATGTTCAACACCTTTGGGTTATCTTTGTTTAATAGAGGACTGACTGCCTCTACATTTTCTAAAAAGTCAGCTTTTGGTTTTGTTCACAGCTGTTGACATACCCATATACACCTCTTTTCAAATTTGGCATACTGCGCTTTCTTCACTGGGTGCTAGTTGAACACGTATTCATAAAGTCAAATGTTTGGGTTTTACTTTGATCCAAAAGTGTCTTGCAGTTCCACCAACTACCTTGCTGAGAAAAATCAAAATATTCTTGGTCCACTTAGAATTCAGAATCACATTTCAGGCCCTTGGTCATTTCGGCACATTCTGGTAGCTATGCTTTTTGTTGCACTTTGTTCTTGAAATCTTTTTATCACATTGTTGTTTGTTAATTTCAGTAAAATTACATTATAAAGGTACTGCATTTTAGGTCTGTGTTTTATCTTTTTTGCACAACATACAAATCTCTTACTCTTGGTGATCCCAATAAGCCTGTTGGGTAAAGTCATTCTCTCAAACTACTATTATTTTTTCACTACATAGTTGCCTGTTCAAGATTCACTTTTTAAACCAGCCTTCTTGTACTGAATTGGTCTGACTTTCTTTTTCCCTGATTTTAGTTTTTTTTGTAGATGATATATGTTCTTCTTCCCCGGTGACGGCCAGACACGGGTAGGTCCTGCTCTTCGGAGGACCTCCAGTTGAGTGCTTCCTCCCTCGCCACATTGCAAGTACACTGGACGTCATGGTTGGGGCAAATAGACCCCCTATTCTAGGTGTTTTACAGAAGGTAGACCTCACATAACCTCGTTTTTACAAACTTTTCCACTTCCACACAGGACTAGCACAAGAGTCCAGACTGCAGGGAACAAGACCTTCATCACACATACCCATACTGTCCCCTCTAGAGTAGATGAGGATCCCCTGGTCCTGATGAAATGCCAAGATCCAACTGGACGATTTAGGGCATGAAACATGTCGACCACCTTCACCCCCCACACATCACCCTGAGTTAAGCGGGTTTAATTTCCCCTCTTCAGCCACAACTCTTTAGTCGGTTGTTCTTACTCATAGCATAGGAACTCAACGAATACATTTGTTTTTCTGGGAGTCCCATAGCTATTTTTAAACCACACTTTCTTCTTGCCAACTCTACTCACAACACATATGCCCCAACACTACTTTTTAGCTTCACGTCGGCAACTAGAGAAGACCTCCAGCAAAGAGCCCCCCTGCGGGGCCCGTTGCGCATTGCAGCACCGGCCCAACAAGGAGCTGCCCAATGATGAAGCATGACACCCTTTGGGGTGTGTGAGGGCTCTTGCTCCTAATTGGAGCTATTCCATCTTCACCTTTTCTTCTCCTTACGAACACCGGGTATCTACAACTTTAAAAAAAACCTTCCTCCTCTTTCCCCTTCTTAGGAACCGCATACTCTAGCGTTTGTCATAGCTATCTAGGGCCTGTATGCTGGACCTACCAAGCCCCTGTCCCTCCTTTTGAGATAAATATTTTCTTCTTTCCCTTAACTATATTTATATTTATTGTTGGATTTGTTTTTTTACTTGTTTTCAAACAGTGCATTGTGGAGGCATTCACACGCCTGGGTGCTTTTAAGAAGTTTCCAAATAAATGAATAAAACATGTTTAATTGTAATGGCCTTTATTAGTTGCATATGGGATTTTTTTAATTAAAAATTTAAGCAGTTAGCTGAGGTTTGTGTTATGATATAGTTCATTGAAAGTGTTCAAAGCGAATGTGTGCATTATTTTATGACACTATAGTTAGAGAGCAGGGCAGGAAAGACGAGTGCAGGAAACTGCCAGAGTTCAGAGTTAATTACCCTTGTGGTAGTTGTTCGGTATGTGACCTCACGGAAAAAACCAGGAGTGTACAGTTGCTGAATGGTAAGACATGGTATCTCAATAAATTCAGCAACTGTAATACTACCAATGTGATATACAGACTTACCTGTGAATGTGGTTTACATTACATTGGTTTAACTACACGAAAAATTAAAGTACGGATCCAGAAACATCTCAGTACAATAAAAGCCGGTAAAACTAACTACACGATTGGTTCGCCATTTTCAGGAACAACAACACAATTTTAGAGCATTAAAATGGACGGTGCTAGAGAGAGTAATAGGTGAGGCATGCAGTATAGAAGGGACACTTGCAAGAAAGGAGGACCGCTGGATATTTTCTGAGATGGCTGACCAATCGGGCCTTAATGATTGTATTGAGTGGAACAAAATCAGTAGATAAGCCACTGATGAAATAAAACTGGCTATATTCTTTGCCTCAATGTTCCCTTCATAAACATAGTAGCTGCAGCATTGATGTCAGTGAGGGTGGTTGTCTGACCAAGGATTCATACCTGATGAGAACGCACTTGAATGGTTAGGCTTTTATAGTAAGAACTATCCACCTTGAATAGTATTGTAGCCAATATTCTATCGGCGTCTTGTCCATATTGCTTCTCCTCCTAGGTCTGATAACAATAAAAAATTTGCCTATTCTTTATTTAAGATTCCAAGTACTCCCTTGGACAATTCCGGCCCTGGCGCTGAGGGCTTAATGAGATGGTGGAGATACCCAGGGTGAATGTGTCGCTATGTACTTGAGCACTTGATTTGCAGTGGCGAGTTTAGTCCATTTGCTAGCACAGTGAATCATGATGGCAATGATGACATATCTATTTAAAGAGGGCGTTGGCTCTAACGTGGCTGTGTAGCGTGGCAGCGGTCTCTGTCACGTAGGGATAGTATCCAGAAGCGCTTGCAATTGTGGGCGCGGGCAGAGGAGATTAGTGCTGTGAAAAGGCAAGAACGGCATATAGGCATGGGAGATTTTTTTTTTAAATACTGGTTTCGTGGCAAGTTGGAGTTATGAAAGGATTCGTGGCTGGAACCTTTATTTGTTTTTTGAAATAAGAACCATTAAAAGATGGCGCGCACGCCGGGGCGATCACGTGATATGATCACAAGTAGGGTCACATGGCAATACTCTTCCGGGACGCGCACTTGAAGTAGAGCGCGAGGAGAGCAGTAAGACGCTGGGATGAGACAAGGCGGAGTACACGCGTAAACGCGGTAAGGGTATGCATGACACCGTGATGGGCGGTGAGAGAGCCTCGAGGTATGACCCCGTAAGTGATGAGAATGGGTCGAGTGGTGGTATGTAGCTAAAGAATGGAGGGGGAGTCTAGTGCCCGCATCTATGTTAAAGAGGATGGTCATTCTTTGATTTGGGTTTCCATTTTGTAAAACGAAGACCATTATTGAGGGGATAAGAACCCAGTAAGGTTGCACTTGTCTATCGTCTTGTGCATAGCGTGAGTGGGACTGTTTTGCCATTCTTTGTATTGAAATGAATTTAATAGTGTATACATCACCTGAGGTTGGGAACAGGTTGAAATTTACTCTCATATGTTTACAGGTATACGGACGGCAACGGACAGTGCCGGTGGGGGACTTACGATTGAAGGACACCCCCTTAAACGGTGGGAAGCCGGTATGACAATTGTGGGCTACCACCCGGTACATACACTATGAACTTTGTGTCATATATATTACCTCTGACAAATCTGTCAGTAGATGCGATGTAGGATGTCCTGACTGGTTGGTAGTTTTAATTTGTTCTTTATTCTTTGTTTATCAGTCACCCGTGGTCTAAATTTGAAATCCAGTGAGGTGAAGTCTGGCCCCGAGCCCTGATGAAATTGCTGTAATGAAAGATTGGCAATGAAACATGTTGGCCCATCTTAAAGTGGTCTGAAACATGAAGGTTGTTTTTAACCTAGAGTAGGCTCACAGCATGGAATAAAATTAGGATCTTGTACATGTGAGTCATAACTCAATTTTAGTTGGAGAAAAGTGGTTATTCTTTCTCACATGTCTTGTCTGACACAAACACGCTTCTGTGCATATTCTTTTTTTAATTGTTTTTCACCTCTTATGCTTTACACTGGATACTTTTTCTTTTCTTTTCACAGGTAAGAAAGTTACCGATGATGAGAAACGTGGGCAAACTGGTGAGTACTTACCAGCAGCTCCCCTGGTGATGCTTATGTGAGGTACTTTCTCACCTTCACACAATTTTTTTGTATACACCTTTCAAGAGGGGGTACATTTACACGGGAGGACTGGTAAACGTGTGTCTGAAAGATTTTTGTGGAACATTTAGGACTGGATACGACTGGCAATTGATTAAAGCCAGCGGTTGGGTGGAGAAAGCAGTACCCCACCCCCGGCTCTGAAGAAATTTTAATATGTCCTAAACAGTCAGGTCTATTTTGTTTATTGTCGCTTGTGAGTGGAGGGCGACCTGACTGGTATTTTCCCTCTTGTGCTCCTTAATGTGGATGATGTTAATTATAAAGATAACAAACAGGGCCACAAGAGACGCCAGTTACAGGAACTGCACACAGCAGACCGTCTCAGGGTGAAATACTCCTGAAGTCGCTTCAACAGCAGGAGTCAAAATACACATTCTAACTCTAAAAAGAAATTTAAATGTATACATTATAAATGTGTTAATACAGACTCAAGCAAGGAATAAATAGCGCATTTTAAACAGGTTCAACAGACACTATTTGAATGAACCATATAACCATTAAGAAAATAGTGCTGAGAGGCAGAAAACTGCGGCGGTTGTCCAATTTAACTTTTAGCAGCCCTTATTCCCCGGATTGGTGGCCAGCTTATTTTTTTTTTATTGCAGTCTGTTCTGGATATGTAGACCAGGATTTTCCAACGAGTAGCTCTCCAGCTAACTGTCAATAGCTCTCCTGTGTGCATCACAGCCATCCAAACTGTAACTTTTTGCTTGGCTAAGTTAACGTTCGTATGACAAAATTGTGTATTTTCAGAACCCAGAAGCTGAAGTTAGGAGAAAAATGGCTTGAATTTCCAAAATATATTTAATGGTGATTGTTAAGTCATAAATCATGTGCATAGAATAAGGGGCTGATTAGGAAGGTGGGCAGACTTATGTCCGCCCGCCACCCTATTGAAAACGGGACCTCCCAACAGGCTGTCGGCGGTCCCCATATATAGGCATTATGATGCGACCGCCACCACGGCGGTCGCAATGCCGATACTTTGCATTGCGGCGGGTGCTCCTGGCTGCAGCGCCAGCCGCAATTCAAAATAGGGACACCTGACATATCCCTGCACTACATGGCAGGCACCATGCCGTGCCGGGCACATGGTGCAGGGATATGTAGGGGGGCACCATAAGGGCAGCCCAGTGCCCATGTCGGAGGGCCAGGGGGAGGGCCTGCTACGGGCCCCCAAAATCCCTTTCTGCCTGCCTTTTCATGGTTGGTTAACCGCCATGAAAAGGCGGGAGGAAAGGGAAATTGTAATCCCTATGGCAGTGCCTGGCAGGCACCCCCACCATGGTGGAGAATACAACCCCCTCTGCCGCACCGGCGGATGCGTGGCGGTCGGTCTTGCCGACCGCCAACCATCCGCCCACCCTTGAAATATGGCGGGCGGATAAGATGGTTTGGATGGCTGTGGGACCGTCACCGACGGGCTGTTGGTGGTGGTCCCACCGTCAGCATAATCGGACCCTTATTTCTAATTAGATTACTTTTGTGCCAGAAGCACAACAGCTGTTGCTGGCATATATTACCTAAGTATAGGCATTCCAAACTGCAAAAGCCTTCTTTACATTAATGCTGGCACCCTACTGATGCACTGAGGTGATCACTGCTGGTAATCTTGGACATGGAGGTCAGTAATGTAATCTTGCCTGATGTGGTGACCATTACAACACTCAATCAATCAATCAATCACAGAATTTGTAGAGCGCACTACTTACCCGCGAGGGTCTCAAGGCGCTGGGGAGAGGGAAGGGGGGGGGTGCTGCTACTGGTCCAACAGCCAGGTCTTGAGTAGCCTCCTGAAGGTCAGCAGGTCTTGGGTCTGTCGTAGGCTTAGTGGAAGCGTGTTCCAGGTCTTGGCGGCGAGGTGTGAGAAGGATCTGCCGCCGGTGGTTGTTCTTCGAATGCGAGGGACGGTGGCGAGGGAGAGGTCGGCGGAGCGGAGCTGGCGGTTGGGGACGTAGAAGAAGAGTCGTCTGTTGAGGTAGGCTGGGCCAGTTTTGTGGAGTGCCTTGTGTGCGTGGATGAGGAGTTTGAAGGTGATCCTCCTGTCGACGGGGAGCCAGTGCAGGTTCCTCAAGTGGGGGGTGATGTGGCTGTGGCGTGGTACGTCGAGGATCAGGCGTGCGGAGGCGTTTTGTATGCATTGCAGTTGCTTGATGAGCTTGGCCGGGGCTCCCGCGTAGAGGGCGTTCCCATAGTCAAGTCTGCTACTGACGAGGGCCTGGGTGACTGTTCTTCTTGTGTCTGTTGGGATCCACCTGTAGATCTTGCGAAGCATGCGGAGGGTGTTGAAGCAGGAGGAGGAGACTGCGTTGACTTGCTTGGCCATGGAGAGCGTTGAGTCGAGGATGACTCCCAGGTTGCGTGCGTGGTCGGTGGGTGTCGGGGCTGCTCCCAGCGTCGTTGGCCACCAGGAGTCGTCCCAGGCTGAGGGGTTGGAGCCGAGGATGAGGACCTCCGTTTTGTCCGTGTTCAGCTTTAGTCGGCTGATCTTCCTCCAATCGGCGACGGCCTTCATTCCTTCATGGAGATTGGCTTTGGCGGCGAGGGGTCCTTGGTGAGGGAGAGGATCAGTTGAGTGTCGTCGGCGTAGGAGATAATGTTGAGGTCATGCTGTCTGGCGATGCGTGCGAGCGGGGCCATGTAGATGTTGAACAGTGTTGGGCTGAGGGACGATCCCTGGGGTACGCCGCAGATGATCTCGGAGGCTTCGGATCGGAAAGGTGGGAGGCGGACTCTCTGGGTTCTGCCGTCGAGGAAGGAGGTGGTCCATTCCAGGGCCTTGTCTCGGATCCCTGCGTCGTGGAGGCGTGCGCGTAGAGTGCGGTGGCAGACAGTGTCGAAGGCGGCGGAGAGGTCCAGCAGGATGAGGGCTGCGGTCTCACCATTGTCCAGCAGGATCCTGATGTCGTCGGTGGCGGCGATGAGGGCAGTCTCAGTGCTGTGGTTGCTGCGGAACCCTGATTGGGATGGGTCCAGGATGCTGTTTTCTTCGAGGTATCGGGTTAGCTGTTTGTTGACGATCTTCTCGATGACCTTGGCTGGGAACGGAAGCAGAGAGATGGGCCGGAAGTTCTTGAGGTCTCTCGGGTCCGCCTTGGGTTTTTGAGTAGGGCGTTGATCTCTGCGTGTTTCCAGCTCTCTGGGAAGGTCGCGGTCTCGAAGGAGAGATTGATGATGTTGCACAGGTGGGGTGCGATGGAGCTGCTGGCTTTGTTGAAAATGTGGTGCGGGAAAGGGTCTGACGGGGAGCCGGAGTGTATTGTGCTCATGGTCTTGATGGTGTCCTCGATGTTCACGCTGGCCCAGGCTGGCAGGGGGTCGTGGTCGATGGTGTGTGGCGGGTCTGGTGCATCGATCTTAGTTGGGGCTGTCTGGGTGTTGAAGCTGTTGTGGATGTCAGCGATCTTGCGGTGAAAGAAGGTGGCGAGGGAATCGCACAGGGGTTGCGACGGCGGGATGTCGTTGGTGTTGGAGCTGGGATTGGAGAGTTCCTTCACGATGTTGAAAAGCTCCTTGCTGTTGTGTGCGTTGTTGTCGAGGCGGTCTTTGAAGGAGATTCTCTTGGCGGACCTGATGAGGTGGTGGTGGTTACGGATGGCGTCTTTGTGGGCTGTGTGGCTGTCCGGTGTCTTATCACTGTGCCATTTCTTCTCTAGTTTCCGGCAGGTACGCTTGGAAGCTAGGAGTTCCGAGGTGAACCAGCTGGCTCTTTTGGTGGTGTCGCTGTAGGTGAGCTTTTTCAGTGGGGCGAGGGTGTTGGCACAGTCGTCCATCCATCGTCTGAGGTTGCAGGCAGCGTCGTTGGTGTTGGATGGGTCGGAGGGAGGGCTGAGAGCGAGGTTGCCCGGAGTTGGTCTTCGGTGACTTTGCTCCAGCAGCGGCGTGGGATCTGTTGGGTGCGGTGGTGTGTGGTGGGTTTCTGGAAGGTGAAATGGATGCAGCGGTGGTCGGTCCAGAGGAGTTCCGTGGTGTGGCTGAAGGAGACGTGGGAGCTTGAGGAGAAGATGGGGTCAAGCGTGTGGCCGGCGGAGTGGGTCGGTGTTGTGACGAGCTGGCTCAGGCCGAGGTTGGCGAGGCTGTCGATCAGGGTGGTGGAGTTGCTGTCGTTGTTGTTCTCCAGGTGAAAGTTCAGGTCTCCGAGGAGGATGTAGTCGGTAGAGGTCAGGGCGTGCGTGCTGATGAAGTCGGCGATGGAGTCGCTGAACTGGGGTCGGGGCCCAGGGGGTCTGTAGACAAGGGTGCCTCTAAGGGTGGTGTTGGGGTCCGTGTGGATCTGGAAGTGCATGTGTTCGGCGGTGCTGAGAGTGTCGTCGGTGCTGGTCGAGACCCTGATGGTGTTCTTGTGGACGATGGCGATTCCTCCTCCTACTGCGTTGATGCGGTCTCTGCGGGTGATCTTATAGCCGTCTGGGATGGCTATGGCGATGTCGGGGGCGGAGGAGTCGTTCATCCAGGTCTCAGTCAGGAAGGCGACGTCTGGTGATGATGTGTCGAGCAGGTCCCAGAGCTCGACGGCGTGTTTGCGTGCGGAGCGGGTGTTCAGTAGGATGCACCGGAGGTGGTTGAGGTCCATCTTGGCGGGCGCCTCGGTGGCTCTGAGGCTGGTGTAGCTGCAGTTCCGGCAGGTGAAGGGACCATGGGTGCGTTTCGGGGCGGCCTTGAAGCAGTTGTGCGTCCGTCCGGGGTTGAGAGCGTGGAGTGTGGTGGCATCGTATCGGCGTCGGTCCTCGAGGCTGGAGCGGGGGGCGCGCGGCCCAGGGGTTTGCGGACGGGCGCAGACGGGCTTGCCTTAGGCGCGCCTTTGGCGCGCCAGCGGCGCGGCCGCGCAGCGGCCCCCATATATGGGGAGGTGGGAGGGAGGAGCAGCTGGGAGGCAGGGGCAGCAAATGGGCAGTCAGGGGGGCGGGGCCGCAGGGGACGCAGCGGCAGGAATGGAGAGAGGCAGCGAGGGGCACAGAAGGCAAAATGGACAGCAAAAACAGAAGAAATACAGGCACAGTACAGTGGGGCAGCGGGGGCACAGAAGGCAAAATGGACAGCAAAAACAGAAGAAATACGGGCACAGTACAGTGGGGCAGCGGGGGCACAGAAGGCAAAATGGACAGCAAAAACAGAAGAAATACGGGCACAGTACAGTGGGGCAGCGGGGGCACAGAAGGCAAAATGGACAGCAAAAACAGAAGAAATACGGGCACAGTACAGTGGGGCAGCGGGGGCACAGAAGGCAAAATGGACAGCAAAAACAGAAGAAATACGGGCACAGTACAGTGGGGCAGCGGGGGCACAGAAGGCAAAATGGACAGAGAAAACAGAAGAAATACGGGCACAGTACAGTGGGGCAGCGGGGGCACAGAAGGCAAAATGGACAGCAAAAACAGAAGAAATACGGGCACAGTACAGTGGGGCAGCGGGGGTACAGAAGGCAAAATGGACAGCAAAAACAGAAGAAATACGGGCACGGTACAGTGGGTCAGCGGGGGCACAGAGCCAAAATGGACAGAAAAAAACCAGAAGAAAACACGGGCACCGAGGCCACAAGCGGAGGGGCGAGCTTACCAGCAGCAGCAGCGGGCGGACAGCACAGGCGGAGCTGTGTGGTGGGGGAGCGACCTACCTGGCAAGGTCAAGGGTCGCTCTCCTCACCGCGCAGCGGCCGCCATATATGGGGAGGTGGGAGGGAGGAGCAGCTGGGAGGCAGGGGCAGTGAATGGGCAGTCAGGGGGGCGGGGCCGCAGGGGACGCAGCGGCGGGAATGGAGAGAGGCAGCGAGGGGCACAGAAGGCAAAATGGACAGCAAAAACAGAAGAAATACGGGCACAGTACAGTGGGGCAGCGGGGGCACAGAAGGCAAAATGGACAGCAAAAACAGAAGAAATACGGGCACAGTACAGTGGGGCAGCGGGGGCACAGAAGGCAAAATGGACAGCAAAAACAGAAGAAATACGGGCACAGTACAGTGGGGCAGCGGGGGCACAGAAGGCAAAATGGACAGCAAAAACAGAAGAAATACGGGCACAGTACAGTGGGGCAGCGGGGGTACAGAAGGCAAAATGGACAGCAAAAACAGAAGAAATACGGGCACGGTACAGTGGGGCAGCGGGGGCACAGAGGCAAAATGGACAGAAAAAAAAACAGAAGAAAAACACGGGCACCGAGGCCACAAGCGGAGGGGCGAGCTTACCAGCAGCAGCAGCGGGCGGACAGCACAGGCGGAGCTGTGTGGTGGGGGAGCGACCTACCTGGCAAGGTCAAGGGTCGCTCTCCTCACCGCGCAGCGGCCGCCATATATGGGGAGGTGGGAGGGAAGAGCAGCTGGGAGGCAGGGGCAGCGAATGGGCAGTCAGGGGGGCGGGGCCGCAGGGGACGCAGCGGCGGGAATGGAGAGAGGCAGCGAGGGGCACAGAAGGCAAAATGGACAGCAAAAACAGAAGAAATACGGGCACAGTACAGTGGGGCAGCGGGGGCACAGAAGGCAAAATGGACAGCAAAAACAGAAGAAATACGGGCACAGTACAGTGGGGCAGCGGGGGCACAGAAGGCAAAATGGACAGCAAAAACAGAAGAAATACGGGCACAGTACAGTGGGGCAGCGGGGCACAGAAGGCAAAATGGACAGCAAAAACAGAAGAAATACGGGCACAGTACAGTGGGGCAGCGGGGGCACAGAAGGCAAAATGGACAGCAAAAACAGAAGAAATACGGGCACAGTACAGTGGGGCAGCGGAGGCACAGAAGGCAAAATGGACAGCAAAAACAGAAGAAATACGGGCACAGTACAGTGGGGCAGCGGGGGCACAGAAGGCAAAATGGACAGCAAAAACAGAAGAAATACGGGCACAGTACAGTGGGGCAGCGGGGGCACAGAAGGCAAAATGGACAGCAAAAACAGAAGAAATACGGGCACGGTACAGTGGGGCAGCGGGGGCACAGAAGGCAAAATGGACAGCAAAAACAGAAGAAATACGGGCACAGTACAGTGGGGCAGCGGGGGCACAGAAGGCAAAATGGACAGCAAAAACAGAAGAAATATGGGCACAGTACAGTGGGGCAGCGGGGCACAGAAGGCAAAATGGACAGCAAAAACAGAAGAAATACGGGCACAGTACAGTGGGGCAGCGGGGGCACAGAAGGCAAAATGGACAGCAAAAACAGAAGAAATACGGGCACAGTACAGTGGGGCAGCGGGGGCACAGAAGGCAAAATGGACAGCAAAAACAGAAGAAATACGGGCACAGTACAGTGGGGCAGCGGGGGCACAGAAGGCAAAATGGACAGCAAAAACAGAAGAAATACGGGCACAGTACAGTGGGGCAGCGGCGGTACAGAAGGCAAAATGGACAGCAAAAACAGAAGAAATACAGGCACGGTACAGTGGGGCAGCGGGGGCCCAGAGGCAAAATGGACAGAAAAAAACCCAGAAGAAAAACACGGGCACCGAGGGCACAAGCGGAGGGGCGAGCTTACCAGCAGCAGCAGCGGGCGGACAGCACAGGCGGAGCTGTGTGGTGGGGGAGCGACCTACCTGGCAAGGTAACAATATTAGTAGCTTGTGATGATTTCCGTTGAACATAAGTAGCTCTTATTACTCAAATAGTTGGAGACCTCTGATTTAGACTGATTTTGCTGTGGGGATCTGGATCTAAATACTGCAGAAGTGATTTGATCGGGTGCACTTCCGCTCTGCCTTCTGAGGGGCCTTTTGGGTATGCATGGTAGCTCCTCCTTCAGGGTAGCCTTTCAGGAGTGCAGTGCAATCCTGTATCAGCATGGCCTGCATGTTGTGTGCAGCTGGTACTTCAGTGGGATTCCTGGTCTGCATCTAAGCAACCATCAAAGTGTGCATGACTGGTCAAATAACCTATAGCAGTCTTTCACTAGGGTGGCATCGCCAGTGCTTAATTTGAGCCTGTGGTTTCCGGGGCTCGGTATTGACACTTAATTGTCATCACCAGCACTTAAGGCAGTCTGCCACATGATGGCACAGGCAGTCTAATTTTGAGATTAGCACAACAGTTTATTATTAATATAATATACATTAAGAACAACTAACAACTGCCACCCAAGCCATGCTAATAGCTATGGGGGCCTGCAATAGTCTGATTTGCCACACATTAAGGAGTGTGATGGTTAGAAGAGTTTTTGGTAGTGTCAATAGCATCGCTGGCAGGGACATAAGGTTGAACAGTCTGCAGTGGCCTCCTGACTAGGGCCCAGCCCCCACTTGTTTACAAATTGAGCACTAGGGAGTGAAGTGGAATGGAGTGGAGTGGAGTGAAGTGTTGTAGAGTAGAGTGGAATGGTGTACAGTTTATTAGTGTAGAGTCGAGTGGAGAGGCATAGATTGGAGGGGCGCAGAGTAGAGTGGAGTGGTGTAGAGTAGAGTGGCGTGGAGTGGCATTGAGCAGAGTGGAGTGGTGTGGAGTAGTGTGGAGTGGCGTAGGACAGAGTGCTTTGATTAGAGTGGAGTGACTTAGAATAAAGTGACGTAGAGGTGACTGGTGAAGAGTGGAGTGGTTTAAAATGAAGTGGAGTGGTGTAGAATGGAGTGGAGCAGTGTAGAATGGAGTGGAGTGGGGTATAGTAGATTGTCATAGAACAGAGTGGCTTAGAGTGGGGTGGTGTAGAGTAGAGTGAAGTGGCTTAGAATATAGTGGCTTAGAGTTGACTGCATAGAGAACAGCGGAGTAGAGTGGCGGATAGTGGAGTGACGTAGAGTGGTGTGGTGTAGAGTAGAGTGGCACAGAGTAGGATAGAGTGGCATGGAATGACATAGAGTGGAGTCGAGTGGCATAGAGTGGAATGGAGTGGCATAGTGTAGAGTGGCATAGAGGGGCGTGGTACAGAGTGGAGTGGCATAGAATGGATTAGAGTATAGTGGCTTAGAGTACAGTGGCACAGAGTAGAGTGGAATAGAGTGGCATGGAATGGAATGGAGTAGAGTAGTGTGGAGTGGAGTGGCGTGGAGTGGAGTGGCATAGAGTAGAGTGGAGTGGAGTGTTGTATAAGTAGAGTGGAATGGTGTACAGTAGAGTAGCGTTGAGTGGTGTAAAGTGGAGAGGCATAGAGTAGAGGGATGTAGAGTAGATTGGAGTGGCATAGAGTGGAGTGGTGTAGAGTGGAGTGGCATAGAGTAGAGTGGAGTGGCGTGGAGTAGGGTAAAGAGGCATAGAGTGGAGTGGCTTAGAATAGAGTGGCATAGAGTGGAGTGGTGTAGAGTTGCGTAGAGTGGAGTGGTGTAAAGTGGAGTGGAATGGGGTAGAGTGTCATAGAACAGAGTGGCATAGAGTGTAGTGGCATAGAGTAGAGTGGAGTGGTTTAGAGTAGAGTGGCATAGAGCAGAATGGCGTAGAGTACAGTGGAGTTGAGTGGCTAATAGTGGTATGGCTTAGAGTGGTATAGAGTAGAGTGGCACAGAGTGTGGAAGAGTGGCATAGAGTAGAGTGGCATAGAGTGGAATGATGTGGCATAGAGTACAGTGGCATAGTGTGGCATGGTGTAGAGTAGCGTGGCATAGACTGGATTAGGGTATAGTGGCTTAGAGTACAGTGGCATGGCGTAGAGTGGTGTGGAGTGGAGTAAAGTGGTAGAGTGGAGTGGCGTAGAGTGATGTAGGGTAAAGTGGCATGGAGTGGCACATAGTAGCGTTGAGTGGAATGGAATCGAGTGGAGTGGAGCGGAGAGGAGTGGAGTGAAGTGTTGTAGAGTAGAGTGGAATGGTGTACCGTACAGTAACGTGGAGTGGTGTATCATAGAGTGGAGTGGCATGGAGTACAGTGGAGTGGCATACTGTAGAGTGGAGTGGCATAGATTAGAGTGGAGTGGCTTAGAATAGAGTGGAGTGGTGTAGAGTGGTTTGGACTGGAGTGGAGTGACAGAGTGGAATGGAATGGTGTACAGTGCAGGGGAGTGGGGCAGAGTGTCATAGAACAGAGAGAAGTAGAGTGGGGTGGCGTAGAGTAGAGTGGAGTGGCTTAGAGTAGAGTCGCATAGAGTGGAGTGGAGTGGTGTGGGCTGGCATAGAGTAGAGAGGAGTGGTGTAGATTGCAGTAGAGTAGCATGGTGTAGAGTAGTACAGCTGTGGATGTTAGTAACTAAGGCATCAATAGAGTTGGCAGATAGGGCAAAAGAAACATAAAAAAGAAGTTGTATGCCTGTGTTAAAAGTAGTTAAGCACATAGCATGTCCACAAATTATATGCTCATAAAATAAAAAAAGATAGTGCATTGAAAAAGACGAGAAAGAACACATGTACTTGGTTCATGCTCCATGGAGGAGCTACTACAAGAAAGGAAGGGAAGCCTACGGGAGCTAAGCAATCAAATTATTGTAAATGAGAGTGACCACGAAAGCAACTAATGACATGCTGTGGTGGGGAGCTTGTAAGGCCACTGAATTGTAAACAATATGTCTTGCAGAACAGCGCATGCGCTATGTAGGTGAGACCTAAAAAGAGGTTTACCTCATGACAGGAGTGCTCTGATGTCTGGAATACCAACTGATACATCAGAAAAGGGATCTTCATAGTTTACCGGGTTGTGATCTTTACCTTATGCCAACCACATGCAGGTTTTAAAACCCGCACCCTTCCAGTGAGCGGCGGCTGTTTCAGGACTTGAAGGCTGCAGGATCACCGAAGATACCGAATGAGTGCTGCAGATGTCAGACACTTCCTGCTTGAACCTGCCTCTTGCCGCTATCTGATGTGATTTTTGTATGCAAGATATTGCCAATGTGTAAAATTTTCCCACAAATGAGGAGCAAAACGTGTTTATGTGCAAAAGGCTATTTTCTCAAAGATGATGCCTGTTGCACGAGGGAACATTTCGCAATTTCGGCCAAAACTGGAGAGTGTTTCTGTGTGCATGCACACCTGTACGTGTGTGTGGGTTTTTTGTTTCACGCATAACTACTTATTGCTTTAGGTGAGGTGATGAATTTAACAAGCTCATTCGACCTACAACTCGTGCAACATAAGACCCCATGGTAAGAAAGAAAAAAACAAGAAAGGATTGGAGCAGAAGTAACCAATTATACTTAACTTTAGACGAAGCATTATCCTGCCAATTCTCAGACTGTAAGTTCTATATTCACTGCTGGTAATGGTGGCCAGATAATCCCGAAAACCATTTAAAAAAGAGAACTTTGTTACTGCCTGGCATTATCTGGGTAATCAAATCATAAAGTCCAACTGACTACCAAGGCCCCGCTCCCAAGCTAACTCTAAAATACTTTAAATGTAATTTGGTCCGTACACTGCAGGACATTAATTCTCTATGGTAAGTAAATTATAGGGAAGAGTGCACTTTGCGAAATTAAAAAGTGCTCGGCTAGGTTATCTATTATTCCTCTGGGAAAGTTTCCACAGTATGTCTTGTACAATTAGATAACTTTGTTTTCTGGATAGCAGAGAAAATGCCTAAAGCTCAGCAGAGCGCATTAGTTTTTGGAAGCTTCCATCTCCTGTTAGCCTTGGCGAAAAGCTCTGAGCACCAGCACTTGTATCCAGGGTTATAAAGCTTTCAGATAAATGTAACCATACGACCCCTTGAGAGGTCAGGAATCAAAGCAGCAGTAATCAATGATGGCTTTTATAGACATTAAAGGCAATCTGAGGGTCCCTTGAAGAAAGACATTCAGGACGATGGTGCTACTACTACCATTGCACCAAAGTATATTTTTATTTTTTTAATTCATGCCAGATTGTATGCCACAATACAATCCTGCTGCATGTACAGGTTTATCTGTCTCTCTCTTCTTTTTCTCTCTCTTATAAATTTATACTGCATTGTACTGTCATTTATATAGCACTTACTACCGCTCACGACACATTGAAGCACTTTGCGCACAGGTAGCATGCTAATAAGTGGAGTCCATTGTTGATGGTTCAGATAACATGCATGGCAAATATTATATTCATGGTGTCCTCGTGCATGTGGTTCATGATGTTGGGAAACGGCCTTTACAAAGCGGGCTTAAGCACGCGAGCCATTTCCCCACAAGCGGAACCCCGCTTGACTTCTTTTTTTTTAAATTGTCTTTATTGAAGTTTATACACAAACAAAGAGATATTAGACAATTGTAAATTATCAACCGTACACAATACTAGGGGGGATATTCACAAGAATGTGCGATAAACATCGTCAAAATAGGCTAACGCAATTTTCCATATCGCCGTCTATTGCGGGAAAATAACTCCGTGTCAACGTCGTATACCCAACACGGCGGTAACATGCGATAGTTTCCCGAGAACGCCTCAAATGTCCGCAATACAACTACCGCGACGGCGATAAAAAAGGAAACCCGAACGCGAAAAAAGTTGCAATGGGCCCAACCGCGATAGAAAAATCGGCGACAAGAAGCGCCAGGCTTGCAATTCCCATGTCAGGCGGGAAAAATCACCATAAGAGCAGCAAATGTTTTTTTTTTTTAAAAACCACATAACTGCGAAGCACAATGGAGGCAGCCGGAGCAAGTACAGAGGACAACCCAAACCCACAAGCCCCACGGAGGACCAGCCTGGGACCTCGGGGTCAGTGAAGGGCAAGGAGAAGAAGAAGAGGAAGACGCGGTTCAGTCCGCAGGAAAACAGGATCCTGATAACGGAGGTGGTCGAACACCATCAACAACTGTTCGTAACCTCCACTGTGTCATTGGCAACAAAAAATGAAACATGGCAGTCCATCGTGGACAAGGTGAATGCAATCGGAGTGCTGAGGAGGACAATGGACGAGGTCAAGAGGCGCTGGAATGATGTGAAGCGCAAAACCAAGCAGAAACTCGCAAACAACTGCAAAGCAGCAATGCAGACTGGGGGTGGGAGCCCTGCTCCACAGGAGGAGCTGGATGAGATGGAGGAAATGGTGTCCACAGTCATCAGTGTGGAGACGGTGGCAGGAGTCGGGGGACCGGACACTGATCAACATGACCCGACACAACAGCAACAGGGTGAGTAACCACCAGGGACTGGGGGACGGGGAGATGGGCACAATGGCACACATGCACAATGAAGTATGGCACACTGCACAACCACAATGACTCAGGATCATGTCCCTGATCTCCTTGCCATACTGCAGCACACATAGAAACAGCAAGTAGTCCCCCGTCCACAATGTTCCCAGAGGGAGCCCTCCCCACACATCACCAATCTCACCCCAAACACATGCACATGTGCTGAACCCAGCAAAGCTGCGGATCCGTGAGCCACACTGACAATGCAAGTGACACTGCATGACAATGAGCATGTCTGCAGGCCACTCATCATGACATGTTGCACGCCACGACACCGAGGTGGCTGAGTGTGGTCCACATCCGGAAAGGAGCAGGTCACACACTGACACATCCACGTGCACAAACAACCCCTGACGGCAACAAGACATCTGCGGACAAACCATGCCCAAGAGTCCCAACTCCCAACAAGAGCCCAATTCACCCAAGTATGCAACATCTCAGCACTGCATAAGCACAGAAGTCAAAGGCACACCGCCTGAAAGGGAGAAGGCCAAGCAAAGTCTGAGCTGCAGGGGTGACTCTCCCACAATGCAGCACACACACAAGAATCAGAGCACATCAACATTGACAACAATGTGGTACAAACTGCAACACTTTCACAACAGAACAGAGGACACAACTGCTGCCGCTTGTGTGTAGAAACTGGCCAATCACATTTGGCATAGCAGGAAACTGTGACATGAAAATGGACAAATACAACCCCACATCCCTGATGGTGCACAAATGTCCACTGTCCCGCTCCAAATAGGCTGCTCCTCCTAAACAGTCACAATGTACATTGACATGCAGTCTGTTTGGAAACTTGGCCAATGCGTGAACATACATGGAACACACTGTTAAACTGCATCTCCCCTTTACATTGCAGAGGGAGAATCATCACCTCCTGCAGAGCAGACCGAACACCTCCTCACTGATGACAAGGAGGACCTCCCCACCTTCGACACCGACGCCCTCCAAGAGCTCATGGACAGCTTCGGCACCCCACCTCCAGGAGCAGGGCAGCCCAGCTGCATCGAGGAGACCCCACCCCCTGCACAGAAGGAGACCCCATCCCCTGCACAGACAACACAGCAGGAAGCACCCACCACCCCGGCTGTCTCCCAGGATCCCCACGACGAACACATGGCATTTCAACTCCTTGTATTGGAGGGCCAGAAGGAGATGGCTGAGCAGGTGCGGGTGGGGTTCGACCTCATGGCAGCCAAACTTGATGCCATCCATGGGTGTCTACGTCCCATCAGGGACCACTTACAGTCCCTAACGGACACCCACAGTCCGCTCCATGGTCTCCAACGAGTCATGGCTGACATCGCTGGAGTCATGACTCGGAGACAAGAACACCTGTCTAATCAGAGTGGCTCCAGCGATCTCAGCCGTGAGATGGGACACATGCAGAGGCTCATGGAGGACTCGGTGCGGATGGAGGTGGAAAGGATGGCTGCCACGGCTGCACATCAGCGAGTTGTGGCTGGGATCTACCATGCCCTGCAGATCCTCATCATGGCATTGCTGCCACATGGCCTGGCGCAGATGAATGCTGCTGCTCCTACACTATCCACATCCCTGCCCCCTGATGTGTCAGTGCCCCACAGTGCGGCAGACATTCCACCTCCGGCACCTGATGTGTCACTGCCACACAGTGCGGCCGGCAATCCACCTCCGGCCCCTGATGTGTCAGTGCCACACAGTGCAGCCGAAACACCAACACCCACAGGTGAGGCGCATCACACATCAGAGGACGATGATGTGGATGAGACTGCCGTTGTGGTAATGAGGAAGCGGTAGCATTCATCTCCGCCATATGGCCAGTTTCAGCTTGGTTCGGCCCTTTGCATCATCACCTTCCACTGTCCCCCGATACACTCTGCGGCACTCACCTTGGACCTCGACATGGACTGCCATATTCTGTTTGGTTACCAATGACACAGCAATCAGACTGCGGACTGAACTCTTCCTCTTCCGATGAACTTGTCCTTCCCTAATGGACTCTGGCTGGCCCTCCACGGGGCAACAATGTCAAATGGGGTGTGCATGGCCCTGAACTGCTCCAGCTGCAACACTCCACTGGATGTGAATAAAACATTCAAATTCACACAGATGTTTCATGTCTATGATCCTTCAAGTATGACAGTATGGATGAATGTAGGGTCACTGATTCCCCCTCACGTACATTTTGCACATGTTGTGGGGCTTGGGTCACAGGGCGCAACATTGCCGATTGCAGTCCAGGTGGCGCAGACATTACAACGGAGACACACGCATTGGTTAATTCCTTGTCCAGGCCAGAACTGAACCACGCCCAGGGCCCCGGGCTCATTGTTCACACCCCTATGCTGGACTGGCCCACTCCGCTTATGCTCACAGGGGGTGATGACACAGCTACATGTCCCAGGTCTTCCCTGTAGTGATCTGCTGGTCACTGGTCTAGTCGTAAGCATGCCACAGCCACTCCCTGAGGGCTGGTTTACACCCACACCACACTCATCCAGCACAGGCGTCACGGGACATGTGACCCTGCCAATAAAAGGGGCCCACCGCAGCACATCCCCCACTGCCGGAGGTGACATGATGGCGTCCACATCCACGGAACACAATCACAAAGGGTCCGTGACTTGCGTTGCCCTGAGTTGGTGGCACCCGATGGCCTGGGTCCGGCACGGGCCTACCGCCACGTGGCGATGACTTGCGTTGCCCTGAGTTCGTGGCACCCGATGGCCTGGGTCCGGCACGGGCCTACCGCCACGTGGCGATGACTTGCGTTGCACTGAGTTGGTGGCACCCGATGGCCTGGGTCCGGCACGGGCCTACCGCCACGTGACGATGACTTGCGTTGCACTGAGTTGGTGGCACCCGATGGCCTGGGTCCAGCACGGGCCTACTGCCACGTGGCGATGACTTGCGTTGCACTGAGTTGGTGGCACCCGATGGCCTGGGTCCGGCACGGGCCTACCGCCACGTGGCGATGACTTGTGGTGCACAGAGTTAGGCCCACCTGAAGAGCTGAGCGGGTGTGCAGCGTGCGATGATGCGTTGGCCTCGATACGGCGTCCAGCATATCAGGACTCAATTTGATTTGTGAGCCCTGCTGGACCGCAGTGCACGCGCAGGCAGCAGTCAGCACACACATGACTCTGCGGTGCGGTGCCGCAGGGTGCGCTGGGGGCCTGTGGCGCTGGATCCAGCCATCGGCTGAGGAGGTTGCACCGGCACATGGAGGGCGCTCTTGGAGACACGCCGGTGGCGGCAGGTGAGCATTGAGGCCTGGGAGCGCAGGGGCGGCTAGTCATCGCTGGGCGGCGGACCGGTCTGGGGACCAGGGCTGGGATGCAGCAGGCGCACAGGATCGCGCAGGCACCACCGGTCACGGCGGCGGCCTCGTGGCTGGGTGGGGGGGGCCGCCCTGGCAGACACGGCCCTGCATGCGCTGACGAGATGTGCGCGGGTTGGCTTGTGACGTAGTCACCTCGTCTCCAGTGTGAATGCGGCCGTTGATTGTGGTCGGGCACGTGTGTGTAGGCCTATGGTCACGATATGGCAGACACAGAGACACACGCTGTATTTACTGTGGTGGCCATCCCGGAACTGGACCACGCCCAGGGCCCCGGGGTATTCATTTGCGACATACGCCGGCCAAGGCCGTTCCGCTCAGGCTTACAGGGGGGGACCACATGGCTACATGTCCAAGGGCTTCCACACTGCCTGGGGTAACCTGTTTGCGTCCACTGTACACTACACTGCATACACCAGCAGTAGATGTCCACATGGACATGTCTGTGCTCTGCATACTGCAGTCTGTCCAGCACATCTCCGCAACACTTGGCATTGTGTCCTTTCTTTGTGCTGGGTCACTTGCCTCCTTCGCACATTCTTGGTTCCCACCTCTCCCCACATTCTGCAATTGTGTGGCAGAGGGGCTCTGCCTTTGTGGATGGTTTGTCTACATGTCTGGCCCCTGTTACCACAGTTACTTGTGTTGTCGTGTCCGGTAGTTGAGCATGTTGTTTGGCATGTTGTATGTGATTTTGTTACGTGTGCTCTCCCACAGTTGTGAGTTGTGTGATTGTGGAGTTGAGGTGTGTGGTGTGTTCAGTTAGTACTTACCAATGAGCAGTGCATTGCCATGGGTGCCATCCTGGAAGCGCTGGTTGATGATGGACTGTCGGAAGATGTATGTATCATGCACACTGCCTGTGAAGTTGGCGACGACATTGGTGAACTGACCCCGGTGGCCCACTATCGCCTGCACATTGATGGAATGCGTGTGCTTTCTGTAGCGGTAATTGTGTGCAGGGTCGGCAGGGGGCACAAGTGGTACATGTGTACAATCAATTGCCCTCAAGACGTGCGGTAAGGCAGCTATGGCGTGATTCCCTTGCATGGTCTCCAGCTGTTCATGCACAACGTGGGGGAAGTGAAGGTGCAGGGGTATCAAGATGATACATACCGTGATGTTTACAGGTATGATGAATCCTGCATGATGAGACCGTAACAGCTGTTTGTGTGGTCGTAACCTTCCTTTTCTTTTCTGTGGAGATTACGAGCACACGGACTTCTGTCACAGTATATTTGGACTGGATTCATCATACCTGTATGCATTCCGGTTTGTCCAAGTGCAATACACTGTACCAGTTTACGTTTGTGACTATGAGGACGCTTGACCATTGTCACCATTTCTCCAACAGGTTTCTGACTACTGATTTCGGGATATGGAATGATATTGGGGAGTTCCCGCAACATTTGCAGTTTATTGGATCCACAAGTTGCCCTGGTGAAGTTCCCCGCTGGGAATGGAACGCGTTGGCTGTGCTTTTCGTCTTGTTGTTTATGTATTTGTATTAAAGTTCTGTGTTTCAACTACCGTTGACTACTGGATTTCATGAACTGCGGGGGAGGGTCCGGGGGGTGGTTGTGGTGGGTTTAGTGGCCCTCTTGGGTCTCCAGGCTGCATGATCATTGTCTCCATGGCATCTGTTGGTCTTCAGATGTGGCTCTAGGCTGGGCTCCCTTTCATACTGCAGGTTGTCGTCCTGCTTAACACCAGTAAGAGGCAGTTGTTGTTTCCCTGCTGCTAATGCGCTTTATCGCCTGTTTTCGGATCGCATCGCTGATCTAGCTGCTCGTTGGGAATATCGCGAAGTGGTGTTTTCGCGTGTTTTTGCACGGGAACGCCTACTCTGCATATCATCCGTGGCGATGTGTTTTGCGGAAGCTATCGCGGGAAAACTGGCGATGTCAGCTTTCGAATGGGGCGATAAGTCTATCGCCACTTTTGCGGCGCTAAAGTGCCGATAAATCGGCGATGGCTCCTTGAGAATATGCCCCTAGGTTTCATAAACTTATCAACAACACATGGTATCTGAGCCATCTCTCATATTATCAAGATAGTCAGGGCAACTAAATGCGGATCTAATCCATGGACAGATTAGGGGGCAGTAGGCTGCCCACGGGCAGGTGACCCGGAGGTAGGGGATTGATCAGTGGAGTCATGTATCAGAGTGTGGAGGTATGTGCGGAAGGGTGCCCAGATGTCTCTAGGGTGGGATGCGGGGGGCTGTAGGTTGGCATAGTCTCCCAGCATGCTCTCACAGTGGCCCATACACTCCAGCCAGTCCGGAGGGGTGGGCGATCTTGCACTTCCCCATTGCAGTGCCATGTCCCTTTTGCCCAGCTAACAAGGCCATAGAGACCAGGCAGCAATATGTGCGAGGCACATTTTGTGTATACCCCAGCAGGGCCATTAGGAGATCAGGGGTTATGGCATATTCGGACATGGCAGATATATGTGTGAATATAGCCGCCCAATGGGGGAGATTTTCAGGCAAGTCAAGGTTACATGTGCAAAGTCTGCATGGTATTTCAGGTAGTTATCTGGTCTGGAATGATCACATTTGGCAATATGTACTGGGGAGAGATAGTATACATGTATATACTTAAAGTGCAAAAGCCTGTGTCTCTGATTAATAGAAATGCCTTTTATTTGTGCACAGCAATAGCTCCATATCTGGTCTGTAAGTGGTGTCCCCAGCTCCTCCTCCCATTTACCCCGGACCCATGTGGTAGTGTCTGGTCTCAGGGTCATGCACGAACGGTAGAGTCTAGATGTCATGTGGCTACCTTCTGTTGCCGTGGCCACCATGGTTAAAGGTGGAAAATCATCAGGTTGAAGCGGGTAGGAAGGCAGAAGAGAGCGTAAAGTGTTCTGTAATCTCTTAAAGATGAAGAAGTCCATGTAGGGGATATCGCCTTCTGTTGCAATATCCGTCAAGTGTACCGCGAGGCCATTGGGGAATAAGTCACCCATAGTGAACAGGGAATATCTCCTGAGCATGCGCTTCACTAGTGCTTCCTGTGAGAGCGGAAGCCACGGATTGTTTGGGAGGGGAAGAGTGCCCAAATAGGGAGGACCCCCACCTAGTGAGTGTAGCATTTTACGCCATGCCCAACATGTCATGGAGACCGTCTGAACATCCTGAGTTTCCAGAGGTATGCCCCTGAGCAAAATTTGCGAATGTGAAAGACCTTCCAGTTGCCCGCGTTCAGGGTGGATATATGGTGATACCACCCGTATGTGTAATGGCATTGGGCAGTGAGATAGTAAGAATAAAAATCTGGTACTCCAAGACGCCCACATTCGCAAGGGAGTGTGAGGGTGTCCCATCGGACTCTCGGGTGGGCTCCCGCCCAAACCAGGCGCTGAACAGTGCTACGTAGCATGTGAAAGAAAGTCTGTGGCAGCGGGAGGGGAATATTTGTGAATAGATACAGGAATTTGGGCAACACCACCATCTTAATTATGGTCACTCGCCCCGCCACTGAGAGTGGTAGCCTGGTCCATCTGTCTACTTGTATCGTAAGGGATGACAAATCTGGGACGTAGTTGCGCTGTAGGTTCTGATCTCTGTTTCTATGCAGATGGATGCCAAGGTATTTGGTGACGTCTTCTGCCCATCGGAGAGGGGAGTCAGCAGGGGAGGTTGGGATGGCGTCTGTTAGTGGAAAGAGCTCTGATTTTGTCCAATTTTGTCCAATCAATGCGGAGTCCATTAGAGGTCTCTGTATCTAGCTATTTCTTGCATAATTATCCTCTGGGATTCTGACAAAAAGTAGGATATCATCTGCATATATGGGAAGCAATAGGGAACCATATGTTAGTTGTAGCCCACGGTGCAGGTGGGGATCCAAGAGGGCACGTACCAGTGCGTCCATACCAGCAATGAAAAGAAGAGGGGACAGTGGTCATCCTTGTCTGGTGCCCCGATATATGGGAAAGGTGTCTGTAAGTACACAGTTAACTGCAGACGAGCCGCAGATCTAGTGTATAAAAGCATATTCAATGCGAGGATGTCGAGGGTATGCCCAGCTTACGCAGGACGGCGCAGAGGAATGGCCACTTGAGAGAGTTGAATACCTTCTCGGCGTCTAATAGAGCTATAGCTGCAGGTGTGGCAGGGGAGACTTTATTGAGCACTGCAAATAAGGTGTGGAGGTTTAGGGAGGTCAACCTATGCGGCACAAAACCAGATTGGGCCGGTGATATAATCTGCTCCATCAATAAAGCTAATCTAGCGGAGAGTACCTTTGCTAATATTTTGTTATCCAGGTTTAGTAAGGAGAGGGGTCAGTAGGAGGCGCAGCTGCTGGGGTCCTTGCCTGGTATTAGCAGTACTGTCAGGACCGCCTCGCACATCGTGGGTGGCAACTCGCCTGTAACAAGAGCCTCATTGTATACTGCAAGGAGTATCAGGGCTAACTGTTGTTTAAAAGCTTTATAAAAAGTTCCAGTCAGCCCATCTAGCCCTGGTGCCTTGGCTCCATCTAGGGACGAAATGGCTTGTATCACCTCTTCTAGGATCAAGGGCTCACTGAGAAATTCCCATTGTCCAATCGTTAGCCACACCTTCGCAATCTCCTCAAGGTATGAGTTGATCTCAGAAGGGTTGTCTGCTGCGTGCGCTGTATACGAATATTGATAGTATTTTTTTAATTAATTCAGGGTGTTTTCTAAGACGACGACGGTCTCTCCTGTGGCGGAGCGGAGCTCCGCTTTAAAGTTTTGTTGCCTATCTGGGTGTAATAGGCGAGCCAGTGTTCGTCCAGCCCGCTCCCCCTCCCCATATCGATAGGCACTTGCATACTTGCCCATGTATACTACCTCCCTGTCTGCTAGGTCCTTAAACTCCGCCAACACATCTGTCCGCTGTTGCAGACGGGTCGTGCTATCCACAGCAGTAGTTTGTTCCAGATCATGTAGTGCATTCTTGACCCATTGTAGCTGGGTGCAGATTTCTCGCAAAACGCCTGTGTGCTTAGAGATGCATATTCAGTGAATATATGCTTTGAAGGCCTCCCATAGGTTGGCCTGTGTGGACACCGTGCCTGTGTTGATTGCGAAGTATTCTGTGATGACAGTTACCAACTAGCTATGAAATACCAGGTCCTGTAGAGTGTCTCCCTGAAAACGACAGTCGTACGCTGCCGGGGAGCTGTATGGGATCTCTAATTTAAGGAGGACAGGATTGTGGTCTGACAGCGTCTGGGGGAGGACCGCGACTTCGGAGACCCACAGAAGGGGACCCGCCATCATGAACCAGTAGTCTAGTCTGGTCCAGATGGAGTGGGGGGAGGAATAGAATGTATAACCCAGTGTATGTGGATGACGTGTACGCCAGGCGTCCAGCAGAGAGTATGCATCAGTGATGTGACGAAACATTCTTCTAGCCCGAGGTTTGTCAGTGGGTTGAACAATAGTTGAATCTGTCCGTAGGCAATATGGCATATTGAGGTCTCCCCCTATTACAACATGTTCAATCTCGAAACTGTCCATATGGACCAGTAGGTCTTGGAAGAAATCGGGGTTGTCTATATTAGGGGCATAGATGTTCATTAGCAGTACCTTTTTATCTGCCAGGGTGCCTAGCAGCAAGAGATAGCGACCATTCGAGTCAGTGTAGTGGGAATGTTGTAGGAATGGGACGCTTTTATGGATCAGGATGCAGGTGCCCCAGGAGTACAAACTGTAACATGAGAAATATCGGTGGGAACCCCATTGCTTAGCAAAGACATGATCACCTCGAGGGGATAGGTGGGTCTCCTGTAAAAAGGCAATTTTAATATCATGCCTCTGTAGGTCGGAGAGTACCTGCTTGCCTTTACGTGGGTTGTTGATGCCACGGATATTCCATGACATTGCAGAGAGTTTTAAACTTTTAGCAGACATGGGTGCAATAAAAGTCCTCTTATGGGAGATGGCACGGTTGGTAGTGTAGTGTAATGGTTTGCGAACATTTCTGTGTAGTGCGGCATTCTGTAGCAAAAGACAATTAGCTTACTAAAATGTACTAACAAATTCCCATACACCCTTCCCCCCTCCCACACTAGATTGAATATCATTCAGTGAATCTTTTGAAACGAACAACACAAATAAACAAGAAAATTTCCAATCCGAAAACAAGTGGTGATCACCGTGGGGGCGTGGGGGCGTGATGGCATTCCGGCCTTGGCAGCCCATCTGGACAGGTTGCTTTCTATACATTGGATATGCAGCTGCTAGGAGCAAATGACAACGTGGGACATTTGCAGAGTCTTGAGTATTGCTCAAATAAAGCCATGTAGCCTAGCAGCGCCTTCAGTTAGCTCGGTGATCTTCAAGTCGCATTGTTGTGGGCTGCCGGGGAGGAACGCCCTGAGTGCTCCGCTCCTGAGTTTGCAGACGTTCAACATTGAGATGGAGGGAGTCAACTCGGATCTCCCTGCAGAAAGCAGCCACGTCTGCAGGAGTGTCCATGATCTTAGGGCGGCCTTTGTGTTCTACCCTTAGGCGTGCCGGGTAGAGCATGGTGTATCGGATGGCCAGTTTGAGTAGGATTTTTTTAACATCATTGAATTTCCATCTGGCCTCCTGTACCATGGGAGTGAAGTCGGGGAACAGCAAAATTGTAGCGCCCTGGTGCCTGAGCGGACCTTGTTCCCGGGCCAGCCTTAGTGCGGTATCTCTGTCACGGTAATTGAGCAGGCGAGCAATCACATAGCGTGGCGGGGTGCCTTCTGGCGGTCGGGGGCCCAGTGAGCGGTGTGCTCTTTCCACTGCAAATGTAGTGGAGAAGCTGGAACGCTCAAAGAGTTCTGTTAGGAGCTGCTCCACTTATAACTCTGGGCGTCCCATGTTGGTGGTTTCCACAATGCCTGCAATGCGTATATTATTTCGGCGGGATCTGGCCTCGAGATCCTCATTTTTTATAGCCTCCTGTTTAAGTACTCATTCCATTTTTTCCATTTGCTTCAGCGTTGTATTGGAGGTATCTTCCAGGTCTGATACCCTTTTTTCGGCACCCTCCAAGCATACCCTGTGGCTGTCTAATCACTCACCCATCCTGTCGATGCAGCCCGTCATCGTATCGAAGGGGGCGTCCATGGCGCTAAAGCCTGCCTTGAGTTCAGCAATTATGGTTCCCAGGTTGATAGAGGAGGTGGCTTCTAGGCCGCCTTCTGCTGGTTTGTCCATATCTGAGTGCGCGCCGCGACCTTCTGGGGGTTTCGAGTGGTCAAAGATAAGCATTCGTTGTTTGGAGTCTGTACGGCCCATATTGCGGGTCTGAAATGCTGTAATGCAATGATGTGGCCTGGTATTATGGGAGCGATGATGTCAGAGTCGTGATTATCGGTTCTTATGGTGGGCTGGCGGGTTGAAAACGGGACAGCCCCAAGAAATCCAGATCTCTTCAGTGTATATGTTATTCCTTTACTGGGGAGGGGCTGGGCCACACCTTTTCAGTGACTGTGTGTCCGTTCCTGCTATATGGGGATGGTTAGTGTCGGCAATCTACTACGTAGGAGCACGTTATCGGGGCAGCGATCCGATGTATCCATCACCCTCCCCTACTCCACACTGTGTCCAGCTTTTGGTAAGCGCATTACTTCTAGCGTCTTCCTCGTATGTTGCACACCGTCTCAGGCCAAACTGAGGCGTTGTTAATGAGCTGGGCAATTGGGGGACGGTGTGCAGGCATGTGACTTACCGCATCGCACTCGTCCCCAAACAGAACTTGCCATCATGGGGGGTCCTGTGCTGTCTCAGCGGTGTGGTGCTTGGACCTGGCTTTTGGTGCACGCGTGCTCTGGTTTCTGTTGGGCCTGCTATGCTACGACATGAGGTGACTCACACTGGGCCTCTCCTTCCTGGGCTGCCATCCTCGGCAGACCCGTGCCGTCGATTGCTGCTGTCACAGAGGGAGGATTTCCACCCTGCGTTGCAATCCTGTGGCGTGTAGAGGGCTGGTGAAGCAGGGTGAGAGAGAGGATGGGGGTCCGGCGCTCTGTCCGATGGGATCAGGTGATCCCTACCTCAGGCTCACCTGCGGCCCCTGTCGCCGCGGGACCACTGAGGCTGTGTCAGATACACCCTGTTCCCCCTCGCCATATGTGCTCGCCCAGCCTCGATGCTCCCTGCTTCCCGACCCTGCAGTTTGCAGGGCTGGGGGGCAGTTTTTAGGACTCTGGGCGTGGGTGTTGGGGTCGGGTAGTTTCTTTGGGCTAGTAGGCCGGGTTTTAGGGCTCAGGATAGGCGGTCAGGGTAGTTAATAGGGCTGGGGAGGGTAGATTACAATGCAGGAGGGTTGAATTTTAGGGCACAGGGCAGAGGGGGCTGGGATGGGATCTTTACTACTCATATACCTTTACCAATCATGCCTTTACAACCAAATTTGTTGTAAAGGCATGGTGGTAAAGGCATGCATGGTAAAGACGTGTTCATTGTAAAGTCTGCGTGGTTAAGGCATGTGTGGTTTAGACATGCGTGGTTGTGTCATAACACAGATGATGTTTCATGCAGAGTGTTAGGTCAGTGCTGCTTTCCTATAGATTGATGTTAATTACCATGTGGTTGACTTAAAGACATTTATGCTGTTAGTAGAATTGTCATATAAGTAGCTGCCAAGCAGTTGATAGTCTAGTTAAATTATAGTATAATATACACACTAGAATTGTGACTAATTTATTATGATAGTTCTGGTAGTGAAGAGACATAGGGGCTATATGGTCTTAGGACTGTGAACTATTTTGTCAAATCAGTACTGAGATTTTAGTATTTGTCATTCAGGCACATTCTAGTTGGGCACCACAGTACTTGGAATATGAGAGGAGCTAATAGGATTTACCAGGAGGGTCATGAAAGGTGTATATCAATAGGTGAATAAACAGAGTTCATGATGGAACTAAGCTGTTTATTTGTAATGGCATAGTTATATCCATAAGCTCATTTAAGGAGATTCATTTATTGTTGGCTCAGTCTTGGAGCTATTCTGATATGGTACTACACCCTGCTGAAGTGGTCGCTCCTCATGGCTTCCATGCCTTGTCTGCTTGGTGATGTGATATGAGGAATGGATTTCTGAGTGAGAGTTTGGCGTTGTACAAGATAGCCTTCATTTTGCTTGAATGTTTGGTGAGATAGATGAAGGTATACTGCACTGTATTCACCAGTGAATTCAGGCAGGAAAGAGCGAGGTCTCCACCATCTTTCTGAATTCCAGGTTATTATTGGCGGCTCGAATTCTATGTGGAAATGAATTTCTTAATTTTGCAGCTTGGACAGAAGAAGATATGCCACTGATTGTTTTCTTCTTATATAATGGTATAATTAATTGTGGTGCTAATTGGGAGGACAGTGTCCTCATCTAGGAGTATTTGTTTAGTTTAATTTGTATAAAGACCGGACCTTTCACATATACTGCCTGTTCTTGTAGCATTACATGTAGAAGCTGTCTTTCCCTTCCATTTTCAATTCTTTGAAGGCATTTCATAGTTGATATTCACACTCCACAGTACAATCAATTGACATAATCCAACCATGATATGGCAAGCAAAGTAGTTGCCTGGATGCTCTGTGGGAATCCCAGGTATTGTAAAATATGCCAAACTATGTGAAATGTGGAAATTGTTAGTTGGTTAGCTTGAAGGATTATAGAGCGGGCTGAGTCAATGATACCTCTTAGATTTCAGACTTCTGTTCATATTGTTATGGTGCACCTGGTTCTTCAGGCTGCATTATCCCTGAGTCGTGGCTTTTCAAATCTTCGCATGTTAAGATTTCGTTTTTTGATGCATTAGGTTTGAGTTGATCTACTTTCATCCACTGGGCAATAGCTTTGAAGAACGTTTCTAGATAAGAGACTACCATGTCATTAGTATTTTCCAATTTAAAGATTTTCTGGGTGTCACTAGCATAGCTGTAACATGTGAGATTGAAACATTGATGAGTTCAGTTAGTGGCTTCATGTAGAACTTGAACAGGAGTGGTGGAATGGTTACCCTTGATGTATTCCGGTCTCAGAGCTCTATGTGGTTGATGTGAACAAGGGTATTGATATGATGTTTGTTCTGTTATAGGAGTAGGAGGAGATCCAATTAACTATGCTTTATTTAATGTAAATGTATGTCAATCTATTTAATATTGTTTAATGATGTACAGTGTCAAATGCTGTCGATAGGTTACTGAGTTGTAGCGCTGCTACCCCGTTTTCATCCACTGTAGTTTTGAGATTATTCCAGGAGATCAGAAAATATTTCATGCTTATTCCAAGGCAGAAGCCTATTTGATGGCCCTCTGGGAGAAAGCTGACTATTCTATTAGTGGTACAAAGAATTGACAGTTTGAGATTGGTCTGTAATTGTTAAAATCCATTGGGTCCAAATTATTGTTCTGAATCAGTGGTGATATACATATATATGACAAGATCTTGTGAAAACATGACTGTAGTTCATGAGTTCATTATATTTATTGCTGAAATTGCAACAGAAGTTGATAGTAGGATTTTCACTGGGGCAGCTCCTCCGCTGTGGCAGAGGAGCGTCGCCCCACTGCTGAATTGCAGCAGGCAGAAGAAAAATAAAATGACAATAAAACGATTTTATTGTCATTTTATTTTTGACTGCCAATCCGAAAGTCTAGGGCGGGGTGAGGCCATGTCGCATCTGCAGCAAAGGGGGAGTGGTGGTAGGCACTGAAAGTGCGCATGTCGGTTTGACGGCCGGCCAAACCGACATGCACACTTGTATATCTCCAGCCTGTTCCTTGGAGATATCCCCAGTGTTCAGGGCACAGGGCACTGGCTCCCACTCCCTGTTGGAGTGTGAAACAGGCCCGCACCGCCCAATCCCAGTGCTGCTCTCATGCTGGAAGTAATAGCATGAGAGCAGCTTTGGGATTGCGTGGGGAGTGTAGGAGCCTGTGCTCCTGGGTATTGGAGTGCCGGGAGCAGAAGAGCAGCGAGGAGCGGCACAAGAGCAGAAGATCGCTGCAGGTAAGCAAAAGGTAAGTGTATTTTTTTTATTGTTTCCACGCGCTGCCCCAGGTCATATTGGCAGGAGCCGCTGCTCGATTTTCATGAATATTTCTAGGGAGCATGATTCTGATGGCAAGTTGGGCAGGCCTATTAGTTTTCACTAAGTTGTGAAATTCTGTTAACATCAATTCCTGAAAGGAAGACAAAGTGGGACAGTTCTCTCAAACGTTTTCTTGTTTAATAGATCTGTGTCTAATGTTTTAGCGTTGGTGATGAAGTGGTTTGCATTTGGGCACAGAAGTGTTGAGACAGAGGTGTTGAAACATAATCGTGGGATTCTGATATTATCTTGTACAGTTCCTTTCGGGAGACTTTGCATTAGAAATTCTGTTTTGAGTAGTACTCTTTCTTTGCTTTGTTGATGTATTATTTAGACATTCTGGGGCAGATCTACAAGAAAGTGCCGCAGCGTGGCGCTGCAAGCCCTTTGGCTGCGCCACGCTGCGGCACTTTCAGAGCACAGGAATGCGACATATTTACAAGAATATGTCGCATTCCTGTGCTCTCCCCTGCGCTGGCGCATAAACAGCTGCCAGCGCCGGCGCAGGCACCCTTGCACCATAGTGCAAGGATGCCTGCGCCATGGGGAGATTGTTTTTGTGCAGGAAGGGCACCTTTCTGCACAAAAACAATCAGTACAGGCTTTTTCTTTCAATGCGTGCTGCAGAATGCAGCACGCATTGAAAGAGGAAACGAGGAGAAATGCAAACATTTCTCCTCGGTGCGCTCGCTACGCCACCTCTAGGGTGGCGTAGCTTCAGACTCATCTCCAGATTTACGATTTCTCGTAAATCTGGAGATGTGTCTTGTTCCATGGGTGTTGCGTGGGAACACCCACAGCAACACCCATGGAACGCCCCTTCAACGCAAAGTGCTGCGTGTGAAGGGACGGTATTTACAAGGAGAGGAAAAGTCACGCATGGTGGCTTTTCCTCTCCTTGTAAATATCGAGGAGCCCCCTGCGCCACCAGTACATCACGAAAAGTGACGTACTGGTGGCGCAGGGGGCTTGTAAATCTGCCCCTCTGTTGTGTCCTTGGAGACTTAATTTGTCTGACAGGATTTTTTGAATTGTACCAGTCAGTGGAGATTGCATATTTGTTTCTTGATCTTTTTTATTTCATCATTCATCCAAGGCAGGTTTAGTTTCCTTTTATGTTGTCTTTAGGGATTCAGTGGGATTAGTTCATTGAAAGATGTTTTCATTTAGATATGCAACTTCTGTAGGTTAGGTGACGTTACAACGCATGCCATTACCCCGCATGCCAACGCAACTCCAAACTTTACCCCGACTTGATGTCGGAAGAGCGCTGGAAGTTGGAATAGATTAATTTTCTATTCCAACTCCAGTGTGTGCAACAGTAGGGAAGGTGTTGGAGTTAAATCCAACACCTTCTACCCACTGCTACACACCTTTTTCGTTGCAACGGCATGCAGGGTAAATGCATGCGTTGTAACGGTTGCGGTGTAAAGGCTGTTTCCCCTTCTGTAACAAGTTCAGGTGGTCAACTTCAGGTATGCTGTAAATTTAGGTTCAAGAGCACCCTCATTCATTTTGTTCCATTGACAATAGGTTGCCACATATCAAGGTGCATTGATTGTAGATCTTGACCATATGGTACAAGTGAAGGAGATAAGGTGATGAGCACTCCAAGGATGGGAGCAATCCCTGTAATTCTAATCTTCAATTGCAGACAGTAGCGTGTCCAGCTGTGTTGGTGGGTTTGGAAATGATCTAGGTAAGATTATACGAATTTAATACAGATTTGATGCTATTTGCATTTTATGTTTGTCAAACCAGATGTTTAAGTCACCAAAGATGCACAAGTTGGTATAGTTAATGGATAACTCAGACATGGAGTTTGAGAGGGAATCTGTGTAAGCTCCGTTATTTGTTGGTGTCTTGTATAGTAGCAGAAAAGAAAGGGAGTCAGTAGAGGTACAATTGTATCTTGTGAGTTGTGCTTCAGCGCCTGATACCCACATGTCATTTGATTTTAGTTTCTGCATGATTATTTGACTATCAATTCTAGACCTCCCTTTTCGTCTCGTTGATTCTGTGTGAAGCTTCTGTATGTCGTGTGTCACGGCCCCTCACAACACTCAACAAAGGTAATAAATAGCATTATACACACTACACATCTGCTTAGATCCGTATAGGTGAATTCAGAGGGAAATACAGGAATAAAAACCTCTGGATGAGTCATGTAGACTGCCTCTGAGGTCCTCTCTCTCCCAACTCCTGTCACATTTGTCTGGTGTGCAGCAAATCACTCAGCCCCGATTAGCTCACCTGTGTCAGCTGACAGACTCACTCCCACTGGTATTTCTTAGTTTTCCTCCAGTCCTGAACCAGCACAAGGTAAGATATTTTGGCACAAATATATTCCTAGAGTGGATGCCCTGTTGTAACAATGCACCCATCTCTCCACCATTGTGGATGCAATCTGATGCTGCCAAACAAACAAGGTCTACGACATGGTCATTACAAGATGGTTACCACCATAAGATGGGAAGCTCTGTCTTCCCAAACTATTATGATGGTAGCCTTCTCTTAGAATTTCTACGTAATGAGGAAGTTGTCCACTGCTATTAAAAGAGGCACAGCCCATCACCTAATGCCTTCACAATCAGATAACTAGAATGTGCCTGTGTTGCATGGTTCTTATCATTGAGATTCCTGTAGTAATTTCCTGACATTGTGCTGCACCACCACACGCATTAAGTTACAGGGATGGAGGGGCATCCTGATCTTTGGAGCTCGAATGATCTCTTTTCTTCATCACCTATTATGTAGATCCTCTGGCAACTGCTTGACTCCACCACCAGCATCCAAGTAAAATGCCCATTTGTGACACAACACGTACACTGGCTATTGTCACTCCATCACTTCCTGCTTGAGCATTCTCATTTGAACGCTCTATGTTAGCGGCTCCTCTGTTGTTATGCCAAACATGAAACAGACCCACCAAGAATGGGTTCACTGATCCAACAAGAAGATTTCAGATTTGTATTCTGACTGAGGCAATCCCCCACCTTCCATTTGGCCAACGGGACCACCCAAAAGAAAGAGATGTAGACAGCTGCACCTGCAGCCGACAAAAGGGAGCAGGAGTCAGAGCCAAGATGTCACTTGGGCTCCAAAGAAAGAGAGTATCACCTGAGTATGACAATGGGTAAAAAATATGTGTATGTTCAAAGACGACTAATAAGTACTAAATTGTGGTGGAACTTGAGCTGTGAATCATCATGATTAGCAATAGCTCTAAGTAAAAGGCACTCACACTCTTGTGGAGTCATGGAGAATGTAGAATATCCTAAATATCATAGTCTGTCAACAATAATGGACATCTGCAAGAACACATCACTGAACAACCAATGAAGCCTTCCAGTCTACTGTCTGTTAATTACCAAATCAATTTTAACAAAAAAGTATATGTGACGTACTGGCGTCTATCCAGATCTGACAAGCAGGATTGCTGGGCGGGAGGGGGGGTCCTATGCATTTTATTTTCTCTTCTAAAGTGCTCACACAGTTGGAATGTTTCTTGGTGTTGTTGGAAACTGAATTTTAAGGATGGAAATATTTGGGGAACCATCCAGGCACTGTGTGATTCCTAGGTTGTACGGTGTGATATTTAAAAAATGTTTGAATTTGGAAGCAAATGTGTAGTTTTTGTACTGTGAATCTAGCCACAGAGCAATAGAGTGGAGACTGTGTGGTGTGAAGGGTGGAAAGGAACATAAACATGAGGTGGTGAGAGGGAAGGTAGTGAGGAGAAGGGGGCTAGGTGGAAGAATGACAGAAAGTGTAAAAGGGGTAGGACTAGTTAACAAGATATGAATGGAGTGTGGCTAGGGAGGGGAAGAGGTGTGGCGGTAGCATGAAAGCGGAAGAACTTTAGATAAAGGCTCTCATTTCTAAATGCATCAAGAAGTTTGCTATGGAGCTTTGTGCCCTAGACTTGCATTGATTTGCTCAGAAAAAGTCAAGCATTTAAATGGCTCTTTGGCTCACAAAGAGGGTCATAAACTAAATGCATGTCTGAAGTGATGGCCAGTGCAGAGAACAGAAGCCAGACAAAACATGTCCAGATATCTTCGAACCAAACAAAACTCTAACATCTGTGTTTTGTTTGTGTTGTAGGGGTTGACTAGAGCTGCTAAGGTAGTCAGTATAAGTGCTTTTGACATTACCCAATCTGGAAGTAAGACATGCCTTCCCAATCATAACGGGGAAAGATAGGAAACTACATAATACCTCATTAGACTTGCGGCTGAAAATGTAATTCTTTGTGACACCTAAGATGCGGAGTTCAGAGAGAGCTTAGAGTCAAACTTCCCATTGAAGGTGGACATGGACAGAGTCTGGTAGAACACAGCTGTAATTCATTCTAATTAACAAATTTGAGATTTTTGTAGGGTTCACTTTGAGATAAATGGTCAGCACCTACCCGCCTACTGTCAAGAGGCCCAACGAGATGATTAAATTTGTCAAGTTTCCAGCAGCACTGCAGTGTTGACAGACACACACCCTGACACTGTGAGAACTGACTGCTCTCAAACTACTGATACCTGATGGTTGATGGGTTGCTTTGCAATGTTGCTGGAAGTGAGGCATCGCCACATTATACAAGTAGCTGACTTTGCTCACAAACTTGAGAAAATGCAGGGTGTTTTCATTTCCCAATACCACAGGGTGACAAACAGCTTGTATTTTCCTGTCGTGTCTATGGCACGTGCACAGGACGCTATTCTTATTGGTGCTGCCCAGAAGCATTATACAATCTCTGTCCGAATTGTTGTAAGCTGTGGCGTGTGTGCTGGACTGGTAAAATGTACGTATCCTGCGTGACCTCTGTGGGAAGTGTTAGGTGCTCTATGTGAGGACATAAAGGATGCATTGATCTTCTTGTTGCAAATTTGGCTCTATAGATTGGCGTGAATAAATCCCTCACTGCAAAGATGATCAAGTTGAACTTTGTTAACACAAAGCTTCATGTCACCGGTCATTGGTGATTGAAACTTTCCCTTACATACATTATCAGAAACTCTTTGTGCTGATGGTTCCAGAGATTCCTTCGGTACCTTAAAATGATGATTAGAGGTTCCGGCTTAGATCTCAGGGTTCTCCTTTGAAGGTAGGTATGAAGCTTGAGTTGAAGGAAGCTTGATCCTTCAATCTCCACACTTACAGGGCCTCATTTACAAGGCCGCTGCACCGTCACTGGCCATGAAAAGCCACGTCACTCTGCGTGGCTTTTCATGGCCTTGTAGATATGGACTGAGGCAATGCAGTGCAAGTTGCTTAGCTGCCTCACCCTGCAATAGGGAGGCATGCCATGGGCGTTACGGTGGCTGATCCCACATAACACCCATGGCATTTGTCATATTGCCAGATTTACGAGATTTCGTAAACCTGGGAATGCGTCAAAAGCCTACGCCTCCCCAGGGGTGGTGTAGGGAAGGTGCAACGAGGAGAAATAACACTATTGCTCCTCGTTTTTTCCTCTTTTTATGTGTGCTGCATTGTGCAGCACACATAGAAAGAGGAAATCGCCTCCATTGATTGTTTTTGTGCGGGAAGGTGTCCCTTTCTGTACAAAAACAATCCCCCTAAACACGCAGACACCCTTGCACCATGGCGGAAGGGTGCCAGCGTTGGTGCATGGTGGCCATTTGTGCACCAGCGTGGGGGGAAAGGACAGGAATGTGCCGTATCTGATAGATACAGTGCATTCCTGCCCTTTTCTTTTGACATAGGGCAGCACAGCAGGAAGGCTTGCGGCGCTGACTTAAGTAAATAAAACTGTAAATGAGGCCATCAGTTCTTCGAAAAACATGCCAGCACAAACTGGGGGGCTTATTTACAAGCCCCTTGCACCACCAGAGTGTTACTTTTTTTGATGCACCAGTGGCGCAGTGTGCTGCCCCATACTTACAAGGCCACGCAAAGCCACCCTGCGGGGCTTTTCATGGACTTGTAAATACGGCTCCTTTTCACGCATCACTTGCATTAAAGGGGCATGCCAAGGGTGTTGCTGTGGGTGTTCCCACGCAACACCATAGATTCTGTCGCATTCCCAGATTTACAAAGTTTTGTAAACCTGGGAATACGTCAGAATCATATCCCTCCCCAGGGGAGACGGAAGGAGGTGCAACGAGGAGAAATACTTTTATTTCTCTTCGTTTTTTCCTCTTTCTATGCGTGCTGAATTCTGTGGCACACATAGAAATAGAAAAACAACATCAATGATTGTTTTTGTGCAGGAAGGTGTGCCTTCCTGCACAAAACAATCATCCCTGCAACGCAGGCACCCTTGCACCATGGTGCAAGGGTGCCTGTGTTGGTGCATGGCAGCCAATTGTGCGCCAGCGCTGGGGACAGCACAGGGATGCATCATATTGTTGTAAATATGATGCATCCCTGTGCTTTTAAAATGACACAGCTTGGCGCAGCAAAATGGCTTGACGCCGTGCTGCGTCATTTTGTTGTAAATAAGCCCCTTGGTCTTAAACGAGGGGATTTGTGGTTGAAAAAAGGACTTAAGTGAGAAACTTGGACATCTTCCCTCACTTCCTCAGACCTGCCAACTTCAAAAAATGTTCACCATGTGAGGAGGGGCGGAGCCTTGGAGCGGTGGGGCTGCATGACGAGAATGGCCTGCGAGGCCCTTATGCCCCCCTTCCAACTCTAATCTCCCCCTCGCCAAAAAAAAAAAAAAAAAAAAGTTTGCTGAGGCTGTCGTTGATGTCCTGAGGTTCTTCTGAACCCCATAAATGGACATCAGCTGTTTAGTGCCTCCAAAGATAAGTCGGAAATCTACTCAGTGCAGAGGTTTCCAGCTCGCCTTCCCTGCTTCAGCAGGACAGCATGTGAAGAGAAGAGATATCGTGTGATACATGGTGTCACTGTTTGAGTTCACAAGTCTGCTTCCTGGCAGACATCTTGAACATCTTTTGAAGTACATTGTACCTTCCATAAACAGTTGCACTCATTTTGAGTATTGATTTTTTGCCTATTAGGACATGTTTTACTACTCACACTGGAAACAAAACACAGATCAGGTTCCTGTTAGTCGACAGCAGTAAAATGTGGAATATGGTCATAGTCTGCACTGTACAGCAACGTTTAATTACATGTGATTAAAATGATAATATTCCGTCCTTCTCGGGAACCCCAGAATTTAATGCAAATTTTCAAGTGACCGAAGATCCTCATTTGTTGTGCGGCACATTTTGTTTTTCCAGATTTAGAGAGAGCGCTGTTCTTTGAAGCCTCTACATTCAATGTCCCCATTAGCACCGTGGAATGTCACGCGCCTTGTGCAGAGCTCTGTTGATTGCCACTTCTGCCTTGGAGTGGGAGAACAGAAAAGAAGTGAGAGGAGAGCATTGGGGTCAGCCTGATTAAATGGCCATTGAGTTGAGAAAGAAGGAGTTCTGACGTGATCCATGACCCGCCATCCGCCACTAAGCTAATTCTAAGCTTTCTCACCACTCCAAAAGGCGAGTCTGGAAAGATGAAATAGGAAAGCTTGATTGGTCAGAGCTGTCAAAGTAGGACCCCAAGCCACAGGTCCACTTAAAGGCACAGAAGCATGTGTGTTTCAGTTGTCGTTGACGGTTTAACTTTTTCTCTCAACTTTTTTTGCAGTTCTACTATCATTTAGAGAACAAGGACGCGCCTTAGGAAGCTCACAGCTGAACAGACGCGAGGATACTTAATAATACAAGTTTGCAATTTAATACTGCATGCAAGCCCACATTTTGTAAAACAAACATGCTAAATTCTCAAAATTGCATTTTTTTTACATCTTCATAATGCTGCCAGTCTAAGCTCCTCACATGTTACATTTGTTGCTAAGTACAAGTAACTTTAGTGTCCGAATTAAGGCAAGAATGTAGAAATGTGCCTGAACAGGAAGTTTCTATCCTACCAAATAGATAAACTTCATCAAATGGATGAAGATTACCTTTTCTTACATGTTCCGTAATGAGAATTTACTAATGTCTTGTCCAGGAACAGTATATTTAGCTCAATAAACGGCATAGTACTGCAGTATCATAACTCCAAGACGCCTGCATGGCCGTTCAAAAATGAAGGTACACAATTTGTGAGTGCGGTAAGAGAAGAGCACTGTATTATAGATCCGCATATATTGGCCTTTTCAATAGCATATCAGTATGGAGAAACATCTCGTCTGCCAGGATCTCAGAATGCAAAGGTTGACCCAGAGTACCACTGTATAGATTCAGATGGATATTCCTTTTTACATGAAGACAATTCTTCGAAAAATACATAGTTACAGCAAAAGCTCTCCCAGGTTTTATTGCATTTAATTCAATTTTGAAGTAATATTCTTTTGAGCATGAGGTACATCATTAAAATAGCGACCAGAACATTAATAGGAGTTAAATGTATTTCATTTTTACTCTTGCATATGTATTAGATAAAATAAGCAGTGTTGTGCACATACCCAAAATCAGATGTTTCTAGACATCATAAAATAGTTTTTCACAGAAATAGGATCTTAGTTGTCTACCCAATTAGTGTCTTATCAGGGTGCTCATTAAGGCAATACGTGATTTCTATGTCTAACTTAAGCTCTTTCTCTCTTTTAAGATCCTTATAAAAATATTCATGGCTGTCCTTTAGGAGAAATATCCTGAATTTCCTTGTAGGCTGTACTATTGCTGGAAGAATATAAGTAAGGTCTTAATGGATTACGTATCTGACACAAAAGCAGCACATTTACAGGTGTTTATTGCTTTTTCTTGGCCCATAGGTAGGTCTGCCTCTTCAAAACTGATCCAATTTGCATGGTATTGCTTCAGAATACTAGGACCATCTGTTCTCCTAGCCTGATTCCAGGTTCATACAAGCGCATTCCATTACAAAGTACTTGAAGAAGTAAATCTGCCTAGGGGCCACGCAACTTCAGTAAATCTCTGCTTTTCACCAGCAACACTTTTCATGCCAAGACTTTTAAGGCCATAATTATAAAAGGAAAATTGAAATTACTAGTTGCAGCAGGCAAAGTGCTCTTGACTACAAAGTCAAAACAGGCTGGCATTTGTCCACTGAGCAACTGTAGAAGATACCTACTCATTGCATGTCCTTTGTTCTTTCGAGGGGTTTCCCCACCATAATTAGTTAAATGACTGGGTATTTGCTGGATTTTCTTTGCAGGATATTGCTCAGAGGAGGAAACCCATCTATTTCAAATGTCTTGCCACAGACAACAAGAGGAAGACCAACTCTTACCCTTCAATCTGAGTAGCCCAGTAACTTTTAGCAATCTGGCTGAGTCCTGCTGAAGACTCCTATTTGGTTGTACGCTAGAATGAAATTCCATAACTTTTGGTGTGTGTTTTTGCCGACTATAAAGCTGAACTTGTTCTGTGAGTAGCTTCAAGGACACTGAATTTGACTCTAACAGCAGAAGATAGATGTTTGTGTCTACCAATCATAACCCTTGGTGTTATGCATTATAACTTAGACTATGGGGCCGATTCCGATCTCGGCCGGTAGGGCTCCGAATCGGATTCGGCTTAACCGGATCCGATTCGGAGCCCTATTTCCCGACCGATTCGTACGCGCGTCTGGGCGAGCGAGTACGATGCGAAATTGCCGACCGACTCGTCCGGGCGTCCCGACCGCTCCGACCGACTCGTTCCCGGGTCTAACCGCACCGACCGACTCGCACGGACTCGACTCGCACCGCGCAATGGAGACGTTCCCCGGCCGGGTAAGTACGATGCGCGCCGCGAGCAGTCCGACCGAGCCGCGCACTCCGGCTCGAAAGAGCAGTCGGAGCCGTACTCGGGGGTCCGTGTCGGACCCCCTGTACACGTAGCCGCGCGAGTCGCACACAGGGGGACCCATGGGTCCCCCTACCTGTGCGTGTACGGCGCGAGTCGCTTCGCCGCGTACACGCTGTAGGGGGCGCACTTGTCCGCCTCGCACCCATTGAGTCAATGGGAGCCCGCGTACGCGTTGTACGACAGGCTCCCATTGACTTCCATGGGAGTCCGACCGACTCGAGTCCGATGGCATACGTGCGCATCGTACTCGTTCGGTCGGGCTGCACGGGTCCGATTCGGTCGGAAATCTCTCCGGATCCGGCTCGGTCGGAGAGATTTCCGGCCCGAATCGGAATCGGCCCCTAAGTGTACAAATTTATGTTTATTTTCAACAAATCCAGACTCAAATTCTTCTATGATGTCCTTTAAAGATCAGAATTGTTGGTTTTATGTTCATTAATGGCAAGGTTGTACTTATTGCAATGCCCATTTGTCGCTTCATGGAGCCGTTTCAACGCATTTTCTGTTCTTTCGAATAAAATCAACTTATGAGCATACACTATTGGCAGAAAAAATCTTTCAATTTTTGGCCACTGCTGAGATGGAGTTATAGCTGTCCAAATAGGAAAAAAAAGTTAAGGAGCTAATACATAACACTTCTTCAGATTAATTGACTGTCCGAGTACCAGGGTGACGCAGGCACGGTTGGAAGTCCAGCCACAAAGAATAGCTCAGTTCCATCTCTGCTGGCACATTCACTTGAGTGCTCCATTTGCACCTGTTACATAAACCACTATACCTTAAATGGGAAGGGAGGACACAGTGCAAAAATCTTGAAGGAAGGCCTCCTTTCCCATAGCCAGAAGCTGTTCTCAGCAGAGTAAAAACATTGCTATTGCTTCTTGACTGCTTACACTGAGTTCAGGACAGGCGCATCCAATCAGTGCTTTTCTGGTGCTTGTGTGGTGGTAAAGCAATCATAGAGGTCTTGTTGAGTCACAAAGAGGAAATTAGGATGGCCATAGATAAAGGCAGCAAGGCCACTCTGATCTTGCTTAACCTAGCGGCTACTTTTGACACGGTCAACCACTATCTGTTGGCTGAATGCCTGCAGGAGATAGGTATCAAAGGACCTGCACTTGGTCTTCTAAAACCATTCCTAGCGGAGCGGACACAGACAGTTGCACTAGATCCTTTTGTGTCAGACATCTTTTCTCTTCCCTGTAGGGTTCCACAGGGCTCATCCATCAGCCCGATGCTATTCAACATTTACGTTACTTGCACCATTGATTAAATCATATGGTTTTGCCCTTACATCCTATGTGGATGATACGCAGATAGTAGTGTCGGTGGCAGCTACAGACAAGGGCTTAGGAGAAATATTTAGAGGCTGCATGCTAGAAGTTAGCTGCTGGATGGATACAAACTGTCTAAGGGTCAACTCAGCCAAGACAGAGGTTGTCCTGTTTGGGAATCAGCCTGCATTTTGGGCACCATCCTGGTGGCCAGAGTCGTGATGGACAGTAAACTCACCTTAAAAGAACATCACCTGTTGTGTTTTCAGCATTTTACACCTTAAGAATCATCAAGAAAATCCTCCCTTATTAACCTGAAGAAACCAAAATGACTGTAGTCACCACTCTAGCATTTTCAAAAACTGACTACTGGAATGGTCTCTACCTAAATATACAAAAACAACATTTGCATAAATTGCAATCGCTGCAAAACACAACGGCTAGGTTACTTATGAAAATTACCAAACTTAAGTCAGCCTCATAGGAAATTTGACAGCTTCACTGGCTCTCGATCAAACAGCGGATCAAATTCAAGGCTCTTCGCGTTGCTTTTAGGGCCTTGAATGAAAGTGGTCCTGCTTTCTTGAAACATAGTTTCAAGAAATATAAGCCACCTAGACATCTGCGGTCAGTGGGAGAAAATAATATGGTTATTCCCCAGGGTCTATAAGTCCAACTGGAGAGGCCGAAGCTTTGTATGGGGCACAGCCAAACTTTGGAACGAACTACCCCTGTATTTTCGGGCCCTGCCTAGCCTCCTGGCATTCAGAAAGGCAGTAAAAATGTGTCTTTTTGCCTAACCTAGCGTCCAACTTCCCAGTCCTTATCCTGCTGACAGAGATAGCGCCTTGACGCCCCCGGGCATGTACAACTTAGTTCTTTAGGAATTTAGTTAACATAACATAACAAAGCAGGAGCCAAGAGCTACTTTCCACTGCATACTCCGGTCAACTCTCAATGAGTCCCAATGTAGGAGTAGCCATTCTGTATGGGGGGTTGTGAGGTGTAATGCCTCTTTGTGAACTGCTAAATGTTGCTTTTCTTCTGAAATGCAGATGTGCTGTGCAGCAGTATCTTTACCGCCTCAAAGGAGCGATGTGCATCGGGCCTTCTGTTACTGAATTTCTTTTGATGGCACTTCCTGCTAGTTAAGTGTCCAGTCGCATTAGGCAACTGTGCGTTAAATTCTTCCTTTTTAATTTAGCCCAGAGAGGGGCGTATTTATGCTTTGCTGGTGCTGTGTACTGGCCCATATTTACAAGGCCATGCAAAGCCACTTTGCTAGTGGCGGCTCCTCTGCTAAGGCAGAGGAGCGTCGCCCCACTGGGCAGGCCAACAAGGAAAAAATAAAATAACAATAACTCATTGTTATTATCATTTTATTTTTCCCCTTGCTCAGCTTGGTAGGGGCGAAACTGCCCTGCTCACAGATCAGGGCAGGAGTGGCTTGCCCACTCCAAGTGTGCAGGAAGCTTTGGCCGGCCGTCTCGGGCTAGTCAAACCGTCATACGCACTTTGCATGTTCTCCATGCAGGCTGCATTACAGCCTGCATGGAGAACATGCCCAGCCTCCCATTCTCTGGCTGAGCGCCGATCCACTGTGCTCAGAACAATTGTTTATTGGGAGGCTGGGAGCCGGGTGCTTCCTGCTTCTTGCCCTGGAAGCGGGTGAAGAGGGAGAGCAGGCGTCAACGTTTGTTGAGAATTAGTCTATCTGTCATCTCAGTGACCGCCTTAAAGCTTTTCACTTACTTAATTGACAGTTAATTGCTAACTTTTGCTCTGCTATGTATGAATGGTGCTTAGTTCCCAGCAACATCTCTTGGTCATTATATACTGTTGTGTTTTTACAATGAAATGAAATGGATCCATCAGAACTTTGATCTGTATCGTGAGATTGGGAGTGTGTCTGATGACACTGCAGAAGGTCTTTGTCTGAATAAAATCAGAAATCTTGCACTTGTTTAAAGAATTCCCATCTACGTAAGGAGAGTCAGTAAATGAGTTGGCTCTTAATGTATTGAAGGTGGTAGGGCTGCAAGAGTTGGTTTCAACTTGATTGTACTTTGATATTATTTGTTAAGACTGATTTCATTTGTTGCCTTCCACCATGGAATCATGCGTTAGATTAGAAGAGCTCCATGACTTGCCCATTTCAAAATACCTATTTCTCCGCCCATCCGACTTCTTAATTTTTCTAATGACATTCGCATAGATTATCTCATCAGGCCTCAAGTAGGCATCAATAAAATTCTTTAGTGTACTAGGGCCAGATGTACGACCCGTTTTTGCTTGCGCAAACGGGTTTGCGAACCCATTTGCGCATGCAAAAACCAATTGGGCCATGTACATACCTCCTGTCTTTATGCCTTTGGGCATTTTCGTTTTCCATGACCATGTGGTATATCTGGGGTTACCAATGCAAAAACAACAATTGATGGACAGAATGCAGAACAATGTCGTACATTCACCCCAGTACAGAGATCTGGGCCTAAATCCATCGTTTTTTGCTCACCATGCCATTCCAGTTTGGACCCAGCCATATGCAAATCAGTCTTGACCCTGCGCCCAATGGGAACAGTCCAGCCCAAACTGCCAGGCCAGGTCCTCCCTGGACTGGAAACAAGCATCCTAGGACCGGTTTCGGACTTTCAGCCCTCATCAGCCAGGATAGCTTGACTCCAGTGGCATGGAGAGCACGGGACCCACGTCTGGGCATACCCATCCCACTCGGGGTGACAAATGCAAAAACAACAATTGATGGACAGAATGCAGAACAATGTCATACATTCACCCCAGTACAGAGATCTGGGCCTAAATCCATCGTTTTTTTGCTCACCATGCCATTCCAGTTTGGACCCAGCCATATGCAAATCAGTCTTGACCCTGCGCCCAATGGGAACAGTCCAGCCCGAACTGCCAGGCCAGGTCCTCCCTGGACTGGAAACAAGCATCCTAGGACCGGTTTCGGACTTTCAGCCCTCATCAGCCAGGATAGCTTGACTCCAGTGGCATGGAGAGCATGGGACCCACGTCTGGGCATACCCATTCCACTCGGGGTGACAATTGCAAAAACAACAATTGATGGACAGAATGCAGAACAATGTCGTACATTCACCCCAGTACAGAGATCTGGGCCTAAATCCATCGTTTTTTTGCTCACCATGCCATTCCAGTTTGGACCCAGCCAAATGCAATCTTGACCCTGCGCCCAATGGGAACAGTCCAGCCCGAACTGCCAGGCCCGGTCCTCCCTGGACTGGAAACAAGCATCCTAGGACCGGTTTCGGACTTTCAGCCCTCATCAGCCAGGATAGCTTGACTCCAGTGGCATGGAGAGCACGGGACCCACGTCTGGGCATACCCGTCCCACTCGGGGTGACAAATGCAAAAACAACAATTGATGGACAGAATGCAGAACAATGTCGTACATTCACCCCAGTACAGAGATCTGGGCCTAAATCCATCGTTTTTTTGCTCACCATACCATTCCAGTTTGGACCCAGCCATATGCAAATCAGTCTTGACCCTGCGCCCAATGGGAACAGTCCAGCCCGAACTGCCAGGCCAGGTCCTCCCTGGACTGGAAACAAGCATCCTAGGACCGGTTTCGTACTTTCAGCCCTCATCAGCCAGGATAGCTTGACTCCAGTGGCATGGAGAGCACGGGACCCACGTCTGGGCATACCCGTCCCACTCGAGGTGACAAATGCAAAAACAACAATTGATGGACAGAATGCAGAACAATGTCGTACATTCACCCCAGTACAGAGATCTGGGCCTAAATCCATCGTTTTTGTGCTCACCATGCCATTCCAGTTTGGACCCAGCCATATGCAAATCAGTCTTGACCCTGCGCCCAATGGGAACAGTCCAGCCCGAACTGCCAGGCCAGGTCCTCCCTGGACTGGAAACAAGCATCCTAGGACCGGTTTCGGACTTTCAGCCCTCATCAGCCAGGATAGCTTGACTCCAGTGGCATGGAGAGCACGGGACCCACGTCTGGGCATACCCGTCCCACTCGGGGTGACTAATGCAAAAACAACAATTGATGGACAGAATGCAGAACAATGTCGTACATTCACCCCAGTACAGAGATCTGGGCCTAAATCCATCGTTTTTTGCTCACCATGCCATTCCAGTTTGGACCCAGCCATATGCAAATCAGTCTTGACCCTGCGCCCAATGGGAACAGTCCAGCCTGAACTGCCAGGCCAGGTCCTCCCTGGACTGGAAACAAGCATCCTAGGACCGGTTTCGGACTTTCAGCCCTCATCAGCCAGGATAGCTTGACTCCAGTGGCATGGAGAGCACGGGACCCACGTCTGGGCATACCCGTCCCACTCGGGGTGACTAATGCAAAAACAACAATTGATGGACAGAATGCAGAACAATGTCGAACATTCACCCCAGTACAGAGATCTGGGCCTAAATCCATCGTTTTTTTGCTCACTTGCCATTCCAGTTTGGACCCAGCCATATGCAAATCAGTCTTGACCCTGCGCCCAATGGGAACAGTCCAGCCCGAACTGCCAGGTCCTCCCTGGACTGGAAACAAGCATCCTGGGACCGGTTTCAGACTTTCAGCCCTCATCAGCCAGGATAGCTTGACTCCAGTGGCATGGAGAGCACGGGACCCACGTCTGGGCATACCCGTCCCACTCGGGGTGACAAATGCAAAAACAACAATTGATGGACAGAATGCAGAACAATGTCGTACATTCACCCCAGTACAGAGATCTGGGCCTAAATCCATCGTTTTTTGCTCACCATGCCATTCCAGTTTGGACCCAGCCATATGCAAATCAGTCTTGACCCTGCGCCCAATGGGAACAGTCCAGCCCGAACTGCCAGGCCAGGTCCTCCCTGGACTGGAAACAAGCATCCTAGGACCGGTTTCGGACTTTCAGCCCTCATCAGCCAGGATAGCTTGACTCCAGTGGCATGGAGAGCACGGGACCCACGTCTGGGCATACCCGTCCCACTCGGGGTGACTAATGCAAAAACAACAATTGATGGACAGAATGCAGAACAATGTCGTACATTCACCCCAGTACAGAGATCTGGGCCTAAATCCATCGTTTTTTTGCTCACCATGCCATTCCAGTTTGGACCCAGCCATATGCAAATCAGTCTTGACCCTGCGCCCAATGGGAACAGTCCAGCCTGCACTGCCAGGCCAGGTCCTCCCTGGACTGGAAACAAGCATCCTAGGACCGGTTTCGGACTTTCAGCTCTCATCAGCCAGGATAGCTTGACTCCAGTCGCATGGAGAGCACGGGACCCACGTCTGGGCATACCCGTCCCACTCGGGGTGACAAATGCAAAAACAACAAATGATGGACAGAATGCAGAACAATGTCGTACATTCACCCCAGTACAGAGATCTGGGCCTAAATCCATCGTTTTTTTGCTCACCATGCCATTCCAGTTTGGACCCAGCCATATGCAAATCAGTCTTGACCCTGCGCCCAATGGGAACAGTCCAGCCCGAAATGCCAGGTCCTCCCTGGACTGGAAACAAGCATCCTAGGACCGGTTTCAGACTTTCAGCCCTCATCAGCCAGGATAGCTTGACTCCAGGGGCATGGAGAGCACGGGACGCACGTCTGGGCATACCCGTCCCACTCGGGGTGACAAATGCAAAAACAACAATTGATGGACAGAATGCAGAACAATGTCGTACATTCACCCCAGTACAGAGATCTGGGCCTAAATCCATCGTTTTTTTGCTCACCATGCCATTCCAGTTTGGACCCATCCATATGCAAATCAGTCTTGACCCTGCGCCCAATGGGAACAGTCCAGCCCGAACTGCCAGGCCAGGTCCTCCCTGGACTGGAAACAAGCATCCTAGGACCGGTTTCGGACTTTCAGCCCTCATCAGCCAGGATAGCTTGACTCCAGTGGCATGGAGAGCACGGGACCCACGTCTGGGCATACCCGTCCCACTCGGGGTGACTAATGCAAAACAACAATTGATGGACAGAATGCAGAACAATGTCGTACATTCACCCCAGTACAGAGATCTGGGCCTAAATCCATCGTTTTTGCTCACCATGCCATTCCAGTTTGGACCCAGCCATATGCAAATCAGTCTTGACCCTGCGCCCAATGGGAACAGTCCAGCCTGCACTGCCAGGCCAGGTCCTCCCTGGACTGGAAACAAGCATCCTAGGACCGGTTTCGGACTTTCAGCCCTCATCAGCCAGGATAGCTTGACTCCAGTGGCATGGAGAGCACGGGACCCACGTCTGGGCATACCCGTCCCACTCGGGGTGACAAATGCAAAAACAACAAATGATGGACAGAATGCAGAACAATGTCGTACATTCACCCCAGTACAGAGATCTGGGCCTAAATCCATCGTTTTTTTGCTCACCATGCCATTCCAGTTTGGACCCAGCCATATGCAAATCAGTCTTGACCCTGCGCCCAATGGGAACAGTCCAGCCCGAACTGCCAGGTCCTCCCTGGACTGGAAACAAGCATCCTAGGACCGGTTTCAGACTTTCAGCCCTCATCAGCCAGGATAGCTTGACTCCAGGGGCTTGGAGAGCACGGGACGCACGTCTGGGCATACCCGTCCCACTCGGGTGACAAATGCAAAAACAACAATTGATGGACAGAATGCAGAACAATGTCGTACATTCACCCCAGTACAGAGATCTGGGCCTAAATCCATCGTTTTTTGCTCACCATGCCATTCCAGTTTGGACCCATCCATATGCAAATCAGTCTTGACCCTGCGCCCAATGGGAACAGTCCAGCCCGAACTGCCAGGCCAGGTCCTCCCTGGACTGGAAACAAGCATCCTAGGACCGGCTTCGGACTTTCAGCCCTCATCAGCCAGGATAGCTTGACTCCAGTGGCATGGAGAGCACGGGACCCACGTCTGGGCATACCCGTCCCACTCGGGGTGACAAATGCAAAAACAACAAATGATGGACAGAATGCAGAACAATGTCGTACATTCACCCCAGTACAGAGATCTGGGCCTAAATCCATCGTTTTTTTGCTCACCATGCCATTCCAGTTTGGACCCAGCCATATGCAAATCAGTCTTGACCCTGCGCCCAATGGGAACAGTCCAGCCCGAACTGCCAGGCCAGGTCCTCCCTGGACTGGAAACAAGCATCCTAGGACCGGTTTCGGACTTTCAGCCCTCATCAGCCAGGATAGCTTGACTCCAGTGGCATGGAGAGCACGGGACCCACGTCTGGGCATACCCGTCCCACTCGGGGTGACAAATGCAGTTGACTGGGGGTGAGTGCTTGCAATGTTCAACACTCCGTCCATCATCCCCTTTGGTTTTGCTATGTTCGCCCTAAGTTGGCAGGGTTTGCCCAGAAGTGGGTCCCTTGCTCACTTTGCCACTGGATTCAAGATAGCCTGGCTGATGACGGCTGTAAGCCAGAAACCGGTCCCAGGATACTTGTTTCCGGTCCAGGGAAGACATGGCTTGGCAGTTCGGGCTGGACTGTTCCCATGAGGCACAGGGTCAGACTGATTTGCATATGGCCATGTCTGAACTGGGGTGGCGGAGTGAGCTAAAGAATGATGATGGATTTAACCCAGATCAGTTGACTGGGGGTGAGTGCTTGCAATGTTCAACACTCCGTCCATCATCCCCTTTGGTTTTGCTATGTTCGCCCTAAGTTGGCAGGGTTTGCCCAGACGTGGGTCCCTTGCTCACTTTGCCACTGGATTCAAGATAGCCTGGCTGATGACGGCTGTAAGCCAGAAACCGGTCCCAGGATACTTGTTTCCGGTCCAGGGAAGACATGGCTTGGCAGTTCGGGCTGGACTGTTCCCATGAGGCACAGGGTCAGACTGATTTGCATATGGCCATGTCTGAACTGGGGTGGCGGAGTGAGCTAAAGAATGATGATGGATTAAACCCAGATCAGTTGACTGGGGGTGAGTGCTTGCAATGTTCAACACTCCGTCCATCATCCCCTTTGGTTTTGCTATGTTCGCCCTAAGTTGGCAGGGTATGCCCAGACGTGGGTCCCTTGCTCACTTTGCCACTGGATTCAAGATAGCCTGGCTGATGACGGCTGTAAGCCAGAAACCGGTCCCAGGATACTTGTTTCCGGTCCAGGGAAGACATGGCTTGGCAGTTCGGGCTGGACTGTTCCCATGAGGCACAGGGTCAGACTGATTTGCATATGGCCATGTCTGAACTAGGGTGGCGGAGTGAGCTAAAGAATGATGATGGATTAAACCCAGATCAGTTGACTGGGGGTGAGTGCTTGCAATGTTCAACACTCCGTCCATCATCCCCTTTGGTTTTGCTATATCTGGGGTTACCATCAGACAGCACCCTTACCCTCTGAAGTGCTATAATAAAGTTGAGTTTGATGTAGTCTTTAGCCCACTGTCACTCCTTGAGACAAAGCCCGCACCCTTGGCCGCTGGTGTTACTTGAGACCCGCACCATATTAAACTACAAGTATGCATAGTTCTGTACCGGTATCCAGGCATTTTCTTTAATCAGATCTTCCATTTTATTGGGTTACGTTGATCCTCAACCTTACTGATACTGTCAGTTTGTGAGCTGCTCACCAAATCACTTGTCTGTGTTTTAGGAGTTTCTACAAATTAAGAGGTATCATTGACACTCAGATATTTAATAACACTTAACTCTATATCCCATGATATTGCTAGCTTTGGACACCTACAATTTTAAATAGTCAGATATGGTCCTGGGAAGCCTGTACCCCCTGCCATGTCATAAGTATTTGCTTGAAGTTGAATTGATGTTGGTGTCTGTAAAGTTCATCCACTGTTATCAATGAAATCCCACTTAATTACAGAATCAGGTGGTTGATCACTCATCATTCTGTTTTTTCAGAACTTTCAGATCATTGGTTTGTAGTCGAGAATGTTCTGTCTTTGGGTTGTGCCAGAAGAAAACCTGAAGGAATAATTACTTAAGGATTGAAGATTTTTTTTCCCTGCTGTAGGTTGTGGTAATGGCTGATTTACTGGATCATAGGAATCACAGAGTAATGTTGAGAATAGCCTTCAATACGTGTCAAAATTTGAGTATCGCTTAGTATCTGGCAAGGATGGGGCGGTATGGTGTCCCTTTCGTGCATCGGGCTTCCCAAGTTCTTCCCCACTCATGAATTCTTATGTTGTCAGAGTAACCCTCTCTATGTGCCAGGGAGAAGAGAAAAGGGTCCATTAGTCTCTGTGCTCCTATTAGTTCTACTTCCACCCCTTTCTGACCCCCCCCTTGTCTATTTTAAACAAGAGAAGGACTAAGGAGAGATCTCCCATCTATGTGGTCCTTTACACTGACTGGTGATGCTAGAGAAGACCCCTCCTGGACCCTGTACTGTGCTTCGCTGCCCTTTGGCCAGGTTTGCGCTATAGAAATACCACATACATACATACGCACCTACAGTCCTTCAGTCCAGCGGGATTCCCTAGTACCTGGTTTGTCCCCAGTCATGGCCCTGCCATCATAAGGGATTCAATCTCTCTTGGTCAAGCTGCACCAGGCGTGTCCTCTTTCACTCTTTCTTCCTGGTTCTTGGAGATGCACCGGGCCCCCATCTGTTTTGCCCTCTCCCAAGATACGCTAAATATCACACCTCTAATAATTCTGAACTGGGTCCTCCAAGACTCACTAAGTTGACTCTGAGTGCTTACATTCCCAGTAATCACAAAAATCTGCTGTTTGGCATCAACCTGCCATGGATGATGATGTGATGCGCAGAATCTGTGGTTAGGTTTAAATGGTTGTAAGCAGTGCTAAGCACTGCTGTCCCCATCGAGCAGAACACATCCTGTGCTTCACAGCACCCTCACTGCCCTGCCTAGTAAGTTTGCCCTCTGTGGCATTTGTTTGTGCCCGGGTAAGGATGCAGCATGCTAAATGGCTACCAATGTGCTATGGTGTCCAGGCCTCAAAAATAGAGGTGACAGAGAGACTGAAAAGAAAGAATGAATGAAAGTGATGTACTCTACTGAACTCCAAAACGTCTGTCAAAATCAATAAAAATGTTTCACCCAACTACAGTGTTTCTCCACATTATCTAGTTGGAAGAACCATTTCAAAGTGTAGCAAAGACTTTCGATAAACAGTGCACATGTGGCTATTATTTTTGTTGTCTTTTTTTTACTTCTTCCTAAACATCTCTTTAGTTAAAATATGTTCCCAGGTCCAGCAGAGAAGGTAGCCAGATGCATAGGAGTTCAATATATTCTAAAGCAAGAAAGTTACCAGCCAGGTACTAATAGTACCTGTCCTGGATTCATAGTACAGGTTCAATGCCACCAGGAAACAGAAGAAAGGCCCATTGAGGTGGCTAACTCCTGCAAGAGAACACAAACAGAGTCTTTCAACAAATGATGCCAACACGGAAGAGCCCAAGCAGAAACCCTGAAAACTGTGGTTTTTAGAATGGAAGGAATAGGCAGGAGTTGGGACACTGTGCTATCACTCACCGTACATGGCAGGTAAGGAGAAGGGAAGGGAAGCCCAGCTTTTATAGGTCGTTTGTAACTTAAGAGATATGAGAATCAGTAGCAGCAAGTCACATCTGGTAAACAGCCAATGTGCATACATTGGCCTGTTGTCCATGCTTGTAGCTGTTCTGTATTGTCAACCTCAAATGGACAGAAAATTGTTCCTGTTGTGAATTCCTAGGTTCATGGACTTGTGTGTGACAAAGCCAGTGAGTACATACATTTTGAAGGTGGAGATTTAGAAATGTTGATGCTTGGAGTGGGGGCCTGTGTAAGGACCAGATGATCTATTTTGGGCAGTAGAGCTCAGCTGAAGTGTGAGGTAATGTAGAGAGTGGCAGAGGATAGGATTCACTGGGGTCTATGGAGTAGAAGAGATGCCATCCATCAGTCTGATCTTACAAAGCGTGGTCTTTATCTGCCTTGGGTTGTAGAGAGGGCGGGTGTGATGGTGGGTGGGGGAAAGAGAGACATGGGAGTGTGTGCAAGAGGCATGTGGATCAAGGGATGGTAATGCAACCCTGGACTTGCAAGAAATACTCATTTGCAGAGTGACACCTCAATAGAAAGGTCTGCTAAGGAGGTGTGTATCTTACAAGTCTCAATTCAAATCAAAGAGGTAGGGAAAGAAGCCATTGATGCAAAAAGGGTGTAAAATATGTGCCCAAAAATTAGGTTTAGATGGAGACTGCTCCTCCGATGGTAACACATTGGAACACGTGATGTGGAATTTAAAATGCTTGTAAAGAAAGGAGAGAATTCAGTGAAACTTGGCTAATGTAGCTCATATGCTGTATTGAATTTCACTGCTTTAAGGTTTGAATAAAAACGTATGTGTGCAAATGGAATGTATATCTTGGAAGGAGAAATTGATGTCAAAAATACACCTTACTTAAAAAAATAAACATTCCTTTTATTATGGCATTGTTTCATGGAGAATGACTAGAGGGCCTCTACATTAAGGGGTTGTGCAAGTTTTATGTTAAACTGGCTAAGAAAAGAAGAAAGAGGAATTCCAATGTAGTGAAGAGGCGCAGACGTGTTTCACATCTGACATTAGGGGTGTGCCTGTGTTGCATTGTTTTCACCCATGATGTGTCTGCTGCCAGCGAACATACGTTAAGGATCCATTATTGCAGCTGGTGCTAAGGCCCCTGGGATGACAGGACTCTCTTATTGAAATGTGTGCTTAGGTTTGTATGGTGGGAAAAGGAATGTGCAAGAGCTGATGTACCAAATGCGCTGGGGAAGCGGCGGAGTATGGTTTTCATGCCGTTGGAGTGAGTCTAAAGCGATATTGTTTACACAGACTTTTGCGACAGGATATGTATTGTTTTGAAGATTTTGCAGAGGAAGATGTGAAGCTCACAGTAACGGCAGTTGTAATCGACTTGCTACGACTAAGGGCAGCTTGTGTCTTTCAGAGAAGAACTGGAAGAAGCATAACTGTGCATTATTTGATTTTCTTAACATGTTTTAAGTTTTCCTAACTTGTTTTTGCCCGAGAATACTTTACAGACTTTTTCAAGACAGGCACAGTAAGGGAAATGCAAAGGCGAACAGTAGTTTGAAAGCTGATCGAGGTGGTGGCTTTCTCAGATTTCATTTCATAGTCATATATGCAACGAGATGTTTTACATGATCCTATAAACCCCTTCTTCGTTTTTGAGAGGAAGGTTTCTGTGTGTCTTTCGTGTGCATCTGTTACGTGGCTGTGCTATGTTATTATGGTTTTGTTGCCTTTGTGTGCTGATGTTTGTCAGTTTCTATGTGCGTCTAGAGAAGGGATAAGTCTAGAGGTGGTGGACTCATAACAGTGGTCCTTTGGGTCCTCAGCTTTTGGAATGTTTATGTTTATGCTGGTAGTTCTACCTAGACCTAGATGTTGGTGGTGTTGGGGTGTATCAATAAAGTAAATTATGCACATGATATGATGAGAAGCGACCAAGGAGAGCAAATCTTCTACTTCTCGGCAAATGCAGAGAAAAAGATGCCAAAGAAATGTCTCAATGCTTATGTTCTGATCCCCGGATTCAAGATGTGAGCAAGTTTGCCTTTCAGGAACAGAAGACTTACCTCAGTTTATTATTTTTGTGACTAACCACCTGAAGAAACCGGTTTTAAGCAGAGTGGATCTATCCAAGCCCTATCAATGGAGGATTATTGCACTGTTGGTGATTTGAGGAAGCGGCAGGAGTGGAGCTATCCCTCATGTTACAGGTGCAGTGGCACCAGGGCCTCTGGGTCTGAAGGGACCATGCTTCCCAGTTCCTCAGGCAGACAACATCACTCCCCATCTTCATGAGAAACCTCAAAACCTGGCTCTTCGACAGACCCCCTCCTTGATGGACTGCACCTCCCCTCCTCCCCAGCGCCTTGAGACCCTTACGGGTGAGTAGTCGCGCTTAACAAACCTGTGATTGATTGATTGATTTATATTTGTCTTTCACTACCTAACAGGGATGCAGAGGGCCCATTCTCCATCCAATCATTAGCGCCGATAGCACCCACGCTACATCACCAGGGACTGCGATAAAGAATTACTGCGAATGTATGTATATGTAGCGGTGTCAATCAGCGAGAGAGGCAAATTACGTTCAGCATGGCATGTATGGCATGAAACTGATATAAAATTGCTAATGTGAAACGATCAACCAAGAATTGCTCATTAAAAACACAGTCACTTGAGATGTAAATTATAGGGCACACAGATGCACTCATGAAAGATTCATGTCTTAAATGTACAGCTTTCTGATTATTTCGTTTAAAACGATGCACTACCCTTTCTCATGGAATCTGTTTGTTTATAAAATCACCAAAACACAGCTTGCCTATGTCTCTGTAGCTGTTGCTGAAAAGTCCAAGCCTCCTAAACATTTCTCACTATTACATTAGGTATTCAAATGGCAAAGTTGTTGTTCCAGAAATTGTTATGGGGTCAAAACAATGGAAATGCGTGAAACAATAAATAAACATAATTTCTACCCCAAACAACCATATAATTTCTTAGTGATACAAATACGATAAGCGCTGAAGATGAATAAATACATAGACCACTGCATAAGCAGTGGCGGCTCATCTGCTAAGGCGGAGGAGCGTCCCCCCACTGCTTTTTAGCAGTGAAGTTAAGGAAAAATAAAATGATAATAACTCGTGTTATTATCATTTTATTTTGTCCTGATGTCCGGCAGCTTTGCAGGGCAGAGCTGCTCTCACGAAAGGAGCAGGGGGAGTGGTGAGCACACTGTAAGTGCGCATGAATGTTTGGCCAGCCGTCTCGAGCTGGCCAAACATTCATGCACACTTTCCATGTTCTCCACACAGGCTGCATTACAGCCGGCGTGGAGAACATGCCCAGGCTCCCAGTCAGTGTCCGAGCGCCGAACCATGGCGCTCAGACCAATCACAACGCTACATTGCAGCGTTGTGATTGGCGGACTGGGAGCCTGGGTATGCCTCCTGTTCCAGCAGGAGCGAGGGGCTACAGAGGAGAGACGCGGCGAGAAGCGTTTTTTTACACCCACTTCCCCCGCCTGTACCCCCTCCCGCCCCTTCCCTCCCACCCCCGAACTGTGCCGGCCGTGACTGCCGCAACTGTCTACCTTTCAGCTGTTTTCAGAAAATGCATAGGATTCTCATTTCACCTGGAAGAGAATTGCAGAGCTTTGTTGCACCCACTGCGGAAGGTCTTACCTCCAAAGCAGATTTCGCTTGTTTTAGAAATGGGTTGTGTTCAAGAGTGCAAAGATTTAATTTCCCACTTGGCTATGAGTACCTTAAATGCTTTAGTTGGAAAGACAGAACTATATGTATATCACCTTATTTATCGACATAAAGATTTAAGATACATCTTTGCTCCACTGGGAGCTACTTTAGAATGAAAAGGAAAGAGGAGATGTGGCCATATTTCAAAAAAATTATTTCCGAAATTGCCTGGGTACTTTCATTCAGAACAACCTCTTTCCTACAGTGGCTCTTTTTCAAAAAGAAAGAAACAAAATTGTCACGTCTTAACATACCCTAACAGGTAGAATTAGAATGACACAGTTATCTCCAAGATGTATTGCTACTAGTTCTTTAACCTCTTAGGTGCTGAGGCTTTTCTAACCCTAGTGCTGAGCCATTTATTTGATGCTTGGGGCACTTTGTGCTTAAGCTTTCGCAACTTTTTTCCACAAAAGGTATTCAGGCCAAATTTGTGTCCTTTTTGTCACCACATTTTGGGGATTCTAAAAGTACCCAGGGTTTGTGGACTACTATGGAGGAAACCAAGAAAATAGCCAAAATATAGTCATTTCTTTTTTTAACCAGAAAATATTGCTGTGCAAAAAAAAGTGTTTTGTTCCTACCAAAATAGACATCAATAAAAGGTTTGCTGTGCTAAGATCACCATCTTCCCAATTTGAAGAACAAGCAAAGTTATAAATAAATACCACTTAGTTTTTGTAGTAATAGAGTCAGTCTTTTCTATCCTTTGCAGTTTCAGCCTACTTGCAGTTTGTGGTGGAAGCAGATGTAAAACCCAAGAGTGAACCCAGAAAGCTATACATTTCTAAAAAACTAGATGAAATTCAGGTTTCAGCAAGGGGCCATTTATGTAGCTTGCTCCTGGTTTTCCCAAAGAAACTAATCATTGAAATCAAAGATAATTTCAGAAACCGGAGAAAATAGAAACAGAGAGCAATTTAATATTTTTGCCCTGATGATCGATATACAAAAGTTATATACTGTTACATCGTTCGGACCCTTCTGCTCACAGAGATATGTAGTGTTTGTTGGTTGTCCAAAAACATGTGATTCCCCAATAATTGAGCTGCAGCTTATAATGATTTTTATATTGTGTACTGACCCTCCAGCAAATCATAGGGTACAATCTTTTGAATAAAAATGGGTATCAAGAAACCCAAGCATTTTTTAAATGTTCCCTAAATAATGAGTTTAGGAATAGTGGTTATTTTTACACCTATGAATTTGTGATTACCCTTACTGAAAGAAATTCGCCTTACTTGTATGGTCACCCTGAATTTTTCACATTTTTGCTTAACCCTATTTTTGCTGGCTATAGACCTCTGTGCACTTTACCCCTGCTAACCAGTAGTAATGTGCCTGTGCTCTGTAAGTTAAATGTCACCAGTGAACTGCAACACCTACAATGGCAGTGCAAACATGGCTTCAGGCCTACCACTGTAGCCTGACAAAAACAGTTTTTAAACATCAATTTGACTTGTCAAAGTGAAACTTTTGACATGTCTAAACCTTCTTTTAAATATTAACAAGTCACCCCTAAGTAGGCCTAATAGCCTATAAGGCTGGGTGTATTGTATTTAAAAGTAGAAATGTAATGTTAAATATGTCCTTACAGTGACTAGGACCTAAAAGCCATTCCATTGAAGCTAGGTATGCTGTTCCTTAGTAAAACACACTGGGATACATTATTAAAATGTAATAATGCTATCTTCGGCTAGCAAATAGCAAGATATTTAATTGTTGGGCTCTTTGTAATATTTATGAAAAGCTCGATACAGCTGTGAAGTCGGATGTTATGTTATGTTGATTTGTTTTACCACACTAATCATCCAAGAGGGTATCCAGGTGCTTGGGCAAGATGTGTAGGTGTGCGGTACCAAGGTGCTTATATGAAGAGCCAGGTTTTAAGCTTCTTGTGGAACTCAATAAGTAAGGAGGAGGTTCTGATGTTTTGAGGGAGGTTGTTCCATGTCTTGGGTGCAATGTAGGAGAATGAGCGACTCAAGTTTTGTTTATGCGGATGTGGGGTGTGTCTGCGAGTTAGAGTGAGGCAGAGCGTAGGTGTCTGGTAGGTTGGTGAAAGTGTAAGCGGCTGTTCAGGTATTCTGGTCCTGTATTGTGTAGGGTTTTGTGTGTGTGTGTGTGTGTGTGTGAGAGAAGTTTGAATTGGCTCTTCTTGTGAATGGGGAGCCAGTGAAGCTTCCTGAGGTGTGGTGTGATGTGGGTGCGGTGTGGGAGGTCGAGTATGAGTCTTGTGGATGCGTTCTGGATGGTCTGGAGTCTGTGTATGAGTTGTTTGGAGATTTCAGAGTAGAGAGTGTTGCCATAGTCCAGTCTGCTGATGAGTGCTTGCGTGACGGTCTATTTGGAGTTCTGAGACAACCATTTGAAGAGCTTTCGCAGCATGCTTAGGATGTGGAAGCAGGAGGTGCACACTACGTTGACTTGAGCAGTCACGTTGAGCTTGCCATCTAGGATGTTCCCTAGATCTTGCGTGGTCTGTAAGTGTTATTCCTAGCTCAGACGGCCACCAGGTGGAATCCCATGGGGAGGTCTTGTTGCTGAAGACCAGTACTTCCGTCTTGTCGGAGTTGAGCTTCAGGCAGTTGGTTTGCATCCAGTCTGCTACCATGGTCATGCAGTTGGTGAAGTTGGTTCTGGTGGTGTTTGTCTTCTCCGTCAGGGAGAGGATGAGTTGGGTGTCATCAGCGTAGGAGATGATGTGATGTCTTGTGATCGGATGATGTTGGCAAGTGATGTCATGTATATGTTGAAAAGATTTGGGAAGAGGAACAATCCCTGTGGGACACTGCATATAAATTTCTTGGTCTCGGATGTGAAGTATCGCAGCCTGATCCATTAGGTTCTCCCCGTGAGGAAGAAACAGATCCATTTGAGAGCGGATCCTTGTATGCCAATCTCGTGGAGTCTTCTGATGAGGGTGTTGTGGGAGACAATGTCGAAGGCCGCAGAGAGGTCGAGCAGGATGAGGGCCACGGTTTCTCCTCAGTGGCTGTGATGAGTGCTGTTTCAGTGCTGTGGTTCTTTCTGAATCCTGATTGTGTGTTGTCTAAAAGATGGTGAAGTTCGAGGTGGGTTGGATGTTTATTAAATATTAAGGAAAGGGTACTTTTAGAAAGTTACCTTTTCCCTGCATAAAGCCTCTGGAAACTAATGTGCATTTGCACCAGCTGCAGCCCTCTAAGGGCTCAACCTTGAATGAGGTATGAAAAGCTACTCTCAGACCAGAGACAAAGGCTTGGGAATGAGGGGCTGTTTCTGTTCCTCTGGCAAAGATGACCTTTTGGGCAGGGCCCACAAACGTAATAATCTTGCAAGGAGCCTCCCCTTTCACAGGCAGATATCAATGGACAACTGCACAGCCCTTTCTTTGTTCCCCAAGGCAGGCTCCAATTCCACGGGGGAGGTACCTGGCCCCATATCTGGTTTGAAGTGACCACATAGGAGTGGTTTCGCATTTCTCTGGCCACACCTCTGGGGTGGGCACAGAGGCTCCGCACAAGGGGAGAAGAGCGTCACCATCTTGGATTGATGCAGAGAGGCAATGTGGCATTGTTTGCAGTAGGGTACACAATAAATGCTGCAAATGTCTGCAAGATAACTCCTAGGAACTAATACCCCACTGGTTAGGGAGGAGAAATATCAGAAGAGAAACAAGACCTGTTTGCTGTCTGAGACTTGAGAAGAGCCCTGAAGGACCTGCTCTCTTTCTTGTACCCAGGACAAAGAAGCTAACCAGTTCCAAATGGATCTGCCCTGGACCCTCTTGTTCTACTTTGCTGGAGTGAGCCTGGACCCCCAAGAGCTGTTCTTGAGCTCCTGGAACCATGGGTTGTGTCAGAGTGTACTCCTCCTAACATCCTGAGAAACCTTGGACTTAGAAACATTTTGGCTCAAAGACCTCCAGAGGACCGGGATAAACCTACCAAGCTGATCTGGACAAAGGTACATTACTGCTGGGCTAAAGATTCTGCCATCTTCTGCTCTGAGCTTTTCTGCAGCAGCAACCCCAATTCAGCAGGACCTTGTGGAGAAGGTATTCGTCCTCCATTGAGCCCTCTTCAGCTACAAAGCGATACAAAAGGGGATGATGGACGGAACGTTTGAGCCAATCAAACACTCACCCCCAGTCAACTGATCTGGGTTTAATCCATCATCATTCTTTAGCTCACTCCACCACCCTAGTTCAGACATGGCCATATGCAAATCAGTCTGACCCTGTGCCTCATGGGAACAGTCCAGCCCGAACTGCCAAGCCATGTCTTCCCTGGACCGGAAACAAGCATCCTAGGACCGGTTTCTGGCATTCCAGCCGTCATCAGCCAGGCTTGCTTGAATCCAGTGGCAAAGTGAGCAAGGGACCCACGTCTAGGCATACCCCCGCCAACTTAGGGCGAACAAAGCGATACAAAAGGGGATGATGGACGGAACGTTTGAGCCAATCAAACACTCACCCCCAGTCAACTGATCTGGGTTTAATCCATCATCATTCTTTAGCTCACTCCACCACCCCAGTTCAGACATGGCCATATGCAAATCAGTCTGACCCTATGCCTCATGGGAACAGTCCAGCCCGAACTGCCAAGCCATGTCTTCCCTGGACCGGAAACAAGCATCCTAGGACCGGTTTCTGGCATTCCAGCCGTCATCAGCCAGGCTTGCTTGAATCCAGTGGCAAAGTGAGCAAGGAACCCACGTCTGGGCGTACCCCCGCCAACTTAGGGCGAACAAAGCGATACAAAAGGGGATGATGGACGGAACGTTTGAGCCAATCAAACACTCACCCCCAGTCAACTGATCTGGGTTTAATCCATCATCATTCTTTAGCTCACTCCACCACACCAGTTCAGACATGGCCATATGCAAATCAGTCTGACCCTGTGCCTCATGGGAACAGTCCAGCCCGAACTGCCAAGCCATGTCTTCCCTGGACCGGAAACAAGCATCCTAGGACCAGTTTCTGGCATTCCAGCCGTCATCAGCCAGGCTTGCTTGAATCCAGTGGCAAAGTGAGCAAGGGACCCACGTCTGGGCATACCCCCGCCAACTTAGGGCGAACAAAGCGATACAAAAGGGGATGATGGACGGAACGTTTGAGCCAATCAAACACTCACCCCCAGTCAACTGATCTGGGTTTAATCCATCATCATTCTTTAGCTCACTCCACCACCCCAGTTCAGACATGGCCATATGCAAATCAGTCTGACCCTGTGCCTCATGGGAACAGTCCAGCCCGAACTGCCAAGCCATGTCTTCCCTGGACCGGAAACAAGCATCCTAGGACCGGTTTCTGGCATTCCAGCCGTCATCAGCCAGGCTTGCTTGAATCCAGTGGCAAAGTGAGCAAGGGACCCACGTCTGGGCATACCCCCGCCAACTTAGAGGCGAACAAAGCGATACAAAGGGGATGATGGACGGAACATTTGAGCCAATCAAACACTCACCCCCAGTCAACTGATCTGGGTTTAATCCATCATCATTCTTTAGCTCACTCCACCACCCCAGTTCAGACATGGCCATATGCAAATCAGTCTGACCCTGTGCCTCAAGGGAACAGTCCAGCCCGAACTGCCAAGCCATGTCTTCCCTGGACCAGAAACAAGCATCCTAGGACCGGTTTCTGGCATTCCAGCCGTCATCAGCCAGGCTTGCTTGAATCCAGTGGCAAAGTGAGCAAGGGACCCACGTCTGGGCATACCCCCGCCAACTTAGGGCGAACAAAGCGATACAAAAGGGGATGATGGACGGAACGTTTGAGCCAATCAAACACTCACCCCCAGTCAACTGATCTAGGTTTAATCCATCATCATTCTTTAGCTCACTCCACCACCCCAGTTCAGACATGGCCATATGCAAATCAGTCTGACCCTGTGCCTCATGGGAACAGTCCAGCCCGAACTGCCAAGCCATGTCTTCCCTGGACCGGAAACAAGCATCCTGGGACCGGTTTCTGGCATTCCAGCCGTCATCAGCCAGGCTTGCTTGAATCCAGTGGCAAAGTGAGCAAGGGACCCACGTCTGGGCATACCCCCGCCAACTTAGGGCGAACACAGCGATACAAAAGGGGATGATGGACGGAACGTTTGAGCCAATCAAACACTCACCCCCAGTCAACTAATCTGGGTTTAATCCATCATCATTCTTTAGCTCACTCCACCACCCCAGTTCAGACATGGCCATATGCAAATCAGTCTGACCCTGTGCCTCATGGGAACAGTCCAGCCCGAACTGCCAAGCCATGTCTTCCCTGGACCGGAAACAAGCATCCTAGGACCGGTTTCTGGCATTCCAGCCGTCATCAGCCAGGCTTGCTTGAATCCAGTGGCAAAGTGAGCAAGGGACCCACGTCTGGGCATACCCCCGCCAACTTAGGGCGAACAAAGCGATACAAAAGGGGATGATGGACGGAACGTTTGAGCCAATCAAACACTCACCCCCAGTCAACTGATCTGGGTTTAATCCATCATCATTCTTTAGCTCACTCCACCACCCAAGTTCAGACATGGCCATATGCAAATCAGTCTGACCCTGTGCCTCATGGGAACAGTCCAGCCCGAACTGCCAAGCCATGTCTTCCCTGGACCGGAAACAAGCATCCTAGGACCGGTTTCTGGCATTCCAGCCGTCATCAGCCAGGCTTGCTTGAATCCAGTGGCAAAGTGAGCAAGAGACCCACGTCTGGGCATACCCCCGCCAACTTAGGGCGAACAAAGCGATACAAAAGGGGATGATGGACGGAACGTTTGAGCCAATCAAACACTCACCCCCAGTCAACTGATCTGGGTTTAATCCATCATCATTCTTTAGCTCACTCCACCACCCCAGTTCAGACATGGCCATATGCAAATCAGTCTGACCCTGTGCCTCATGGGAACAGTCCAGCCCGAACTGCCAAGCCATGTCTTCCCTGGACCGGAAACAAGCATCCTAGGACCGGTTTCTGGCATTCCAGCCGTCATCACCCAGGCTTGCTTGAATCCAGTGGCAAAGTGAGCAAGGGACCCACGTCTGGGCATACCCCCGCCAACTTAGGGCGAACAAAGCGATACAAAAGGGGATGATGGACGGAACGTTTGAGCCAATCAAACACTCACCCCCAGTCAACTGATCTGGGTTTAATCCATCATCATTCTTTAGCTCACTCCACCACCCCAGTTCAGACATGGCCATATGCAAATCAGTCTGACCCTGTGCCTCATGGGAACAGTCCAGCCTGAACTGCCAAGCCATGTCTTCCCTGGACCGGAAACAAGCATCCTAGGACCGGTTTCTGGCATTCCAGCCGTCATCAGCCAGGCTTGCTTGAATCCAGTGGCAAAGTGAGCAAGGGACCCACGTCTGGGCATACCCCCGCCAACTTAGGGCGAACAAAGCGATACAAAAGGGGATGATGGACGGAACGTTTGAGCCAATCAAACACTCACCCCCAGTCAACTGATCTGGGTTTAATCCATCATCATTCTTTAGCTCACTCCACCACCCCAGTTCAGACATGGCCATATGCAAATCAGTCTGACCCTGTGCCTCATGGGAACAGTCCAGCCCGAACTGCCAAGCCATGTCTTCCCTGGACCGGAAACAAGCATCCTAGGACCGGTTTCTGGCATTCCAGCCGTCATCAGCCAGGCTTGCTTGAATCCAGTGGCAAAGTGAGCAAGGGACCCACGTCTGGGCATACCCCCGCCAACTTAGGGCGAACAAAGCGATACAAAGGGGATGATGGACGGAACGTTTGAGCCAATCAAACACTCACCCCCAGTCAACTGATCTGGGTTTAATCCATCATCATTCTTTAGCTCACTCCACCACCCCAGTTCAGACATGGCCATATGCAAATCAGTCTGACCCTGTGCCTCATGGGAACAGTCCAGCCCGAACTGCCAAGCCATGTCTTCCCTGGACTGGAAACAAGCATCCTAGGACCGGTTTCTGGCATTCCAGCCGTCATCAGCCAGGCTTGCTTGAATCCAGTGGCAAAGTGAGCAAGGGACCCACGTCTGGGCATACCCCCGCCAACTTAGGGCGAACAAAGCGATACAAAGGGGATGATGGACGGAACATTTGAGCCAATCAAACACTCACCCCCAGTCAACTGATCTGGGTTTAATCCATCATCATTCTTTAGCTCACTCCACCACCCCAGTTCAGACATGGCCATATGCAAATCAGTCTGACCCTGTGCCTCATGGGAACAGTCCAGCCCGAACTGCCAAGCCATGTCTTCCCTGGACCAGAAACAAGCATCCTAGGACCGGTTTCTGGCATTCCAGCCGTCATCAGCCAGGCTTGCTTGAATCCAGTGGCAAAGTGAGCAAGGGACCCACGTCTGGGCATACCCCCGCCAACTTAGGGTGAACAAAGCGATACAAAAGGGGATGATGGACGGAACGTTTGAGCCAATCAAACACTCACCCCCAGTCAACTGATCTGGGTTTAATCCATCATCATTCTTTAGCTCACTCCACAACCCCAGTTCAGACATGGCCATATGCAAATCAGTCTGACCCTGTGCCTCATGGGAACAGTCCAGCCCGAACTGCCAAGCCATGTCTTCCCTGGACCGGAAACAAGCATCCTAGGACCGGTTTCTGGCATTCCAGCCGTCATCAGCCAGGCTTGCTTGAATCCAGTGGCAAAGTGAGCAAGGGACCCACGTCTGGGCATACCCCGCCAACTTAGGGCGAACACAGCGATACAAAGGGGATGATGGACGGAACGTTTGAGCCAATCAAACACTCACCCCCAGTCAACTGATCTGGGTTTAATCCATCATCATTCTTTAGCTCACTCCACCACCCCAGTTCAGACATGGCCATATGCAAATCAGTCTGACCCTGTGCCTCATGGGAACAGTCCAGCCCGAACTGCCAAGCCATGTCTTCCCTGGACCGGAAACAAGCATCCTAGGACCGGTTTCTGGCATTCCAGCCGTCATCAGCCAGGCTTGCTTGAATCCAGTGGCAAAGTGAGCAAGGGACCCACGTCTGGGCATACCCCCGCCAACTTAGGGCGAACAAAGCGATACAAAAGGGATGATGGACGGAACGTTTGAGCCAATCAAACACTCACCCCCAGTCAACTGATCTGGGTTTAATCCATCATCATTCTTTAGCTCACTCCACCACCCCAGTTCAGACATGGCCATATGCAAATCAGTCTGACCCTGTGCCTCATGGGAACAGTCCAGCCCGAACTGCCAAGCCATGTCTTCCCTGGACCGGAAACAAGCATCCTAGGACCGGTTTCTGGCATTCCAGCCATCATCAGCCAGGCTTGCTTGAATCCAGTGGCAAAGTGAGCAAGGGACCCACGTCTGGGCATACCCCCGCCAACTTAGGGGCGAACAAAGCGATACAAAAGGGGATGATGGACGGAACGTTTGAGCCAATCAAACACTCACCCCCAGTCAACTGATCTGGGTTTAATCCATCATCATTCTTTAGCTCACTCCACCACCCCAGTTCAGACATGGCCATATGCAAATCAGTCTGACTCTGTGCCTCATGGGAACAGTCCAGCCCGAACTGCCAAGCCATGTCTTCCCTGGACCGGAAACAAGCATCCTAGGACCGGTTTCTGGCATTCCAGCCGTCATCAGCCAGGCTTGCTTGAATCCAGTGGCAAAGTGAGCAAGGGACCCACGTCTGGGCATACCCCCGCCAACTTAGGGCGAACAAAGCGATACAAAAGGGATGATGGACGGAACGTTTGAGCCAATCAAACACTCACCCCCAGTCAACTGATCTGGGTTTAATCCATCATCATTCTTTAGCTCACTCCACCACCCCAGTTCAGACATGGCCATATGCAAATCAGTCTGACCCTGTGCCTCATGGGAACAGTCCAGCCCGAACTGCCAAGCCATGTCTTCCTGGACCGGAAACAAGCATCCTAGGACCGGTTTCTGGCATTCCAGCCGTCATCAGCCAGGCTTGCTTGAATCCAGTGGCAAAGTGAGCAAGGGACCCACGTCTGGGCATACCCCCGCCAACTTAGGGCGAACAAAGCGATACAAAAGGGGATGATGGACGGAACGTTTGAGCCAATCAAACACTCACCCCCAGTCAACTGATCTGGGTTTAATCCATCATCATTCTTTAGCTCACTCCACCACCCCAGTTCAGACATGGCCATATGCAAATCAGTCTGACCCTGTGCCTCATGGGAACAGTCCAGCCCGAACTGCCAAGCCATGTCTTCCTGGACCGGAAACAAGCATCCTAGGACCGGTTTCTGGCATTCCAGCCATCATCAGCCAGGCTTGCTTGAATCCAGTGGCAAAGTGAGCAAGGGACCCACGTCTGGGCATACCCCCGCCAACTTAGGGCGAACAAAGCGATACAAAAGGGGATGATGGACGGAACGTTTGAGCCAATCAAACACTCACCCCCAGTCAACTGATCTGGGTTTAATCCATCATCATTCTTTAGCTCACTCCACCACCCCAGTTCAGACATGGCCATATGCAAATCAGTCTGACCCTGTGCCTCATGGGAACAGTCCAGCCCGAACTGCCAAGCCATGTCTTCCCTGGACCGGAAACAAGCATCCTAGGACCGGTTTCTGGCATTCCAGCCGTCATCAGCCAGGCTTGCTTGAATCCAGTGGCAAAGTGAGCAAGGGACCCACGTCTGGGCATACCCCCGCCAACTTAGGGCGAACAAAGCGATACAAAAGGGGATGATGGACGGAACGTTTGAGCCAATCAAACACTCACCCCCAGTCAACTGATCTGGGTTTAATCCATCATCATTCTTTAGCTCACTCCACCACCCCAGTTCAGACATGGCCATATGCAAATCAGTCTGACCCTGTGCCTCATGGGAACAGTCCAGCCCGAACTGCCAAGCCATGTCTTCCCTGGACCGGAAACAAGCATCCTAGGACCGGTTTCTGGCATTCCAGCCGTCATCAGCCAGGCTTGCTTGAATCCAGTGGCAAAGTGAGCAAGGGACCCACGTCTGGGCATACCCCGCCAACTTAGGGCGAACAAAGCGATACAAAAGGGGATGATGGACGGAACGTTTGAGCCAATCAAACACTCACCCCCAGTCAACTGATCTGGGTTTAATCCATCATCATTCTTTAGCTCACTCCACCACCCCAGTTCAGACATGGCCATATGCAAATCAGTCTGACCCTGTGCCTCATGGGTACAGTCCAGCCCGAACTGCCAAGCCATGTCTTCCCTGGACCGGAAACAAGCATCCTAGGACCGGTTTCTGGCATTCCAGCCGTCATCAGCCAGGCTTGCTTGAATCCAGTGGCAAAGTGAGCAAGGGACCCACGTCTGGGCATACCCCCGCCAACTTAGGGCGAACAAAGCGATACAAAAGGGGATGATGGACGGAACGTTTGAGCCAATCAAACACTCACCCACAGTCAACTGATCTGGGTTTAATCCATCATCATTCTTTAGCTCACTCCACCACCCCAGTTCCCCTTTGGTATCGCCCTCTTCAGCTACAGCCTGCAGTCTTGCCCCTCTGAAGGAGTCCAGGCTCCACAAAAGTGAATAAATGTGTACGAAGAAATCCTGACTGGGTGAAGGCACAAAAAGTCGTCTGCCCGGTGAGAGACCTTCATTTGGCCAAAAATTGAATTTCTCCCACACCGAACTCTCCTGCCAAAAACCAACGGCTTCAGCATGACCTCATGCAACGGCTATCTGACCCTGTAGAGCCCTCCTTGGCTACAGCTGCTTCGTTGACCTGAAGGGTTTTTGACTTCCACTCTAGAGGTAAACGTTTTTACTGAGATGAACCTGGTCCCTGTATCCGAGCCGTGCTCTATTATGGTGGGCCTTAAACCTTATTCTTGTCCTGGTCAAGTACAGCCAGATGACTTTCATTTTTTAGACTAAGTCCCAAGGTAAATCCTCTGACTGGGTTTAGCCTGGTTTCTGTATCTGACCCGCACTCAATTGCAGTCAGCCTCAAATCGCGCCTTGATCCCAGTCTACCATGACCAGTTGACAGTGGTTGACAATAAACACTTCTTGATACTATTTTCATTTCAAACTTTAACACTTCATATCTGCAGCTCCCCTTATTGGATTTTTGGCAAAAAATCATGGAGACTGAATCACCAGGTATTGAATGCAGCAGTGAAAAATTGACTGCAGATGATCAATTTATCACTTAAGCTTCCAATTCTGGACTTCTCAAAACAATGGGTTTTTACTAGCTCTGGGCGAAATTCTAATCACGCTGGTGTAATTGCTGTAATTTTAGAAATTTTCTGTAACAAAATCTGTGCGAAATTACCAAGATTATGCAAATGCATTGCGTAATTTCGAGGAGAAATGTTAACACCAGATATATCAATCAGCTAATTTTTGAATGATTTTTTTTTCACCCATGTAGATTGTTCAGGTAGTTTTTTAACGTGAAACTACAAATTCAAACGTGAGTGGCAGTATTTTGAATGTGAGCAGCAGTTCCTGTAACATGGGTGGTCAACAAACATTTCAGGTAGATTATTTTACCTGAGCGGACCATTCAGGTAAGTTTTGCACGCAAAACTACAAATCCAAATGTGAGTGGCAGTGTTCTGAACATGAGCAACTGGAAATCAGCTTGAAATTACATTTTCAAGTTGGATTTTTACCTGAACAAAGTGTTTGAGTAATTTTTTGAGTGTGAGATGCATTTCCCATAATTACTGTAAACTGTAATTTGCTGTATCATAATTACACGTTTCGCATGCCCCTATTAATTTCGCATTGCTCTTGTGATGCACAATTACCAAAAAGTATGCGATTATGCCAGTTTGCATAATTTTGGGTAATACTGGGCAAATCTGCCTTCCCAAGAGCACAGTTACAGAGCACCAGAGGCTGCTGGTTGCTCTCTTTCTTTTTTTTTGCATTTAGTGCTATTTTCTCAGTGCCAAATGCATTCTTGGGCATGAAGGTGGATTTTTTTGCTAAGAAAGTAGCGCAAAATGCAGGGCTATACTCCTTGCATAATTCCACGTATTCTTGCATAAGTTTGCTCTAATTTTGCATAATTATGCTACAGCAAATGACATGACATGACTTACGCACACCCCTAGTCTTCACTTTAGCGGCAAACAATAGCAAGTTTAGCTCAGGTCTTATTTCTAGTTACTGTGAGGAGGATGGTCGGATTGTTTCCTCTGCAAGATAAAAACTTTGACTTGTCGTCCACATCAGTCTTTTGAAACTATGTATATATTGATTTGGGTATTTGTAATTTAGATTTTATATAATCAGGCTGAGTGGTGTATTGCACCAAGTAAGGCCACTTGTTTGAATTTCTGAACAGGCTATATCATCCCTCATAAATTCATAAATGTTAGTGCAGTATGTTCCTGAATACCAATCCTTAACCCTATATATGGAAAATGAAGTTTTTTTACCTTGAATTCAAATGTTTTTATTCAGATACTCTAAGTACAAGCACGTTTCTGAATATACTTGTTGTTTTTATGCACTCACTATTGCAATAAACCTGTGACTATGGGCAGTTACTCTTGCCAATAAGCATTGCCTGAAGGCAAGCTAATGAGGAGAGAAGCAAAACAGAGACCCTAGATTTTTAATTGGACTCCGATTTCCTTTATTTTTGTTGTTGTTATTGAATCCAATTCTCACTCACAGCACATACACACACTCAACACATACACAGAATGTCAACACAATCATCAGGGGTTCACATAATAGCTGAAATTTACACAAGAGTGGTCAGGACACCACCAGCTCCTTGACACAGAGAATAAGGTCTGGTATCACTAATGATTCATAAACTCTTGGTACACTGTCGCCAATGCTTTACATGACTTACCCGTAGTATAGTGAGTAATCCTATGCCCACTATGAGGGCATGGTTTGGGTGTCCCTCCAAGTCATAGAACAGGTTCTGGGCCTCTCATTCCCAGGGACACACCTCAGCCTCTGTGCACACCCTAGATCAGCATGATTTCAGGGCCAAACAAAAAGTCAGTATACTAGATTCACATTTAGTCGAATACTCTGGGCAGGGAAGCATGTCTGTTTACCATGCAGGGGAAATTTCCATCTCAACATCTGTGCTCTGAAGCCTGTATCAAAGAAACCAGCAACCTCATGCTCAGCAAAAAGTTCATCAAGTTGCTATGCAAGCACATCTTGACTTTTACCATCCTGAATAAGGATCTGATCTCAATGCAGTAGGTCTTTCGCAAGTCTCATGTTTATATGCTCACAGGGGCACGCTTGTCTGGCCATTGAGGGGCCAGTTGCTTTATCACTCAATTATGCAGGCACCAGGATGATTCAAGTAACTCATGTGCAATGCTGACCTTCTTCCCACATGGAGGCACAGCCTTCTGGAGAGTCTCCAACTGGGTCATCAAGCAGTCAGCTCACTGATTAACCTCAGAAAGATTAGAATTTTAAGACTTCCATCTCACCATATGTCCACTATCTAGCCTAGATGGTGAAATTGTAAACATAACAAATAGATTATTGTGGACAGGAACTGGTTATACATTTTTGAGGCTGGTTTCAAATGATGTCAATGTATAAAAACCTTAAAACGAATTTCTCTAATTCGTCCAACTATTATTCAATTTCAAACCAGAGTTATCTAGCTAAGATGTTGAGGACAACTTGCCAGGGTCAAGGCTTTCTGGGCGAAGAAAAAAAACTGGTGAACCACCAGGCAGGCATCGAATGACATTGAGGGCAAGGATCTCTATAATGGGCATTCAAGGGCAATTGGTGCCTATGCTATATGAACAAATGTATGAATCAAAAGATATGTGTAAAGAAAATGCAGCCATGGTGAAGGCTATATGGCAAATGCCATGCAGTATCCATCCAGGAGGGCCAGACTAGAAACCAACATGCATGCGTTGGATACAGGCAGTCATAATAAATGCCCTCCATAGTCCACATATGATTAACAAAGGAGCAACTCACAGACATGCACTAGAGACAGGCAGCCAAGGTAAATGCACACTGGAGTCCACCCAGGAGTGACAGAGGACCAAGCCCCAAGGATGCTTTGGATACTGCCAGCTATGGTAAATGCTCCATAGAGTTCACATACGACCAACAGCGAGCAACCCAAAGGCATGCACTGGATAAGGCAGCCATGTTAAATGCTATCTAGAGCCCACTCAGTAGCAGCAGAGTAGCGAGTCACAAGCATGCGCTGGAAACAGAAAGCCAGGTGTCTCCATCCAGTCGATCGCGAGCAGCCAGTAGCTCCCAGGCACCTTCAAAGTAGCTGGCAGTCTTGAATTCATATTTGAATGAGCACCGGGTCAAATTTTTCTTATAATATTAAGGGAAGCCTGTGTTTACTTTACATTATTATCATCAGGCTGCAGATAGCAGAGCCTGATAATGAGCAGTGCTCAGTCTGATTTATGGGCCAGGCTGGGGAACTGAAGTATTAAACACTTAAATAAAAGTCATTGTTGGCTCAATATTGGAGCAGGAGAACAAAATGATGTTTTTGAAGGCTTTTAAATGGGAGGAAATTAAAATGAAAAGTTATCTTAATGATTAACTCTTCTTTTTAATTTCCTCCCATTTAAAAGTGTTGCATTAACAAGCAGCAGGCCTTCCATTCCCAGTGGCCGGCAGAAACTGTGTCATATTTATAACTGAAATATAGTCATTTTTCAAATTGGAGAAATTTAAAGTAAAGACAATTTTTTATATGAAACATTAAATATTAATGTCTTTATTCACTTTCAATTAAGCCAAATATGTCTTCATCTTTTATGAAGCATGTTTATTTACTTAAAATTCATAGCACTTAAACAAATGTATTTTTCTGTTATAAATATGGCACCATGTCTTCAGACCACCGGGTGCAAAATGCTTGGTGTTTGTAAATGTGACACTTTGAAATGGGAGAAAATTTAAATGATGAGTTTTATCAAATCTATATAAACAAAGCTAACACTTCAGTATAATTTTCTTGATACAGTGCCATATTTATAATGAAAAATACAACCATTATTTTAAGTTGGAGAAATTTAAAGTGCAGAAAAATGTTTCATATTCTGAAATTTTTGGAAGACAATCTTTCAGCACTTTAAATTTTTCCCATTTGTGTTATACATGTAATGTTGTAAAATGGGTTAGACCTGCACACCTTATATTTAAAGATATTATTGGAAATTTATCATTGAGAATCAAAATAAATTTGTTTTGCGTGCTACTGCGTAATGGGGTATAGCCCACCCCCAGTGTAAGAATTGATGGTATGAGAACACGAATGAATCCGCGCCTGCGCAGTGCACAGCTAATGTCCATGCGGTTTCAACATATATATTCAATTTTTCAACTTTCATTATGCTAAATAAAACCATTACTCAAAAATGATTTCTCAGTGTATTTTTCTTAATACATTCTTATGTGCAACAATTTTCTTGATTCAGAAAACTTTGTTGATAACAACATTAAATGCAGTTTTTGAAAATATAATAAACAAATGACAATTAACATGCGACCCAATGCATTTCGGGTTAATAAACCCTTCTTCAGGGGTACATATAATCAAATTGCAAGACATATGCCAGATAGCTGCCGCCGCTTGGAACTACAAAATAAGATTGAAAACATGGTCAATTCCATAGTATTTTTGAAAACAATTACAAGTGACCAAATAGGATTACCACGCTACATAAATAAACCTAATCCGAAACGTGCAAGGACAAGTGAAAGTTGAAAGAACATGCAAAGCTAATCACGGTTCGAAAATAGTTAACAAAACCACCATATGCCCAACCGCCGTGTTTTAGTGAGTGATTTGTGCTGTATAATGACATAAGCCAGTGAAGCTCTCATCTGTGAAGTAACCTAAGCCAGTAACGGTGTTACCTATGTGTCCACTATTAACCTTCATTGCGTGCTAAATCGGCTTGCAATCGTGCTCATTTAAAACTAAACTGTCTAAATCCATTCAGTGTTTTTGACCAGAAAATCAAATTAACCAATGTAAAACCATGCCGCGCTTACCGCCAATGTTTAGAAATACACACTCAAAACTCTATTCAAACAGAAATAAACATAAGGTTACACCACCGCCAACAAAATTGACCAAATGCAATAACCCGTGTTCCAAATTTAAAATAACTTCTTACCAGGCTCAAAATATGCGCGTCCTGTGTCTAAAAGCGGTCACGAGGTTTTCCTTCATTTTCTGTCCTACGGAGCAATTCACGGGTGAGTTTCGAAGGTTCACAATACTTCGGATTTTAAACTAGATCACGTAATTTGGTATAGTTATTGATATTTCGGCTCGTTGTGATTACTTTTTAGACACAGGACGCGCATATTTTGAGCCTGGTAAGAAGTTATTTTAAATTTGGAACACGGTTGATTGCATTTGGTCAATTTTGTTGGCGGTGGTGTAACCTTATGTTTATTTCTGTTTGAATAGAGTTTTGAGTGTGTATTTCTAAACATTGGCGGTAAGCGCGGCATGGTTTTACATTGGTTAATTTGATTTTCTGGTCAAAAACACTGAATGGATTTAGACAGTTTAGTTTTAAATGAGCACGATTGCAAGCCGATTTAGCACGCAATGAAGGTTAATAGTGGACACAAAGGTAACACCGTTACTGGCTTAGGTTACTTCACAGATGAGAGTTTCACTGGCTTATGTCATTATACAGCACAAATCACTCACTAAAACACGGCGGTTGGGCATATGGTGGTTTTGTTAACTATTTTCGGAACCGTGATTAGCTTTGCATGTTCTTTCAACTTTCACTTGTCCTTGGCACGTTTCGGATTAGGTTTATTTATGTAGCGTGGTAATCCTATTTGGTCACTTGTAATTGTTTTCAAAAAATACTATGGAATTGACCATGTTTTCAATCTTATTTTTGTAGTTCCAATCGGCGGCAGCTATCTGGCATATGTCTTGCAATTTGATTATATGTACCCCTGAAGAAGGGTTTATTAACCCAAAATGCATTGGGTCGCATGTTAATTGTCATTTGTTTATTATATTTTCAAAAACTGCATTTAATGTTGTTATCAACAAAGTTTTCTGAATCAAGAAAATTGTTGCACATAAGAATGTATTAAGAAAAATACACTGAGAAATCATCTTTGAGTAATGGTTTTATTTAGCATAATGAAAGTTGAAAAAATTGAATATATATGTTGAAACCGCATGGACATTAGCTGTGCACTCCGCAGGCGCGGATTCATTCGTGTTCTCATACATGTAATGTTGCCACATGTGGCGAAAGGTTTGTGCTATGCCACAAGTACATGTGAAACAGTCACCCATTCACATATATCCCATTCATACGCACACATGTTCATACACCCCAAAGACCACACTCTCACTGACACACATTGCAGCCCTGTCATAGAGCCCTCTAGGCAAAGTATTTTGTTTAAACCATAGCATCTGCTCTATAGACATTAGGCTTGGTGTGAGGGCATCTGGTAACAATGCACGAGTTGCTTAGCCTTCAGTAGTTCACAATGGTTTTCACTGATCAGAAGTAGCTTTCACCACAGAAAAGGTTGGAGACCCCTGCTATATGGTATATTGTTACAGCCTGAGAACTTGCATACTAAGCCTTTATAGGGAAGCTACTCAGGCCAAGGCATCCACTCTTGCATTGACGTCTATCCACTGTACAGCAAGCGCAGAAGCATTGTTTTGTGTACAAATGTGCATAGAGGGGTCTGAGGGGAGGTGTGCAAGGTTGCATAAAGGCTGACATCAAGACACAGACTGCTGAGAGATGTGTGTGTGGGGCGGGATTTCTGAGGTATTGAGAGACCTTGACATTGGGATTCACAAACTGTAGGTGAGAAGTGCATGAGGCGGACAGAACCCATTCATAGTTGAATAAACATGTGTTTTTAAATATTTTAAGAATTTAGAAATTTAGTAAACAAATACAATGAGTGCAGTTTGATGTACTTTTCTCATTTTTTTGTCCTTAGCCTAAGCAAATTAAAAATATTTTTCACCAGCTTTTCTGCATTGTTTTTATTTTCACGGGGACTGCCTCTTCTGAAACATGATGAAAACTTAATAATGAAAACAAAGAGATGAACTGTATGCAGTGCTGACCATTTCTTTATGCTAAGAATTTTAACAAATGGCATGTATGCACTGAAGTCTCTCCTCCACATACATGTCAGCGCTCTGCATTCAGTAGAGACAAAAGTAGTGTTGGAATTAGTTGCAGCACAATTTTAGTTGCAGCTGAGTGAATAGCTTTTCAACGACAGGGCTGGAGTAGGGAACTAAAAGCAGTCCTAGGCAAGAATGCTCAAATCAGCCCCACTCCCTTCATCTACTCATGCTATCTCTCCATAATCCATTAGTTTGTTCTCCTCTCCTCTCTCTTCTCCCTCTAATATTGCTTTCTCTCTTCCTCCTCCCTGCCTCTCTTTCGCTCTCTCTTGAAGCCTCCCGTGCCTGCTACACGGCGGAGCTGGGGAAAGTGACAGAGAAACCAGAAGTGGCCATGGGCTTTTAAAGCCTGGCTCAAAGGGCTCCAGCCAGGGTTGGATTGGCCTGTAGGGCAACCAGGCAGTGTCCGAAAGACTGGTCTGATATGGTTTCTTGCTCGGCTGTTTTTTTAGCTGTTTTAAGGTCCACTGGGCTGGTTGTTATGGTTGATTGTCCTGATGACAAAACAAACATTGCCTGCAGCAAGCTTAAATCCTTGCAGTCTTCCATACCTTGCAAACCACTTCTACATAGTGTCTTTACAAGTTCAAAACTGCCCTAATTTGTAAACATGGGCCACTTTTTTAGCTGTCCAATTTACAAATGTGTCCACTTTTAGTTTGACGCCCGTGACTATTTTCTATCTGAGTCCCACCTTGACTCTAACCTCCATGGAAATGCCCAAAGGTATAAAAGGGCTTTTCAACGATTGACATTTCACCACATTTAAACTCTTGAGTATGTATTAGGGCAAAAAGGCAGAGTAACTGTACATTTCACAGTCCCAGGTTGCAGTGCAAAAAGCACCTACATTACAAATGCATGTATGCACCTTTGCATGCTTCCAATCCACATATATGTATGTTATATATGCACGGATACAATGAACTCAGGTTACACACTTTCCTCCAAGTCTCTTCTGTATGTGAGAGTTGGCACTATGTGGACACAAAGGTACATATAAGGCACAAGCCAACAGGAGGAACAAAGGTTCGGAACATAGGAGCACTAATCATCTGGTGGGTGGAAAGGGGAAATATTGGATTAAGATGATGGTGAGGTGGCTGACCATGAAAAAGAGAAAATAAAAAAACGAAAGAACCCCACATCATCAGGGCGTTTGGGTAAACACACTATTGATATTTTGCAATAGTGAAATCAATGTTCACACAAACAACAAAGACATGCAAAGAACAGGGACATTCTGTGCTAGGTGACTTTATCAAGCTATGCAAAAAGGAAGTGTTTGTACTGGTGTTGGAAAAAACTGCTTTCTGGAGTCTGGAAATTCAGGAGGAAATGTACTGTAGATGTCCTTAAAGATATGGACTGATAACCACTCATATTTTAGCATGATTATAAAGGTGCACCCACTTACTATTTACTTTCTAAACATTGCTTTTAAATACCTGGGGCAGTATTATGTATAGTGCCGTAGGAGCGCAATGGGCATGTGCTCCCTGCTTTGTATGGAACACTATGGTATTACAGATTAGGCCATTGTCACTTGTCTGTCCACGTGTGTAATACTGATAGAGCTGGTGCACATGTAGCCGCGCCCCATGCAAACCATGAAATCACATTGACTCTGCGCCCCATTATGGTCATGGGCACAGAGGCAAACAAGCCCTTAGGAGGTGCACTGAAAGTGTGCTGCAAAAAGGTGGCACAATGTAGTGCACCCCTTAAGTACAACCTTCTAGCGTGAATTAAACGGGCCCCAGGGATGCCCCCAGACATCTCCCTGCAGGTAGATACAGTCACTCACTACATACACCTGCAAGCTGATCTCAGTCCCCTTTTTAAAGTGCTGCCTGCTCTGTAAAACACAGACCTGCTGCTTCAAAGCCGCTCCATATTTCACTGATAGCAGTGCCACCAGGGCAGCAGCGAGTTTCTGCCTGCACTGGGGGGGGGGAGTACAGTCATCATAGTAGGGTGCACAATCCTGGTCTGTGTCAGGTGCACCTTTTGAAAGGTGTGGCATGACACAAACAGGGACAGTATGCCCTGTGTATAACAAGGGCTCGTACGCTTTATTCCCATCTTTTGCTGTCTGGTTTTCACTCGTTGCTCTTTGGATGAAACATATTTTAAAAAACATATGCACAGTGCTGCTTCATAAAGTGCACTGCGATTTAGCCTCAGCCCTTTCATTTTCTTTCAAGCCTAGCTTGATTTAGAAAGTGGCGCCTTTCCCCATAAAGCACAGCTCAGTTAAAAGGCAAACAAAAAGGCCCAGCTCAATATCTGGTGAGAAACTAAAATTCAATAAAGCAATCTGACCCCTCTATTTATAAACTAATTTCTCCAAAGGTTTTTGTTTTCAGGCTGTGCCTGGCATCCAAACAGCCTGATTACCATGTTTACCGTGTTATGGGAAGACGCCAGCGCCAATACTGATGTCCGCTGCGCACATCTGTGGTCGCGTTTCAGTGTCTCTCCTGACATTTGTGCCGGGAAACAGCAGTCTCGCATTCCTCACGGGCTGTCATCAGCACGAGTGACATCTTCAGTTTAAAGACGCGCTGGGAGATGTGCCCTGTGTGCCAGCTTCAGACTCCTCATGCTTCTTGCAAAATAAAACACCCGCCTCTGTTCATAAAATGTCTACGTCACAACAATCAACTTTAAAAATATTACTAAGAATGAGTCTGACTAGGTGTCCTGGGAGTCAGGGCATAGTGTGTGACCTGAACACAGCAAAAGGTAGGCCCCTTCTCTTGAAACTGTACTGAAAGAGAGGCCTTCGGGGGTTGGGGGTGGGGAGGGGTCACCGTTGGGGCAGTGAGCAGGATTGCAGAGCACATGAGGTCTGGACAGCAGGGTGGGACTCACATACAAAGATCCAACACCCTAGAAAAACCCCACAGGTCAAAAAGGCAACATTGCACTGGTCATGTAACACCAATGCCAGCCAGCACGATTCCTGAGACTGGAACTGGGCAGCACTGGGACATCCGTGTGTGGCCCCAAGGACTGGCAGTGAAGGGGTTGGAGGCCACCACTGGGGTGTGTTAGTGAGCATTTTTCATGGATAAGGGAAGCATATCAGTTACAGCTAGCCCAGGTTATGAGTAGTGCAGTAGGTGCAGGGGCACCGAGTGCCTTGAAGTTAAGGGGGCACACAGCCCCCACTATAGCTGTCCTGTGCTCCCACCTTCTAGCAGAGTTGCCCATTTCCCCTGTTTGCATTATCGCCCATGACAGTCTTGTAATAGCTATGGTGGTTTCCATAAAACCATCTTCATTTAACTGAGGATGGGGAGTATACAATGAACTGTTGCCAGAGTCCAGCATGGGCAATGATGCAGTAAAGGGGAATGATTCCATAATCAGTAGGAGTATTAGTTTTCTTGCATTACAAAAAAAGTACATTGAACGCTCTCTCCCAAAGAGAAAGAGACATCTAGGTACTATCGGTGCAGTGGGTCAACTGACACCTGCAGGGCATTTCAAGACTCTAAATTGATCAACACATTGTTCAGGGTCCAAACAATTGCAATCACCCTCAAAGGTTTTCAGGATCACAGTTGTTGCAAATTCATCCTGTGCCCTGGGCACTCCCATTTTTTGCTGACAGGTTCTGGTGGTAACTGACTCTGACTGTCCCTGGGCTCTGCCTAACCAGGCCAGGGCCAGTGCTATGCTGAAAACATAGTGAAAACATACACACATTTATTAGGGTACACTTATAATTGGCAGCCCTACCCTATATGTCCCTAGTGCATAATAGGGCAGGGGGATTAAAACTACCTTTAAGTCCCTAGTGTATAATGGGGCATGGCAGTTTAGAGGCCAGCAGTCTTTTCCTGCACTTGCATGTGTGCACTGCTGAGAGCCTGAAGTAATTTTAAAAGCAACCCTGTGTTGCAGCACTGCTTTTAAATGTAAATTGTGCCCAAATTTGACTTTGGACATAGGGGCACTTTAAAAGTGATAAACTACAATAATTTGGCATATTAGGTACCCCCAGGTTCTCCCCTAGTTGTCCCCGGGACAGGGGGTCATGAATTTATAAGGAGGGCCCCTATAAAAGGTGTTTTATATGCCCGGGGGATAGAGAATATGCACATTTTACTTCCCCCACTGTAGTAAAGTGCTTCTCAAAATCGACTTTTGTGCTAGGAGCACTGTGGAGTGAGGATCTACACTATTTTTGCACATTCAGAACCCCTAAAGTCTCTCCTAGGTGCCACAGGGGTGTGAGGTCCTGCAAGTATAAGCAGGGTCCTTATAAAAGATGTTTTATATGCCCTTGTGCCTGGTGTTGGAAAATTGCACATTTCATTTTTCCCAATGTAGATCCCTCACCACATAGGTTAACATGGCAATAATTTATTAATGCATAATTATCGCTAGGAATTCATAAAAAAATATCATTCAAGGACTTAGAAGAATGGTATTGATAAATCCAACAATATGCTATTATTTAACTTATCCTAAAATATACAGAAAAAAGTTATAAGACTTTCTTGTCTGTAAGCCAAAATTCAGCCTTCCTGTGGTCTCCCCTGACTGGTCAGAGTTAAGAGGATTAGCCAGGCTGCTTTGATGAAGTGAAGAGTGGCTCACCCAGGGAAGAGAGCTCTACTACACAGGAATGCCAGTGCCGGGGGGAGGTGTCGTAAACCCTGGAGATTCAAAGGGGGATAGGACAGGCAGGGAATGCCAGGCCCATCTACCCACCAGCTCCCCTGACCCAGCCAGATGGCAGGCTTAAGGCAGGAATTTGCAGATGTGGGGGGAGGAGAGCTATAGAAATGAGCCATACTGGAGGTTGGTTTAACTGGTTCGTGCTCCTCAATCTGGTAATTCAGCCATACTGAATTTTGGAGGAATAGTGCTTTCTCGGAGAAGATTATGACACACTTTGGAGGAAGTGGTCGTGCTCTGGGGTGGTGTCCTGCACCTCATTGGACAGCAGTGCTTTCCTGTTTGACCCCAGAGAACGCAAAATAAATATGTAAGAGGTGCACAGCCTCTCAGATCTGCTGCTTGAAACTAAGAGAAGGAGAAGGCTTGCCAAGATGGAAACTTGATTTTCACCATCAGGCCCTTCATTCTGACTGACTTCTCCTGCTGCATCATTTGGAACTACATCCCTTTGGATGTACCTTGCTTCAAGAGGAATAAAGAGTAGACTCCCTTCAAGCTACAGGTTAACAAAGATCACCAAGGGAGAAATGTGGCGCAGCAGCCAGAGCGAATGACTCCGGAGCATGGGGCTTACGGTTCAATCCCCAGTGCCAGCTCAGCTCAGCATCATGTTACTCTGGGCAATAGCTCACTTAATCTCCCCAAAGGCCCCCAGCACCTGGATACCATTAGGGATGATAAGTTTGTGCTTTACAAATGTGAACCATCACCATCAAGAATCCCCAGCTTGGAGTTCATCCAGTAGATTTGTAAGTGGATTGTGGGAACTGAAGTCCCAACCTTTCAAGGACCATCTTGGAGGTTCCAAACCCTTGGATTGTGTTTTGGACACTTTGGACCCACAAGAGGAACTTCAGGAAGAAGGTCCAGATGTTTGGAGCTACTTTGGAAAAAAGCTACATAAGGGGACCGACTGAACCGCGAGAGCCAAGCCGGCGGCCTTTAACTGCGAGCCGGCCTGCCCTCACGGTTCACCCTGCTGAAGAGCTCTGGAGGTCCAACTTCCAGAGTTTGACCAGGAGCTCCCTGGAAAGGAAGCAGGCGAACCCTCACTAAACCCGGACTGGTGAAGAGCATCGAGGGAACTCGGCTGAAAAAGCTGCAGAAAAGTTTCTAAGTCACAAGGTAAAATCTTGACCAAGGCTTACAGCGAGGGGTATCTGGGCAGGGCGTCAATTTGACTTTGTCCTGGTCAAGTGTGACCAAATGTCTCAAGGCGGTGCAATAGGTTTCTAAGTGCGATATAATGTAAATCTTTAAATTCATATCTCCGGTTCTCTACATTAGATTTTTGTCGTTTTTGGTGTCATTTTAAGGATACAAATATTTTCTATTTCTTATAAATTGGTGTGGGATTTTTATTGTGTGTTGTGTCTTAATTATTCACTGAATTGGTGTTTTTAATATGCTTTACATAACTGTCTCTTAAATTAAGCCTGCCTGCTCGCAGCCAAGCTACCCCAGGTTATGCATGGCAATAATTTTCTGAGAACTATTCTGAGCCTTAGACTGTGTTAGTGGCCTTACTGCCAGTGGTAGATATATATTTACCACTGCTAATAACCCACTTTCCAACAGCAGTTAATCCTATTTCTTGCAGAAGTTTAGGAACAAGACATTTCTGTCTCTCTTTTAGATGAGGCTTGGTTAGAAGTCTTCAAGATTCAAATGATATAGGCCCCAACATTTGTACTACAGCCAGATTACAATCACCTTGTTTGACACTGGAGACTCCTTCGAGACAAGTCTCCTTAAAACTTTCCCTCTTTTCACACACACTTACTCTTAAATGTGTGTTGTGGCCATATGTTGGAAGACACTCAGAAAATGAAGATATAAGAATGACATCCTGTAGCAGTTTGCTATCATTTGTCGACTCGAGAAAGACACTTTGGGTGATAAAGATATAACGCTTCCAATATCAACAACTGCCACAATGGGTGACTCATCCAGCAACTGGAGAAGCAGCAGCCAGACAGAAAACTCTTCTATAAATTATTATCACTCTTGTATACTCAGATCTACTAAAGCTCGTAGTGTGAATATGAGAAAGAGATAATCTCTCCTTACACCTGATTCTTTTGCTCTGGCTTTCAATACCCCTTTGGTTTGTGAGCCAGGTTGTAAATTGGCCTTAGGACCCTGCACACTTTACCACTGCTAACCAGTACTAAAGTGCTTTTGCTCTCTCCTTAAAACATGTTATATTGGCTCATAACCAACTGGCATATTTAATTTACTTGTAAGTCCCTAGTACCATTTCGACCTGACAAGATAAACCTTTTTGCCAGGCCCAAGCCTTCCTATTAAATACATATAAACCTTCCTGGTTGATATATAAGGGTAGACCCTAGACACGTCTGAGGGCAGGGTGCAATGTTAATAAAAAGCAGGAAATGTACTTTTAAGTTTTACATGTCCTGGCAGTGAAAAACTCCTACATTTGTTTTTCATTACTGCAAGGCGTATCTCTTCCATAGGATAACATTGGAGTTACCTTATTAAATTTTATAAATGTAAATTCCAAATGGGAACAGGTGACCAGTTCATGTTTGGTGTCTCTGGAATTGTAATGAAAAATCCTAACTTATGGTGAAGTAGGACTTTAAATTACAATTTTGAAAATTATACTTTTAGAAGAGTTGGCATTTTTTTTACTTGGTCATTTGGTGTCTGCAGCATGTCTCTGGGTCACTTGACGGGGTGTAGTTGACAGTTGGGCTTTGTGTACTACTCCTAGACAGCCACACACAATGGGGAGCTTAGGTGTGACTGGTTGGGCCATCACTGGCAAGATGAGAGGGAGGGGCTGGACCTAGCCTCACTAAAACGTGAATAGGCTATGTCCTGCCTCCACAAAAGGACTGCATGCCCCCTGTAGTTAGTCTGGGTCCAGAGCCAGGAAGGTAGGGCACTTGTGCACTTCAAAGGCATACTTCTAGAAGCTTCTCCCCACTTCAAAGGCACAACTGGGTCCACATTTTGAACCCCAAGCACCAACTCTACAGTACACTTCTGGACCTGTGGATACTCTGCCAGGAAGAACTTACGCATTGCCACTGCTGCATGGATTGAACCTGTCACAAAGACCCGAATCACCTTCGCAGCCCCATCGGAACCACCACTGCGTGATTCAGATATTTCATTGTGTGCTTTAAAAATATAGATTCATTTATTTACAGGGATGCAGAGAGTAGTATTGGGGCTATTCAAACTAGTCAGTGCACCCCTGAAGAAGGGGAAATAGAATTAGATGGAGAAGTGCGAGGCCACTCTGAGCAAATGCATACCTAGGAGCAGTGTGGAATTTACCAATATCACCATGGCCATTCAGTATAGACAATCTTCTTACAAAATCATGATGGGCTTCTGTCTGACCCCTGATTAGCTGAGCGAGTTACAAGCTGGAGACAATGTGTTGGGGGTAGGTATTTTGGTGATCCTGCTATCAATTGAAGATCTCCTCGAAAGATGTGCTGGCAGCCATCAAGAACATTGCTCTACATTCATAACGACTCATCCACAACTGTACTCGGTTTCAGATCTGATATAGAGGAGGGTGAGTTCGTATGAGCGGAAGCTAATAATCCAGTTACTAGTGAAGGCCCAAATGGAAATTGCATGACACTGGAAGGTGACGTGCAGTTGTCAATTAACGCAGCATTTGAATGTGTAGGAAACAATGGAAATATAGCAACTTAAGAGGCATCTTGAAAATACATGGGTGATTTGCTCCTAATTGCATTATTTGGAGGCGGAAATCCAAGGATTAACTTGTCCCCCCTCGATTAGGGTCCTACACCCCTTTTGAATGGATCACATAAACGTTTTACATGAGCAACATTTGTGAGTAGACGCTAGTGACCGAGACCCACATGCGGCCATTGCTATGGCCTTCACTTTCCTGGCAGAGGACCTCTCATCCTATTTTCAAACCTTCCACCCACCTGGCAGGGAATGCTAAGCCTGCAGTGGAGGTGCTGCTCCCCAGGCTCCACGGTACAAAGAGGGGAATGCCAGACTGGTGCCACATTGGGGGCTCTGCTCACTATTTCTGTCGTTTTTTCCAAACTACACTCCCAAAGGGGGAATTTGTTTCAGAAAAACAAGCAATCAACGGCCTAATGACAGAGAGCTTTCACCCATTAATTAATTTCCCTACACTGGACCTCAATGTCTCACTCGGCAGTCCTGCCAGAGAACTCTAGTGTAGGCAGAGCGACTGTCAGGACAACACGGCGGTCCACTGGTGAATGGGTCACCAGGTTAAGGATTTTCACCGGAGAAGCCAGCTGAAGCACAGCAAAAACACTGAGTTACCCCCACCTCTTAAGGGGCGGGGGAACTGAAAGTTTATTTCTGTTCACCTACTACGCCAAAATCTAAGTAACCCATTAAAGAAAGGCTTACATTATCTTCCACTGAAGACGGAGTTGGTGGGAGGATAGGAGCAGATCGGAATTAATATTATTTGCCATTATTTTACCAGTTTAGAGATCACTTTCCTGCAGGATGTGGCAACTGCAACTCCACCTTCTTTTCACCATTGTTACTGTGAATGTGACCTACGTATATTGATAGAAAGAATTACAAAAATTAAAAATCTGTTGCATAAAAAATAAAAACATAAGCATGCTGTCCCAAATACTTGTTCCTACACACATCCAGGGACTTAATTATATGCTTTGCAATATAAGATGAATTGTGCTTTTATGTACAAGCAATTTTGCACCAGCATTTACCCTGACTCAGTAGTGTAAAATGACATTTTCACTGAGCAACTAGTGTCAGAACGGCATTTCCACCTACTGACAATTGCATTTTCCACTGGCTGGTCAATGCAAATGTTAGCCCAAAGTTGCCGAGTCAAGAGGGCGAAATTGCTCAATTATCAGGGAAGTGAATATAATATGGTCCCATGGTCTCTGTAAACCAAGCACCGCACACTGTACTACTCTATGTGCAGCTCCTCGTGTTAGAGATGCTCCTACTCCAATTAAAAGAGTTCTCTGTAAAGCCCTCCACTTGGATTTTAGTCGCATTACATTAAGGCCCAGATTTACTAACATTTTGCATCGAGGTTTTGTCACTTTTTTAGCGCAGCTCAACGGAAAATATATTTTGGGATTTACTAAGCCACGCAACTCGGGATATGAGTGACTTAGTAAAAAAAAAGGCAATGCAACGCAGCTCATAGTGCTGCTTGTGCTACTTTGCTTCAGGGAGGGATCCCCAGGGTGGAGCAATGGCATTCCCATAAATCCACCTATGGACTTTGATGCAAACCCTGATTTACTAAAGGAAATAAATCCGGGTTTGTTCCAAAGTACTGCGCCTACGCAAGGCTGGCGTAACAAGGAAAAATATATATATTCATTACTTCCTCTTTCTATGTGTGATGCACTTTGCAGCACACATAGAAAGAAGAATAGGCCTCTAAGGATTGTTTTTGTGCAGGTAGGTGCCCCTTCCTAAGCTAAAAACACCCTGCCCGTATTGCAGGCCCCTTTGCACCTTGATGCAAGGGTTCCTGTGTTGCCACTAGGCAGCCTGAAGTGCGCCAGTACTATAAGAGAGCAGAACTTAGTAGACATGGCACATTTCTGGCCTCTCTCTCACACAACGCAGCACAGCAAGTTGCCTTGTTGCATAGTGTTGTGTGAAAGGTTAGTAAACGTGGCCCTAAATACCAAGGTAAGCTGAGCAGAATGTCTTGAAGGAGGGAAACACACTTTTTAGGCACAAAAAAAATATATGAAAAAGACAGTCTTAGTCCGCGAAATTAACAATCAAAAAGATACAACGCAGCTCGGTTTTTTTCTTTCCCTAAATAGACTCGCATCAAACGCGTTCCTTCCTCTGTTTTCTGAAGCAGAACCTGTTCAAATATGATGCTATCAGGCGATAAAACCGAGCCACTGTATTTCTTTCTTGTTTATATTTCTGTGTAAACTGAGGACGAGTGACCTTGGCAATCAAGACTGGGGAAGCAATGTCAAGGCCCGCCATTAGCATTTCTTTCTGACAGGTAGGGAATGGGCCTGTCAGCAGTGAACGGTACAGGCCGAGCTCCTGCCCCCTTCGCGGCCAGGGCAGTACATTTCTTCCTCTAAACGTAATTTTCATCAAAACAAAGCGTGCTTAAATAATGCAACCGAAAATCCGTATCTACAAAATAACTTTCCATCGTGGAGCCCAGAGATAAACAAACGTAATTACAGAATGATTCATGGCAGGCCGAAGTGCGACAGAAAATCGAGGCCTGTGTGATTAAACAAGGGTTTGACCTAGTTCTGAAGGTTTATAGGAATCATACCTAGTTCGCTTTTCTTTATTCCTCCGTGATCTTTGCCTTTTTGATGGCGTTTGCAGGATTCATTTTTACTTTTAGGATTGCATATAACTTCCATTCCAATTTATTTCTGGTTGTGACACATCGTAGTCTACAAACCTTTCAAAATAGTTGTTCTGTTCTGAATGTCTTTACCCAGTTGCAATGCAGTTAGCTTGTGACATGTTCACAGCGTGAACCACAAAATGGGGACAGGTAGCTTGAAAACATGGTAAGATGCAGGAGAGTAACACACTGCAGCTCAGGAGGGTCCCCATTCTTCAGTGGCCCTCAGTCAGCGAAGGCCAATGAACAGCTGTATTCAGGAGTCCCAGAGGCCTCTGACCACATTCTGCAGGTGGGGTACTCCGTCATTTTGCATTACAACACAGGTAAGACGTCAGACTCATTACACAAGCCACTTTTCCTATAGTCTGACTGGGGACAACATTCTTTTTTACGAACTGTTCCATCACCAGGCCCTTCCTTGGATACCAAAATTGCTGAAAATTAAAACGTATTTTTACACTGGAATCAGTGGAAACCTTGCAGTATGTTTGATTCTGCGGTAGGGGGCAGCAGTGTTCTTGAATAATTGAGTCAGCCCTTGAGTAGGTGCCAGCAAGCTTTGAGTGTTGGACTAATGGCTGGAGTGTGAGGTGTTCTCAGGATAGCAAACAGCCATCCAAGACTGGTTACTCAGCTGCCTTCCATGTACAGATCACAGAGGCCTCACCCGTCAAGGACAGCTCACACATCTGCACCCAGGCCTCAGTCATCATATGAAAAAAACTGACGCCTCCAAGCTCAGAATGTGCATGTGAGACCATTTCTGTGTTATTTGCTTCAAGCACTGCTTTAGTCAGGTGATTACCAGGGTGTATTGTATTTTAGCAACCTTAGAAAATACCCTTTCATTCGAACTTTAACAATTATTTTTTAAGAGAGGATAGAGAGTTTTTGGTGGGAATAGATGGTTCCTTTGACTTTAAAAATATATATACTTTGGAATGTACTTTAAAAAAACTGGCACAGCACATTTGGTTCCTTCCTTCCATCCAAAACCTGTACACAGGAGTCATTGAGCTCACAGAAGTGGTCTTTATCCCTCCTTTAGAAAGACTTTTTGATTCTCTTCACCAAGTCCGTCTTCCGCCCTTGTTGATGCATTGGGGCTGAGCACGGGAGATACAGTGTTCACATGCACTCTGTTATCGCTGCCAGCATCTACAATAGTAAGCTATCCACTGTCAAGGTGGGGAAGTGAAGCAACATGATGGAAGGGAGAAAAGCAAAAAGAACAATTGATGGACAGAATCTTGAACAATGTCAAACATTCACCCCAGTACAAAGATCTGGGCCTAAATCCATCATTTGTTTGCTCTCCACGCCATTCCAGTTTAAACCCAGCCATATGCAAATCTGTCTTGACCCTGCTCCCCCTGGGAACAGTCCAGCCCGAACTGCCAGTCAAGGTCCTCCCTGGACGGGAAACAAGCATCCTGGGACCGGTTTCGGGATTTCACCCCTCATCAGCCAGGCTAGCTTGACTCCAGTGAAATGGAGAGCATGGGACCCACTTCTGGGCATACCCATCCAACTCGGGCTGACAAATGCAAAAAGAATAATTGATGGACAGAATATTGAACAATGTCAAACATTCAACCTAGTATAGAGATCTGGGCCTAAATCCATCGTTTTCTTGCTTCCCATGCCATTCCAGTTTAAACCCAGCCATATGCAAATCAGTCTTGACCCTGCTCCCCATGGGAACAGTCCAGCCCGAACTGCCAGGCCAGGTCCTCCCTGGACTGGAAACAAGCATCCTGGGACCAGTTTCGGGGTTTCACCCCTCATCAGCCAGGCTAGCTTGACTCCAGTAGCATTGAGAGAATGGGACCTACGTCTGGGCATACCTGTTCCACTCAGGGTGACAAATGCAAAAAGAGTAATTGATGGACAGAATCTTGAACAATGTCAAACATTCACCTCAGTACAGACATGTGGGCCTGAATCCATCCTTGCCATTATTTTTAAACCAAGCCATATGAAAACCAGTCTTTACCCTGCTACCCTTGGGAAGAGAGAAAAACAGCATGGGGGCAAAGAGAGAAACAAACTGTTGAAAAAAAGCAACACAGAGGTGGGTGAGAAGCACATGGGAGAGAGAGAGCAACACAAGTGCAAGTGTAGGAGAGAAGCAAATGGGAGAAGGAGAGCAAAGTGGCCGGGAAAGGAGAGCACATGAAGAAGACAGCTAGAATGCACATTCATTCGCATAGAGTGATTCAAAAGAAAAACGTAGTTCCCTGAAAAAGAGCCATTAAAGCATAGAATCCAGCCAACCAATGAGATGGTGAAGAGGCTATGCTCCATGAGAAAAAACACACAAGATGGACAGCCTGAAACAATGAAAGCCATCCAATAGAAAGCACACAAATAAGAGTGACAGTAAAGCCAACCAGTGGTGAGCACCAGGGGCGGCTCCTCCACGTGGGCGTCGGAGCGTCACCCCACTGCTTTCTCGCAGTGCGAGAAACAGAAACCTAAAATGGTATAAATACCATTTTACGTTTCTGCTTCTCGCACTGCGAGAAAGCAGAAGAAGGGTATGCCTGGTCGGGGCGGGTGGGTGGGCGGGTTTGGGAGGAGTGGCTAGCCTAATGTTATGGGCGCTGACTGTTTGGTCGGCCCCAGGGCTGACCAAACCAGTCATAGCACTCTCCGTTTTCTTCATGTAGGCTGCTGCGCAGCCTGCAGGAAGAAAACGGCCTCCCCGTAGACACCTGTAAGGACGGCATCCTAGCCAATCACAACGCTGCCATTGCAGTGTTGTGATTGGCTTAGGGGAAGAGAGGGAGGCTGCCTGCTTCTGCTTCCTGTGAGCAGAGAGCAGGAGACGCGACGCAGGAGTCCGAGAGTCCTGGACCGGAGGCGAAGGTAAGTTTTTTTTATTCATTACATTTTATTAAATTAACCCCCCCCCCCCTCCCCGCGCGACCCCCCCCCCACCCGCGATTCATGCCGGCCGCGACTGGTGAGCATTGGGAGGACTGCGAGCCCAGGCATGTTCTTGGTAAGCCCAAATTTATCTTTTGACATAAATATGGTCTGCTCGACACCCTGGAGCCATGTGGAAAAGCACTATATGCATATAGGTAGCATAAAACATTTACTTAAGGTTCTGGTTTGAGGTAGATGGTCCGCCAGGACCCACGTTGCGTGTGTTAGCTTTGCTCAAGCCTTGAGACTGGATGAATGTGCTAACACCTACCCAAGTGAAACTACAAGGTGTGTGTATGTTTTTAACTTGACTGGCGGATGATGCAAAGCAAAGGCCACATTTGCAGCATAATTCATATTTTTATTTATTAATTATTACATTTAATACACAAAAGAAAAACAAATAAATGATATCTTTTTTCATATAAAATGGAATGATGAGTATTTTTGTGGACATCTTTCAAACCTCAATTTCCCTATAGTTTTCTTTTAAAAGCGCCGCCTTACATGCACTTACTGTGTTGTAATTAAATCAGAAATTCCTAGGATGGTTCTCCATAGTTCAATTACAGATTTATTTCCAGAATATCCCTCTCAAACTGTACACTCATTAACTGCATTTCCGCATCTACTGGCTTTTCAGCAACTACTTTGCAAAGAGCTTTGCAAGTAGCTTTATGAAATGCTTGTAAATCTGCATCCTCTGGCTGGTTGTTAAAATTGACACAAACATGATAAGTGCGCCAATGAAAGACAGAAAAAAGCAAAATTTAGGAACAATAAACCACAGCCCAGAGCACAAAGGAAGCAAACATCCACAATGTCGCTCGTTGCATCCAGTACAAAGCATAAGCCTGCCATTATAGCCCCACTCTGGACTCTGGGGAGCTCTGCTTGAAACAAAACAGCATTTTACCAGCAGTGTTATTGATGGTCGAGCAATTTAAAAAGTTGGGTTATTTTTGCATGAATGGATTTCACTGATCTGTGGCGACGCATATATGTGACCGAATACACATCACAAAGCCATTTTTCATTTGGACCAATAACTGGTTAAACCTACTGATGTTTTCTGAAATGTTAAACCTCTTAAAATACAAAAAATTAAATGGATCACTTAATGTACAAAATACCTTGGGGTAACCTTTAAAAATTTAAATCCATGAATTTACATGAAGTATTTTGTCATATGTTTAAAATTAGCAGGATTAGTGAAATGTATTTCAAGAGGAGCTACCAGTTTTCAGATTTGATACCCGGAAAAGGAATTGGTGGATATTTCTGCCATGCAACAAGAAAATTGGACTTGGCTGTTTTTGGTTGCACGGGTGAAAGCAGGGTTTCTGCTGAAAATTGGATTAGTACTAGTGGGGTTTTTGAAAGTGCAAATTTGGTAGACTTCCAGTTTGTGAGCATTCTATCTGAAGCTTTGTTTTCAGAGCAGGCAGAACAATGTGAGTTTTGAAGTACACCATCTACTTCACCAAGTGTGGGAAGTATCTCTGGAAATAAGAGTGTACTCTCACCATATCACATGCGATATATCGCATGACAAAAATATTGCAAACACTATATCCACCTAACCACTACACCGCAGGGTAAATCTAGGTCAGTAGCTGTGAATATATGAATAGTAAGTGTATACTACGTTGATGTTGTAGCGGTAGGTGACTAGTGGATGCTGTATTTCTGTAAGTCAACATTGTCGACCTCAAAATAGTGACATAGAGCTAGCACAAAGATAAAAGCAATGATTTTATCATTGGACACTGCTTACCAGAACCCTAATCATGTCAGCAGTAGAACTGCTGGTCACAGTAGAGTGAGACCAAGTGAACAGTCACCTGGAGTAACAGCAGCTTGATCCTAACTGCTAGAAACCTGTAGCCCGACTGTCTGTTGCAGCCTTCCCTGATTGCCTTTTCACCTCTGCAGAACAACCCAAAAAATGGCAGCTTGCCTTTCTACAGACCACCCTTTAAAGCCTACCCATATTTTCGGAGAACATGCACTCAAGGCATGTTAACGTTTTCACACGCATTGCAAGGGCTCTGAGGGCCTTAAAGGAAACCAAATGCTGTTTGTTGCCATGTCAAATATTGCAATTCTTAGGCCTGATTCTTCCCTGGTGACTTTTACATCTAAGAGCAGTGGCCCTCCTGGGGCTCATTTCAGAATACATTAACATTTGGCAGTACAGTCCCTACACACCATTAATGTTTATCAATAAAACCCAGTCCTGAACATTCTACGAGAAAAAAATAAAAATGTAAGGCAATCAATAAAAATAGTTATTTGCATATTATTATCCACATAGTAGGTGGTATTACAGTTAGGAAATAAGTGAAGAGAGCAGTGTGTCTTCAGTGAAAATACAAAAATAGAAGTGGTGAACATATACTGAGTCAATGCTTTGTATTTATACAGAGCACACAACTCCGGTCTTAACCATAGGACAGGCTTGCATATGCCTAAAACTCAGTTATATTGTTAGACTGAAAATGTGTCTGGCTGACTTCCTTTAGCATTATGCGAGTTAAATTAGCATTTGCCCTACCATTTTGTATTCAGCCGCCATTTTGTGCCATGATCGAAATTAAGCTTCTGTCTTACATTGTCTGCCTCTGCAGGAAACAGCCTCGATTGTTTCTTTATGATTCAAGGTTGAGCTTCGTTGCACTAATGAATAGCTCGTTCTGCTTTTGCATGCCTTTCCTTGTAGGTAGCCCTGCTCCCACTCTCAGAGAGACGGGCACGGGCTGAGTAACCTTGAATCTAAGATAGTGTGTTCCTGGTCTCAGGATGGTAGCTCATCCTTCTGTGCCTCCTTTGTTAACCTGCTCCAACTGGAAATTTCCAGTCTGCGCGGGTCCTGTTGGGTATTGGAAATGTATAATATCTGATGCTTTGTTGGTGAGGGTCAGTCCCTCAGCAGCTATCTAAGGACGCTGGTCAGACCGGACTCCGTTCGAGCGCATATTAATAAAATACTTTTCTTTGTGTTCTCTACTGTCTGACCGACTCTTCATTCGTATGGAAGGCTGAGAGGTGGTCATGAGTGACCCGGGTGGCCCTAATCGGGTCACTTCCTTCAGTTGGCGCCCAAACAGGGACCCCATCGGGTGAGTGACCCATCTTTGCCCGCAGATGGGTGAGGAGGACAGGGCCACGTCGGGTCGGACGGGCGGACCGGGGATCCCTGCACGAGAGAGTCTGGTACTCGCAGCTGCCCCGTCTGTCTGACCGGGCGGTGCCTCGGCCACTTGTCATCCCGGCTGGGGTCCTGAACGGCAAAACCCTTGGATCTGACCGTTTCGTCCGAAGAGTTGGCAGTGGAGAATAACTTTGTTTGACCTGGGTGCACCAGGTGAGTTTGCTTTGGGCCATGGCGCCACTTTGGTTTGAGTTTGGTACGGTCTGAGGATCGTTTTTGGACAAGCGCTTGAATTTGTTTGAGTTCTTTGTGAACATGGTATTGTTTTGATCCGGGTTTGGTGAGGTCTGCGGACCGATTTTGGTAAGACATTTGCAAATATCTGCTTGGCATCGATAGTGAAAAGGTTTTCGTTTCAAGATGCCTTGTTTTAGTAGGTTATGTTGTATGAGTTGTCGTTGTTGTTCTATTGATGCTCGATTGGAGGAAAAATAGCCTGCGCCTCCGGAGGGCACCCTGAACGTTGACATGTATGTCAAACATGGCCTTGGCCCTATTATGTTTAGTACATTATGGCACAAATATACGAGGGACAATGCCGAGTTACTGTGGCTGTTAACAGGTACCTTTGATGTACAAAAACTGAATTTCCTGCAGGATAAATTGTTTGCAAAAAGGAGTAGGCAGTCGGTATTTGATTCTCTCCAGGTATGGCAGAAGGAAGCCAAGCAGAGGCGAATGAAGGCAGAAAAAGAGACCCGAAAAGGGAGAATGCAGACAGTGATGCAGAAAGCAGTAGTGTATGACAGAGAGAAAGTGGAAAAAGGTATAGAGTGTGCTGATAGAAAGTTTCGATTTCAATTTGACAAGTCCTATGTTGCCCGAGAGGAATGCGATGCATTTGTGGAGGAATTGTTAGACACCCGACCTCCGTCTCCATATGCCCCGCAGAGAGTATACCCTGCTGTGCCACAGCTCCAGTCGTCTGTCTCTTCTGCCCTTGCTGTTTCTGTTTCTTCTGTTATTGACTCAGTGGCTTCAACAGCTGCGCCTCCTGTCGATTCTGTGGCTTCGCCCCCTGCGCCTGCTATGACTGCTGGCCTCTCTGCTGTGCCTATTGTGTCCATGTCTTCTCTTTCTCCAGCCCTTACACCCACAACACAGCCATTAACGATGTTGGTGCCTACCCACTCGGTTGCTACACCTTCCCTCTTCCCTCACTCCCCGGCAGTACTAGGTAGTGGAACGCCTGTACGTGGACTGGGGGACGGGGACTGGCCGACAGCTAGGGAGCAGTTGAGACGAATTTTAATATGATCTGATGTGGGGGAGGAAGAAAAAAGGGCAGTAGAGAATCAGGTCGCTCAGTGGGCCCGTCATCCAATCAATAGAACTGAAGATGTGTGTAGTGTGATGAGAGATTATGGGCCGTTTTTTCAACAGCATGCCCTCAAGCACGTCAGCTACATTGATTGGGTTGTGGGAACAGTGCTTTAATGCTATAGTGCCCCAGATTATTTATGATATTAGAGATAATGTATATGTAGCAGGTATGGCTCCTGAGGAGGTTTTCAGAAATGTTGCGACATTGGTAGCTTACCGAGGCGTGCTGTTTGAGAAGAGCCCGAAGACAGTGTCCTAGTTTCCGATGAGGGAAGTCCACCCCATATATCACCCTGAGGTGCCAGAGCTTCGAGATCAGCATGATGCTGTCATTAGGCCAAAGGTAGAGGCCCGCTTCCAAGAACAGTGGGTCTACACCCGATGGAAGAGGAGGGAGGTGTTATCCCTTAAGACTCAGTTACCTGACCCTAGGAAAAATCCTACTGCATATTATAAGGAATTGACAGAAGCCGCTTCATCAACAGTAATGACACTTGAAGATATTGAAATTTTTTTGGGTTTGCTGGTGCCCGTTGACATTTGGAGGCAGGTGCACATGCAGGACCACGCTGTGGAATTGGGTGGTACATGGGACCAGATTAAAGCATGGGATAAGGAAAGGAAGCCTGGAGAGAAGCCAAAGGCCGAGATACTAGCTTTACCCGGTCGAATTATCACGTATATGCACTCCCTTATTCCTCCGAGAAGGGTAGATTGGGACAAGATAGCGGCATATCGCCAGAAGAAAGATGAAAGTGTATCAGATTTTTTCATGCGGTTCGAGGGGGGGTTTTTGGATTTTAGTGGACAGGATTTGTCAGTGGAAGGGGGTGTTCGGTTGTTCATCAATAGATTTGTTACAAACTTGCTCCCTGAGATTGCAGTTCGGTTACAGGCTTCGGAGAGCACTTGGACGACATCCTCCCCTTCCGTTATATTGAGTATGGCGCAGTATTATGAGCACAGGGAGAACGAGGAGAAGGAGAAGGTGGAAAAGAAGCATAAGGAGTTGAAGACGAAGGTGTTGTTACAGCAGGCGTCTAGGGGTAACGGTAGAGAAAGTGGTGCTGGTCCAGCCTGGCAGCTTCCCCGTACTAGCAGGAATGCTGCGCCTGTAGGGCCGAATCAGTGCGCGTATTGCAAAGAGGAGGGGCACTGGCGCAGCGAGTGTCCGGTGTTGTTGCAGAAAGTTGCGGCGCCCAGAGGACAAGGTTCTCGTGGGCGGGGCCGTGGAGCAAGTGGTCAGGCTGGGGCTCAGGAGGATGGGACATCTCAGGGTCGCTCTGATCAGAATTACTTTGATGACCCTCGAGGGAAACAGTATTATCACAATGATTATGATCTGGACGAGGTGACAGGGATGACTCACAGCTAGCACAGCCAGGGACAGGGTGAGGGACCAGTTCAGATACCTGTAGATCAGCATGGTCCTTATGTCACCGCAGATTTGCAAGGCTCAGTTAAGAAAGTCTTAGTGGACATAGGTGCAATGAATAGCTCTGTTTCTCATTCGCTGGTCCCCAGGGCAGCTCTGTCTGGCCAAAATAATGTTTTGGTAGGCTTTTCTGGTGTGCCGGTTGTGAGCCCCATTTCCAAACCTCTTGCCTTGACTATCGGTCCCTTTACTGTGGATTTGCAATTTTTATTGACATCCAATTGTGGAGAAAATTTGATGGGCCTGGATTTATTAAAGAAGTTGCATGGGATAATTTTTTGTTCTCCGGATGGTGTTTACATGACAATGGGACCAAATGGGATCAGCTCTAAGCAGTGCCTGTCCAAAGATGCGCCACTCCCTGCTGAGTTTCAAGCTGTGCCACCCACATTGTGGGCAACAGGTGACACGGATGTAGGATTACTGCAGATTCCCACAGTTTCCATTACGGTTAAAGGAAACGCCATCTTGCCCCATATTCCTCAGTACAAAATACCACAAGAGGGAGAGAGAGCTTTGTTGCACATTATACAGGATCTGATTGAGTCAGGGGTGGTTGAGGAGACAGCATTGAATGTTTGTAACAGTCCTATTCTGCCTATTATCAAGAAGACATCCCCAGACTCCCCCAATGCCCATCTTTATCGTTTTGTGATTGATTTGCGCGCAGTTAACAAAATAGTGGTCCCTCAGTTCCTGGTGGTCCCTGACATTACTTCCCTTCTCACAATGATTCCTTCCTCTGCCAAATTCTTCTCTGTCACTGATTTGAAAAATGCGTTCTTCAGCATCCCAAATCATCCTGATAGCCGCCATCTGTTTGGTTTTGCACTAGCGGGCAGAAGCTTTAGATTCTGCTGCGCTCCTCAGGGCTATACTGAAAGCCCTAGTATATATAGCCAAGCTTTGAAAGCCCAATTGGACTCCCTCACGCTTCCCTCAGGTAATGTATTGCTTCAGTATGTGGATGACATATTGATTGCGTCTGACACTGAACAGGGATGCAAAGACAGTACGGTTAAGTTGTTTCTACATTTGGCTCAACACGGACATAAACTGTCCCTTTCTAAATTTCAGTATTGTCAACAGGAGGTCACCTATTTAGGTCACCTACTGTCGAAGGAGGGTAGGAGATTGACACCTGAGTGCATTAGCGCCATTGTTAAAATTCCCATCCCTAAAACTCAGAGGGATGTACGCGCCTTCTTTGGCATCACTTTCTACTGTCGACATTGGATCCCTAATTACTCATTACTAATAAAGTGTCTGCTAGCGCTAACCACTAAAGACGTGCATGAGCCCCTGCCTTGGACGCATGAATGTCAGCAGTCTTTTGAGCAATTAAAAGTTGCGCTTTGCTCTTCTCCTGTGCTTGGTACACCTGATTATCTGAAGCCGTTCGTGTTGTACGTACACGAGACGGCTGGTTGTGCGCTTTTTGTTTTAACACAGGCCTTTGGAGGTAAGCAACGGCCGTGTGCTTATTTTTCCGCTTTGCTTGACCCAGTCGCCAGAGCCCTCCCGAGCTGTCTAAGAGCGGTCGCAGCTGTGGCCATCTCGGCTGGGCTCATACTTAATACCGACCTCACAGTAATGGTACCGCATGCTGTGGACACTCTTTTGAACAAGACAAAGACGCAGCACCTTACCAGTGCACGTCTGACCGGCTATGAGTAAACTCTTTTTGCCCCGCATATTACGATAAAAAGATGTGCCACTCTGAACCCTGCCACATTACTACCCCTCGCTTTCGAGAGTGAAGAAAAAGATATACATGATTGTCTGTTTCGGACAGAGGAAGAGACGAAGGGACGGGTAGACCTGACTGATGTTCCCTTATCGGACCCCCAAGGGGAACTATATGTCGATGGCTCTTGTTTCAAATTACCAGATGGCACTACCACCGCAGCATATGCACTCACTACACTGCATACGGTAGTTGAGACATCACAAGTTGCTTATCAGTCCGCCCAGGCAGCTGAGTTAGTCTCCCTTATTAGAGCTTGTGAGTTGAGCGAAGGACTGGCTGTCAATATCTACACTGACAGTCAGTATGCCTTCGGGGTTGCCCATAATTTTGGGCGGCTCTGGGCAGAGAGAGGGTTTCTCACATCCCATGGGACACATATTCAGAATGGGCCCCTTATACATAGGTTTTTGTCTGCCCTGACACTTCCTAAGAAATTGGCTATAGTGAAGTGCAGTGTCCACAAAGCAATCACCGGTGATGTGGGGAGGGGCAATGCATTTGCAGATCAGATAGCTAAGGAGACAGCTCAAACGAAGATGAAAAAGATGTTTGTAGCGGGTCCTGCCAGGTGGGTACCCGAGGCCACCATGTTTGAGGACACTCTGGACAATGTCAAAGAGATCCAGAGTGAGGCAACGATTGAGGAGTTAGTAGTATGGCAGGAAAGTACGGCACGTTTGGATGAGGATGGGTGTTGGACTGACAAGTCAGAAAAGCAGAGATGGATGTTACCGGATGCATATATCCTTCCTGTGGTCACTATGGCGCACAGGCCAGCCCACATTAGTGCGAAGGGAATATGTAAGCTGTTAGACCCTGTATGGCAGAATGACAACATTCCCAAAGTAGCTGCTCGCTTAGTGAAGTACTGTATGGTATGCATGATGTATAATCCTGGAAAAGGCACCCCTACACCTCCTGGTAATTTTGCACCGCCCTCCTTCCCTTTCGAGGTTCTCCAGATGGATTTCATCGAAATGGAAAGAGTTAACAATCTGAAATATGTATTGGTGGTTGTTTGTGCATTCAGTAAATGGATTGAGGCTTACCCCACTAAAGAGAACACAGCCATGGCGACGGTGAAGGCACTCTTGAAAGAGTTCTTCCCGCATTTTGGTTTGCCCCGTTTGATTTGGAGTGACAACGGAAGTCACTTCAACTCAAAAGTTATTCAGCTGGTGTGCGACGGTCTGCACATCAAGCAGAAATTTCATGCCGCAAACCACCCCCAGTCAGCAGGCTTGGTTGAGAAGTACAATGGTACTCTCAAACTGAAATTGGCAAAAATTCAAGAGAGCACAAGATTGCAGTGGCCAGATGCTTTACCATTAGCTCTTTTGTCTACAAGCGTTACAGCTCACTCTAGGACAGGATTGTCACCGTACAGGGTCGTGTTTGGTCGCCCGGCGAATGTCTGGGGCGTCTCGCGACCTCGACGGTTCTCGGAGATAGAATACCCTTTACTTGTGGATTATTTATATGAGTTGACTAAAAGCTTGTGTTCTATTCACCAACAGATCCATGACACCTTGCCACCAGCTCCCGAGGGGCCAGGCCATGATATCCGGCCTGGGGACTACATCTTGGTGAGAAATTTTCAGAGGAAAGGCAGTTTGGAGCCCCGCTGGAAAGGGCCCATCCAGGTCCTCCTCGCCACTCACACGGCAGTGAAGGTGGAAGGTCGGAAGAACTGGGTCCATTCTAACCATCTAAAGAAGGTGCCTCTTCCGTTGCCCTACGACCGCTGGGTGCTCGATGGGATCGGCGACTCTGAATCCGAGCAGGTACCTCGTTTCGTTTCCTTCTCAGATGCACGACTGACGTGGGCACCCACTGAGGAGGAGAGCAACGCAGTGTTGAACCAGGCGGTGCCACCTGAGATTAAGGCCATCCAGGAGCCCCAGCCTGTTGGCCCATCTGTGCTTGAGCCCCAGTCCATTGGTCCCTCTGAGTCTGAGCCTTTGTTCGTAGACCTCTCTGACCCTGGAGTAGTTAGGTACATTCTGCGCCCCCGACGGAAGAACAGTGCACCAAAGGAAAAGTCAGACTAGTAGGGATGGACTGCGAGGAAAAAGAATAGGGTGTCCCTTGCCTGTGGTACCAACGGTAGTTTAGGGAAAGGGAGATTGGTGCATTGTTCAGACTTGGACAGGGTGAATTCGACGTGCTTCCCTGGAAAAATGGGTGTACACTACCTTGAACAATACAGGATTTCTTCAGAAAGGGCTGCGATCGCGCGGCTCCACCGGAAAGTGCTCAACAGCACCACCGTAGATTAACAATAGGAGTCTACCAGAGAGACTCTGACGGACGCTGGGAACTTTGCCCCTTTCTAGCTTTATCATTGTTGGCTCCATTGCATGTCCTTTCCTCTGATTCGCAAATGTACCCATTTGGCTGTTCTATTATGGAGGGAGAACAGCCCTATGCAGCCCCGCGTTCTGGGCAGAATGGGTCTGGTTGGTCTAGTTGGTCTGTTAAGAAAAAAGTGCTCTGTGCTGTTTTTGTATTGTTACTGGTGTTGATTTTGGGAGGGGTGTCCTGGGTTTTGGAGTGCAATTGTAATGCCCCATCATGTGTTATATTTAAGATTGTTTCTCCAGTTCGTGCCAAAAGAACAATACCAAGCAATGTCTTTCTAGATACACACAGGAAATTCTTTGGTGAAGGTACAGCTTGTTATCCTACAGAATCTGTTATGAGTTTGTGGACTGCTTACCCATTGTCACTGGTTAACTATACATATGTTCGCCCACCTCAATTTGTAGAGGTAAAGGGTGAGTTCGGGATGGGATATCCCGGTCCCTGTTTGTATTATAGGAAGCCACGAGGGAAGGGATATCCAGGTTGTAACATCAATGTGTATTGTGACAATCTGTATATGGAGGAACAAAACATTACTTTAACTGGTTGGCATTATCAAGATTTGACAGTCACTCGAGAAACAGGTTACTATCCCGCATGCTGTCCGATAGTAAATAGTACTGACGCTTTCTTATACATAAATTGTTCTGGACTGATATTGTTCAAGAATACAATGTCTTTAGTGAGGAAAGATGATCCGAGTACAATGGGGATGAATACCAGATATGCTCCTGTAGATTACCAAGGTCCACTTTATGCACACGCAGGATTTTACTTCTTGTCTAATGGTACTTATTCCAATGTTCATAATGGTACCGAGGACGTGACTTTGGGAATGGTGCTTCCTCTTGGGGTGCCTTGCAAGGATAGTAAACAAAATATAAGGTGGGTTAAAAGGACGTTAACAAAGGAATTTTGCGACGGAGTGACAGACCTGGAGGTCAATAATTATAGTAATGGTATCACCTTTGGGTATATACTTTCCTCCATTATTATGTTTGGTGGTACCGCTATGGCCATGGGTGAAAGGGCTAGGGAATATTTTGGATGTAAGCTGCAGATACTGTCTAACTCTACAGTAGCGGCTTTACGTGACATCACCACCCAGTTGGAAAGTATGCGAATATACTCCGAGAAAACAAGATATGCAGTTGATTTCATCTTAGCTAAGAGCGATGGTGTGTGCGCAGTAGTAGGAGACCAGTGTGTAGTCGGGATCACAAATATGGAAAAGAATATTACCCAACACATTTTAGATATTTTGGAGAATGTCAAGGGGATGGAGAGCGGAAATTGGGGTTGGTCCCTCTTTGGTGGATGGGGTTGGATTCTGGAAAAGGTGATCTACTTTGTTGTGATTCTAGTTGTCTGTTGCATTCTGGTGCAGTGCCTTCCCTTATGCTGTTCTTACTGTACAACGCTCCTCACCCCTAAGCCGCAGAAGACAGTCCGTGACACTGCTGCGATTATGTTGCAGAAGGATATTCACGAAATGATGCAAATAGATGAGGGCATCTTTGGTTCTACCACCTCCCTTGCAACTTCTATTCCTAATATTGAATATATGGATCATTTTCAGTGTTGATGTCCCTATGCATCTCGAACAATGTCCCTAATGAATATGCAGGCTGCCCACGACTTAATGTCTATTCCTGGGGGTATTTTTTAATATTACTCATGTGTGTACTGGCATATACTAATAGTCCTTTTTCTCTGCATATAGCATTATACAAAATAGTTAGCAAATGCTAAAAGGAGGGTCTGTTAGACTGAAAATGTGTCTGGCTGACTTCTTTTAGCATTATGCGAGTTAAGTGTGGCACCATTTTGTATTCAGCCGCCATTTTGTGCCATGATCGAAATTAAGCTTCTGTCTCACACTGTCTGCCTCAGCAGGAAACAGCCTCGATTGTTTCTTTATGATTCAAGGTTGAGCTTCGTTGCACTAATGAATAGCTCGTTCTGTTTTTGCATGCCTTTCCTTGTAGGTAGCCCTGCTCCCACTCTCAGAGTGACGGGCACGGGCTGAGTAACCTTGAAGCTAAGATAGTGTGTTCCAGGTCTCAGGATGGTAGCTCATCCTTCTGTGCCTCCTTTGTTAACCTGCTCCAACTGGAAATTTCCAAACTGGGCGGGTCCTGTTGGGCATTGGAAATGTATAATATCAGATGTTATGTTGGTGAGTGTCAGTCCCTCAGCAGCTATCTAAGGAGGCTAGTCAGACCGGACTCCGCTCGAGCGCATATTAATAAAATACTTTTGTTTGTGTTCTCTACTGTCTGACCGACTCTTCATTCGTATGGAAGGCTGAGAGGTGGTCACGAGTGACCCGGGTGGCCCTAATCGGGTCACTTCCTTCAATATACATCCAAACATTAAGTTTATGTGCTGCTTTTTGTCAAAGACGTTTCAGCCTTGTCTGCAATATTGAGGTCTCATTAGGACATACAGTTAGTTGGGCACCTCAGGATGCTGGAAAGGTCACTTGCTCAGTTCTGGGGTTCTGGGGGGGAGACTTTAATTTTAACAAGCTAGTATGGCACCAGAGGTGGGTATTATTGAGAAGTTACTTACTCATTGGGTCAGATACTGGTGACCTTTAGAGCAGGTATGTTACACGATACTTGAGCTGTAGGTTTGTAATGGTACTGTAGGCTGACCTATAAGGATTAGGCCTGTTAGACCTGGCATCTTTTGGTGTGTTTCCCCTGTCTTTTTCCTTACAGACCTCCCGGTTTTGCTGGTTTGAGTGTCTGTGCACTTTCTCACTGCTGTTCAGTGTTAAAGTGCAAGTGCTCTGATTGTAAATTGTATTATGGATTGGTGTTTCCACGATTTGCATATTTGATTTACTGGTAAGTCCCTAGTAAAGTGCACGGAGAGTGCCAGGGCCTGTAAATCAAATGCTGCTAGTGGGCCTTCAGCACTGATTGTGCCACCCACACGTGCAGCCTTTCAAAGGGTTCTCAGACCTGCCACTGCAGTGTCTGCACACTGTTTTTACTGCCATGTCGACTTGGCAAGTGCACCCAATTGGCAAGCCCTAACCTTCCCTTTTATTACATGTGAGTCACCCCTAAGGTAGGCCCAAGGTACCCCTAGGGGCAGAGTGCAGTGTATGTGAAAGGTAGGACATGTCCTGGTGTGTGTCACACGTCCTGATAGTGAACTACAGTGTAATTCGTTTTCACTGTTGAAAGGCTATCTGTCCGATAGAATAGAATGGGGAATACTCTGTAAACATTTACGAGTATATCCTTCCCATTGGGACAAGCTAGAGGGATAGAGTTTCATATGCCTGAACTCAGAATTTAGAAATGCATCTTTTAGTAAAGATGATTTTTATGTTCTGTGTTTGAAAATACCACTTTTAGAAAGTAGGTATTTTCTTGCTTAGCCATCATGTGTGCCTCTGCTGGGTTGTGGATTGACTGTCTGGCTCTGGAGTGACAGGGGCTGGGGATGTGCATTCTCTTCAGACAGCCACGGGGGTCAAGGTGTGTCCTGCCTTTCCTGGATGAGTCAGGGCTAGGCTGAATAGACCTGGGCCGCATTTAGAGTAGTGGGTGGAGATTTCCTTGCACTTGAATGGGCCTGGTCTGCCTTGGACAATGCTGTCTTCACCTCCTGCCGGGAAGCTGGGCCAGAAAGGACAAAACTAGTTTGGACTGAGCACAGACACTCTCTGCCCAAGAGAACAAACAGAAATGCAGAATAAATATTGGTGCCCAGACCTCAGAATTTTAGAACTCCCTGGAATCAAGGAACCTGCCAAGAAGAAGAGTTGGAAGAACTGCTAGGAGGGGTACTGCCCCTTTGCCGTGTTGTTGCTTTGTTGGGTTGGCCTGCAGTTGCTGCTTCTGCCTTGGGCAGTGAAAGGACTGGACTGAACTTTCTTAACTTGTCGCTGAGTATCTCCAAGGACTTGAAATAGAGCTTGCCTCCTGTGCACGAAGTCTCAGGAACAGAAAAGACTTCCCTTACCTCTGGGTACCGCCCCTGGAACCGTGGGTTTCAGTTGCCACAGAGGGGGAAAGCAGCCGACACCGCTGCGGGCCCCGTGTCCTGAAGGCACTGCAGAGGGCACCGCCGCACTATGCACCGCAACCCTAGTCTCACCGATGATGACAACCGCCGCCGCCACCGAGCCACTGCTTGCACCGCGACCTGTGGGCACCGCACTCCGCACTGCCTCGTTTCACTCTGCCTCCCTGGTCTCACCAACAACGCCGCTGACCGCGACACCTGTGACTGCACCGTGGTTTGAGGGCACCACTCGTAATTTACATGATGCTCCGCCCCATCCCACACCGCAGTCTGTGCCGACCGATGCCAGCTCCCATCAACTGGTACTGTCGCTTGCACCGTGACATGTCAGCACCGCCACGAGCACCACCTCACTCCGCACCGCAGCCCTGGTCTGGCCAACGCTGGACTACCGTCACCGAGCAGCTGCCTGCACCGCGACTTGAGGGCACCGCTACGCTTCACATCGCAACTGCGACGGTTGCCACGACAGGCCCGCACCGACGCAGTCGGCCGGAACCAAAGGTAGTGTTTACGAGTCTGCTGACACCAACGCTGTCCACAACGACGCGGTCGGCCGGAGCAGTTGGATTCTGTTGTTTTCAGCACCGCAGTAGCCCAGTACGGAGCTACCGACCTTTAAGGAACTGCATTTTAAAAGTCATACTTGCAAAGTGCCTATTTTTGACTACTGTAAGTTGGTCTTTTATCTTTTTGGTCTTGTTTGCACAGATAAATATTGGTGTCCTTTTGTAGTGTTTTCACTGTTTTACTGTTGGTTAGGTGCAAATGCTTCACACACTGCCTCCGAGATAAGCCTGACTGCTCGTGCCAAGCTACCAAGGGGGTGAGCAGGGGTTATTTCAGTAGTGTATCCCCCTTATCCTGAATAGAAGGAAGGGTCCCTATTTCGACAAAGGTGCAAACCATTGCCAACTAGAGACCCCTATTTCTAACAAGACCACTATAGCAAATAGTAACAGAGCAAGGTGTAGTTAAATTGTGGAGGGAGTCTAGTGGTCAATTGAGCCATCACTGTTACTATCACTGGGATTTATTCCCTCAGACGGATGCACGTTGTTGAAGTAAGAGTGGCCAGCCCACTTAAAAAGCGAATCTCTCAAGTAGCCAACAAAAGTTGGCGGGTCAGGAGAGATATAAATGCATACCCAGGTTGCCATTATTTGCTCTTGTATGATATAAAATTCTACCTTATAACAGCAGAGGAAAAGCGGAGAATAAATGTAGACAAAACAAGCATTGCCAAATCAAATAGGTCTGGCCTTGATAACCATTTTTTTACTGCAATATACAATATGCACAGAATTGACAAACGCATACAAAATATAAAACTTAAACAGTGCTCCAACAGCTCAGCCGCTGAAGTGTACTCTTTTCTTAGGCATCTGTGCACATGTGATCAGGCAAAACGCTGTCACTTACGATGAAGAACAGCCAATGTATAAAGTGGCTGACTCATTAACTCTTGCTATTTGTTATAGTGGGTAGAAGGAAAATGTGAATGACACTTGAACAGACCAATGGATGAAGATGGCTTACCAAAACCCCCTGAGTGTATATATGCACATAATGTTCTTATTAATTTTTGGAAAACATGAAGCTGGCAGATAACTGAAGCTACCTCTAAGCCAGACAAACAAATACAAATACACCCTCATTCCAAGTCCCTTATGAATTCTGAGACAGTCATTTCACATCGTATACTAAATTTACCTATACCATGTGTATAGGTAATTTTAGTTTGTGGAATTACAGCGAAATACCATATGGAATGTGGAATTTCGCAGGAAATCACTGTAACTGGCCAGCCCCACCAGAGGAAGAATTGTTGCCTAAAAGTGCAGGTATTATCTCTCAAGCTAAGCTCCACCACAAGCTGGTCTTGTAAAGTGCCATATTACAACCTGCTGCCACTACCTGGATTGCAAGGTAGAGGGGATCACACAACATTCAGGTTATGGAAGAGGATTATTTATTTGTTGTTAAATCCTTGTCTCTGTCTTTGCGATTTACACATTACTTCTGGATGGCAGTAGTATGTTAGCAAGGGCAGTAGATTTTTATTGCCAGGTTGTATTACTGGGAATGATACAAGAAGCACTAAATGGAATGATTCACTGGTGTCTTTTTAGTTCTGAGCTACAGATAACTGTAGCTGTCTGTCAGAGACCTCATCTACACATACATATAAATTACAGTACAGAAGAGTGGGCTTTAGGTCCATCCCTTCAGCCATTGGCTGGTGGCATTTTTAAAAGTTCCCATTGGCTGGATAGGCTGTCCTTAAATTCACAGCACTTTATGGAAGGTTAGAGGGGTTTTAAGTAGTCCCATGTGTTCATCTCTTTGCTGTGCTCCCACCCCGCTGTCTCTTTGCTCCTTAGTCACCCATCTCTGCCCTGGAGTAAAATGTGACACCCATTGTCCAGCTTTTTCCACCCTCCCGTAAGAAAAATTGTTTTACACGCACTGGGGCACTCGGTCACATATAACACCATATATGATATTCTATTGCATGGAAAACAAAATGTGGGTTAAATTTTTTTCAGATTTCTGTTTTGTTCTTTATTTGCTGTTTATTAGCAAAAATTGAAAATGGTTTCAAAATATAAATTTTTTCCATGTGAAGCACTGCATCCTACCTTTCAGATGACTGCCTACCTTACTGTAAACCACTCTGCACACTACGATTTTGTAGGAACTGATTGGTGAGTGGAGCTACAATTGGCATTACAGCCTTACTAGAAACTACTCTATGCAGTACAACTTTGCAGCCCTGAGGAAGTCGAGGGCATACTCGCCATACGACGAAACACGTGTTGGCTGGCTGTTTTTGTATCAACATCTTAAGAACTACATGATGGATATAAAATAAAGAATATTTGAATCTTCATGACTTCCGAAATTGGATGATTGACTATTTGAGTGCTCAGAACTCTTTTTGTGTTAGCTCTTCAGCTATCGCTTTGAGTCAGCATCAATCACAATCAGCCCAGAGGATTGCATGTCTCACCTCATGCTATTGGCTTTTTGGTGTATCGTGCTGCCTCCTTAGAAGTGGATTCATTGCAATACATATTTGAAAAGTACACCTAATCATAACTCTTTTTGTCTCATTCAATTTGTCATCTCATACATGCATAGTATACGATAACAAGCAATCCTTTTTTAGATCTTGCCCACAGTCAGCTTAAGGAATATGGCGAGAGCTCATGTTATTACCACAAAATACACCATTCACAACATAAGCACACAAATTTACAAACGTAAAGATACAGAATAGAGCTTTTGGAAAGCCCCTTTCAGCCATTGGTTACTGTGGACCTGCTGGCTTAATTGCTCATCAGCAGTGGTAGTATCCAGCAGCATTCTGTGGCTGTGAATACCGTAATCCCCTCACTTGTCAGGTGCTGTCCGGTGTCCCCACAACTAACCCTGTCCTGGTGCCGGTTTTCTTTAATTTTCAATTTTCATGTTAGTTTTTTACTGAGATCCTGGTAGGTGCAAAATGCAACTGGCCGGCTCACTTTTTTTTGCACTTCAGCATCCTTTATCTTATTTTATTGTGTGTACACACAGTGGCTGGCTTGGAAGGGTAACAAAAACTGCTCCAAGATAACTGTCATGCACACACAGTGCATCATGGTAAACTGTAAAATAAAAAAATAAAAATATGTGAGCAGGAACGCACGAAGGTAAGCAAGAGGACCAGCCTATTTTGCATCTGCTGCCCACCCACTCCTCAAAAAACCGTCCAGAATCCTCCTCCCCAGTTCCCCGGCCGATGTCCCATAGCCCCAAAGGAGCCTGCCCATAAATGCAATTCCCACCAGCTTCCATGTAATTGTGATTCTAGATAAACCTTTATCAATCAAAGCTAGCAGGCACTGAACCACGTCCTCCTACCTGTTCCAAACCTCCGACCTACGTCTAGCCCTGCTGGCTAAGAACTCCTGCCAAGCCTGCGCATATGACTTCCTGGTGGAGTCCGCCAGAGTCCCTACCACCAACTGAAGAGTCCTTTCTCTCCGATGTTCCACATTTCTGCCGGCATTGGTGTCGTGACCTTGTCTGCTTCCGTAGCCAGCTTATGGAACCTCTCCCACTGTGAAAGAGACAGAGCATCCGCAGTATCATTGTCCACCCCAGGCAAATTGCTAGCCCTGAAAACTGCATCATGCTCAAACAACCCATCACAAAACACTCAACAATTTTAGCACCTGCTCTTCCCAAACAGACTGTCTGTTTACCACATGCACCACAGCCATATTGTCAATTCAGAACAGTTCCTTCTTGTGCGCCAGTTCCTGACCCTAGAGTGTCACAGCCACTACCAGTGGGAAAAATTCCAGGAAAGCGATGCTCCTGCCTTCTCGCTTCCAGTTAACGGGCCACTCCTCTGTATACCACCTGCCCCGCCAGTACAACCCGAAGCCCAGATCTCCTGTGGCATCGGAGCATATCTATACATCTCAATCCAGCGGAAACACCATCGGGATGCCATTGAAATCCTCCAAAAACCTGCACCACATACGTAAATCCTTTTTTGTGCCCGTGACAATCTGATGTGGTGATGTGGCAGTGATAGACCCGCTAGAGACAGACCAAGTCACCTGCAAAAAGTCATCCCTGCCCTCACTATCTTGCACGCAAAGCTGAGATGCCCTAGCAGAACCTGCACTTCCCTGACAGTCACTTTTTGCTTTGTCAGCATAACATCTAGCAACAGCTGATAAGCACTTATTTGTCCACCGGGAGGCGCCCCTCCATGGAGACAGAATCTAGTTAGATACCCAAAAAGGAAAGCACAGTGTGGGGCCCACTGTCTGTTCTGGAGCCAGCAGCACTACGAGGTCACCCATGAGCTCTTGAAAACTTGTCAACTGGTGCTGAAAGTCCGCAGAACTGGGTTGACCCACAAAAAAGAAATTGTTCAGGTAGTGTGTCACTGTGGCCCTCTGCCACGTGAAAACCCACTGTAGAAAGGAACTGAAGAGCTCACAAAGCATGCACAAGATGGAACACCCCATGGGTAAAGCTTTGTCCACATATCATGACCCGTCAAACTGTATCCCCAGCAACTGGAAATCCCCCTGGTGCACCCGCAGCAGCCTATATGTTGATTTGATATCACAATTTGCCATCTCAGCCACATGACCGACCTGTTCCACCAATGCCATTGTCACGTTTACTGACGAGTAAGATACCGATGAGAACTCTCCATTATAAAATCATTGACAGAGCTCCCTTCCAGCCATGACAAATGATATATTAACCGCAATTGACCCTTGTCCTTTTTTGACACCACACCAATGGGTGAAACTATCAAGTCAGGCATCGGTCATACGCTGAAGGGACCCTCCAGTCTGCCCTCCTGCACCTCCTTTATGAACTTCGCCTGCACTACTAGTTTGTATGACTGCATGGACTTCAAATTCACGTGAACTTGGACCCTCGTACCACAGTCTGAAACTCTCTTGAAAACCTTAACTCAACAATTCTGCATCTTCTCTGTTGGGATATTGGGACAATCAGTAATCCAAGTGCTCCACGCTATTTCACCTATGAGCCCTTGCCCATATTTCCATGGGACCCGCACCCACCTCTCTTCCCTGCAGCCTGATTTCCCTGCGGCCTGCTGGCAGGCTCCTGTTATTTATTCCATTGCCATGACTGTTCCCTTGACCTCTACCCCCTGCTCTATAGCAGTGCAAATGGGCATGTCTCCCTAGAAACTTGGAGCACTCGTGCCGTAACTTAAAGTACTCTCTCATACATAAGTGCTTGTTAACATCCCAGCATGTCCCGGGTGCACCCCCTTGTGTCTTAACCCCTGCCCCCCCCCCTCCTCGGGTGGGACATGGCTGAAAGGACCGGTATACCAATGGATGGCCACTTGTTGTAAAGATCATTTTCTCAAACTTCTCTGGGCCCATTGTCTGATGCAAAAGGCCATTATCAGTCTCCCCCACTTTGCCTCGGGTTGCCATGCTAAATGCATTCGAAACTCCTCATTGCACTGCGCCCATGCCTGGCCCCCGTATGTGATCTGAGCCCTCCTGATCACATCCATATATTTTAATATCGACATGCATCTCTCTAGGTATTTTTCACAGTAGACACTCGCGAAAATTAAGACTGCCGCTGTCCAATTCTCTATGGTTGCCGATACGTTGGACCACTTGGACAGCTCATACTTTTCCTCCTTGGAACACTTTTTTGCCCGCAGTTTACTGTGGAGCATCTTCAACATCTCCACATACTCCCCCTTCCACATTTTCTCTTTGGTTGCAAGCATTAAGTGGGCGCCAAGGGGTTTTGTCATCCCCATATAAGGGAGCTTTTTAATCTTATGTTCCTTGCTCTCGTTGGCCCCCGCGTCCTGTGTTTCCTTATTCACCTACTCCCCATCCCCTTCACCGCCTTCCTGCAGAGTAACTAGTGTGGCCTGGGCCCCTTGGTCCGATGCCCCTGCCGGTGTCAACCTGACTAGCTCCACTCCGTTTTTGGAATCATCTAAGGCGGCCCCTGCCCGAGCTGCTGACATCTACATCTCTGCCCCCAAGCCAGCAACTTTCACATATAAATCTGTCCTCAGTCATATGTTCCCACTGTCCCCGTCTCCCCCTGCCTCCATCCGAATAGTCACTTTCCCGGTGTTCCCCACTCACTTAGCACCCTTACCTGGCATTAAGATCAGCCTTCGCACCGGATCCAGCCGCCTAACCAGTTGCAAAGGGTCCACATAAACCATTGCCTTGTACCGCATTCCCTGACCTTCATGACGCTCCTGTGACAGACTAGGTACAACATTAGCTGAACCCCCTGCATGCACCACTTTGCCACAATCGGCATTCCTTTGCCCTCAGGGGCTCATCCTCTACCACGTCACCTTCTTCAATACTCCTCTCATCATAGTCCAACTGATAATGAGTTTCAATGCCATCCCACGGCGCTGTGGGTACTGTGACCTTTTTATCTGACATAACTTTATCCATGTCAGTTAGCCCCTCCCAGCTACCTGAGGGGTTTCAAGGGGTGTAATATGCCCTCCCGGCCATCCTGCCGCTGTGGCCCCACATGGCAGCCCTTGTCCCGGGGACCGTAGCGGCCCGTCCGGGTTGCTGCACTGCTGAGGCCACACCAGACCTTCATATGGCAGCGTCATCGCTATCCCATGTGAGCATCCGGCTGTCCGCACTAGAACCTGCCATCTCTCCCTCTTGGCCATGGAGCCAAATAAAGCTCTCCCGAGTCTGCATGCCCGCTGTATCGATGAGCCTGTAAAAGAAAGGGTATGTCTGGAGTGTCGGGATTAATGTCACTGCATGCCTGCTCCGTGCCCTGATCTGGGAACCAGAGCCATGCCCCCCACCACCCTGACCTTGGTACGCTACTATCTCTTTGTCAACCCAGCCAGCACGACACTCTGTCACAGAACTCGCACCACCGAGTGCCCCCCCTGCTGCACCACAGCCTCGCTCCTGACCCCTGCGTGAATAAATCTTGTCAGGGATCCGGACCTCCCATCCCTGCCACTTCCCATCCTCCCACTCGCGCCCCCTACTACCTCCTCTTGCTGCTCCTCATCCTCACTCTACTCCAGCATGGCCGCCACCAAAGCCATTGCGGGGCCTACCAGGCGGCCCCTATTGTTGTCCTAGCCTGCCCCCCAGGCTCCCCACCAAGCCGCTGGGGTGAACTCTGCTCCCCTGCCTGCCTCAACCCTTCCAGTTCTGACAAGTTGGACCACATATCCCATGGGTCCCTCTCTAGTTACCCCCTTGTGGACTACGATGCTGGGGGCAACTGCTCCCCAATCCTGGCCTTGCCCTCTGATCTCCCCTCCAACAGCCCACCCCTCTCCTACTCATGCCCCACGTTTTCGCTTGTGGCCCCTGTCCCCCCCCTCGAACTTCACCCTCCACCCACAAGGCCCCCTTTGTCTCCTCCACCACCCTCCCCCCCATTGTGCCCTCTTCAGCACTCCCTGTGGCCTCCCCAAATTCCCTCCATTGCCCCCTAATTCTCCTTCCGTTCCCCACCCCGTGCCCTGTCTCAGTAACATTGGGCCTGAGGCCTAGGGGCACACTGAAAACTTAAAACAGAAAGAAACAGACAATGCTGCACGCTGCACGCTGGGTATGTTGCACTTTGGAAAATGAAATTGGGCAAGCGAGGAAAAAAGGGTTTATTTTTCCAAGAGTGCAATATGTTAAGATATAACGTTTTTTACCTTGGCAGAAAAATCAATGCAGAAAGTACGGGAAAGCATCTCGTCTATGCTTCACTTTCTTTCAAAACTGCTGCATCGTGTACAAGCTAAATAACATTCTGTGGTCACCATCCATCCACTCACGTGTAACACTGACATACCGACTATACTTATACAGTGAAAGCCAAATATACTCAACAATATGTCTCTCTGGGGATGTTGTTCTACCATAAGCAGGGTGAAGTGCTGCCAACTGAAGAAATAGTTCTCCAAGGGAAAAACTGACGTCAACAATTCATTTAACAAAAAGAGGACTTAAAACTTCACAAAACGTACCAAGCTTTAGCTAACATATTAACCCTTTCCATCACTGTTGGCAACTTACAGGTTACAATTTTAGATGCGATAATTATTGCATCTGATAAAAAATGCAATTATCACCTATTACAAGTTTTGCCCATGAATCGGAGCATAAAGGGAGTTACCACATATTTTAGAAATTAATGGGTCACTTGTAACGAGGGCTTTAATACCTCAATAGGTGCATTACACCTGGCCAGGGACTGGGATTCCCTTAATCCTTTCTTTAGCACATTAAGGCATGCTTTCCGGGTTCCTTTGGACAAATCTAATGTTAAGGAAATAACTGGTGAAAAGTTGAAATCTTACTGGGAGGCAAAGGAAGGTGAATATATGAAACTTCCTAACTAAACAGGACTCATCCTGAAAGTTGTGGGACATTAATAAAGATAACGAGGGATGCTGTATTTCAACGTTGTAGTATTACTGCACCACTGTAAGATTTCCTCTGTGCATTACCGAATTAAAGAATAAATTGGTTACCAGACCCTTTTACACACGTAATTGCCAATTTCACGAGGACACATTCTGGTGACTATGTCTTTTGAAAACCATCAGGAGGAAGTAATACCGTATGTGGAATTACCAAACACCTTGAAAGAGCCATTCAGATACAAAGGGCCTCATTATGATGTTGGTCGGAAAGGCTCCGAGCAGCATTCGGTTTGTCCGAATCCGATTCGGAACCCGCTTTTCCGACCGACTCAGAAACACATCCGACTGACTGATTAAGATAGTCGGAAACCGTTCGGTCGTTCCTACTCGGTTCTGATCTGCATTCGGAGAAACCGAGTCGCTCGGAGCCGAATCGTACAAGTCTATGGACCGCGTTTCCAACCAACGCATCACGATGTCGGATTCGGACAGCCTTTCCGAATCGGTTTGTCCAACACGGATGGGCTGTCGGAACCCGACCATGGGGTGCCCGTCACAGGGTGAAAGGTTTTCCGCAACCACCCCTTTTTTCAATGGGGGCCTGTGTTGTCAGTCGGAACACAGGTTCCCATTGAAGTCAATGGGAGTCCGACCGAAAGGAGTTCGGAAACATCGCAATCGGTCAGTCGGACTCCCCGAATCCGATTCCGTCGGTAAGGATTCAGAGACCGAGTCGGTCGGAATGATTTCCTACCGACATCGTAATGAGGCCCAAAGTCTTGTTTCTGCTGTAACTGGGAATTCATTGATCCTCAGAATGAGAGCCTTAGTAGAGAGAGAAAGGTGGGCTCCTAGCACAGACTAAGGGCCCGATTCCGATCTCGCTAGGAAAGCCCTCCGTGCGACTCGGATCCGGAGGGCTTTCCGAGCGAAATGTGCTCCGGGAGTCCGGACGAGCGAGTACGATGCTGGTTTAGGCTTACGGACTCAGTTCGCTCCGACTCCCATTGAACTCTATGGGAGCCCCTGTACAGACGCGTACACAGGCTCCCATAGCAGAAAAGGGGTACACTCTGTGGCGGGCACCCCATGGTGGCCACCACACTGTGCATGCCTGTATCGGGGGGACCCATGGGCACACCCCCGTGACAGATTCGGAGGGCCACGGGTGAAGGGGGGCCTGCTACGGCCCCCCGAAGTACGTTTCGACAGCCGTTTTGTCTCTCTGAGACCGAGGCGAAGTGGCTGTCCGAATCGTGCATTGTAGTCACTCGGGCGGAAATTGGCTCCATTGCGCGGCACGATTCAGCTACAAACAAGTCGTACGGAGCGGTTCGGGTCCGGAAGCGATTCGGTCGGCGCTTACGTGATCTTCGCATCGTACTTGGTCATTCGGACCTGTGTACGATTCGGTCGGAAATAAGGGCTACGAACCCGATCCGGCTAAGCCAAATCGGATTCGGAGGCCTGCCGAACGACATCGGAATCGGGCCCTCAGATGTCTTTTTGGAGTGCAGCTCCAGACATTTAGTAACATCTGTAGACTATTCACAAATGTAACTTACACTTGTGCGTAATTTACAAGTGGAATTTACTACTTTTTCGGCTATTCACAAAGTTAGAGTTTAAAGTTACTCATAAGTATAGAATTAAATAACTTCAGTCAAATTTATGAGTGCAAGTTACTACTGCCAAAAAGAAACAGCATTAAGTCCAGCATCATAAATGTCCAACCACTGATACTGCAGTTTTCTCCCATAGAAAACCATGGTAGTATGGACTTCAAATAAAACTTCTTAGGAAATTATATTGAATACAATTAAACTATTTAAAATAGTTAAAAATGTAAATAATCAATCAATCAATCAGGGGGGAATTGTAAGCGCGCTACTCACCCGTGAGGGTCTCAAGGCGCTGGGGGGGGGGGTAGTCCGCTCCGTTCAGTCAAAGAGCCAGGTCCTGAGTGTCTTCCTGAAGATGTTCAGGGAGGGGGCGCGTCTGATGTCGATAGGGAGCTCGTTCCAGGACTTGGCCGCGATGTAGGAGAAGGCTCTTCCACCTGTTCTGGCTCTGCGGGTTTCGGTGAGGGCGAGGTCGGCGGATCGGAGGTTTATCTTGGGTATGTGGAAGGAGATCCTATCGTTGAGGTATTGGGGTCCGGTGTTGTGGAGGCATTTGTATGCGTGGGAGAGTATCTTGAAGGTGACTCTCTTCTTAACGGGGAGCCAGTGGAGGTTCCGCAGGTGCTGGGTGATGTGTTCGTGTCGAGGGATGCCGAGGACGAGTCTGGCTGCGGTATTCTGTACGGTCTGGAGTCTGCGGAGCAGAGACTTGTTGATCCCGACGTAGAGGGCGTTTCCGTAGTCCAGTCTGCTGGTTATGAGTGCGTGGGTGATGGTCTTCCTTGATTCAGGTGGGATCCATTTGAAGGTCTTTCAGAGGATGCGGAGGGTGTTGAAACAGCTGGAGGCGACGGCGTTGACCTGACGGGTCATGGAGAGGGAGGAATCGAGTGCGATGCCGAGGTTTCGGGCGTGGTCTGTGGGGGTGGGGGGCTGCCGAGGGCTGTGGGCCACCAGGTGTCATCCCAAGCAGAGGGGGAGGGGCCGAGGACAAGGACCTCTGTCTTCTCCGAGCTGAGCTTCAGGCAACTGCTGCTCATCCAGGATGCAACGTCCTTCATTCCTTCCTGGAAGTTGAGTCTGGTGGTGACGGGGTCCTTGGTGAGGGAGAGGATGAGCTGGGTGTCATCGGCGTAGGATACTATGCTGAGTCCGTGCTGTCTGATGAAATGGCGAGGGGGGCCATGTAGATGTTGAAGAGCGTAGGGCTGAGCGACGATCCCTGGGGTACTCAGCAGTTGATTTTCGTGGGTTTCGAGAGGAAGGGTGGCAATCTGATTCTTTGGGTTCTGCCGGTGAGGAAGGAGAGGATCCAGTCGAGGGCGGTTCCCTGTATGCCGGCGTCGTGGAGTCTGGTGGTGAGTGTGCGATGGGAGACGGTGTCGAACGGGGCAGAGAGGTCGAGTAGGGTGCGAATGTCGTCTGTGGCGGCGAGTAGATCGGTCTCGGTGCTGTGGTTGCTGCGGAATCCGGATTGGGAAGGGTCGAGAATGAGGTTGTCTTTGATGAATTTTGTTAGCTGGGCATTGACGATCTTCTCAGTGGCTTTGCAGCGAATGGGAGGAGGGAGATGGGTCGGTAGTTTTTGAGGTCCGTGGGGTCTGCTGAGGGCTTCTTGAGCAGGGGTCTGACTTCTGCATCCTTCCAGTCATTGGGAAAGATGCCGGTCTTGAAGGTGGTGTTGATGATGCTTCATAGTTCTGGAGCGATGGTGGTGGTGGCTTTGTGGTAGATATGTGGCGGGCAGGGGTCAATGGGGGCCCCTGAGTGGATGTCTTTCATGGTCGAGGTGGTGTCTTCGGTGGTGACTGGGGTCCAGGAGGAGATGGTAGGCTGGTTGGCGTTGTTGGAGAGGGAGGTAGTTTCGGTGTTGGGTGTCTGGTCGTTGAAGTGGTCGTAGAGGCCCTTGATTTTCAGGTGGAAGTAGGATCCGAGCTTGTCGCAGAGATCCTGGAAGGGGGTGATATCCGTGGTTTCGCTGGGGGGCTTGGTGAATTCCTGGATGACACTGAAGAGTTTCTTGGAGTTGCTGGAGTTGGCGATGATTTTGTTTTGGATGAAGGTCTTTTTGGTGGATCTGATGCGTTGGTGGTATTCCGTCATGGCGTTCTTGTAGTTGGTGCGATCTTCTGGCATTTTGCTGTTTCTCCAGTTCTTCTCGAGACGTCTGCAGGTGCGTCTGGATTCTTGGAGGTCAGTGGCCAGGTGGCCTTCCTGGGACGATGTCTGTTGGTGTTGCGTAGGGGTGCGAGCTCGTCTGCACAGTTGGAGATCCATCTGTGGAGTTCTTTGGCTGCTAGGTTGGCGTTGGTCGTGGTGGTGGGGGCATCGCGGTTGAGGGTGAAGTTGAGCTGCTCGTCAGTGATTTTGCTCCAGTTCCTTCATGGAGGGCGCGGTGCAGGTTTGGGGGCGGCGGGTTTGTTAATGTTGAAGTGTACGCAGTGGTGGTCCATCCAGGGGGGTTGCGTGGTGTGGCTGATGTGGGTGCAATTTCCTCCTGCGAAGATGGGGTCGAGGGTGTGTCCTGCCTTGTGGGTGGGCGTGGTGACCAGCTGTTTCAGGCCGATGTTGGCGAGGTTGTCCAGGAGGGTGGTGGAGTTGGGGTCGCTATGTAGTCCATGGAGGCGATGGCGTGTGGTGCGATGAGGTAATCGATGGTCATGGCTGTTGCGGTCCGATAGCCCTGTCACTTACCGTATTTCTGTGTGTATGTTTGCCCCTGTTTGTGCGGTACTGGTGTGCTGTTTTTTCCTTGTTTTTCTGTTTCATGGGTGTGGGCGTTTTTTTTTTCTCGTTTTTTCCCCTCTGCGTGGGTAGTGCTGGCTATTCCTTTTCCTGCGTAGTCGCGTTGGGATTTGGAGGCGGGAAGGGGCGTATTTAGAGCCCTCTCCCAGTACCTCCTCGCTTGGGTTTGCTTCCGGTTCCTTGCCCCGGAAGGAGTTGGCCTTGGCGTCCTTACGGCCGGCTGAAGATGGAAGTGCTCGCTACCTGGAGGAGTTCTTGGCTGTGTTAGGTCCTCGGAGGATTCGAATTGTTCCGGCTGTAGCAAACAAACTGGACTTCTTGTTTTTTGGACTTTGGTACTGTTAGACCTGGCACCATTGGTGTGGGTCTCCCTTCCATTTTTTGCTGTTGCCTCTTTTGTTTTTGCTGGTTTTAGATGCTTTTGGGCACTGTGCCACTGCTGTTCAGTGCCACAGAGCAAGTGCTCCCTATGGTAAATTAATGTATGGATTAGTGACTCCATGATTGGCTTGTTTGGCTTACTGTCAGACCCTAGTACAGTGCACTGCGTGTGCCCAGGGCTTGTAAATCAAATGCTGCTGGTGGGCTTGCAGCACTGGTTGTGCCACCCACCGGAGCAGCTTGTAAAGTGTGTCGCAGGCCTGCCATTGCAGAGCCTGTGGGCAGTCTGGTACTGCCATGTTGACTGGGCAAGTGTACCCACTTGCCAGTCCCTAAACCTTCCCTTTTATACATATTAGTCACCCCTAAGGTAGGCCCAAGGGCAGGGTGCATTGTAGGTAAAAGGTAGGACATGCCCTGGTGTGTGTGGCATGTCCTAATAGTGAATTGCACCATTTTCGTTTTTTCACTATTGCAAGGCTACCTGTTCCCCATAGGCCAGAATGGGCAATTAGATTATTACATCTTATAATCCTAACTGACTCAGGGAACCAGGTAGAAATTCGAGTTTAGTATGCCTGAACTCAGAATGATAAAATACATCTTTTAGTGAAGTTGGTTTTAACATTCCGTGTTTGAAAATACCACTTTTAGAAAGTGGGTATTTTCTTGCCTAACTACCCAAGCCTGCCTCTGCTAGGTTGTGTATTCCTTGTCTGGAGTTTGAGTGACAGGGGCTGGGGGCTTCCAGGAGACAGGGTGAGTCAGCACAGGGCTGAATAGAGAGATCTGCATGCAGATAGGAGGGAGGAGTTGCACCTGGGACCTGAATAGGGCTGTGCCTTTCCTCCACAATGCTGGCTCCACCTCCTGTGGTGTGTCTGATGTCCCTGGCCTACACTGTGAAAGGAAAGAAGGAGTCTTGTCAACAAAGTGCTCCAGGACTGACCAGAACTGGTTTTGGACTAGGCAAAGGCCTCTCTGCCTTCAGAGAACAAAGAGAAAAGTAGTATAAATATTGGGACCCAGACCCAAGAACTTTAGATCACTTCTGGGAATCAAGACGAACCTTTGCTGAGGAGAAGAACCAGGAAGCTGAAGGAGGAGACTACCCCTGTGCTGTGTGTTTGGGGGTTGGCCTGCAGTGGTTGCTTCATTACCAAAGAGAGGAGAAAAGGACTGAGTGTGCTTTCTATCAACTTGAAGAAGAATCTCCAAGGGCTTGAACTAGAGCTTGCCTCCTGCCTGAAGTCTCAGGGATACAAGACTTCACCAACCAGCTCCCCCTGAATTCCCTTGCTGGGAATTGAAGTGCCTGCTGCTGTGCTGGGCTTTCTGAGAGACTGCGTGTCGCTGGGAGCTGGAAGCGCGACGCAACAACGAGAAGCGTGTCGCCGCTGCAGCCGCTGTCATCGCATCGCCGAGGAAGCGAGACGCCGCTGCCGCTGTCATCATCGCATCGCCGAAGCGCGGCGCATCGCCGGAGAAGCGGGACGCTGCCACAGAGGACATCGTCGCATCACCGGAGAAGCGCGTCGCAGGGCCTGTCGCAACTCCAAAGATCATCGAGTCGCCGCACGGCCGTCGGGCGTGCACGCATCACACCAACGTTGTCGCATCGCAGCCAAGACGCCATTTTTATCGCATCGCACCGGAGAAGAGTATCGCATCGAGGTGCCATCTTGTCGCATCGCAACGGAGAGCAGTAAGAAACCGACGCATCACCTCCCCACACATTAAGGAAGCGAGCATCAACTCACCCTGCGCAGCAATAAGGAACTGACGCATCCACTCCCCTGAGTGTAAGGAACCGACGCATCACCTTCCCTGCGACCCTTTTGTTTTCTTTGCGTTACGCATTCAAGGTACATTGAGAGTAAAGTGTTGCATCTACAACTTGAGAGAACTGAACTATTTTATAACATTCTAAAGTCTATTTTTGAGTACAGTATTGTGGATTTCTGTCGTTTGGTCTTGTGTTAAGTCTATATAAAAAGACTATTTTTATAATACAACCTGTGGGGTGTCCATCTGTAGTGTTGTCACTGTATTACTGTATGTGTTCACAAATGCTTTACACACTGCCTCTGAGATAAGCCTGCCTGCTCGTGCCAAGCTACCAAGGGGGTGAGCAGGGGTTATTTTAGGAGTGTAGCCCCTCACCCTGACTAGACGCAAGGGTCCCTATTTGTCACAGGTACCTACCTATGCCAACTAGAGACCCCCAAATCTAACATTGGTGGTCAGCGGTGAGGATTTGGACTTGCATTTGTGATTCATATACAGTGATTGGTGTACACTACTAGTGAGTGCAGACCATAACGCAACCACATACTTTTTGAGAATTTTTCCTTGGAACTTCTTTTCTATTTTTGATTCCTGAGAACTGCCAGTCTTTTTGCTACCATGAGCAAGACAGCATCCATAGTAACTGTAGACATTGTTTTGGAAGAAGAGAGAATTGATACTTACACTGTGCCTTATCTCAAAGCTTTGTGCAAGAAATTTAAAATCTCTGTGAAAGGCCTCACCAGGAAAGAGGAATACCAGAAGGCGCTGAGGGCCTGGGTAGAATCTAGGAATGCCAGTGAGCATCCTGAGGAGCCAGTAGTGGAGGCAGAGGATTTAAATGAGCAACTTGAGGGGCCAGTGGGCCCAACTAGAGGGAAAGCACCTTCAGGGGCGGGCAGCAGTATTTCTTCCAAAGGGTTGTCCCCAGGAGAGCTGGAGGACAGAGCAAGGGAGAGGATGCATAGATTGGAGCTAGCTAGGCTCAAAATGGATGGTCAGAAAGACATAGGGAGCAAGAAAATAGAGCTTGGGATGGAGTTAGAAATGAAGAAGTTAGCCTTAGAGGAAAAGAGAATGCATTTTGAGCATGAGAGAGGATTGAGGGAATTGGAACTCAAGGCCAAAAAGTTAGAGGTTCCTCCCTCTGGTGGCAGCACACCGCCAGTGCATGTAGAAGCAAGAACCTACATTCCCAAAGATGTAGTTAAAGATTTCCACAAGAATGAGGATATTGGTCAGTGGTTTAGGGCTTATGAAGCTGCAATGTTGGCCCACTGGGTCCCTGAGAAGGATTGGGGAGCGGGGTTGTGGGGCCGCTTTGTTAGTGATGGGAGGGACACTTTGTTGGATTTGCCTACAGAGGAGCAGATGTCCTATACCCACATGAAGGGAGCCCTAATGTCCAGATTTGGTTTGACCCCAGAGCTATATAGACAAAGGTTTAGAAATTGCAGAAAACTGGAGTCTACCACTTGGGTGGAATATGTGTCTTTCTTTTGCAGAGCATTGGATGGTTGGGTGAAGGGTAGCAAAGTGGATAATTTTGAGGCGCTCTATGATTTGCTTGCATGGGAGCACTTGTCAAATAACTGTTTTCCAGAGCTACGACAGCATCTTATTGATAGCAAGCTGACTAACCCTAGGAAGCTTGCTGAGGAGGCGGACCGCTGGGTGAGCACCCAGGTCCAGAAGGGTCATGTGGGAGACTTCGCCAAAGGTGGGCAGGGTCCCCAGCAGAAGAGTGGGGGGGACAAGGGTAAACAGAGGGAGTTCCAGAAAGGGCCCCAAAGTAATCCCCAAGGGAACCTAGGGAAAGGTTCCCAGCCTCCCCCTGAGAAGAAGGCAGTGGCCCCGACAGATAAGCCTGTTCACAAGGGGACCAAGACCTGTTTTAAGTGTGGTCTAGTAGGCCACTGTTCTTAAGATGCTAGATGTCCCTTGTATGGGAAGACAGCACCCACTGGTGCACCACCCCTGCAGTTGGCTAGTGTAGCCCTGGGGGAGGAGATGGGTGCCCAAGGTGGGTGGGGTCCCGCAGAGATGTCCCTTGTCTCTTTAGGAGACTGTGAGGTGGTTCCCAGGACCCAACTGCCTGATAACACTAAAAAATACAGGCAGTGGGTGACAATCAATGGCAAGAGGGTGGAAGCTCTTAGAGACACCGGAGCCAGTGTGACAGCTGTCAGTTGTCGTTGGTGTCTGAAGAGCAGGTAGTCCCAAATGCATTTTACCCAGTTGTTGCCGCTGACAACACAGAGAGCCACTGCAAGGTGGCACAGGTTCCCTTTGAGTGTGGGGGGTCTCAGGGACTCTTCAAGTAGCTGTGAGGCCAGCCATGCCTGTTGAATGTCTGTTAGGTAACGATTTGGAGAGCTCCCCTTGGGCAAAGGTGGAGCGGAGAGCTCATTTAGAGATGTTGGGTTTGCCTGAGTGGGCCTGCGTGACCACTCAGTCTATGGCAGCCAGTAAGGGTGTTCAAGAGGACCTGGAGCCTGGGAAAATGGCCCAGGTGCCTGCCTTAAAGAGAAGAGGTAGGGGGCCCGGGAAACCGGCCCCTGAGGTTCCCACGGCCCAGGAGGAGGCGGACCCTGAGGGGGATGCCCTGGAGCCTACTGGGGAAGAGATTGCTGAACTGGGAGACCTGCCTGAGCTGACCCATTGGCAGCAGGAAGGAGATCCCTCCAGGGAAGAGTTCTGTGAGGAACAGAACAAGTGCCCTTCTCTTGTGGGTTTGCGGCAGCAGGCTGCAAACCAGGCAGCATGTGATCAGTCTGGATCACATTGGATCTACTGGGAGAATGGTCTCCTGTATAGTGAGCCTAAGGTTGCTGAGCCTGGGTCAGCCCGTGTGCTGGTGGTACCCCAGCGCTTCAGAGCCTTCCTACAGGGGCTGGCTCATGATGTGCCTTTAGCAGGACATTTGGGGCAGGACAAGACCTTTTAAAGGCTTGTCACCCATTTTTATTGGCCCCAAATGCACAAGAGTTCAGACACTCATTGCAGGACCTGTCAGACTTGCCAGGCAAGTGGAAAGAGGGGGAGGAAGCGCAAGGCTCCTCTCCAGCCATTCCCTGTGGTCAGCACCCCCTTTGAAAGGGTGGGCATTGACATTGTGGGGCCTCTGGATCCCAAGACAGCCATGGGCAACAGGTTCATCCTGGTCTTGGTGGACCATGCCACCCGGTACCCGGAAGCCATCCCTCTCAGGACAGTGACGGCCCCCGTGGTGGGACGTGCACTGATGGGGATTTTCTCCCGCGTGGGGTTTCCCAGAGAGGTGGTGTCAGACCGAGGTACCAACTTCATTTCCAAGTATATGAAGTCCCTGTGGCAGGAGTGTGGTGTAACCTACAAGTTCACCACTCCTTACCACCCCCAAGGTAATGGGCTGGTTGAGAGATTCAACCGGACCCTCAAAGGCATGATTATGGGTCTTGAGGAACCCATGAGGCGTAAGTGGGACGTCCTCTTACCATGCCTTCTCTTTGCTTACCGTGAGGTGCCACAGAAATCTCTAGGGTTCAGTCCCTTTGAGCTTCTCTATGGACACCCAGTGAGAGGACCTTTGAGTTTGGTCAAGGAAGGCTGGGAGCAATCTCCCAGGAAACCTCCCCAGGATGTATATAGCTACATGCTGGCCTTTAGGAACCAAACTAGGCGATTCAGAAAACTCGCTGAGGCGAATCTGGAAGCCAGCCAGGAGGAGATGAAGCGGTGGTACGACCAGAATGCCACTCTGGTTGAGCTTCAGCCTGGTCAGAAAGTGTGGGTCATGGCCCCAGTGGAGCCCTGTGTGCTCCAGGATAAGTGGACCGGACCATTTGAGGTGGTGGAGCGCAAGAGTCCGGTTACCTACTTGGTGGACTTGCGGTCTCCCAGGAACCCCTTGCGGGTCCTGCATGTCAACCGCCTGAAGCCCCACTTAGAGAGGTCCGAAGTGGGCATGCTCCTAGCAACAGATGCTGGAATGGAGGAGGAGACTGAACCTCTTCCTGGCCTCCTGTCTGCAACAGAGCAAGATGGGTCAGTGGATGGAGTGAACCTCTCTTCCACCCTGACCCCTGAGCAGCAGAATGACTGTCACCAGTTGCTGGGACAGTTTTCTGACCTGTTCTCCCTGATTCCCAGTGTCACTGATTGGTGCGTCCATGATGTAGACACTGGGGACAGTCCTCCTGTCAAGCACAAAACTTACAGGGTGACTGACAGGGTGAGAGCTTGCATAAAGGAGGAGGTCTCCAAGATGCTTGCGTTGGGGGTGATTTAGTCCTCTAACAGTCCTTGGGCCAGCCCAGTGGTCTTGGTCCCAAAGGCTGCCGCACCGGGTGTCTCACCAGAACTGCGGTTCTGTGTGGACTACCGAGGGCTCAATTCAGTCACCAGGACTGACGCGCACCCCATCCCCAGAGCTGATGAGCTCATTGATCGGTTAGGGGCTGCCCGGTACCTCAGCACGTTTGATTTAACGTCTGGGTACTGGCAGATCGCCTTGACTGATGGGGCAAGAGAGAGGTCAGCATTCTCCACACCAGATGGGCACTACCAATTCCGGGTTATGCCCTTTGGGATGAAGAATGCCCCTGCCACCTTTCAGAGGTTGGTCAACCAGGTGTTGGCTGGACTGGAAGAGTTCAGTGCCGCCTACCTGGATGACATTGCAGTGTTTAGCGGCAGTTGGGAAGAACATCTGCGCCACCTCTGGGAAGTGTTGATGGCGCTGCGGAGAGCAGGCCTCATCATCAAGGCGAGTAAGTGCCAGATCGGGCAGGGTTCCGTGGTGTACTTGGGACACCAGGTTGGGAGCGGCCAGGTGGCGCCCCTACAACCCAAGATTGAGACCATCCTGACTTGGGAACCCCCCAAGACCCAGACAGAGGTGAGAGCCTTTTTAGGACTCACTGGGTATTACAGGAGGTTTGTCAAGGGGTATGGCAGCATTGTTGCACCCTTGACAGAGCTGACTTCCAGGAAGCAGTCCAAGAGAGTGATTTGGACTGACACCTGTCAGAGAGCTTTTGATGCCCTGAAGACTGCCATGTGCACGGCGCCCGTGCTCCTGGCACCCAACTTCTCAAAAGAGTTTATTGTGCAAACAGATGCTTCAGAGCATGGTGTGGGGGATGTTCTATCACAGATTAATGAGGTGGGCCTAGACCAACCTGTAGCCTTCATCAGTAGGAGGTTACTTCCACGGGAACAGAGGTGGAGTGCAATTGAGCGTGAGGCATTTGCTGTGGTCTGGGCACTGAAGAAGTTGAGACCATACTTGTTTGGGACTCACTTCCGGGTTCAGACAGACCACAGGCCCCTCAGATGGCTGATGCAGATGAGGGGTGAGAATCCAAAGCTGTTGAGGTGGTCCATATCCCTACAGGGGATGGACTTCACGGTGGAACACCGCCCTGGTACAGCACACGCCAATGCTGATGGTCTGTCCAGATTTTTCCGCCTTAGTGTGAGAACTCCCCGGAGGTAGGGTAGTTCTCCCCACATTTCAGCTGGAAGGGACACGTGTTAGACCTGGCACCATTGGCGTGAGTCTCCCTTCCATTTTTTGCTGTTGCCTCTTATGTTTTTGCTGGTTTTAGATGCTTTTGGGCACTGTGCCACTGCTGTTCAGTGCCACAGTGCAAGTGCTCCCTATGGTAAATTAATGTATGGATTAGTGACTCCATGATTGGCTTGTTTGGCTTACTGTCAGACCCTAGTACAGTGCACTGCGTGTGCCCAGGGCTTGTAAATCAAATGCTGCTGGTGGGCTTGCAGCACTGGTTGTGCCACCCACCGGAGCAGCTTGTAAAGTGTGTCGCAGGCCTGCCATTGCAGAGCCTGTGGGCAGTCTGGTACTGCCATGTTGACTGGGCAAGTGTACCCACTTGCCAGTCCCTAAACCTTCCCTTTATACATATTAGTCACCCCTAAGGTAGGCCCAAGGGCAGGGTGCATTGTAGGTAAAAGGTAGGACATGCCCTGGTGTGTATGGCATGTCCTAATAGTGAATTACAGCCATTTTCGTTTTTCACTATTGCAAGGCTACCTGTTCCCCATAGGCCAGAATGGGCAGTTAGATTATTACATCTTATAATCCTAACTGACTCAGGGAACCAGGTAGAAATTCGAGTTTAGTATGCCTGAACTCAGAATGATAAAATACATCTTTTAGTGAAGTTGGTTTTAACATTCCGTGTTTGAAAATACCACTTTTAGAAAGTGGGTATTTTCTTGCCTAACTACCCAAGCCTGCCTCTGCTAGGTTGTGTATTCCTTGTCTGGAGTTTGAGTGACAGGGGCTGGGGGCTTCCAGGAGACAGGGTGAGTCAGCACAGGGCTGAATAGAGAGATCTGCATGCAGATAGGAGGGAGGAGTTGCACCTGGGACCTGAATAGGGCTGTGCCTTTCCTCCACAATGCTGGCTCCACCTCCTGTGGTGTGTCTGATGTCCCTGGCCTACACTGTGAAAGGAAAGAAGGAGTCTTGTCAACAAAGTGCTCCAGGACTGACCAGAACTGGTTTTGGACTAGGCAAAGGCATCTCTGCCTTCAGAGAACAAAGAGAAAAGTAGTATAAATATTGGGACCCAGACCCAAGAACTTTAGATCACTTCTGGGAATCAAGACGAACCTTTGCTGAGGAGAAGAACCAGGAAGCTGAAGGAGGAGACTACCCCTGTGCTGTGTGTTTGGGGGTTGGCCTGCAGTGGTTGCTTCATTACCAAAGAGAGGAGAAAAGGACTGAGTGTGCTTTCTATCAATTTGAAGAAGAATCTCCAAGGGCTTGAACTAGAGCGTGCCTCCTGCCTGAAGTCTCAGGGATACAAGACTTCACCAACCAGCTCCCCCCTGAATTCCCGTGCTGGGAATTGAAGTGCCTGCTGCTGTGCTGGGCCTTCTGAGAGACTGCGTGTCGCTGGGAGCTGGAAGCGCGACGCAACAACGAGAAGCGTGTCGCCGCTGCAGCCGCTGTCATCGCATCGCAGAGGAAGCGAGACGCCGCTGCCGCTGTCATCATCGCATCGCCGAAGCGCGGCGCATCGCCGGAGAAGCGGGACGCTGCCACAGAGGACATCGTCGCATCACCGGAGAAGCGCGTCGCAGGGCCTGTCGCGGCTCCAAAGATCATCGAGTCGCCGCACGCCCGTCGGGCGTGCATGCATCGCACCAACGTTGTCGCATCGCAGCCAAGACGCCATTTTTATCGCATCACACCGGAGAAGAGTATCGCATCGAGGTGCCATCTTGTCGCATCGCAACGGAGAGCAGTAAGAAACCGACGCATCACCTCCCCACACAGTAAGGAAGCGAGCATCAACTCCCCTGCGCAGCAGTAAGGAACCGACGCATCCACTCCCCTGAGTGTAAGGAACCGACGCATCACCTTCCCTGCGACCCTTTTGTTTTCTTTGCGTTACGCATTCAAGGTACATTGAGAGTAAAGTGTCGCATCTACAACTTGAGAGAACTGAACTATTTAATAACATTCTAAAGTCTATTTTTTAGTACAGTATTGTGGATTTCTGTCGTTTGGTCTTGTGTTAAGTCTATATAAAAATACTATTTTTATAATACAACCTGTGTGGTGTCCATCTGTAGTGTTGTCACTGTATTACTGTATGTGTTCACAAATGCTTTACACACTGGCTCTGAGATAAGCCTGCCTGCTCGTGCCAAGCTACCAAGGGGGTGAGCAGGGGTTATTTTAGGAGTGTAGCCCCTCACCCTGACTAGACGCAAGGGTCCCTATTTGTCACAGGTACCTACCTATTCCAACTAGAGACCCCCAAATCTAACAGGGACCTATTGCCGCGGTTAGGTTAGCGAGGAGTTGTTAATCCTCGTTTCTAGTTTTGGATTGTCCTTCCTTTTTTCCTTTCCCTTATTTTCCAGTGCACTGGTTGTTTTCTTTTTGTGTATATGCACGCTGGCATCCTTGTTGGTAAAACCTTGTCAGTAAATAGCGGAGAGGCTTAACAGCGGGTTTTTTCATGTTCAGTGTTTTTCCCGCTGTATTGAACTATTCTGGGCAAATTTGTGGATGTTTTTGGACCACACTGAATTGCTGCTTCCCTGTATGGTTTAAAGAATGCCTTAAATTCCGATTCATACGGAGTCGACTACACCACAGCAAGGGGCGAGCAAGGGAATTGTGATGTTATGGTTTAGTTCACTTCGGGGTGTTTGTTTATTAACCCCTTCCGTGCGCCCGTCAGACAACGGCCGTCGCGAGCACTACCTCCGTAGTGCTGCGCACGTCCGTTGGCCGACGCGGCCCCGCCCACTCAATAAAACCGCCGCACCGCGGCGGAATTGCCGCCGCGGTTAATGTTTATATTCCTTTTCTATTGTATGTCCCTGTAGATGCTTGGTGGAGTGCCTGCAGTCCCAGTGAGACCCCGAGAGAAGCCTATCAGCGTCATCCTATCCTTCCCTATTTCCTTTTCCTTCCTACCTTCCCCCCGGTGCGTTGGCCGCTCGTGCTTTGTTCGTTTAAGCACAGAGGGTCGAGGCGCTGGGTAGGGGTGAATGGGATTATCTTCGTTCCCGCAGTACCTGTACTTCAGGTGAGTGGGGATGGAACAGTGGTGAGCGAAGCGCGAGGTCCGGGGGGTCTGTAGGCGAGGGTGCCGCGGAGTGTGGTTCTAGGGCTGGTCTGGATCTGGAAGTGGAGGTGTTCGGTTGAGGAGAGGGAGTCATTCGTGGTGGAGGTGGGGAGTCGGAGGGAGCTCTTGTGCGCGATGGCGAGACCTCCTCCTCGGCAGTTGGGGCGGTCTTTCCTCTGGATCTTGTATCCGTCGGGGATGGCGGTGGCGATGTCAGGGGCGGATGAGCCGTTGGTCCAGGTTTCTGTAAAGAAGGCGACGTCTGGTGAGAGGGTGTTGAGGATGTCCCAGATCTCAACGGCGTGTCTGTGCAGGGAGCGCACGTTGAGGAGGATGCACTTCAGGGCTTCGGTGGTGTTGGCGTCCGATGTGGGGGAGGTGCCCGTGGGGGCGCGGAGGGCGGTGAAGGTCTGGTGGCAGTGACGGCAGGAGAACTGTCCGTGGGTGGTGTTCGGCGCGGACAGCTGGCAGTTGTTTCTTCCGGGGTTGAGTGCGAGGAGGGCAGCTGAGTCATAGCAGTGGGTGGCCGGAGGACCAGGGTTCCTGGTGCTGGTTGCGGGCGGGTTGCGGGCGGGTCGCGGACAGGCGCAGACGGGCTTGCATTTGGCGCGCCAGAGGTGTGCCCGCAGCACGCGACCGCTGCGTGGCCGCTGCGTGGCCGCCATTAAATAGGGGAGGAGGGAGGGAGAGTTCAGCTGGGAGGCGGGAGCGTGAGGGGCAGGGGGGAGGGGTCGTGGCGGAGCAGAAGCGGGAAACGAGAATGCACAGAACCAGTGACAACAGTAAAACAGTGACCACAGTATTGGACTAAAACTAAAAACAACAATACTTACACACCTACAATGCAAGGACAATACTCGGACAATACGAAAAACGGGCAAAACGAGGCAGGGACAGACAGGCACAATGAGGCAGGTACAAAGAGGCAGGTGGCAGCAAAGGCAGGTTCGAACCCTACCAGTTCCCTGTCAGTGGCAGCGGCAGAGTGGAGGCGCTACTGGGGGAGAGAGCAGGTCCCTGACCCAGGTCAGAGGTCCCTGACCCAGGTCAGAGGTCTTACTCTCTCATTAAATAAATATAATTTATTGTAAAAAATATATTACAATAATGCAAATTTATAATTTAATTATAACATATTTTAACAAAGCTTTTTGAATTTATAAATTCATGTAACATTAATTTTATTTCAATTATAAATACATTGATTTTAATTAAGATCACAAAGATGGCATCACGGGCTCAAATTCATTTAGAATGCTAACTAATAAAGCAAGTCATCGCTAGGCAGTGTGCCCGTATCAGGTTCTGCTACAGGCTTCAGCATTCTAAAGAATGCTCTATCAATATATATTGTAGTCAGAAAATGCAAATTCTCCTCTGACACACTATAAAACATATTTGGGAAAATGCACTGGCAACATGTAAATACAATCTTTATGGGTTCTGTCATTACCATACGCAGCTTTTAAAAAAATACTAAACAAATCAATGAGGACAAAATCACTCCTTGAGGATAAACTGGCTCTGGCAAAGCAATCACACGCCTGGATGATGATTAATACCTACAAATCTTTGAAACACGCACCCCACTTAAAGCTAGGGTTGTTCCCGCCGCTAGTGGGGCAACCGCCCTGGATGGAAAACGTGGGAACCGCTTGCAAGTTGTGCAGGTCTCCAAAAGAGGACCTAATCAATCTAGTTTGCATCTGCTTAAGACTAAAACTGCGAACTACTGAAAACATTTTACAAAGTCAGAGGTATACGCACCTGCAGGCAAGCAATCTTTGCCTGTCTAAACCCATAAGACACTATGCTGAACTGAACTTGTAAAATTTCTTACCAGGTTTCAATTACTCATTGACATTGAGTGTAGCAGTCACTAGGACCTAACTGTATGCCTATTATGTTCTCATTGTTGTGTTTTCTCATGATTGTTATTATGCTAATCCTGGTAAACCATTTTTATAAAGATTGTTTATATTGTGTATTGAAAGCCCAACAATTGCAATGATTTTAACTAATCTGATGCAATAAACTTGACTTGACTTGATTTTAATTAATTCTACAAATCACTTTTAATAACTATTACTTTATAATATTTTTAAACTTTAGATGAGAATTTATTTTTTAATTTAAACTTAAGAAAATAATTTTAATCAAATGTAATATATTTAAATTAAAGTCTTTATTCAACATTACGTCAGTAGTGCTATAGCATTGTTTTCACATGGTTTACATCTAAAATAAAATATATAAAATGAATTTACATTTATATTTAATATAAAAGCATTTTATTACTTTTTTTAGTTAAATACATTTCTTTACTTTTCCCTATACTTTACCATATGGAAATCTCCACCCCCACTGCAGAGTCTCCATAGAGTAAAGTAGTATCGAGACAAGTAACAAAAAGTGTATTTAACTCCAAAAGAATAAGTAAAACGGTTTTTATATTAAATATCAATGTAAATTAATTTTATATATGTATTCCAAAGTTAGAACAAAAGATAAAATGCTACAGCAGTATTAACTTAATTTTTAATTATATTTTTAATTAATTTAAATAATATAGGAATTAATAATTATGTTATTTTTCTGAATATTAAATAAAAAAATAAAAAATACCACCTAAAGTCAAAATTTTTTATTAAGCATTAATAATTATAAGTTAAATACAGAATTAATGAGAAGTCATGTATTTATATGTTGTTAAAATATATTTTTACATTAATTTTTAAATTGACAGATTACTAAAATATATATTAAAAAATAAAGATGTTTTATTTTTGTATATTTTTAACATTTAATTATATATGTAACTGTTTTAAATAATTTAATTTAATTTTATCCATGTTTCCAATAGGGTTTTATTTTAAGTCTCTACCTCCATTATTTTCTGTGCCAATGGAGGACATGTGTAGTGCTGGACTTTCTCAAGCTCTGAGCTAGTGTAATTTACTACTGTTCTGGGTCCATTTTTGGCAGTAGCAACTTTAGAAGAGCATTTTTTGAATAGCAATGAGTTCACTCTTATGTGGGTGGGTGCATAGCCCTCCTTAAACCCCTGCCTAACCCTCTAAAAGCTCCTCCCATTTATTAGTAAGTATGCCCCATTTCATATCCACTTCCCCCTGTTCTCCTCCCACATTAACTAATGAGTAGTAAACACACATGTGTGAGGATCTCCCCATAGAAAAGGGAGGAAAGTTGGATGTGAGCTTAGTGAGCTAAGTTCTCTCTTGCCGCTGACCCCCACTATGAAGGCCTATACTTTGCACTTGGCTTAAGTCCCAAAAATACTTTTAAGGGCTTATTGGTGTACCGTCCCCCAGGGTCAAGAGCTAGTTTTACAGGAAACCTAGACTCATTATTGGAACCCTTTCTCACCACCAATGAATTTACAATCCTGGGCGATTTTAACATATATCTCGAGGATCAAGCAGATAAAGATACAGCTATACTCATGGAAACCTTGGGCTCGCTGGGGCTAACTCAGATGGTTCATAAACCTACTCATGAGGCAGGGCACACACTCAATGGGGTTTTTTCTTCGGCATCGGGTCTGGCAGTTAAGGAGATCTACCCACTGGTCTGGTCAGATCATTCACTTATCTTAATTGACTACTCAGTCCCAAAAATACTAAAAGCCAGAACTACCAAACTACAGCAAAGTACATATAGAGCATGGAGAAAATTAGATATAAATAATTTAAAACTTCAGCTGGAACAAACACAGCCAACTCTGAGTAGCCATACAGACCAAGCAGCAGAAGAATACACTAATTGGCTTAATGATGCCTTTAGGACTACAGTGCCCACCTGCACGAATTCAGGGAATCGTACTCAACCATCAGCCCCCTGGTTTACTGAAGCTCTGCGTCAAGAAAAACAGAATTGCCGTAGAATGGAAAGACGTTGGAGACTGAAATATGAGACACTGGATAAAAATAACTATAAACACGCACTATCTAACTATAAATCCCTATTGATCACAGAGAAAAGATCCTACTTTTCTCAACAGATTGAGAAAGCCAAAAACTCAACCAAAGAACTTTTTGGGGTAGTTGAGAAACTCACAGCCACACCCAAAAATAAAGCCTCAGGGAGCAGTCAATCTCTCTGTGATAGTATTGCTAGTGCTTTCAGAAACAAAGTTTATGACATATATAACATCTTTAAGTTGACCACCCCTAATAAACCAGCGAAGGAACTCCTTGAGTATGGAGACTGAAATGAACATCTTTTCTAATTTCTCAGAGGTTTCAAACGAGCTGGTAGAAGAACTCATCCAGGGAATCAAATCGGGATCTCCACGTGATCCCTGCCCTCCTGCACTATGGAGAAACATTGCAAGGGAGGTGGGCCCCACATTAACCAAAATATTTAATAACATGTTCGCCTCGGGCATTTTCCCGGCTATCTGGAAAGACGCAGCCATCTTGCCGCTAATAAAGAAAGCTAATCAGGATCCATTTCTAACTAGCAACTACCGACCAATTGCAAGGCTGCCCTCCCAGCAAAAGCAGTAGAAAAAATTATGAATAGCCAGTTAACCCAATTCATTCAACAAAACGAATTACTTGATCCATCCCAGTTCGGTTTCCGTCCAGGACACAGTACGGAGACAGCACTGATCAAGGCAACTGAGGAGATCAGAGCAGTAATGGATAAAGGAGGTGCAGTGGTACTTATCCTCTTGGATTTGTCAGCGGCCTTCGATCCCGTACATCATGACACGCTGCTCCAGAGCCTTGATAAGTTAGGGATCAAGGAGCTGGCACTGTCTCTAATATCATCTTTTCTGAAAAATAGAAGACAGACAGTGACTCTGGACCATTTCAAATCGACCCCCTATGTGCTCCCATGTGGGGTCCCTCAAGGCTCCTCGCTGAGCCCTTCCTTATTTAATATATATGTATCGGAACTGGCTCCGTTAGTCCGAAACTTTGGTTTCAATTTAACATCATACGCCGACGATACCCAGATCGTGATTGCGGCTCATAAAAATTTCCCTTCCACAGCAATACAGTTTCAAAAATGCATGAGGGAAATCAGCGCCTTGAGACCCTCCCGGGTGAGTAGCGCGCTCTATAAATGCCGTGATTGATTGATTGATTGATGGGAAGGCACTGCCTCAAGCTGAATTCGGATAAAACCGAAGTGGTAATCTTCGGTAACCTCCAGCCTGGCTGGGACGCTCACTGGTGGCCGGCAGAAATTAGAGAAACACCAAAACCAGTAGAAAAAGACAAAAACCTAGGGGTTCTGATAGACAGTAAACTCACCTTCACTCAACAAACGAATGCTACAGTCTCAGCCTCTTTCTACTTGATAACAAAATTAAAGAAGGTCCTCCCCTATATTCCCCTGAATCCAGGAGAACAGTGGTTACTACCTTGGTGTTATCGAAATTGGACTACTGTAATGGTCTTTATCTCGAATTACAGAAACAACATTTTAAAAAGCTTCAGATGGTGCAAAATGCGGCTGCCAGGCTCTTACTGAACCTACCAAAATATGCATCAGTTAAGGAAGAAATCAGAAGACTCCATTGGTTGCCAGTGACAAAACGCATTAGGTTCAAAGCTCTTTGCTTAGCTTACAAAGCCCTGAATAACATAGGACTGGCATCTCTGAAAAGCCTATATTCATGGTACAACCCGGGCAGACAATTGAGGTCTTCCAATGCCGGGTTGATGGTAGTTCCTAGGATTCGAACTTCGAGCTGGGGTGGCTGAAGCATAGCCTACGGCACGGCTAAAATATGGACTACGCTACCAAAGGAACTGAAAGCCTCTATCTCCCTGGTCGCCTTTAGGAAAAATCTAAAGACGTGGCTATTTCAGAATTAAGACGCTTCTGCTTTACAGGGTTGTGTTTCAGTCCAGCGCCAAGACACCTCTGGGTAATCGTGCGCTATAGAAGTTATAATAACATAACATGTGGAGATTCACACTCGTAGAACAAAGGAGGACCAGAGCAACCCGCACCATGTCAAAGCAAGATACACATGAACTGAATCTGCAAGTTCCACAGGGCAATGTGAGTGAAGTCACATCCTCAACAATGAACACCTAATCAGGAGGACCCCTGAATATTATGTGGATTGATTAAGATATGGAGCTGCTGGCCACAATATTTTTGCTGTTTTCTATTTAGCAACTGTGGTCCTAAACTACAAACCCTCCATCTGAAAGAGGGTGTGTCTAACTGAACTTCAGTTTTCAGAAGCTTTTCATCTTTGTTACTGGTTTTAATTGGCTGACCATGACTACACACTGCACCCACCCCTAGGGACACATACTTGTTATTGATTGATTGTATTTTTGGTATGTCGCTCGAATGCCCTGAGGTGTCTTGACACTGCTTCTTATATTAGGATAATACAGGATGCTAAAAGATGTTGATAGTTGTTGTTAAAGAGGCAGGTTTTTAAAAGATATTCCAAAGGACCATAGAGTGGGACTCTCTTTTAGTATTAAGGGGTGCAAGTTCCACAGCTAAGCTGTTCCTACGATGAAGCTTCTCCTTCCCCAGTAAGCTCTTATAGTTCTGGGGACCACCAAGAACTTAGCAGCGGCTGATCTTAAATTTCTTGAAGGAGTATACCAAGTGAAGCGATCTCTCAAATAGTCTGAGCACACATTATGTAGCGCCTTAAAGGCTATACATAATGATTTACATGTGATTCTTTTATCAATTGGGATCCAATGTAGTTTGACCAAGCACTGGGACACATACTTGGTGATGCCCAGGAGTAGTCATGCAGATGCATTTTGTATCATCTGTAGTTTCTGCAAATTTTTGGGGGATGTTTAGAAATAATGCTTTTCTATAATCTAGTCTGAGCTAGAGCAGTCACTACTGTCTTCTGGAGTTCCTAATCATCTTTAGGATGAAAAAGACTGCCGAAACTAGGGCATTGATCTGATCTTTGAAGGTCAGTCTATCATCAAAGATAATACCTAGATTCCTCAGCTTTCTCGCGGGCGATGGTAAGGATCTCATGTCCATGAACCACAAACTGGATGACCAGAAAGAAGTGCCATTACCCAGTAGGAAAACCTCAGTTTTCACTGGAGTTAAGTTTTAGACAATTAGGGGCCGATTACGATGTTGTTAGGAAGGGCTCCGGATGGGATTCGGTATTGCAGAATCCGATTCGGAACCCTTGTTCCTGACCGAATCATACAGATTTCCCAACGACCAATTACCATGCCCGTAAACCGTTTGAGCAGTCCAAATCCGTTCCGAAAGGCATTGGGACAGTCCGAGTCTTTCGGAGCCGAATCGTACAGCTCTATGGACATAGGTTTCCGGACGAGCGATTACGATGACCGATTCGGACAGCCGTTCCGATTCGGTTTGCCCGAGACGAAATGGCTGCCAGAATCGGTCTTTGTGGGCCCGTTGCGGGCCCTCCTTCATCCAGAGATGTACGGATGTAGCCCGTGGGGGTACCCATGGGATGCCTCTTCCCAACCATGCACAATGTGGCAGGCACCATGGGATGCCCGCCACAGGGTGCAAGGTTTTCCTCGACCACCCCTTTTTTCAATGGGAGCCTGTGTTCTCGTTCTGAACACAGGCTCCCATTGAAGTCAATGCGAGTCCGACTGAACGATGTTGGGAAGCATCGTAATCGGTCGTCCGGACTAGCTGGACCCGATTCGTTTGGAAACCAGTCTGGACCCGATTTGTTCGGGACAGTTTCCTAATGAGATCGTAACTGGCCCCTTAGTCTTCATTCAGTCATTAATATGGGCTATGCAGGTGTTGAAAAGTTCAGCTGTTACTTCTGTGTTGCTGGAAACCAAGACAACTATCTGAGTATCATCAGCGTAGGAAACAACTGAGAAGCCAAAAAATCTAATAAGCCTTGCCATGTAGACTCGTAGGCAAGTATACCTTGAGTCTGGGATTAGGCTTCCTAGGAGTAACTATGTAAACTGAGGTCCAGGAGTGTTTTGCTGCCTCTTCAAGACCACTTAGGCCATACAGACAAATGGTTCATATACGTCTTCCCAGAGCCAGGTCAACAGTCCCGAATCCTACATTACCCAATGTACATGAACAATGGCCCAAATCACAAAGGTATTTTCTGCTGTACTTGTAAGGTTAAGGCCAAAAACACCTCATTTATGCATGCCAGGAATTCACAAAAGGATATTTGGCAGGCATAATGCATTTGCTATTGCAGACGTCTCCTCCACAAGTGTGTAGAAATCCACAGTAGCAAATCAAATTCAGAAGCTGGAAATGGGCCATTCCAAGGTGTGGTTTGCCTTGGAAGTTTGGACACTCCATAAACGTAGTCATTGTCAAACACTGATCCAACCCTTTCCCTCCCTGAAAATGGCTGTAACGTTACTCCAGTCAAGAGATGGAGTAACACCCCATCCGGGATGGAAAGGGGAACTGATCATCCCACATTTGGTGCAAGTTTAGGAGAAGGGCTTTTTCCATAGGGAAAAATGTACTCCCATTGGAGAAAAAGAAAAAAAAAGAATCACTTTTGCACAGGGGAGCTCCATTCTGCCTGAGCGGAATTCTACATCACGTAGAAATCTGAACAAGGGAATAGGACCCAACAGTAGAGATCGCATGGCACTCCCAGAAGTATGCCTGAAAATCTGCTTCTAGCAGAACTTTCCAGGCGTGCTTCTGGGAATGTTTGTGAATAGAAAAAATGTAAATGAACTCTCAAGTGGCAATGTGAATTTCTCTCATACTTTTCTTTTTTCTTTTTGTGAATAGGGCCTATGTGAATAAGTATGATTTTACTATGCCTCATGGCTTCTTTATTACACCTTAGTAACATCCTTTCTCACTGCTCTGTAATCTGAATATGCCAATTGGGTCTATTGCAATTAATATGCAAAGCAAACAGGGCACAAAGGTTTCAAATCCATTGAACTCAGTGGACACTGGTTAACATTCAGTAGCATGGTCTCTACCTTCAGCCAGACAGCGACTCTTTTCCACCTTATTGGCAGACATTAATAAAACTTACAAATTTGAATAATGTCGAAAAATTAATGTTCCGCAGGAATATATCCACCAGAGGTTAATGAACTCATCACATTTATAAGATTGTACTATGCAGAAAGTTTTTGATGTCTTTGTGCTTACTTTTGCCATGAACGTTGCAGACATTTTAATCAGAGAGAAATTATTTTGTCAGTGATACAGGTTACTCCTTTTACAGAACTTATTGGTGAAACAAGTATTGGCAAAGCAAATAGGTCTGCTCTGGCTGCCAGCCTTTTAGCCTTATCTGTGCTTGTTTTGTTTAACCAAGATTTTATACAACACAATTGTTAGGGAATATGCAGATGCTCCTCCCCCACCCACCAACATTAAAAATAAACACTGGCAAAAAGCAGAAATATTGATAGGTCTTCCAAAGTACACTTTTTCATAGTAGTTCTTTACTCTGATGGAAACTACTTTGGGGCCTGTTCACAAACTGCACTTTGTAGTACATTTAGTAGTACTACAATAGTACTACTCACATACTTCAAAATAATATTCACACACTCACAGATGTAAATCTCCACCTCCACCCCTCCTATCTCCCACACATACACATTAGTGGTAAATGTGGGAGGGACCAGGGAGAGTGGTGGGAAAATTGGGAATATCACTACAAAATGGGAGGGATTTAGGGAACAGTAATGAGGGGTTTAGGGAGAGACATGCCAATACAAGCACCTAGCCACAAAAGAGTAAGCCAATTGCTGTTCACAAACGTCTATAGTTACTACTGCCCAAAAGGCCACAAAATAGTTGTGCACATACTTCAGCCCAGCGTTGAAGTCTAGCACTACACATGGTCACTTGCAAGTACTACAGTACCCTCTCATAGAAAATAAAGGAGGCAGGGACTTAAAATAGAACCCCATAGGAAAAAATTTGAAAATAAATTCATTTATTTTGACTCTTTAAAAATATATATAAATGTCATCTGTTAAAAATATATAATAATAAAAATGGTTTTCTAAAATGTTTAAATAACCTTTTTAAATATAAAAATAATGGAACTTTTAAAAATATAGCTAAATTCATTTAAAGAATTCTGTAACTGAAGTTTGGTAATTTGTATTACATAATAAATAGAAACATTTTACTCAAGTTGGGAGATTTTTAAAAAATCTTTAAAACTTAGTTGTAATTTAATGTAATATATATAAATTAATGAAATATTTAATAAAAAATTAAGTTAATAGTGCTGTGGCATTTTTAATTTTGTTCTATAGTTAAAATAAATAAATAAATACATAAAATTAATTTACTTTAATATTTACCATAAAATAGTTTTACTATTTATTTCAAAGTTTAATAAACTTTTTAAAATGTGTCTACACTTTACCATAGGGAGATCTCTGTCCCAGTGGTGGAGACCCTCTGCGACATGTGAAAAGTTACCAGTAGTAACTTTACACTCATGAATTTGGCCCCACCCCCTTTTTTTAGGGGATGGGGACATGTAAGTCCACACTTTGGGGCCGATTCCGATTCGGGCCGGAAATCTCTCCGACCGAGCCAGACCCGGAGAGATTTCCGACCGAATCGGACACTAGCAGTCCGACCGAACGAGTACGATATGCACGTATGCTATCGGACTCGATTCGGTCGGACTCCCATTGAAGTCAATGGGAGCCAGTCGTACGACGCGTACACGGGCTCCCATTGACTCAATGGGCATGACGCGAACAAGGGCGCCCCCTACAGCGTGTTCGCGTCGATGCGGGTCGCACCGTACATGCACGTGTAGTGGGGACCCATGGGTCCCCCCTGTGTGCGACTCGCACGCCTACGCTTCCAGGGGGGTCCGACACGGACCCCCAAAGTGCGGCTCCGACAGCTCCTTGGAGCCGGACTGCGCGAGTCGGTCGGAGCGGTCGCGATGCGCATCGTACTTACCCGGCCGGGGAACGTCTCCATAGCGCGGTGCGAGTCGTCCCCGTGCGAGCCGGTCGGAGCGGTCGGGTCCTGCGTACGAGTCGGTCGGAGATTTCGCGGCGCACGCATCGTACTAGCTCGCCCGGACGCACGTACGATTCGGTCGGGAAATAGGGCTCCGAATCGGATCCGGTAAAGCCGAATCCGATTCGGAGCCCTACAGCGAGATCGGAATCGGCCCCTTTGTAGTAAATTTACACTCAGAAATGGTCAATAGCCAAAAGTAGTAAATTTACTACTGTGGGCCTAATTAGGATGTCGGGCTTTCTGACCGACATCCTTGGTTTGAATTCCGACTGCCATATTAGGATTACGGCGGTCGGATGTCAAACTGGCCAGTCATTCCAGCTGACTTGCAATGGGCTCCTGGAGCCCGTCGGAAACCAAACATAATCCCGTGCGGACTGTGTTTCAGCCATCAGGATTATGATGTCGGTTTCCGACAGGCTTTCCATGTCGGGCTTTCTGACATGGAATGCCTTTCGGAAAGTGACTTTTGGGGCCCCTAGCAGGGCCTCCGTCTCTCTGTGGCCTCCGGTTGGGGGCCCCTGTAAATCCCTGCACTGTGTGATGCCTGCCACACGGTGCAGGGATTTACAGCAATTCCCATTTCTCAATGGGAGATTGTGCTGCGGCCGGTTTCCAACTGTCTCAAAAGCTCCCATAGGGAAATGGGAATCTGTGACCACACCATGTGCGGTCGCATCGTAATTGCGGTTTCGGACCGCCGACCCAAGGTCGGTCGGTCTCAAAACCGCAGGGATGTCGCTCTAATTAGGCCCAAAGTGTAAGAGTAAATTTACACATACAGATTTACTCATGTGTTAATTTACCTTTGTGAATAGGGCTCCTTTATGTGTGGGTGTGCTCCTTGTGAGAGAGCAGAATGCCATCCTGCACAGTGAAGTTAGAAAAAATGGCTGAAGTGGGCTCCATTCTGTATGATGTAGTAGGCAGAAGAAATATTTGAGTGACACAACAGACCAATGGATGAAGTGTGTTCGATAGAAGCCTCTATTTATAAGTATTTTATATTTATATAGTTTTAGTATAATCAAAAGCTCTTGGTTAATGCCAGACCTCAAAATATCACTGTCTATAAATGTTAGGATCACACCAAATATCTGCTGAGATTATGGCTCATCACTGGAAAACTGAAAGTACTTATTTGCCTCAGAGATTTAGAATGTAAGCTTTTAACCTATTCCTATGGCACTTTTCCATTTATGCAATACTGTTAAAGCTAGTTTGCCATCTCTGGTTTGTCCTGACATCAATCAGAAGAAGAGAGCATAGCAGCAGCTAGGAGCTTACTTCATCTAGTTCTAAGTTATAAATCAAAAGGTTGGGCCATCTGATCAGGAAGCATTATTTCTCTGTGTCATCAGTAACTCACCAGTTTGCAGATGGGGACAAGCCTGTAAAGGAACCATTGAAAATGTTGAGGATTAAAAGATATATGCAGAGATTAGACCAGGAAGAACTGATTGTCGAACGCGGAAAAGCAGTAGGAAGTCACTGTTAATATTAAGGTTCCAGTGGACGTCTGAATCCAGTTTAAACTCAAGCTTTTCAGAAATGTAACTAGCCCTGTTTTTGAAGGTAGAGGTCGAGGTCTCACCTACACCCAAGCAACATAACCTTTGTTTTTAACCAATCAGTATCTTTCTAGTCCCAAACAATCACCAGCTATTTGAATTAAGAAGTGGTGGAGCTATACTCCTATTGAGACAACGAGGATGCAGTCATTGTCTGCATTCATTTATAAAGCACACACATTCTTTGAGTGGTCAGACAGGACAGAGCTGAATCATTCTAATATATTTCCCTGATGGCCCACAGCTGACAAGCAGTTAGTACAAACAGTATACTGAACAGTGTCAAATGCATTTAACAAATACACTAAAATAAATGTTCCAACACACCATCCTGAGATAATCCAGAGCACATACCAGGCATGATTCTGTAGCCCTTAAAGGGCCTAACCCCCACACAGATGTTGATATTCTCCAGTCAATTGTTGCTTTCTATAGGATCCCTCAGTTGAGTAGGAGTATTGAGCATCACAAACTTTGTGGAGTGTAAAATGAGAAAGATCTGACAGGTTTGAAGAAGCGTTTGTAAGCAATGGTGAGACATTTGCAAGCTTTAAGTTTAGTTGGGCCACGCCAGAATTCAAAGATTGACTCAAAAGTAAGCCAAGAAACGGGAGTGATGGAATCAGAAAGATCTCAGAAAAGCCTGGCCGGCCAAGCCTCAGCCTCAATTTTGTAAATTTTCAATTTTAGTCTGCGAGATACTGTCAGGAACCAGCATCAGTGTAGCAGAGATTGACTCGCAAGTCATCCCCACACCGCACTAACATGTCAATTCACTCCACAGAACGACCAATAATTTCATCTACCAAGGGAGGGCATGAACTGTAACAGTACAGGAATCCTAGTGGACGTACACTGTAGCCATCATAAATGACACTTTTATTTCCCTTGAAAACCCTGCTGATTTATTAAGTCTACTTAGAGACTGGCACAGCTTATTGTTACCAGGCCTGTTTGAATCTTTTATTTTTTAGTTTACGATTCTGTCAAGTGAACACCAATGCGATACCGCTCAAATTGATAGAAAAAGTGGTGACATTCTCACCCGGTCTGTCATTATTCCAAATAATTTCTTCTGCTCAGGTTATTTTCATTTAGAAAAATAATTTGATTTTTCCATGTCTGCCCACATTCAATTCACAGGAGGCAGGAGGAGCTGAAAACAATGTCTCTTCTGCTTAATATGCAAGGGAGCCGCTTAATAGAATCATTTGCAGGATAATTAAAAGCCTGCTGATACATCTTATGAAAGTGAGAAACAACGAACAAAATGAATAGAGCAAAATGGCAATTGCCTATTTCTGTAGAATGACTGCGAAGTCAAAGGGGTCATAATTGCTGTTCTGCATAGGGAAAACAGTTAACAAGACCTTCTTTTTTTACATGTATTTCCTGTAACAAAACCCAGTGCAGACTGTTTTCAGGATTGGAGGGAGGGGAAGGCAGCAGATAGGATGAGCAGGCCTGCTGCAAGGCCCCCACGTTAGACCATCAGCAACACGAACCGCGGTAATACGCTCATTTATATGCAAGCGTGTAGAAGGTGCTTCGGCTCAAAAGGCAGCAGCCATTTCTGAAAAGTTTGTGTCATGTGCCCGTCATGTTTGGACTGGTGGCATAGCAAGAGTTCCATGGGCTCTAATGCAAGCAAGGAAAAGGGGTGCCAGTGCCATGGCTAGCCAGCAAGTGTGCATTATGTGCTCATCACGCTTCGACCAGTGGTGTAGCAAGGGTGCCCTGGGCTCTAATGCAAGCAAGGAAAAGGGGTGCCAGTGCCATGGCTAGCCAGCAAGTGTGCATTATGTGCTCATCACGCTTCGACCAGTGGTGTAGCAAGAGTTCCATGGGCTCTAATGCAAGCAAGGAAAAGGGGTGCCAGTGCCATGGCTAGCCAGCAAGTGTGCATCATGTGCTCATCACGCTTCGACCAGTGGTGTAGCAAGATTCCATGGGCTCTAATGCAAGCAAGGAAAAGGGGTGCCAGTGCCATGGCTAGCCAGCAAGTGTGCATCATGTGCTCATCACGCTTCGACCAGTGGTGTAGCAAGGGTGCCCTGGGCTCTAATGCAAGCAAGGAAAAGGGGTGCCAGTGCCATGGCTAGCCAGCAAGTGTGCATCATGTGCTCATCACGCTTCGACCAGTGGTGTAGCAAGGGTGCCCTGGGCTCTAATGCAAGCAAGGAAAAGGGGTGCCAGTGCCATGGCTAGCCAGCAAGTGTGCATCATGTGCTCATCACGCTTCGACCAGTGGTGTAGCAAGGGTGCCCTGGGCTCTAATGCAAGCAAGGAAAAGGGGTGCCAGTGCCATGGCTAGCCAGCAAGTGTGCATTATGTGCTCATCACGCTTCGACCAGTGGTGTAGCAAGAGTTCCATGGGCTCTAATGCAAGCAAGGAAAAGGGGTGCCAGTGCCATGGCTAGCCAGCAAGTGTGCATCATGTGCTCATCACGCTTCGACCAGTGGTGTAGCAAGAGTTCCATGGGCTCTAATGCAAGCAAGGAAAAGGGGTGCCAGTGCCATGGCTAGCCAGCAAGTGTGCATCATGTGCTCATCACGCTTCGACCAGTGGTGTAACAAGGGTGCCCTGGGCTCTAATGCAAGCAAGGAAAAGGGGTGCCAGTGCCATGGCTAGCCAGCAAGTGTGCATCATGTGCTCATCACGCTTCGACCAGTGGTGTAGCAAGGGTGCCCTGGGCTCTAATGCAAGCAAGGATGAGGGGTGCCAGTGCCATGGCTAGCCAGCAAGTGTGCATCATGTGCTCATCACGCTTCGACCAGTGGTGTAGCAAGGGTGCCCTGGGCTCTAATGCAAGCAAGGAAAAGGGGTGCCAGTGCCATGGCTAGCCAGCAAGTGTGCATCATGTGCTCATCACGCTTCGACCAGTGGTGTAGCAAGGGTGCCCTGGGCTCTAATGCAAGCAAGGAAAAGGGGTGCCAGTGCCATGGCTAGCCAGCAAGTGTGCATCATGTGCTCATCACGCTTCGACCAGTGGTGTAGCAAGGGTGCCCTGGGCTCTAATGCAAGCAAGGAAAAGGGGTGCCAGTGCCATGGCTAGCCAGCAAGTGTGCATCATGTGCTCATCACGCTTCGACCAGTGGTGTAGCAAGGGTGCCGTGGGCTCTAATGCAAGCAAGGAAAAGGGGTGCCAGTGCCATGGCTAGCCAGCAAGTGTGCATCATGTGCTCATCACGCTTCGACCAGTGGTGTAGCAAGGGTGCCGTGGGCTCTAATGCAAGCAAGGATAAGGGGTGCCAGTGCCATGGCTAGCCAGCAAGTGTGCATCATGTGCTCATCACGCTTCGACCAGTGGTGTAGCAAGGGTGCCCTGGGCTCTAATGCAAGCAAGGAAAAGGGGTGCCAGTGCCATGGCTAGCCAGCAAGTGTGCATCATGTGCTCATCACGCTTCGACCAGTGGTGTAGCAAGGGTGCCCTGGGCTCTAATGCAAGCAAGGATAAGGGGTGCCAGTGCCATGGCTAGCCAGCAAGTGTGCATCATGTGCTCATCACGCTTCGACCAGTGGTGTAGCAAGGGTGCCCTGGGCTCTAATGCAAGCAAGGATAAGGGGTGCCAGTGCCATGGTTAGCCAGCAAGTGTGCATCATGTGCTCATCACGCTTCGACCAGTGGTGTAGCAAGGGTGCCCTGGGCTCTAATGCAAGCAAGGAAAAGGGGTGCCAGTGCCATGGCTAGCCAGCAAGTGTGCATCATGTGCTCATCACGCTTCGACCAGTGGTGTAGCAAGGGTGCCCTGGGCTCTAATGCAAGCAAGGAAAATGGACACCGCCGCCGGGGCTAGGTAGAAGAAGATAATCTCAACCCGCATCAATAGCAACCAATTTGGGCCGGAGTTCATACAATTTTGCTGTCACAGTTGCAGAACCAGTGCAAAAGCAACATTTTCATGAAACTGCTGGTGCAAGAACAGCATTTTGTACCAGTGCACTGACAAAAATTTCAGTTCGTAACTGGTCTGAAATTGGCCAGCGTTATTGAAAAATTGCCCTGACACTAGCGGAAACCTGCTTGACACTAATGCAATGTACATGATATGACCCCATGTTTTCATAGCTTTTAAAAGGTCCTCAGAAAAAAAATGCATAGCTCGTAAAACATAAAGCACATTTAGCTGCAGGAATAGGTTTTAACCTTGCATGGCATTTTTTTTTACCAACACAGTGTATACAACATGTCTATTTGTGCAGGGGCGTAACGGGCACCCCCGCATCCCCTGCGATGTGGGGGGAGGCAGTCTTCTCTACATGAAGGGGGCCCCTTCAGCGTGTCGCTCTAAAGCAGCTACAGTGTGCAGCCTTCTCTGAGCTGATATGACGCTGACCCAGGACTGAAAAGAAACAAAATAACTTATTTGTTTCTCTTCAGTCAGAGCCTGCCAGTGGGGTTCACTGAGAGAGAGCGTCCTTGACAGAGCACTGCTGGTCTTAGAGGCGAAGAGGAAGCACAGAACTGACTGGAGCAGAGGTGGCGTTGCCAACTTTCCCACAGAAATGTCCCAGTTCTCTCTATTTATGTTTTAAGATTCTGCAAAGGACTGTACATGATTCTTAAGTAGAACTTTATATGAAATAATGTGTACTCATTTTAACACTGCCTTTCTGTCTTGGTTTACTTAAATTATCAGTCAGGGGCCGTTAGGGAAGCTGAAAACATATTTTAAAGTGTTTTCTTCTTAAATTAACTGTTAAAGGTACGTAATAATAAGGGAAAACATACCAGCCAGGATATTAAATGCTAGTCATTGTAAGTGGTTTCCCAATGTTTCTGTTAAAGGATCTGGATAGAACCCCAGAGTTCTTGTTTCCCTCGGGCATGCTTTGAAGAAGGTGACAGGCAAAAGTTAAAAGCAACATGCAATACATATAGTTTAAAATTAATTGACAAATATATACCAATAAAAGCACAACACTGAAAAACGAAAGTGAGCAGCTTTATTTAAATATTTCCAAGCGCTTTGTGTATTTTTTTTTAACCAAAGTAGTCTACAAAGAAGATTGCCTTTGTGTTACATAAAGAGATTCAGTGAATTCAATATTTACCATTTCAAGTTCCACTATTGTAAAGGAGAAATCTCAACCTCTCTCTTGTTAGATTTATCTTTTTTGCAGCCTGGTTGTTGTTATTTTGCTTTTCCCATTATAGACAGGACTACAAGTACCAGAATGCAATGCATCAACTACTCGCATCTGAAATGGAAAAATGCAAGGTCACTGTGTAGGTTCTAATGGATGATTTCTTGTACACATATACAGCATGAAAGTCTTTTCCTTCATTGTTTCCACAAAATACGTTTATGTTTTCATACCTTCCATCATCTTGTTGTGTTTACTGTGTTCGCACTAAGTCAATCAATCAATCAATCAATCAGGGAAATGTAAGCGCGCTACTCACCCTTGAGGGTCTCATGGCGCTGAGGGGGGGGGGTCCTCAGATCTGTTTAGCCGAAGAGCCAGGTCTTGAGGGTCTTCCTGAAGGTGTTCAGGGAGGGGGCGGGTCTGATGTCTGCCGGTAGCTCGTTCCAGGTCTTGGCTGCAATGTGAGAGAAGGATCTTCCACCTGCTCTGGCTCTGTGGATGTGCGGGGTTTCGGCCAGTGCGAGGTTGGAAGATCGGAGGTTTCTTTTGGGTACGTGGAAGTTGATTCTGTCATTGAGGTATTTGGGTCCGTTGTTGTCTAGGCATTTGTAGGCGTGAGTGAGGATTTTGAAAGTGACTCTTTTCTCCACAGGGAGCCAGTGGAGACTTCGTAGGTTTTGGCTGATGTGTTCGTGTCGGGGATGCCGAGGACGAGTCTGGCGGCGGTGTTCTGTATTGTTTGGAGTTTGCGGAGTAGGGACTTGTTGATGCCGGCGTAGAGTGCATTTCCATAGTCCAGTCTGCTGGTGATGAGTGCGTGGGTGACTGTCTTCCTTGACTCAGGGGGATCCACTTGAAGGTCTTGCGGAGGATGCAGAGGGTGTTGAAGCAGCTGGAGGTGACGGCGTTGACCTGTCGGTTCATGGTGAGTGATGAGTCGAGTACGATGCCGAGGTTCTTGGCGTGGTCTGAGGGGTAGGTGGGCTTCCAAGGGCGGTCGGCCACCAGGTGCTGTCCCATGCAGAAGGGGTGGTACCGAGGACGAGGACTTCTGTCTTCTTGGCATTGAGCTTCAGGCAGCTGTTGGTCATCCAGACTGCGACGTCTTGCATTCCTTTCTGGAAGTTGAGTTTGGCAGTGGTGGGGTCTTTGGTGAGGGAGAGGATGAGCTGGGTGTCGTCGGCATAGGATACGATGTTGAGGCTGTGTTGTCGGACGATGGCTGCGAGGCGGGCCATGTAGATGTTGAAGATGGTGGGGCTCAGTGATGAACCCTGTGGGACTCCGCAGGTGATTTTTGTGGGGTCGGAGAGGAAGGGTGGAAGTCTGATGCTTTGGCTTCTTCCGGTGAGGAAGGATCGGATCCAGTCCAGGGCTGTTCCTTGTGTGCCTGCGTTGTGTAGTCTGGCGACTAGTGTGCGGTGGGAGACGGTGTCGAAGGCAGCTGATAGGTCGAGTAGGATGAGGGCTGCGGAGTGGCCTTGGTCCAGGAGGGTGCGGATGTCGTCTGTGGCGGCGAGTAGGGCGGTCTCTGTGCTGTGGTTGCTTCGGAATCCGGATTGGGACGGGTCGAGGACGGCGTTCTCTTCAATGAATCGTGTCAGTTTCCTGTTGACTGTTTTCTCTGCAACTTTGGCTGCGAAGGGGAGGAGCAAGATGGGACGATAGTTCTTGAGGTCGGTGGGGTCAGCTGTGGGCTTCTTGAGCAGGGGTCTGACTTCTGCGTGCTTCCAGTCGTCTGGGAAGGTGCCTGTTTTGAAGGTGGTGTTGATGGTGCATTGTAGTACGGGTGCGATGGCGGCCGCAGCTCTGTGGTAGATGTGAGGGGGGCAGGGGTCGGTGGGGGCCCCCGAGTGGATGCTTTTCATGGTCGAGGCGGTGTCTTCGGCCGTGATCGGTGTCCAGTTGGAGATGGTGGGCTGGCTGGTGCGTCCGGGGGCGGGGGGCCGTCTGTGGCACCTGGTGGATGGTCGATGAAGTTGTCATAGAGGTTTTTGATCTTGAGGTGGAAATAGGTTCCAAGCTTGTCGCAGAGGTCTTGGGATGGTGCGATGTCTGTGGCTTCGCTGCGTGGGTTGGTGAATTCCTGAATGACACTGAAAAGTTCCTTGGAATTGGTGGAGTTGGCCAGGATTTTGTTGTGGATGAAGTTCCTCTTGGTGGCTCTGATCTGGTTATGGTAGTCTGTCAAGGTGTCCTTGTAGGTGGTGTGGTTTTCGGTTGTCTTGGTGTTTCTCCAGTTCTTCTCCGGGCGTCTGCAGGTGCGTCTGGCTTCTTGGAGAGCGGTGGTGAACCAGGCGGCTTTCCTGGGGCGTTGTCTGTCGGCGTTGCGTAGCGGGGCGAACTCGTCTGCGCAGTTGAAGATCCAGGTGTGGAGTTCTCTGGCTGCGTTGTTTGCGTCGTTTGCATCAGGTGCGCAGGTGTGGTTGTCTCGGGTATGGGTGGAGTTAAGTTGCTCATCGGTAACCTTGCTCCAGTTCCTTCGAGGTGGGCGTGGGGCTGGTTTGGGTGCCTTGGGTTTGTTGATGGCGAAGTGTACGCAGTGGTGGTCGGGCCATGGCGGCTTCGTTGTGTGGATGAATTGGACGCTGATTCCTGCTGCGAAGATGGGGTCGAGGGTGTGTCCTGCTCTGTGGGTCGGTGTGTTGACGAGTTGTTTAAGTCCGATGCTGGCGAGGTTGTCACGAAGGATAGTGGAGTTGGGGTCGCTGCGGTTGTCGAGGTGGATGTTCAGGTCTCCAATGAATATGTAGTTTGCTGAGGAGATGGCGTGGGGTGCGATGAAGTCGGTGATGGTGGTGGCGAAGGGTGTTCAGGGGCCGGGGGGTCTGTAAATGAGGGTTCCTCGGAGTGTGGCTTTGGGGGTGGTCTGGATCTGGAAGTGCAGGTGTTCGGCGGAGGCGAAGGTTTCGCTGGAGGTGGTGAGGCGGAGGGTGCTCTTGTGGGCGATGGCGAGCCCCCTCCTGGGTGGTTGGGGCGGTCTTTTCTCTGGATCTTGTATCCGTCTGGGATGGCAGTGCTGATGTTGGGGGCGGAGTATGCGTTGGTCCAGGTCTCTGTGAAGAAGGCGATGTCGGACGAGAGAGAGTCGAGTAGGTTCCAGATTTCCATGGCGTGTTTGTGTACGGAGCGTACGTTGAGGAGGATGCATTTTAGGGTGTCCCCGGTGCTGGCGTCGGCGGTGTTGGAGGCAGGAGAACTGGCCGTGGGTCGTGTTCGGCGAGGCCTGATGGCATTCTCTAAGTCTTCCAGGGTTGAGTGCGAGGAGGGTGGTGGTGTCGTAGTGATGGGTAGTGGGAGGTCCAGAGTTCCTGGCGCTGGCCGCGGTCGGGTCGCGGACGGGTGCAGATGGGCTTGCCTTTGGCGCGCCGGCGGCGTGACCGCACATCGGCCGCCATTAAGTAGGGGAGGCGGGAGGGAGGAGAGGCTGGGAGGCGGGAGTGGGGGAATTCCGGAGGGGAATTCCGGGGGGAATTCCGGGGGGGAGGGGCCGCAGGGGCAGCAGCGGCGAAAGGAACAGGCAGGCACGAGAAAATAAAAACAGTGATGGAATTAGAGCAAGACACAGATGGGCACAATAACAGTGGCACAACAGGGAAAAATTAAGAAAAAAACGGCTGAGAAAGGTTACGGTGGTTGCAGGCAGTCTGGTCCCAGTTGGAGCGGGCAGCAGGCGCAGGAGCGGGCAGCAGCCTCGAACCTGCCAAGGAGGAGCTAGGGGTCTGGAGGCAAGAGACGGCACAGCGGAGCTGTGTGGAGAAAGTGGACCTAGACCGAGGGTCTAGTGGCCAAGAATATGCTCAGACATGGGTCCCTTGCTTGCTGTGCCACTGGATTCAAGCTAGCCTGGCTGATGAGGGGTGATACCCTGAAATCGGTCCTGGGATACTTGTTTCCGGTCCAGGGGGGACCTGGTTTGGTAGTTCTGGCAGGAATGTTCCCATGAGGAGCAAGGTCAAGACTGATTTGCATATGGCTGGTTCCAAACTGGGCAGGCATTGGGAGCAAAAGAACAATGGATTCAACCCAGATCTCTTGACTGGGAGTGAGTGGTTGAAAAGTTTCAGCACTCCATTCATCATCTTGTTGTGTTTGCTTTATACTGGAATAACAGGAATGTTCAGCAGCATTGCAATTTTAGTTTCCAAACTAAGATCCTTCTCTCATGAATAACAGGAATTTGTGACACCAAAGCATTGTCTATGGGTCTACGAGGAAGGAGACCAAGCACGTGATTTTATTGGGCAGATGATGATAATGCCAGGCAGCTGTAAAGGAATTTTTGCTGAAAGGGGAGTCTGAAAGGTTTAACTAAATTGCAAAATGGGTTTAGTGCATTTTAAAAAGCCAATTTGTGGTTGCAAACTCTATGACTTTGTGAATCACAGGGAGTGGCAATCCAAAAACATTTTGGTTTTAGTTTCTATGTTAGGTAAAGAATTAATTTATATTCAAATGTTATGTTGCGGGTAAACAAGTAATGTGTTTGAAATGTGACTTTTTTTAATCCTTTTTCAGTAAAATATTTATTTTTCTGTTTTGTCTACCTGAGAACAAAATACAAATATAATAAATAGTAGTTAGGTCTGCTGGTTTCACTATGGGAAATCCCATACCCAAACTATAATTCATCCCACAAATAAATATTTTTACTGAATTTATTGGAGTGGGGAGACATGTGGTGGGGGCCCCATGGGCATATCTTGCAGAGGGGGGGCCCTAACGTTTCGTTAAGCCACTGCATTTGCGCATTACAGGTAATGGAAACAGAAAGAAAGCGAAGCAAGATAGGTGTAAAGCTAAATTGTATATAAGACATGATCATTGCTGAGGCCACCTTAATCTGAATTGCATTACATCTTGAATTCAACTTGTTCATAGGATACTGGTGGAAAGACATGACTAATATACAGAATAGCTGCATCCCACTTTTGTTTACGTTTCTGAGTTGACCAACAAAAAAGGCAAAAGGGTTGTCATGTTTGAAAATTTTTATTTATGATCTAAATTTGAAAATTCAAAGTCAGAGTGAAGACAAACTGAGTTTCACCTCCTGAATTACAGCTGGTTTGATTTCTACCTTAAGCAAAATTGGTTATAAATGAAAACTGGAGAAAAAAGCCATAGTGAAATGTCCTCGGGGCTGTCTTCTAAGGCAGAATTTTATCACAGGTGAAAACATGGGTTCCACTTTCCCGAAGAACAGTCTCTTTATTAGATGCTATTACCATAATCTGAATATTCTTTGAACCTACAGCAGGGTCCCGCAGTATTGGCTGCGTTACCACAGTAACGTGGCCTCAATTCACTGCAAATTACAGCCAGCTAGACATTACTTAGAATGGCTCTTCGAAAACTGCTGGGCTCTCCTGTGAACTAAATCATGGTGCACTTCTGATGGCAATTTTTATATACTTTATAAGCACAATTACACTCCCCAGAACATGCATTCATAGCATAAAAAGCCAGTGTATCTGGGTGGCTGTTAGCGCTAACCTCTGCCTTTCAGATCACAAGGTAACAGCTTTTACACTACACAAAACCAGGGTGTCACGTGCCCCTGCCAGTTTATAAATACATAATACATTCAGGGGCTTATTTATAAGCAATGTGCGGTGCCGGAACGTCACTTTTTGTGACGTTCTAATGGCGCACAGGACTTAGCCATATCTACAAGGCCACGTAAAGCCACCCTGTGTGGCTTTTAATGGCCTTGTAGATATGGAGTCAGGGGTTTGTTGAAGCGCGACTACTCACCCATAAGGGTCTCAAGGCGCTAGGGGGGGGGGGCTGCAGGTTCCATTCCATCAAGGAGGGGCTCTGTCGAAGAGTCAGGTCTTGAGGTTTCTTCCGAAGATGGGGAGCGATGTTGTCTGTCTGAGGTTGAGCGGAAGGGCGTTCCATGCCTTGGCCGTGAGGAAGGAGAAGGAGCGGCCTCCCGATCTGGTCTTTCCGGTGCGGGGGACCACAGCGGAGGAGAGCTGGGCTGATCGTAGGGTCCTTTGGGGTGCGTGGAATTTGAGTCGGCTGTTCAGGTATGCTGGTCCGGTGCCGTGGAGGGCCTTGTGTGCGTGGGTGAGTATCTTGAAAGTGATTCTTGCCTCGACGGGGAGCCAGTGGAGTGTGCGCAGGTGCTGGGAGATGTGGCAGTGTTTTGGCAGGTTGAGGACTAGTCTTGTGGCGGCGTTCTGGATGTTCTGTAGCTTGCGGGGGAGGTTTTTGTTTATTCCGGCGTAGAGTGCATTGCCGTAGTCGAGTCTGCTGGTGACCAGGGCGTGAGTGATGGTCTTTCGGTGTTCGAGGGGGATCCATTTGAAGGTCTTACGAAGGAGGCAGAGGGTGTGGAAGCAGGAAGATGAGACAGAGTTGATTTGGCGGTCCATTTTGAGCTCGGAGTCCAGGATGATTCCCAGGTTGCGTGCGTGGTCCGTGGGGGTTGGCGGGTTTCCGAGGGCGGGGGGCCACCAGGTGTCGCTCCAGGCGTCGGGGTTTGTTTTGCTGGTGTTTAGTTGTAGGCAGCTGTTTTTCATCCATTTGGCGACGGCTTCCATGCCTTCTCGAAAGTTGTGTCTGGCGGTGTTGGGCTCGTTGGATAGGGAGAGGATGAGTTGGGTGTCGTCTGCGTATGACACGATGTTAAGTCCGTAGGTTCTGACGATGGGGGCGAGTGGAGCCATGTAGACGTTGAAAAGCGTCGGGCTGAGGGAGGAGCCCTGGGGGACTCCGCAGGTGGTAGGTGTAGGGTCCGAGAGGAAAGGGGGAGTCTGACCCGCTGCGTCCTGCTGGAGAGGAAGGAGCGGATCCAGTCGAGGGCCTTGTCCTGGATTCCTGCGTTGTAGAGTCTGCGTATTAGGGTGCGGTGGGAGACTGTGTCGAATGCCGCTGAGAGGTCAAGGAGGATGAGGGCTACTGTCTCTCCTTTGTCCAGTAGGGTGCGGATGTCGTCTGTTGCGGCGAGGAGGGCGGTTTCCGTGCTGTGGATTTTTCTTAAGTCGGACTGGGACGAGTCGAGGATGTTGTGTTATTCAATGAATGTGGCGAGTTGGCTGTTGATGGCTTTCTCGATGACTTTTGCTGGGAACGGGAGCAGGGAGATGGGTCTGTAGTTTTTGAGGTCGGTGGGGTCCGCCGAGGGTTTCTTCAGGAGGGGGTTGACCTCGGTGTGTTTCCAGTCGTCGGGGAACGAGGCGGTCACCAGGGAGCGGTTGATGATGTGGCGGAGCATGGGTGCGATGGTGTCGGCGGCTCTGTTGAAGATGTGGTGGGGCAGGGGTCCGTGGGGGCCCCTGAGTGGATTGACTTCATTGTCTTCAGTGTGTCTTCGGTGGTGAGGGCTGTCCAGTTGTCAATCGCTGGTTGCCGGGCGTCGGGGGTGGTTGGTGAGGGTTCAGTTTGTTGGTTGTCTTCGTCGAAGTTGTCGTAGATGCTCTTGATTTTGTGGTGGAAAAAGGTGCTCAGTTTGTCGCAGAGGTCTTGTGAGGGAGGGATGTCGGTAGACTCGCTGGTGGGTTGGGCGAACTCCTTGATGATGCTGAAGAGTTCCTTGTTGTTGTGCACGTGGGTGGAGATTCTGTCTTCAATCGCTTTTTTCCTCGTTTCTCTGATGAGTTGATGGTGGGCGTTGGTGGCGGCTCTGAAGTTGTTGTGGGCTTCTGTGGATTTGGTGTTCCTCCAGGCCTTTTTGAGGCGGCGGCAAGTGCGTCTGGACTCTCGAAGTTCGGTGGTAAACCATCTGACTTTCTTGGCGCGGGTATTGTTGTTTTTCTTGAGGGGGGCTAGGGTATTGGCGCTGTCCGAGATCCATCTATGCAGGGTTCGGGCTGCGGTGTTGGGGTCGTCGTTTTCCGAGATGGTAGGGGTGGAATTGTTGAGTGAGGAGGTGAGCTGGTCGTCTGTGATTTTGGTCCAGTTTCTTCGTGGAAGCAGGTGCTGGTGTCTGTGGATGGTGGGTGTTCTGAAGGTGAAGTGGACGCAGCGATGGTCGGTCCATGGGAGTTCGGTGGTGTGGCTGAAGGTGATGGAGTTTTCTGTAGTGAAGAGGGGTCGAGGGTGTGTCCTGCTGAGTGCGTGGGCTCGGTCACGATCTGGCGTAGTCCAATGTTGTGGAGGTTGTCCAGGAGGGATGTGGTGTTGGGGTCCAGTTGGTTGTCGAGGTGGAAGTTGAGGTCTCCCAGCAGGGTGTAGTTGGTGGATGCGATGACCTGCGGGGAGATGATGTCCGTGATGGAGTTGGGGAAAGGTCCGTGGGGTCGGTAGATGAGGGTTCCATGGAAGGTGGCGGTGGGGCTGGCCAGTATCTTGAAGTGAAGGTGTTCCATCAGTTCTGTGGGCTCGTCGGGGAGTGTGCTCAGGCGAAGGCTGGATTTGTGGACGATGGCGATTCCTCCTCCCAGGCGGGTGGGGCGGTCCTTCCTGGAGATCTTGTATCCTTGGGGGTTGGCGATGGCGATGTCCGGTCCCGAGGTGGTGTTGGTCCAGGTTTCGGTGAAGAACGCTACGTCTGGGGTGGTGCTGTCGAGGAGGTCCCAGATTTCGGTGGCGTGTTTGTGGAGGGATTGGACGTTGAGGAGGGTGCATTGCAGGGTCTTTGGTTCGGTTGTGTTCTTGCGGGCGGGTTGCGCTGGGTCCGTGTTCTTCGCGGTGCTGCAGGAGTGCCGGCAGCGGTGACAGCTGAAAGGCCCGTGGGTGTCGGCTGGTGATGCTAGCTTGCAGTTGTTGTTGCGGCCTGGGTTGAGTGCGTGGAGTGCTGCTGGGTCGTAGCGTTGGCGGGGCGGGGGTCCAGGGTTCCTGGCGCTGGTCGCGGTCAGTTCGCGGACGGTTCGCGGACGGGCGCAGACGGGCTTGCCTTTGGCGCGCCAGCGGCGCGGCAGCACAGCGGCCGCCATTAAGTAGGGGTCATGGAGGGCTGGACAGCTGGGAGGCGGGAGCGGGGAGGGGAGCTGGATTGGGCTGGTCGCACTGGGGGGGAGGGGCCATGGGGGCAGCAGCGGCAGGGAAATAAGGGATAAAGGAGATAAAGGAAAGGGGGAAAATAAGCAGAAATAAGGCACAAAAGAGCAGAGATGCAGAAAAGTGCAGAAAGGTGAAAAATAGAAGAGGGCAGAAAAACGAGTGAAAACGAGTGAAAGAGCAGAGCGAGAGGAAGGAGACAGAGGTCCACTGGACCACCAGGGATGAGGCGCAGGGAAACCTGCGGGTGGAGGAGCGCCTCGATCACCAACACTCGAGAGTGCAGGGGAGGCCTCCCTTAATGGTGGAGCTGCGAGGGTGGGAGAGCAATTTCACTGACAATGAGTCAGTGGTCTTGCTTGCCTGTCCCCGCAGCGGCCGCCATTAAGTAGGGGTAGGGGAGGGCTGGACAGCTGGGAGGCGGGAGCGGGGAGGGGAGCTGGATTGGGCCGGTCGCGCTGGGGGGGAGGGGCCGCGGGGGCAGCAGCGGCGGGGAAATAAGGGATAAAGGAGATAAAGGAAAGGGGGAAAATAAGCAGAAATAAGGCACAAAAGAGCAGAGATGCAGAAAAGTGCAGAAAGGTGAAAAATAGAAGAGGGCAGAAAAACGAGTGAAAACGAGTGAAAGAGCAGAGCGAGAGGAAGGAGACAGAGGTCCACTGGACCACCAGGGATGAGGCGCAGGAAAACCTGCGGGTGGAGGAGGGCCTCGATCACCAACCCTCGAGAGTGCAGGGGCAGGCCTCACTTAATGGTGGAGCTACGAGGGTGGGAGAGCAATTTCACTGACAATGAGTCAGTGGTCTTGCTCGCCTGTCCCCGCAGCGGCCGCCCTTAAGTAGGGGTCAGGGAGGGCTGGACAGCTGGGAGGCGGGAGCGGGGAGGGGAGCTGGATTGGGCTGGTCGCGCTGGGTGGGAGGGGCCGCAAGGGCAGCAGCGGCGGGGAAATAAGGGATAAAGGAGATAAAGGAAAGGGGAAAATAAGCCGAAATAAGGCACAAAAGAGCAGAGATACAGAAAAGTGCAGAAAGGTGAAAAATAGAAGAGGGCAGAAAAACGAGTGAAAACGAGTGAAAGAGCAGAGCGAGGCGAGAGGAGATAGAGGTCCACTGGACCACCAGGGATGAGGCGCATGGAAACCTGCGGGTGGAGGAGGGCCTCGATCACCAACACTCGAGAGTGCAGGAGCAGGCCTCACTTAATGGTGGAGCTGCGAGGGTGGGAGAGCAATTTCACTGACAATGAGTCAGTGGTCTTGCTCGCCTGTCCCCGCAGCGGCCACCATTAAGTAGGAGTCGAGGAGGGCTGGACAGCTGGGAGGCGGGAGCGGGAGGGGAGCTGGATTGGGCTGGTCGCACTGGGGGGAGGGGCCATGGGGGCAGCAGCGGCGGGGAAATAAGGGATAAAGGAGATAAAGGAAAGGGGGAAAATAAGCAGAAATAAGGCACAAAAGAGCAGAGATGCAGAAAAGTGCAGAAAGGTGAAAAATAGAAGAGGGCAGAAAAACGAGTGAAAATGAGTGAAAGAGCAGAGCGAGAGGAAGGAGACAGAGGTCCACTGGACCACCAGGGATGAGGCGCAGAGAACCCTGCGGGTGGAGGAGGGCCTCGATCACCAACACTCGAGAGTGCAGGGGCAGGCCTCACTTAATGGTGGAGCTGCGAGGGTGGGAGAGCAATTTCACTGACAATGAATCAGTGGTCTTGCTCGCCTGTCCCCGCAGCGGCCGCCATTAAGTAGGGGTCGGGGAGGGCTGGACAGCTGGGAGGCGGGAGCGGGAAGGGGAGCTGGATTGGGCCGTTCGCGCTGGGGGAGGAGTTGCGGGGTAGCAGCGGCGGGGGAATAAGGGATAAAGGAGATAAAGGAAAGGGGGAAAATAAGCAGAAATAAGGCACAAAAGAGCAGAGATGCAGAAAAGTGCAGAAAGGTGAAAAATAGAAGAGGGCAGAAAAACGAGTGAAAGAGCAGAGCGAGAGGAAGGAGACAGAGGTACACTGGACCACCATGGATGAGGCGCAGGGAAACCTGCGGGTGGAGGAGGGCCTCGATCACCAACCCTCGAGAGTGCAGGGGCAGGCCTCACTTAATGGTGGAGCTACGAGGGTGGGAGAGCAATTTCACTGACAATGAGTCAGTGGTCTTGCTCGCCTGTCCCCGCAGCGGCCGCCCTTAAGTAGGGGTCAGGGAGGGCTGGACAGCTGGGAGGCGGGAGCGGGGAGGGGAGCTGGATTGGGCTGGTCGCGCTGGGTGGGAGGGGCCGCAAGGGCAGCAGCGGCGGGGAAATAAGGGATAAAGGAGATAAAGGAAAGGGGGAAAATAAGCCGAAATAAGGCACAAAAGAGCAGAGATACAGAAAAGTGCAGAAAGGTGAAAAATAGAAGAGGGCAGAAAAACGAGTGAAAACGAGTGAAAGAGCAGAGCGAGACGAAGGAGATAGAGGTCCACTGGACCACCAGGGATGAGGCGCATGGAAACCTGCGGGTGGAGGAGGGCCTCGATCACCAACACTCGAGAGTGCAGGAGCAGGCCTCACTTAATGGTGGAGCTGCGAGGGTGGGAGAGCAATTTCACTGACAATGAGTCAGTGGTCTTGCTCGCCTGTCCCCGCAGCGGCCACCATTAAGTAGGGGTCGGGGAGGGCTGGACAGCTGGGAGGCGGGAGCGGGGAGGGGAGCTGGATTGGGCTGGTCGCACTGGGGGGGAGGGGCCATGGGGGCAGCAGCGGCGGGGAAATAAGGGATAAAGGAGATAAAGGAAAGGGGGAAAATAAGCAGAAATAAGGCACAAAAGAGCAGAGATGCAGAAAAGTGCAGAAAGGTGAAAAATAGAAGAGGGCAGAAAAACGAGTGAAAATGAGTGAAAGAGCAGAGCGAGAGGAAGGAGACAGAGGTCCACTGGACCACCAGGGATGAGGCGCAGAGAACCCTGCGGGTGGAGGAGGGCCTCGATCACCAACACTCGAGAGTGCAGGGGCAGGCCTCACTTAATGGTGGAGCTGCGAGGGTGGGAGAGCAATTTCACTGACAATGAATCAGTGGTCTTGCTCGCCTGTCCCCGCAGCGGCCGCCATTAAGTAGGGGTCGGGGAGGGCTGGACAGCTGGGAGGCGGGAGCGGGAAGGGGAGCTGGATTGGGCCGTTCGCGCTGGGGGGAGGAGTTGCGGGGGTAGCAGCGGCGGGGGAATAAGGGATAAAGGAGATAAAGGAAAGGGGGAAAATAAGCAGAAATAAGGCACAAAAGAGCAGAGATGCAGAAAAGTGCAGAAAGGTGAAAAATAGAAGAGGGCAGAAAAACGAGTGAAAGAGCAGAGCGAGAGGAAGGAGACAGAGGTACACTGGACCACCATGGATGAGGCGCAGGGAAACCTGCGGGTGGAGGAGGGCCTCGATCACCAACACTCGAGAGTGCAGGGGCAGGCCTCACTTAATGGTGGAGCTGCGAGGGTGGGAGAGCAATTTCACTGACAATGAGTCAGTGGTCTCGCTCGCCTGTCCCCGCAGCGGCTGCCGTTAAATAGGGGTCGGGGAGGGCTGGACAGCTGGGAGGCGGGAGCGGGGAGGGGAGCTGGATTGGGCCAGTCGCTCTAGGGGGGAAGGGCCGCGGGGGCAGCAGCGGCGGGGAAATAAGGGATAAAGGAGATAAAGGAAAGGGGGAAAATAAGCCGAAATAAGGCACAAAAGAGCAGAGATGCAGAAAAGTGCAGAAAGGTGAAAAATAGAAGAGGGCAGAAAAACGAGTGAAAACGAGTGAAAGAGCAGAGCGAGAGGTAGGAGACAGAGGTCCACTGGACCACCAGGGATGAGGCACATGGAAACCTGCGGGTGGAGGAGGGCCTCGATCACCAACACTCGAGAGTGCAGGAGCAGGCGTCACTTAATGGTGGAGCTGCGAGGGTGGGAGAGCAATTTCACTGACAATGAGTCAGTGGTCATGCTCGCTTGTCCCCGCAGCGACCGCCATTAAGTAGGGGTCGGGGAGGGCTGTACAGCTGGGAGGCTGGAGCGGGGAGGAGAGCTGGATTGGGCCGGTCGCGCTGGGGGGGAGGGGCCACGGGGCAGCAGCGGCGGGGAAATAAGGGATAAAGGAGATAAACGAAAGGGGGAAAATAAGCAGAAATAAGGCGCAAAAGAGCAGAGATACAAAAAAGTGCAAAAAGGTGAAAAATAGAAGAGGGCAGAAAAACGAGTGAAAGAGCAGAGCGAGAGGAAGGAGACAGAGGTCCACTGGACCACCAGGGATGAGGCGCAGGGAAACCTACGGGTGGAGGAGGGCCTCGATCACCAACACTCGAAAGTGCAGGGGCAGGCTTCACATAATGGTGGAGCTGCAAGGGTGGGAGAGCAATTTCACTGACAATGAGTCAGTGGTCTTGCTCGCCTGTCCCTGCAGCGGCCGCCATTAAGTAGGGGTCGGGGAGGGCTGGACAGCTGGGAGGCGGGAGCGGGAAGGGGAGCTGGATTGGGCGAGTCGCGCTGGGGGGGAGGGGCAGCGGGGGCAGCAGCGGCGGGGGGATAAAGGAGATAAAGGAAAGGGGGAAAATAAGCAGAAATAAGGCACAAAAGAGCAGAGATGCAGAAAAGTGCAGAAAGGTGAAAAATAGAAGAGGGCAGAAAAACGAGTGAAAATGAGTGAAAGAGCAGAGCGAGAGGAAGGAGACAGAGGTCCACTGGACCACCAGGTATGCGGTGCAGGGAAACCTGCGGGTGGAGGAGGGCCTCGATCATTAACACTCAAGAGTGCATGGGCAGGGGCAGGCCTCACTAATGGTGGAGCTGCGAGGGTGGGAGAGCAATTTCACTGACAATGAGTCAGTGGTCTTGCTTGCCTGTCCCCGCAGCGGCTGCCATTAAGTAGGGGTCGGGGAGGGCTGGACAGCTGGGAGGCGGGAGCGGGGAGGGGAGCTGGATTGGGCCGGTCGCGCTGGGGGGGAGGGGCCGCGGGGGCAGCAGCGGCAGGGAAAGAAGGGATAAAGGAGATAAAGGAAAGGGGGAAAATAAGCAGAAATAAGGCACAAAAGAGCAGAGATGCAGAAAAGTGCAGAAAGGTGAAAAATAGAAGAGGGCAGAAAAACGAATGAAAACGAGTGAAAGAGCAGAGCGAGAGGAAGGAGACAGAGGTCCACTGCACCACTAGGGATGAGGCGCAGGGAAACCTGCGGGTGGAGGAGGGCCTCGATCACCAACACTCGAGAGTGCAGGGGCAGGCCTCACTTAATGGTGGAGCTGCGAGGGTGGGAGAGCAATTTCACTGACAATGAGTCAGTGGTCTTGCTCCCTTGCACCATGGTGCAATGGTGCCTGCGTTGGCGCATGGCAGCCTTTTGAGCGCCAACACACGGAAAGAGGACAGGAATGCGCCGTATCTGATTGATACGGCGCATTCCTGCCCTTTTCTTTTGCAGAAGGGCAGCGCAGCAGGAAGGCTTGCGGTGCTGCCCTTCAGCAAAATATTGTAAATGAGGCCCTCAGTTTCCAGAACTTTCAACATTGGTCTGTGGCCATGGCCCTGGCCTGTCTTTCAAAGCTACTTACACCTACAATTGTACCCTCTAATTGTGATATAACAGTTTTTTAGGATACGTGCTGCATGCTCTATCATTTCTGTGACTGGTTTTATAGAAGGGATACAGTATCCCTTATATAACATTATTAGAATATTGCAAGTCGTAAAGAGGAACTAGGCTTAAGGCTTAAAGGTCACAGAACTCTGAGGCAATAGAATAAACAAGAACAATATTAACAGGCCAGTAAAGCGTATATCCATAAAAATGATAAATGTAAACACTGAAAAATGTAAAGCTCTGTAAATGTGAATACATCTGTGAGTAAATTTGAATACATTTGAAAATGAAATTGGAGGCTAAAAATGAAGGGGCATATTAGCAAGACCCACGTTAAAATTATCGCCGTTTTAGCGGCAGGAAACTGCCGCTAAAACGGCGATAATGGGCTTGATAATATGCGTTAAGGAATTCCAATAGAAGCCCAGGTTAGATGTGCAGGACATCTAACCTGGGCTTCTATTGGAATTCCATAATGCATATTATCAAGCCCATTATCGCCGTTTTAGCGGCAGTTTCCTGCCGCTAAAACGGCGATAATTTTAACGTGGGTCTTGCTAATATGCCCCGAAATTCGTATCCTTAGCTTGATTCATCTCAAATAATGCAAATTAAATCTAGTCATGCATGTCAATTCACCAAAATGGCAGGCGGAGCAGAAGTTACATGTAGGAAATTGGGTTACTGGTGAGGGGGGGGTGAAACCCTACTCAAGCAAAAACCACAATTCCTGTCAGAGTAAGGACACAAACAAACCCCCAATGAACGTGTGCTTAACCCTCAGGTAGCCTGGTACAAAGCAGTCAGGCTTAACTTAGAGGCAATGTGTAATGTATTTATGCAGTACTTCAAACAGTATTAAAGTGAAAACACAACACAAGAAAAATCCCACACCAATTTAGAACAATACAGTAAAATCTAATAAATTATTTGAAACCAAAACAATAAAAATCCAATTAGTAGAACCAGAGATTTGTAATTTTAAAGACTAAAGAGAAAATAGTGCGTAAAAGCACAGAGCACCAACTGTGGTTATCTGGTCGTGCAGAACTGAGACAAAGTCACAAGTTTAGGCCAACCGCGATTGAGCGCCAGTTCGACACAGGGACCAAGTTAGGCCTGCTGAAAAAATATCTTAAATCCTGGTTGCGGAGCATTACGAGATCATGCATTGAGGATGCGTCATACAGCTGTGGTTCAGAGAATCTGTGGCCTGCGATTCGAGGTCGTGTGTTGTCATCGTCGAGGATGCCATCGACTGGAGGCTTGCCATGCGAAGTCGTGCGTCAGAGGTGCGTCGCGCAGCAGCAATTTTGAAGAAGCTGCAGGCTGCGATGCTGGGTCCTACTTCGGAGATGTGTTACTCAGTGGAGGTTCCAATGCAGAGCTGCAAGGAGATGTGTCGGTTCTGCCCAAGAGACCACAGCTAAGCTGACAGAGCACCTTCAGGCCCACTTCCAAGGGTACAGCAATGGGGTGGCACCACTTGCAGGGCAAGATCCACAGCAGACAGAGTCCAGGTGGTTGGAGCCTTTTCTGTCAGTGAGGCTCTGATCAGAAGGCCAGCCAAACAGCCCTTGGAGTCACTCTGGTGGTCCTGGTTCAAGATGCAAGTCCAGTCCTTTTCACTCAGGCAGCAGGACAGCAGGGAAGCAGAGTAGCAGTCCTTCGTGCAGCAGAGCAGCACAGCAGTCCTTCTGAGTCTTCCACCGGTAAAGAGGTGTACTGAAGAGTTGGGTCAGAGGGCCCACCATTTATCATTGGTGCCTACTTTGAAGTAGGAGATGTTTCTAGAGGGTCCACCCCTCCCCCAAATGTATTTGGAATTTCCTGCCTCCCTGCCCTGGCAACAGCTTGTCTGGGGGCACAAAAGACTATTTTCAAACCCTTTGTTAGTGTGCTGAGGCAGAGTCTTTGTGATGTGCAGGTGTGGTAGGTGACATCTCCACACCCACATCAAGTCAGAGATCATGCTAACTATTTTCCCTTTGTCCAACTGTCTGGAAGTAATACACAAAGACCAACTACCAGCTACACCTAGTCGCGGGACCCAAGATACAGGCTGCAGGCACCAAATGGTTGGGACAAGAAAATGAAACTTTTTAGAAGTGAAATTTTCAGAGTTGCGACTTATAATCTGACATTACCATTAAAGAGGATTTTAAACTACAATTCTTTAGACACCAAACTCAACTTCCCTACCTGCTCCCGTTGAAAGTTATCACCTATTAAATGTAATATAGTTACCCAATGGGAGAGGCAGGCCTTGCAATAGTGAAAAATTAATTTGAGTTTTTCGCCACCAGGAAATGTAAAAATTAAAAGTACATGTACTACTTTTTAAAGACATTGCACCCTGCCCTCTGGCCTGGGCATGGCCTACCCTACGGTGAGTTATATGTATTAAAAAGGAAGGTTTAGGCCTGCAAAAGGTTAATTTTGCACACACAGGCTGCAATAGCGGGCCTAAGATATTTTTTTACATTTGTTTTTATTGAATTCATTGACTTCATACACAACCTTATAGTAACATGTTCAGACAGCACGTATTGGAGTGCGTTATGCACTATGCATCCAATATACATGCATAATCATACAATCTGTCCATCACTTATAAAGACAGCATGCCAGTCTGCTCCACTGACAGGAGAGATACATTAGGTGCAGAAGATCAATAATAAAAGAATATAGCACATAACAAACATTCAGCATTGGCGAGCTTACAAGTACAGGTGCACAGCTTGAACCTAGCAGCAGCGATCAAGAGCAAATCTCTTACCCATGTTGGGGGGGGGGTCGGGGGCGAATAGCCCAGTGGTATGGCCCTTTCGGTAGTCCTAAGGACCCGTACTCAATAGTTCAGTATGATTAAATTATATCGACCCACCCTCTTCTGGCTCAGCAGGAGTCTGAATACGCTAATATTCCTCAAGTGGGGACCATATATCTTTTGGTTGTGATTGTACCGGCATGAGTTCCCAGTAGGCAGCAAGCTGTTCCTGGAAGTAGGTAGCATCTTTAAGCCAGTCCGCCACCCGGGGCAAAGCGCGACGTCCCCATCTCATGGCCCCTGAATGTTTAGCTAGCAGTAACAAAGGCGCAGCCAGTTAGCTCCTATCTGGAGGCACCGTTTGCACAAATCTTAGTAGTGCTATTAGGGGAGAGCACTTCAGCTGGAGTCCTAGTATGTCACCCAATCTAGCACAAATCTCCTCCCAGGACACCCAGGCATGTCCAAGAGAGGTGGAAGAAGTCAGGGGCGGAGTACCTGCCACATCTAGAGTATCCCCCCAACCCCATTTTGAGCGTCCCCGCTGGGGTATGATACAGATGGTGCAAAGATTTGAAGTATATGAGTCGAAGACAGTAGTTTGGGAAAAATGAGCGTGACTGCGAGCAGCAGTACTACGATTGAGAATCCGTTGGTGGGGGCGTGATATCTGCGTCCCACGCTGCCTTTCTGTTAGGTATGTACTCTGGTGCGGTACATTGCATGTCAGTGTACAGTCTCGTAATAAGACTGCGGGGTAAGTGGGATGTGAGAAACATCTCCAGCACGTGGAATGTCGGCGGCGTCAGGGAATCCTGCAAGTAATGTGCGAAAGGCTGTGTGCACTTGGAAATATGTAAAAGTGTCAAGAAAAGTAGCGCCACTGGCCTGGAGGGAGACCTGTGTGGAAATGAAGGTTTAACTGGGGAATAGCGTACCCATGGACGCAAGTCCAAGTTTGCGCAGTCTAGCGCAAGTGCCAGAGTCAAATGTAATTGGCAATGAGGGGTGTTCAATGATGGGCACTGAAGGGTCAAACAGATGGTCCAATCGAACCCTGTGGCGAAGCGCATCTCACACCCACACCGTGCAAACCACCATGTCCACACTATCCGGCGGGTGCACCAGAGTCTTAAACATGGCCATCTGCAATGGGCAGAGCACTACCCAGTCGTGCTCGGGGGCCATATGCACCATAAATAGAGTAGGGAACAGCCAAAGATGCGCAAATTGAGCCTGGGCACAATAATACTAGAGATTTAAGTCTGGAGCTCCGAGATCACCCTGCTCAAAGGGAAGTGTCAACGTCTCCCAGGCAATACGTGGTTGCGATCCCGACCACACGAGTGAAATGAGGCACAAGCAAAGTTGCTTGCGGAAGCTGAGGGGTAACAGGAGCGGCAAATTTAGAAATAGATATAAAAACTTCGGTAGAATAATCATTTTGGCAATAGCCAACCATCCCTTAAGTGACAATGGGAGCCGCGAGCAACCAGCAAGCCTCTCGTCGAGCCAGTCAAACAATCTATCATAGTTATTCTTCCACAGTTCATCAGTATTTCTGCTGAGCCAAATACCAAGATATTTGACTGCACCCTCAGCCCACACCAAAGGGAACTCAGAGGCCAACGTAGGAGTGTCATTAGTCAATGGAAATATAACAAACTTCACCCAGTTGATGACAATCCCAGCACCCCCCAAATCTAGTGAATTCTCTAATGAGCAGATCTAAATTGACATGTGGCTCTCACACATATAAAGTTACCTAGCCTGCATACAGGGACACCAGTACGTGGCGGGTGAAGACTACCAATCCTCTCTGCGCATGGTGTTGATGCAGACGGGCAGCAAGGGGTTCCGTAGCTATCGCAAAAAGGATTGGCGATAAGGGGCAGCCTTGCCTGGTGCCCCAGGTAACGGCTAAGGGCTCCGATACACTCCCATTGATGCGCAACCATGCTGTGGGTCGGGAGTATAACAATCCAACTGACGATGTGGGATTGGCTCATACCCAGGCGCTTCAGGAGGGCAAACAAATACGGCCATTCGAGGGAATCGAGCGCCTTAGTGGCGTCTAAAAAAAACACGACCGCATGCAGGGAGGGATCAATGGAATGGGGAATGGCAAAAAAGGGCGAAGATTGTGCGAAGTAGATCTGCTGGGTATAAAACCACACACACAAAAGAAAGTAAGGTAATAACAAGTCACAATTTTTTATATAAAGTTGAAATATATGCAACCATGTATCAGGAGCACATTCACTTTGTAAAAACTGCCCTCACCCACAACATGTTGTGGCATGCTTCATCATAGGGCTGTTGCAAAACGCCTCAGCGCAGACCAACGCTAGAGGCGGAGCAATAGGGAGGGGTAGACAATACAAACAAATAAAGAAGGAAAAGAAAAGGATCCTAAATAGGTGCAGACAATGAATATTAAAACTGACGATGGGTTATCGTCATAACAATTTTATTCCTGGTTCCCTTGTCAGGATTAAAAAAAAGGATAAAAAGTACCCCCGGATGGTGGTGGTGTGAGTGTGTTATGCATTCTCCACCCCTGCGTTCTGCATAGAGGTCAACATGTTTCTGACGGATCCCGTCTCTCTACCGGTATTCATCAGGACAAAATGATCACTATGCTAAATTTCCTTACAGTCACATATACCCCTAGTATACTCACTATACTAAGTGTTACTCCACCTGTTTAGTACTGTGCAGTCCAGTACACTTACTCATGTTAGAGATCTGTAAATGAAGAGAATAAAAACAACCAAAAGTGAAAACAGTCTGTTCAAAAGTAAACAGACAAACAACATAAGTGATACAAGTGAAAAGAATGTGCTCTCAATGATATCTTATATAATAAACCAAGTAGGTGCGATATGGGCGTCCTTTTAAGTTAAATTATACACCCTCTATGTTGGGCGAACAGTGGCCCTATTTCTCTATTATGAACACTCAGTGCGAATGTCATATATACAAGCATTATGTGCCTATGTCCAAAGGCGAAAATGAACACACCTGTATAAAAAAGGTTACGCTTCTAAACGTGCCCCAACAGTACTCTTAGCACTAGGCGTATAGCTATATGTGCCTATGATCACACATTTCCCTCCACTCGGCACATCTTACCGAGTTTATTGAGTTGAGCGCTAGAAATGGCACAGGAGTAGAGGGCGACCCCCTGTAGTCACACACTGTGAGGAGAAATAGCCGTCTGGTAAGTATTTGTAATGTACAGGACTCACACTCGAGGTAGAGCTAGCTTAGTCCATAGAGCAAAAATGTGGTGAAGCTAGTCCGGTATGGCATAAGTAAACCCACTCGCACCTGCAACAACCATAAGTATCCTGGACAAACTACCAATTCCCCCAGAGGTGGTCCTCGTATTCAAAAAGCCACACTCATGCTTATTAACCCCATCTCCTTACTTCGTCAAGGGTGGTACGCCGCCACCAAGTCGGTCCGTCCAGGTGCCGTGTAGGTATACGGCCAACTGGCTCACCGGTTCCAATATGAGGAGCAACTTCCCGTCACATGAGTCGCGTGAGGCGCATTAGTCATGTGGCGCATCAGATGGAGAAACTAGAGCGGTGACTTACGCTCTATTACGCGCAGTACCCATTCTCTTCCAATGCGCGATTACTCATACAACGACCCCGAGACGGCCAGCAAAGCGTTACGAGGTGTGTGCTAAAATCATTCATGGCCCCATCAAAAGGTTTTTTTACACACAACGGAGACGAGATACCCACTCGGTTACAGAGAATCTCGGGCATAAAGCAGAAGTGCTAACTGCTGAAGGGTTGCTGGTTCATATTCTACAAAACATTATTGAACCCAAAGAAACCGAGCACAAAGAACAGAGCTCCACTCAGGAGTATGCGACATGTAATTAATAAGTGTATTATGACTGACTTGTTAGAGTTGCTCATTTAAGCTACCCTGTTTAGATCACAAAAAACTGACTAGAGTAGTAAATAGGAGTGAGTCTATACTGTAAAAAAGGATCACTGAGTCACTACTAGCCAGGTGGCTGGTGGACATCTTCAGGGGTATGAAATAGCACGAGGGCAGATGCTAGCATAGAGTAACCCACCAATCAAAAGAATACAGGCATGTGGAAAGGGGCAGATGGACAGAACATAGTAGTGTGTTGGAACAGACTAAACACTACAACCCTGGTTTGAATAACCAAGGGATACCCTACAAAGGGGCCAACAGCAGATTAACTCCAACTGCCTTATGATCTGCCCAGGTTCGTCCATGGGATATCGTCGTTAAGGCCTATCTCATGACTCCGTATTCTGTAGACCCATTTCTGTTCACGTATGAATAAGGTACGAGTAGGATCCCTGGTGTTGGATGGGATGTATGGTTTATCCAACACGGTCCACTACATATCCTCCACAGTGTGTCCCTTCTCTGCATAATGTGATGTGAGTCGTGTGGTGGTCCTAGCACAGCGGATGTTACTCCTGTGCTCCATGATTCTGACTTTCACTTTCCTGGAGGTCATCCCCACATAGATTAAACCACACGGACACCTGATCATATAAATCGCATTCGTGGAGTTGAAGTTTGTATGCACTCGTTGTTCCCATGGGTAACTTGGACCCACGTCTACACTCTTGGTGTTGGTGGTTAATCTACAGACATCACAAGAGCCATATCTAGTGTGTCCTGTGACTGGTGGGAGCTCCCAGGCCCCACGAGGAGCCCCACAGGGACTAGGTTGGAGTCTAGAGTGGACCAGATGATCCCTGATATTAGAACTCCTTCTAAAGGAGAACATAGGTTTCTCGAGGTGGAGGCCACTGGAATTGAGTATGCGCCAGTGTTTCAGGATAATGCGTTTCATGTGGGTCGAGGCTGTGTTGTATGTAGTTACACAGATAGTGTTCTTATTCTCTGGTCTCTCTACCTTCTCCAACAGTACTTCCCTATGGCAGTTCCATGCTCTTTTCTGTGCTCATCGTACCACTCTCGTGGGGTACCCCCTGTTCCCCAGTTTTTCAGATAAAAGGGCAGCTTCTTCTCTGAAGTTCTCAAGTTCTGAAGAATTCCTGCGCAAGCGCAGAAACTGCCCCACCGGGAGATTCTCCCTGAGAGATTTGGGGTGAAACCTTCCAAACAGTAGTAGTCCATTTTTATCTGTGGGTTTGTGATAGACCTTCATGGACAATTTCCCTTCATGTGGAAAAATTTCCAGGTCCAGAAATGGGAGGCCTTCCTTTGTGATAGTAGTGGTAAAATGTAAGAAGGTGTTACGTGTGTTCAGCCATTGCATGAAGTCTGTCATGGATTGCTCATCTCCTCTCCAAATAAGGATGACGTCATCTATGAAGCGTTTCCAGATCCGGATGTTCTGTACCCACGGATTCCCTGCGTCAAAGATGTGTTTCTGTTCAAAGGCCGAGACATACAACCCTGCTAAACTCGGCGCAAAGGCGCTCCCCATTGATGTACCATGGGTTTGTAAGTAGTATGTCCCTTTGTACTCCCCAAAATTTTTGTGAGTGCTATCTCAGCCAGATGTATTATGAAGGGCCTGGGAGTACAGTATTGCCAGTCCTGCTCAAACAATATCTCCTCCACTACACGCAGGGTTTCCATCTGAGGGATATTGGTGAATAGGGATTCTATGTCCAACCCCACCAGATATTCTTCATCGGGGTTGAAATCCATGTCTCTAAGGAGGTTAAGGACATCTGTGGTGTCCTTGAGATATGCTGCTCTACTTTGGAGCAAAGGCTTAAAAAAGAAATCACAAAATTGTGACAAAGGTTCAAGAATGGATCCAATGCCAGCAACGGTTGGTATCCCTGGTGGCGGTCTAGCTGCTTTGTGCACCTTGGGTAGCGTATAAAAGCAAGGTGTGACAGGATCTTTCTGCTGCAGGAAAATGGCCTCATGCTCTGTGATCCAGTCATTTTTCAAGGCCACTTCTATCATGGTAGAGATTTCCCTTCTCAAATCTGGTGTGGGGTCTCTGGGAAGGACCTTATAGTTCCTTTCAACACCCAGTAGTCTCTGGCATTCATGATCATAAAACCAGCCTGATCTAGCCTTACAAGAGAGGAGAGCAGTGGGAACAGGCGTGAAGCGAGCATCTTGGCAAGTATCTTGTTGTCCGTATTTATTAAGGAGAGCGGCCTATATGAATCACAGCGGGTGGGGTCCTATCCCAGGTCAGAGGACCGTTACAAAGAGGGCCTCTCTCAAGGAAGCTGGAAGCACTCCCGTAGCCAGGGCCTCTGCATATACTTCCGCCAAATGGGCCCAAGTAATGGGGCAAATTCCTTATAGACCATCAATACCCGATGCCCTGTCTGCCGGCAGAGAGCGGATTACCCCCACAATCTCCTCTGCTTAGAATGGTTCATCCAGATAGTGCTGGATCGAGTCGCAGTAGTCAGGAAGGTCCGACGGAGGGCCCTCCTGTCACGAGCGGTAAAGCAAGGAAAAGAAAGATATCATCAATGCCTGGACATTCTCAGTGCCTGCATGTATATGTGCTTCCTCGTCCTGCAATTCAGTGATGTAGTCACTCGCCCATGGTTTCCTCATTACCGGAGCTAGAGACCTGCCCTGTTATTCGCCCTCCCCTTAGCGGCACCCCCTTGATTTGCGCCCCATGTAGTGCACCTCCCACTGAGAGGCCTCCTCATATTCTGCCAGTTTTCCCCATATGTCAGCAAGGGTGTTCGGAGTCCCCCCAGGGAGAAATTGGCCTCCAGGTTTCGGATTTCTCATTCAAGCCGCAAGAGATCCTCTCGAAGAGTGCGGAGCACGCCTGCCTGTTTTGATATACATTCCCCACGGATGACCACCTTGAAGGCCTCCCAGAGGCTGGCCCTCATTGTATCCATCTTATCGTTGTATTTAAAGTATGCCGTGATAGCCACCCAAATATCTTCTCAAAATACCTGGTCCAGTAATGCTCCCGGCAGCAGTTGCCACGTGAAGGTCCAGGTTGGAGCACCCGGTAGCCTCAATTCTAATATTACCGGGGCATGATCTGAAAGTGTGCGAGGAAGGTGAGATGACAGTGCCGACCACGCTACAACATCCCGCAACACTAACCAATAATCTAGACGCGACCAGGTAGAAAGTGCAGTATTTATGCATGTACATTCCCTGAGTGCCGTGTTTCTGGATCGCCAAATGTCATGTAAGTCAAAGTGCCTCATAAGTAGGTCTAGTTGAGCAGCCGCCTGTGGGTGAGGTTGTCTGGAGGCACTGTCCCTGTCTATCACTGGTCTAGGATAGCATTGAAGGCGCCCCCCCACAGGGTTGCCCCGAGCCCAAGTATCTCAGCCTGCCTACGTACTTCTGCAAAGAATTGGGGGTCATCTGTATTCGGTACACAGACCGCTATTATTCTAATAGGGTGTCCCATGATGTCGCCCATGATAATCACACACATGCCCTGCATATCGCACTAAACCCTGCGCGTTTGCCACTCCAACCCCTTTCGGAAAATTATCGCCACCTCCCGGCTATAGTTAAAGTACAAAGAGGCATGTTTCTCACCCAACCAATTGGACCTAAACCTGGATGCGGAGCTCTCAGTGAGGTGTAGTTCCTGTAATAAACATATATCTATTAAGTGTCGCTGAATATTAGCAAAGACTTGGCGGGCCTTTCGGTGGTCATTCAGACCCCGAATGTTCCATGTGAGAAATTTAACAAAGGGCATCCGTTTGCAGTGATGTGCTATGGTGAGAGTGATCTGTTGCACCCTCGCCCCACAAAAAGCACGCCAAAATAGTTTAGTATCTGCAGCTACCAATGCTGAAACAGTCAACAACCCCCTCCCGCCCACACGAACCACCCAACTTGGTTGTGCACCAAACCCCCCCAGCCCACCCAATATCCCACAGTAAAAACCGAACCCATCTCGTGGATCAGAGCAAATACAGGCATTCACCCTTAGCAAGGAGGCAGGGTGGCTGAGATCAACTGCATCAAACCGACTGTTAATAATAGTATCATACCATGTAGGCTCAGCAACCATTCAGCATGTACATACGCATGTGGCGGTAGCTGAAGGGACAGTTGACAGAAGAACAATATAGTCAAACAATAATAACAAAGCATCACAGTAGGCAACACATGAGTGCAAAGCATACAATTAAGTACTTTCATTACGGCAAGTTATGTGGTATCAATTGTTATCGCTCAATGTAGGATCAGGCCGCTTTGAGGGAGAAGATCTAGGGGAGCCCTGTGCGCTGCAACTTGTTTGGCGAAATTTTAATGCAGTTTAGCATTGTTAAAAAGTTGCTGTTTGCCCTGCCAAGTCACCTTCAGGCACGCTGGATAAATCATTGCATTGGGGGCCTCAGCTTTTTGCAATATCTTTTTAGCTGGGGTGAACCCACGCCTGGCCGCCTGTATAGAAATAGTAAAGTCGGGGTAGAAAAAAATGGCATTGCCTTGATACTGAAACGTGCCTCGCTCTCGGGCTATGCGAAACACTGCGTCCCGGTCTCGGTAATTCAGCAGCCGTGCCACTATTGGCGTAGCAGGAGCCCCAGGGGGGAGCCGGGCCCCAGTGACCTATGCGCATGCTCTACTACAAACATGGCTGATTGTCCATCCCTAAAAAGGTCCAAAGCATGTTCTCGATGAAGTCCTCCATTTTTGTAATGTTGGTTGACTTTGGAAGACCCGTGATTCTAAGATTATTTCAACTGGAGCGTGCTTCGAGGTCCTCGTTCTTGGCTCTGATAACCTCCAAGACCTTGTCCATTTTCAGCAGTTGCTCCTTTGCCTCGGCCTGCGCATCCTCCGTGTCAGATACCCGTTGCTTCAGCTGATCCAGGCGGGCATCATGTTTGTCTTCTCTCTGCTTGACGTGTTACAGTTGGTTGGTAAGCAGATCCAACTTAGTGTCAATAGCCTTAAGACTGGAGCCGACTTCAACCAGAATCTCCTTTAAATACACATCGGGCTGTGGCTGGCCATCAGTGCACTCAGGGGATACCTCAGAACGCGTGCAGGGCTCCCCTCGTATGGTGCTTCGCCTGCTGTTAAAATGTAGCTTCATTTGTGTGCCGTTGTTTTTCCCCAGGGTAGGTCCTTTTCCATGGGACGTGTCCGCCGTGGTGTCCCGTAGCACCAGCAACAGCAAAGGTCAGCACGGTCTCTGACCTTGTTCCCACAGCACCAGATCAGGGGGCCAGGATTCTGTACCCCCCTTATGGGTTGTCCAAATGAGTCCCAGCCAGCAGCCCAACTGCCAATGACACCAAGGGGCCAGCACCCAGGCACCGGGATCAGCACCCCAGGCACCCCCGCAGAACTATACTGGGAGAACCACGCTCCGGCAGTGGCAAAGGGCCCTCAATTCCAAGGCCACGTAACAGCTCAGGTGGGTCTAAGGTCAGGGCACGTAGATTAGCAGGCCCAGCAAGGGGTGGGGAAGGCCCCATCAAAGAACACCAGTCTCCAGGGCTCCCCCTCCCATCACCTCAACTTGGGGGTCGTCCAGGTGCACCAACACCGGGGAGCCTCAGGGCCACAAGATCCACCATCCTCCAATGGCCGAAAAATCTTTCAGGCATAGCAGGCCCAGGGGTAGGCCACACTCAAGCAACGTCCCCACAGCAGAGCTGTGATAATGCTGACTCAGCCTCCTCGTTGGGCGATCCAGGAGGATGTGCAAGAGCAGGGGGCCCCCTCAGAACAGCTGGCACCATCTCCACTCGCAGTCACATCCACCACGCATCAGGGGAGCGCAGCAACATGTGGGGCTGCCCCTACACTCCGTCGGGAAGGCCTTCCCCCAGAGCTGGCCGGATCCAGGCCTCTTGCACAGCACTACACACGGGCGAGCCGAGGGTAGGGGGAAATCCCACCGCAGCTCACCCCCTTACCTACCGCCGGCATGCACCCCTCGTAGATCCTGATGTGCTCCTCGTATGAGGCGGAGGAGACTGCAGCTCTCCGCCAGGCAATGGATCCGCGCAACTCTGATGCCGGAAGGCCGCCGCCCGCAACAGCACCCGTGCGGCCTCCTCAATTACCACAGCCCACTGTCTCGCTCCGCCCACAGGCCAGACAACGCAGTCGCTGCGCTCGCTCCTGGCGCTGCCTCTGCTGTCGGTGCTGCACGATTTAGTGAGCCATGACTTAGTGCGACTCACGGCTGTGGGATCTGCAGTCCGTGTCGCTCGTATTTTTGACGGATATCGAACTCGGGCAGCGGAGCCCTCTCAACAAGCAGCCATCTCGCTGCCCGAGCAAGCTCCCCTCTAGGCCTAAGATATGTTTGACAGGCAACTGAAGTGGGTGGTTTAGGCAATTAGTGCTGCCTTCACACTAGTAGCAATTAATATACAGGTCCTGGGTACCCATCGCACCACTTTATAAGGGACTAATAAGTAAATTAAATGTTTCAATTGGGTGTAAGCCTAAGTTACCATGAGGCATATTTACAATGCCTCTGCTGCACTTTTACGCCGACAAAGCATCACTTTTGTGACGCTCTGGAGGCGGAGTGTGCTGGCCCATTTTTACAAGGCCACGCAAAGCCACCCTGTGTGGCTTTTCATGGCCTTGTAAATATGGAGTAAGGCAATGCTTTACTCTGGGTGTTGCTGTGGGTGTTCCCCAGTGGCGTAACGAAACTTTAGGGGGCCCCCCTGCAAAACACATGGAGGGGGCCCCCCCCGGCAGCCCAACCCACCACCTACCACTTTGCCCCACTGCCCAAAAATCTGGCATATTTTGATTTGAAACCTCCAACATTTAAATGAAATGCCTCTATATTGTCTTTCTCAAAGTTCTAATGAGAAAGTGGGAAACCCTCTTAACATATAAGCTACGCCATTTGTAACAATAATGTCAAAAGCAGATTATTTAACTGAGGCAGCAATCAGAACAATGCCAAGGAGCGATCCTATTGTCTCAGGAACGGCAGCAATCAGAACAATGCCAAAGAGCGGTCCTATTGTATCGAGAACTGCCTATGGCTGAAGAATAACTATGAAGGGTCCGAATTAGAATTGACATTAATGGACAATAACATGAAACTTTGAAAGACAAACCCAAACCTGGAATTCCATAAAAACACGTCTGAATCAATGGTGGCTGGTGACATTTGAAAGTGGTGGGGCGTAAACGTTCTGTGAGAGAGCACCGTGGCGAGCGAGCGCAGCGAGCGAGCCGGAACAATTAATGGAGGGTTCGGGGGGGATTCTCCCCCCGAGAGAATTTTGAAAAAAGAGTGGGTCAATGGTGCATTTTTAAGCAAATTTGAGAAGCAAGAAGGTTAATAAAGCAATTGTGAAAGTGCAGTTATTACATTAATAAAGGGATGTCATATAACAACAACATGGTAGCTGCTTATTCAGTATAACCACAGAGCTTCATAACAGACTTCAAGATACAATGCTGAGAACCTCACAGATTTTTTTATTTAAACTGCAAACAACTAAACAAACAACTAAACAGGTCACAAACTATCAGCATTCAAGAAGAAATGTTATGATTAATGTATAGTTCACTTTCTGTAGACAAAATCTAGAGAAGTAGTCACTCTGCACTTCAAAAAGTGTTAATGTTTATATAGCGGGAACGTGACCCGAAAGTATTAGCGCGGCTGGCTTTACATGAGCACTCCAGTCAGTACACACGGAGGACACAATCGGTATCAGTCAGTGTGCTCCCTCCAGTCCTCATACACACATAGTCAAGCACTGACTGGCGCGCTCCCGCGGGATTGTAATCAGGCAGCTCTCTCATCATCTAATCTAAACTTCCCTCTTCAGAGAATGCACTTGCTTTCTCCACATGATCCATGACCTTCATAACACAACAAACTAAGGCAAATTCGGCTACAGTTGTTTATTTCTAATGCCTTCTGCTCTGAGATTTCAGTAGAGAGACCTATTTTCATATAGTGACCCAGAGTACACATATACCACCCTTTGCTGCACAAATAACCTGCAGATGTGATGGTATGATAGACCAATTGTTCTTTTTTCAAATCTGCTGCTGCACTTTGGAAATCGATTTTTATGCTCACTTTCCCCCACATGCATCTCCGCGACATATACTCACGCTTCAAATGTTGTGAACACACTGCCTACAAGTAGAATTTCACTATTATTTACAATATATAATAATCCACATTGAACTTCTCTTCATCCATATACCAACTACCTCTTCAGAGTGCAGTTGTCCATTTCTGGCATCTAGAGAGAGAAGTACCCTTAAAAGTGCTCTGTAGTGGTGCCTCCCTACTCCTTTAAGTGTACACTGCTTGCCAGCATATCACATTAGACATCAAGCTCCCCGCCAAGGGGTAGCGAGACAGATAGCAGTGATACCAAGGAGCAGAAAGAGACAAGTGAAAATCAGTAAGTTCTCCTCAAAGATACAATGTAAATTTATATTCCTGATATACCCATGCCCCATTGCAACAACACCTTCAGAGAAAGTGTGATACACCCATCTGGGCAGTGACAGGAATCTGACACAAGTGCAACAGAGTGGAGTATTTTCAGAGGGAAACTCCCATGGATAGCTTCACTTGATCAGGGGCGAATGATTCAAAATAAGAGGGGGCAGGAGAGACTCACAAAGCAAAAATGACAGGAAGCCAAGGGGACCTCGCCTTATGGAGGAAGGAGAGTACTGGAACTGGAAGAGGGTCGGTGCAAAGGCTGACTGCTTAAACAGGCAATCAAGAAAGCAGGGAAAGACCTTGCCAAACAGGAGCAATCTTAGCATTTTGTCTCTCGTTCTACCTTCCCAGTCCACCAAGACCTGCTCCCTTCTGCTAGACATCTGCTATCCAGGATTGGTTGGACTTCATGTTCTTCTACTCGCACCGGAGGGGACTTGTCTGGGCAATGGGAAAGCACTTGGCTTCAAACAAGGGCCTCAGAAGAGATGCTTGGAATGCTGAAACTCGGCCTAACATATGCTGCCATGTCTCATTCACAGTTTTGCTCGTTAGGTTTTCAGCGACCAAAACCTTTTCATATAACAATACCACTATTATTTTCACAAGAAAATGCTAAATAGTTTCAGTTAAAAAAGAAAAAAAAATGCAAGGGCTTATAGAAATAATTATGAAAACGATCAGAAAGAGCTTATACACAATAATGGAAAAATACTAGACAAGAAATGGGCATAAAATGAACAGAAAAACAAACAGCGGAAAAAAGAATATTAATAATAATTCACAATGGACAAAATAAAGTTAATAGAAAATAAACATTTACATAAGAAAGACAGTATAAAAAGAGCAAAACATCTCTCAAAAAGATCTGAATAAACAGGATTTAAGCAAAGAGAAAGATAGCCATTTCAAGTAAAATCTTCTAAGTCAAACTGTTTTGGACAATAAGTCATACCGTACACTTTCAACTGAAATGGGTATCAAGAGTACAGCGCTTTTATTTAGTTGACTAACTGTGGGTAAAACTGTATTATGTTCCACCTTATGGTGTACCATGGTGTACCGTACTCTGAAATCTGTCAAGATTGCGCTCTATTAAACTATGAAACAAAATTGAAAAAAAACTACTTTTATGTTAGTCTGGGTTCAAGCAAGGCACGTAAGACAGCTTCTGGTAAACGGAAATTGAATGAAGATGCTTGTAAGAGTGGGTGGTTGGTGACTAGGACAAAGAAGAATAGTTTGACATGAAGAACAGAGCGAGAAATGAGATCAGATAGGTTCTGTGATAGGACAGACCAGCCAGCTTGACCTCTTTGCTTGACACTAGAGTTCTACTGTTGGCTGGTGTGAGTTTTGTCTCCTGGTCTTGAAGTGCTTTTGCTCTCACCCTGCAGCCTTTTGATCTGTGAAGGCTATCCTAGTTTAGGAAAAGCGGGGTGGGGAGTGTTAGGGGTGTTGGAATGTAGCTAGTGTACGGTTTTGTAATGTGCCCCTTTCAAGTAGGTGGTGTGAACGAGACTGTTTAGCAACCCTTCTTGGAGGCAGAGCTCCAATGTAGCCCACAAGACCTATCAGCATACTTATGAAGGTTACAGACAGAAAACCCGCTAACAGGAGAGGAACAGTGAAAGGAAGCTTGCAACACATGCACCCACACATATTTCAGTAATAGAAAACATAAATATGCCAGAACACAGCATTCTCCTAAACCGAGTTCGCCGTAGCTAGGGAAATCAATATCCAGTATTAAGCAACAATTAAAAATATAATGCTCTCATTAAAAAATTCATAGACAGTAAATAACCAACTAACATCCTATGTAGAGGGTTAACGCACTGTATTTTGAGTCACTTTCCCATGTTACCGTTCTATCCTATCGTACTATATGATGGACAGTTTTCCCAGAGGAGGAGTGGGAGCAGAGCTGTGCTAAATAACTACTTGTCACTGAGGTCGCAATAACAGCGGAAGTGGTCCAGTTTACCTAATGTCAGATGGCTTCATTCACAAGGTGTCTTTTAATTTGCTTCCACATTTAGTCTGGTTTTCTGTGAATTTCCTGTGAGATACAAGCCTGGTGTTGGGGGCTGTATTACTACGGTCCACTTTTTATAAAACATATTTTTTATTGAAGCTCGCATGTGCCAAAGGAAATCAAACAATAAAACACAATACAGTCCATTCGCTCTTAAATCGCCACCACTCCTAACTTCACCTTGGACTCGCTTTCAAGCTTGCCTTCTTTCCAGGACTGGTGAGATTGGGGAAGCAGCACCATGGAGACCTGGCCCAAACTCACCGGGGCACTCACCTGACCTGAGGGCTGGCCTGGCCTGCAGTTTCAGAGGCAGGCGCGAGCAGGCAGCAGAAGGCAGGGCAAGGCTAGCCAGGCAGGGGCTAGTAATAATGTAAATTATGGCCGGTGACGGTCCTTCTCAGTCTCTGGCGTGGCGTAGTGTGGCTAGGTCCTGGGATGCCTCACCTCACTCACAAGTCTCACGGCTCACGAGCACTTTTAATTTCAGGCTCTCCGCAATGCGCATGACAACAAATTCAATCTGGCATTGGTCACCAGCCCCTGCCCCACCCTGAAGACTGCACAGACGCGTGATGCGGAGACAACTGCGCGCCGCGCGCACCCACCATTTAATTAATAAAGAGCCTCAGAGGCCCGGCCGGGGCCCGGGCACCATTTAATTACTGTAGAGCCTCTGAGGCCCGGCCGGGGCCCAGGCGTGCGACGTGCGTGCGCACCATTTAATTTATTTGCGCACCATTTAATTAATGACGAAGAGGCTTGGTGAGTGAGGGGGCCCCATGGAGCGCGGGGGCCCCCCAGCTACGAGGGGGCTGCGGGGGCCTGTGTTACGCCCCTGGTGTTCCCACACGACAGCCATGGTTTTTTACACTGCCCCAGATTTCTAACATAGCGTAAATCTGGGGCAGTGCCAAAACTAACGCCTTCCCAAAGCAGGTGTAACGAGGAGAAATGTTTACATTTCTCCTCGTTTTTTCTCTTTCCACGTGTACTGCATTCTGCAGCACACATTGAACGAGGAAAAACGCCTCCTTTGAATGTTTTGTGTAGGCAGGTTCCTGCACAACAACAATCATGCCAACAACGCAGACACCTTGCACCATGGTGCAAGGGTTCCTGCGTAGGTCCTCAGCTGCAGTTTGTGTGCTGGCAGAAAGGACAGGAACATGCCGTATCTTGTAGATACGCCACATTCCTACACTTTTTTTGACGTAGGGCAGCGCAGCCAGAAGGCTTGCGGTGCTGCCCTAGGCCAAAATATTGTAAATATGCCCCCATGTTTTTATGGAGTGAGCACACATACTTTAGCACTGCTTAGCAGTGGTAAAGTGCACAGAGTCCTAAGGCCAACAAAATAGAGATCAGCAAAAATGGAGGAGTAAGGCAAAATGTTTGGGGGAAGACCACCCTAAGGCTGACAGGTCTATCAACCGCCAACTGCATCACAGAAAGTGAACTTACACCTTAAACTTTAATGAAATCACAGGAACCGACATCATCCAACATTTAACCTTGGTGACATTAAAGAAAATAACACCACATGTAGTTTAACAGATCTGGGTTTAATCCAGCCTTACTGGGGTGGCTTAGTGTGCAGAAGAACGATGATGGTTTTAACCCAGATCTGTGACTGGGAGGTGAATGTCTGAAAAGTTTCAGCACTTCGCCCATCATCTTATTGTGTTTGCTATGTTCGCCCTAAGTGGACAGGGTTTGCCCAGACGTGGGTGCCTTGATCGCTTTGCTTGCCACTGGATTCAAGCTAGCTAGGCTGATGAGGTGTGATACCCCCAAACCAGTCCCTGGATGCTTGTTTCTGTTCCAGGGAGGACCTGGCCTGACAGTTCGGGCTGGACTGTTCCATGAGGAGCAGGGTCAAGACTTATTTGCATGTGGCTGGGTCCAAACTGGGGTGGCTCACTGAGCAGAAGAACGATGATGGATTCAACCCAGATCAGTGACGAGAGGTGAGTGTCTGAAAAGTTACAGTACCCCATCCATCATCTTATTGTGTTTGCTATGTTTGCCCTAAATGACCAGGGTATGCCCAGACGTGGGTCCCTTGCTCACTTTGCCACTGGATTCAAGCTAGGCAGGCTGAGGAAGGGTGATACCCCAAAACCAGTCACAGGATGCTTGTTTCCGATCCAGGAAGGATCTGGACCGGCAGTTCAGGCTAGACTGTTCCCATGATGAGCAGGGTCAAGACTGATTTGCATATGGCTGGGTCCAAACTGGGGTGGCTTAGTGAACAGAAGAACGATGATGGATTCAACCCAGATCTGTGATTGGGGGTGAGTGTCTGAAACGTTTCAGCACTGCGTCCATCGAGTGAGCAGCAGGAACGAGATATTTATGGCAACATGTTTATTTTTTGCATGCCACAACCATTACAGAAAAAATAGTATATCCCCACATATTTTCACACATTCTGACTTCTGAGATACAGCATTTGTTTACATCTGACTTACATTAAACTGATTCTAATATCTTTTTACAACAAATTACGAGCTGTCTTTTGGTATTTAATTTTGCACTACTGGTCCTGCTTTTATTCATTATCACTGAAGCCATACCAATTTGAAAGAGCAAAACACCAAGGATGTAAGCAGTTTTTGGGAAGTGTAAATTTGAAACTATTCATGACAAGGATTAAAGCACCCTCTGCTGTACATAAAAAGAATATTGCAGGCCACCTTGAAACTCCATGACCATATAAAGAAGCTCAGCCTTTGGCCTTGTTCCTTTATATTGTCATGGAACTCCTTGGTGGTTTGCATTATACTTATAATAAATCACAGAGGGTACATTGTCCAATATATAATGCTGACAAAGATCGATTCCTGTCTTAAACTGATTGGAGGAAGGTACAAATTGGAGGAAGCCACAGAGATCCATAAGACACCCTGCACTGTATATTTATTATATCTTTACAACGTGAGGCATAAACAACCTCAAGCCAGGAGAAGAAGGAATGGACAAGGCAAGCGGCAGCTGATAACAGTCACCCAATAGCTAATGGAATCAAGCGCCATCTTTACAGAGGTTGGGGAGGGGGGATTACTTCTACAAACAGCAACTGTGCTTGAACCAGAGATAAAATCCTAAATTTGCAGGCACACACAGTCACAAGAGATTATCTACCACAGTTGTAAAAATTGGATCTACTACTCAATGTTGGCTATAAATAAGGTAGAAGAAAGTGGGCTGCTAAACCACATTTACAGATCTCACATCAACCAGGATTTATTGTTGGACACCCTGTATTTTAGGAGAGTGAAAGATTTATAGAGCAACCTAAATCCTGGAAAGTATGAAAGCGGTTGCAAATGCTAACAATAACATCTAGATTATAGATTTCACACTGTGGCCGCTGATGCCACTGTTATTATTAGGAGGTAGTAGTAGTAGGAGTAGTATTGGCATTATTATTTTCATCATCATTTTGTGTTACAATCAAATAATATGTATAGCAATAATAATATCAATAATAACAATAACAACAACAATTATAATAATACAGAATAAGCTGTGCACCCAAATTGTATGCTATTTGGATGTGTAGAGCACAACGTATCACCGTAGGGTAGCCAGGCGCTGGAACAGGTGTGTAAGTCGTCTGCTGGAGGTTAGTTGAAGAGCCAGTTCTTCAGCCTCTTGCGGATTTCAAAAAGCTAGGAGGAGGCCCTGATGTGAACAGGGAGGTTGTTCCATGTTTTGGGTGTGATGTAGGAGAATGGTAGGCCAACCGTTCTGCTTTTGCTTATAGGTGGGAGGAGGGTGCGAGAGAGAGTGTGAGCCTGAGTGTAGGTGTCTAGTGGGTTGGTGGCAGTGAAGGTGGCAGTTGACGTATGCTGGTCCTGTGCTGTGCAGTGCCTTGCATGCATGGCTATTGACTAGGTTTTAAACACATTTTTCAATAGCTCACTGGATTTCTTACTCATGCAATCCATTACAGAAGGACAATTGCATGAGTCAGTCCTATCTGCACTCGTTCCACTGTCCTACAGATCCCACACAGATGTCAGCCACAGGTTCCTACCTGCTGAGCTATCTTACCAGTAGATGCATTTTCCTATTGAACTGTTTCCAAACGTTGCATATCTGCTACATGATAGCCTCTAAGCCCCCATACAATTTCTCAACTCTAGCAACTGTCCCCACATCTCCAGTTCCTCCACTAACTTCATGGAGCCCGGTAATAGCTTTTTTTTCTTTCAGTTTTATTTAAAAGGAGTTATTTCACCCTTCCTAACATCATCCAACCGGCTTCACCTTTTCTTTCCTACCATTTGATACCTGTGAGCTCTTGTGTCCCATCTACACTGCTCTGATTTCATCCATGACAATGGATTTACACCTGCCATTTGCACAATCAAACTTCTCACCGTTTTTAGTGTGGGAAACTTCCTAAAAAGGTTTTTTGCCTACCCACAAACTTTCAAGCTTGCTGACTTTCACCAGCTGTCACCATACTGATGTCATTCTACATGTGAGTGATTACATTTAAAATGGTAGCCCATGTTGAGTGAACAACAACAACGTTGAATCTGCACTCATAGATGCAGATATTTTTGGCTGGTCTGTGAAGGAAACTAGGATCTGCTTCTTATGGTTACCCCCCGTTTTTGCTTGATGTTGCACTGTTTTGGACTAGTCTGACTGGGATCCTGCTAAACAGGACCCCAGTCTATCTGCTTTCTCCTCATGTACGTTGGTACACTCCAGATTGGATACTGGGGTATCCTTATAAGTCCCTAGTATATGGTACCCATGTACCCAGGGCATAGGTACCCCAGAGGCCTCCCATGGGCTGAAGCAGGTATTATGCCACCCATGAGAGGCCATGCAAAATGGAACTCCAGGTCTGCTACAGCAGCCTGTGTGAGTTGGTGCCTGCACCACTTACTTTAAATATAGGTTCACTATATCTATAGGTCACTACACTTAAAACTTATAAGTCACCCCTATAGCAGGCCTTATCAATCCTGAAGGCAGGGTGCTGGGTTTTTAGTGAGAGGGTGCCCCTGCTTGAGCAGAGCCTCTCTGCAGCCTTTGGAGACCATTCTCCCGGGCTGTCTGTGACTCAGCCGGACATATAGGTAGAGGTGCATTATAACCTCGCTGTAAATGCTATCTCGAAAACGGCTGCATAGAAACATATCGTGTTTGGTATCAAACACCTTGTAATCATACTTCCACACTGGTAACCAGTGTGGGAGGTATGATTACACCCTTCTGAAGCGAGCTTCGTGGGGTCACTGGTCTATCCGGTGCCAGCCTTCTCGACCCGGTCAGCACAAAATGGATGCTGCCGACCAGAGACACACTTCTGCCCTCCTGCTGCTGAGCCAAGCTTGAGCAGAGGAAGGCAGTACAATAGGCATCCTGTCACAGGGAGGTGTGACCACCTCCCAAACAGTGTTTAGTGTATTGGGGCTGGGTGGGACCACTCTGAGAGTGCCTGAAAGTCTGCACCCGGGGCACATTCGGTGTCCCTGTGCATAATCCAGATCAAACCAGTTCTGGGAGCCATTGGCTCCTGCTCTGGCGCGAAACTGGACAAAGAACATGGGTGTAACCACCCCTCTGTCCTGACCCTCCCCTAGGAGGGTCCCCCAAATCTGTCCAACCCTCTTCCGTGGGTACATAAGGGCTTACCTGGCTGTAAGACTTTAGATTTGACATGGACAAGATTCTACAAGAAGAAACCACTGACCTTCGACCGTCTGGACACTCTGGACTTCGACTGGGCCCGACTTCGTCTCCCTCTCCGTCCAAAGCTTTGTCTGTGCCCTTGCTCCATACAGGCTCCGTGCAGGACCTGTGGTGCACTAAGGACAACTGAAGAATCTCCCTTGGAGTGAAGGAGTCACTCCCCTGCTGTTGCAGGCACCATAACACAACTGACCGGTCTGCTGCTCCTGAGCTCCTGCGGACTCTGAAGATTTCAGCAACACAGGAGGTGAGTTTTCGAAGGTCCCTGAGGTCGATCTGCCCTCTCAGCAAGTTGGAGGCCAGTATCCCTCGTGGGGACTTCATAACCCAAACCTCTGTGCACCGTGTCCATTTGCAATTGCATATGCTTGTTGGCAATTCCTGAGCTTGTGCATTGGACTCCGTGTAGTCCTGACCCTGAGCAGTAACTGCACCAAAGAACTCTGGCCTCCTCGCACTGAGTACTCCGTGGGCTGGTACTTTGCAATCTTGCCCGAGGTCCCCTCGCGACTCCTGGTCTTTCAGCCTGTGGGTCTCTCTGAGGGTCATCTTGATTTCTGTTGGGCTTTCCTGGTTGCTCCAGACGTGCCCTGACTCTCCATTGCTTGGTGAGTCCCCTGGACCTTGCTGGTCCACACCGTAACCTGCTTGACCTTCCTTCGTAGGTTGCTTTTGCCAAGGCTTGTTGGTGCTCCAGCTGGACACCGACCCCTCAGCACTCGACATCCTTCATGGGACAGCTCATCCCCGGCTCCTGGTCATCCTCAACGTCTCCTGGTCCTCTTGGCTGCAGAGTCAAGCATCCCTTCTTCGCACCTCAAGCACCTGACATCGGTGGGCATTTATCTACCGAGCCCCTGGTCACTCTGAAGTGACCCAGACTCTGTCCCCTCTGCTTTCAGGTTCCTTCCTTCCCGAATCCAGGCTTGGATTCCACCAGACCCTGTTCACCTTCACGGCAGCAGTACTTCTTCACAGCCCTCCATTGAGAACGACGGCAGTTTCCGACGCCACTTCAGACCTATGCACCCGGCTCCCCTGGGATAGGTAACTCAGGTACTACGGTATCCACGGGTGGGGTGGCTCATCAAACTCTTAAGTTCCAAAGGGTTCGCTTGACGTCCTCCTAGAAGGGTCTTTAAACTTTAAAAGTGTACCCGTGACTTCCCCATAGAATTGTATGGAGCCTGCGGTCGTGTTCCCACACTGCACCCGTCCTCCGTGGGGTCCCTAGTTACTCACCTTGGGTGGTTCCTTGAGGTCCCAACGATTCTACGTGCTCAAGACCTTGTCTTGATCTCAGTTGTGACTGTCATACCACTATTTTAGTATATGGTTTGGTCTCCCCCGGGAGCCCATTGTGCTACTTACAACTGTTCTATTGATCGTGTATTGTGTGCTTTGTGTTCTATCCTCGTGTAGAGGATAGTAGAGAGTGTTATATTAATAAATACATATTTTTATATAACTACTGTGTTGTTCTCCTTTCATTTAGTCAATATAGGAGGTGATGTTCTGGTAAAACATGCTGCTTTACATTCCTTCAAGATAAAGCCTGAAGGCTGCTCTCCACAGCTACCACTAGGATAGCTTTCTAAAGGTTATCTTTGACCTCATACATCATAAGGGTCGTTTGGACTGGTACAGGGTGCCCACTTTAATTAGTGGTCAGCATATACCAGGCCAACTTCTCAAAGGTCTGTGCCAGTAGCTTTATGAACCTGGCCCATTAGGGCAGTAAGGCTTATTTTACCTCACTCTGCATGATAAGACATGCAAAACATGTGCACTAACGTGTGTAGAAGTATGCCAGCCACTTAGTCAGTACTCACTTTTTTTTACAGTGCAGCTCAAGTAGTGGAGGAAATTTTAAAAAATCTAATGCGACCATTTTTTTTTATTTAATGTTTACAATTTTCCATTGGTTTAAAAAACAAACACTAATAATGTTTTCTATTAGTAGCTTTGTAGGAATAGTAATTCGGTTGTACTTTTTTTTAACTTCTTACTTTTTAACCGCATACCTGGGGCTGCGTTATAAAACTCAACAGGGCCACGTTTTGAAAAATGTGCGTTTTAGAATGTCAGTTCACTCTTCAAGAAGAAGAGGGGATTTTCAAAGCAGTCACACGAAAGTTCAATTTGTCATTACCTACCAAATAATATGTAAAATTATTTTAGGGATCTTTTTGTCAATCAAAATCTCTGAATATGAATTGCAAAACAATTGCATTAAAGGCCCTGGTTTGAGCCAATCAGGTGACGGTTTAAGAAGTGGTGAGAGAATGGGCGGGGGTCCTGGTGGCACAATCGAGCCCATCCCACAAAGCTCCATAGCTGCTCATTCACTATTATTCAAGTACAACAGAACTGGACAATATGTCAAGAAATTGAAAGAATGTGGCCCTTAACATAAGACCATTCACCATCATGACCTCAGCACCCTGACAGGAAGGCGAGCCACCGGCCCAGACATGATAGAGGACAAAATTTCTCATATAATAGAAAGGGAATTACAAAAGAATGAAGATAAAAGCGAAGTGCACCAAACATTAAAAAAAATCATGTATATCGTACTCTGCGGCAACCTGAAGTTTTTTCTTTTAGCTATAGCTCTACACCCTTTATTATAAAAAAAGATATGGTCAGCAATGTTACTTTACCCACGGATAGGTCAAGAATTGTCTGACTTGGTTAGAGACCTTTGCTTTACAAATTGTCAAATTAATCTATATGGCCCAACAATTTATCATGGACCATAACTGGTCTTACCGACAAACCATAACTCCACACTTACCACCCATGTTTAAATCTAAAGCTGTCATGTTATCGATACTAATTTTTTAGATAGAAACTGATAATTTATTGTTCGAATGCTGTGAACTATCCCTCTAAGAATAGGTGTTTTCAGGGGTATTCGCCACACTGCATACTCAGGCATTCAAGCAAGACCAGAACCCCAAGCATTCCAGCCCTTCCCATCTCTGAAGTTTAATCACCTGCCACAACACACTTGATTAGCTGGCAGAAGTTCTGCCAGTCATGTTTATTTTTAGCATGCCTATTAGAGATGATTAGCAGGCTGCATTCAATAAAGTTCACATTGTAACCATTGTGTAAAATAAGCTAGGTAGGTCTTGGCATCCTGATATCAGTGGACAAGGAAGGAGTGTATTATGATGAGGAAATAGTGAGTTGTAGACAGGTGAAACTGGGATGAAAAATCTGCATTATTGATAGCTAATCATCTTTATTGTTATGCTGTGCAGAGTCCTCAAATCCTCTTACCCTGCTCGGATTGTCAGCGCAGGGGTGGGGAAGCAATGCTAGAACCATGCACAAGACCCCACCCAGGTCTCAACCCCTCCTTGCCTCCATCAGCCAGACCCTCCCCTCCACAAGCCAGTCAATAAAACAACTGGTGGCCTGTCACCCTCGACATTTATTTATTTATTTTTAACATTTATAAAGCGCACTGTAACCCTACGGGCATCCTGGCGCTAAGATACTGGAAGAAAGCTAGCGGGTAGACTGCGGGGCTAAACCAAGTAATTATACTCTAGGAAAGAGCCATGTCTTGACTTTCTTACGAAACATCAATAAATCCTGTATTTGCCTTAGTTCCAGAGGAAGGCGATTCCAGAGGCGGGCAGCTGCCACGCCGAACGCTCTTCCCCCCAAAGTAACTCTCTTTGTCCTCGGAATCATAACAAGATTAGCTAACGAGGAGCGTAGGCTACGTACCGGTTCATACCATCTAAACCTACCCTGGAGCGGTTTAGGCCCCAGTCCATGCAGTGCCTTAAACACAATACAAAGAGACTTGAACAATATCCTTTGTGTCACCGGGAGCCAATGTAGCTCTGCCAGCGCCTGGGATGTTGATGACCGACGTGCCCTTGTCAGTGCCAGCTTCGCTGCTGCCGCCTGGACACTCTGGAGCCTTGCAATCAGGTATCTCGGGGACTCCAGTAGCAAAGCATTACAATAGTCCAGGCGGCTCAAATTGACACTCCTAACTACTGTAGCTCTTGCCTGAGCTGGCAATATTGGCAACACTTTGCGAAGTCCTCTGATAAGAGTATAGCAGCTTCCCACCAGCTTGTTGACATGGGATTCCAGATTCAGCTTATCATTAAAGCTGACCCCCAGATTACGTACCGTGCTCACGGGTACCAAAGGAACATCTGAGGGTAACATTCACCCTTGACATATCTTCCCATCAATCCCAAAAGATCACCAGCTGCCCTTCCACCCTCTATATCCACCCTCAGCTCACTGTCACTTTAATAAAAAATAAAAAAAAAATACCTGACATCCTCTCACCCTCAACAACTACTCTTGCCAAAACCTTTCTCCTTCCTTTCGCCCTTTACAAGACAAGTCCCAGGACTTTTGCCTTTATTTTGCCTCCAGCCCACACCACCCTCTGATCATTCCCTCCACCTCCCTGTTCAAAACCTGAATGTCTACTCTCACAATAACATCAGATAGGCACCCCCACACTCACAGCAGCTCTGTTTGAGTCACTCATCAGTGTGGCATGCATTTCTCTGTCAGTGCAGGTCTGCAGAGAACCATGGCTGAAGGGGGAGATGGTTATTGGTCGCATAGGAGCACCACCCACATTCTCCAGCCTCTCTTAAGTCTCTAAAGATCCAAATCCCATGGCAAACTTTCATCAAAATGAGCACTGGTTTTGGGACACGGCACTTTACTACTCGAACATCAAAGCAGTATAAAAAACTTAGAGGCATATTTACAAGGTCCCTGTGCCACCGGAGCATCATTTTTTATACGCTCCGGTGGTGCACAATGCTGAGCCATAATTACAAGGCCTCACAAAGCCACCCTGCGTGGCTTTTCATGGCCTTGTAAATATGGCCCCCTTTCACTCATTACTCTGTGTGAAAGGGGTGCTCCATGGGTGTTGATGTGGGTGCTCCCACGCAACACCCATGGATTCTGACACATTCCCAGATTTACAAGGTTTCGTGAACCTGGGAATGCGTCAGATTCTAACGCCTTCCAAGGGAAAGCGTTAAAGTGCACAATGAGGAGAAATATCTTTATTTCCCCTTGTTTTATGCTCTTTCGATGTGTGCTGCATTCTGCAGCACACATAGAAGGAGGAAAACGCTATCAATGATTGTTTTGGTGCAGGAAGGTGTTCCTTCACCAAAACAATCCTCCCTGCAACGAAGACACCATTGCACCATGGTGCAAGGGTGCCTGTGTTAGCGCTAGGCAGCCAATTGTGCGCTAGAGCAGAGGAAAGCACACGGATGCATCGTATTGCTGTAAATATGACGCATCCTTGCACTTTCCTAATGACGCAGCTTGGCGCAGCAAGATGACTGCGTCAATTTCTAGTAAATATGCACCTTGGTTTTTTGCTGCTCTGACATCGGAATCGTGAATAAACGGGATTTGATACATGTCCTATTTGATAATTTAGGTAGTAATGGCTTATTATGGAAGCCAGACATAGCGAAGTTTTACTGTAGTTGAGTTTCTGTCTTATCCATTCATTCACCGGGCAGGCAAATGTCATTCTCAGGACCTGCCTTTTAATCCACTATTATTCCCTTTGGCATTTTTGGGAAATATTGTTTGTAAACAGCTCTATTGCGAATGACTTCCTTTAGAAACCATTTCCAACTGTACTATATACAGAACCCATTTTTCATCATTCTCTAATGTAAGAGTGGTGACAAAATAAGTTTTGATTTTGATTTTCATTGCCCTAACATCAGAACAGTGAAAAAAATAGGTTTTGAAGCCTGGGCTTAGGGAGACCCTGTTTTTCCACCTCCCTCGGTGTTGCAGAGACCTGAAGGTGGTAATGGAATGGCAGGTGTTGGTCCACCATCCCTCCCGCCTTCCTCAGGTCTCAGAGGATCCAATGGAGACAGGACAATCCCAACAGTGGGAGAGGTGTGGCACAGTGGCCAGGGCAGCTGACTCCGAGCACAGGGCTCATGGTTCGATCCCCAGCGCCAGTGGCAGCTCAGCTCAGAACCATGTGAGTCTGGGGAATAGCTCACTTAATCTCCCCAACGGCCCCCAGCGCCTTGAGACCCTTAGGGGTAAGTAGTTAGCGCTTTACAAATACCATATTTGGATTTATGATGCTTTGGCACCACCAACCACCACCTTCCCGGGTTGCCGCGGTCTCACCAGATCCGCAGCAGGTAGGGTATTATGTTTCTTTTATACACATAAGATGGAGGAATTTTTTTTTTTTTTGGATGGGCTACTTCGGATGCTGGGTTTGGTGGCAGGACACCTGATGCATCTTTTTAAAGTATGGGGGAGGTGGGAGAGGAGGATAAGAAAAGTCACCTTGTGAATGACTGCTATGACTCCCCTGCCCCCACACACAGCTAATCCATGGGTTCAGCTCAAAGGGGTGGGGGCGTTAAGTAGGCCATGAACAGCCTATGTATATGGGTTGTTGCCCATTTAAACATTCCCATGTATTTATATAATGCTCAATAACAGCATTTAGCTTGAAAATATGTTTTAAAGCCAAGTCGCAAGCACAAAAAGTTATAGAAACTAACATATATTTTTAAGACGCATGTTCACCCCTTGGAGCATCTCTGCATTGAAGCACATCTTTATTCTTCCCAGCTCAAAGGTTCGCCTTTTATCACCCATGGAAAGATGAAAGGCTGAGTAGACTTGGCGTGATTTCAACTCGAGAGCAAACACAGATTCTTGGAGTGGATGCTTTAGGAACCACCAGACCAAGATTTGACCACTATGGAATAATTTGATCAATCGGGTACCAGCAGGCGCAGGTTCCACTGCCGACAGATTTGGCCGCAGATCCGCCCTACAGTGATCCTACAAAACTGACTTCTTGTTCTCAGTTTAGTTCCGTGGCTCGGCCAACAGGGCACGAAAACCGACTCAGATGCCCGGTCATGTGACTGCAGGAACACTAGGAAAAAAAAATGATCAAAGCGAGCTGCTTTCAAGCAATGTGCCAGGTAAGGGCTGAGCACACTTTACACGAAAACCCACCGTGATTTCAAATGGAAGATAAAACACACACTGCAAACGCCAGAGATGAAGAGCTGTGACACGACTACATTCAAAAGACGAACCCAACAGTTAAACCCAGAGCACGTCTATTTTGGTCCCGGGATGAGCTGGGGAGCCGGCGTGGGATAATAGAAGCCATTTCCTCAAGCACATGCAATTCACGAGCTCGAGTGTCAGGTCTGGTGACAGCATAACAAATGAAAGAGCGCTCCCCGCGCACTGTAGTGTCATTTCTAAAATAATTGTTCGCAAGGCGGTTCTTTCAAGCAGCCCGATGCCTAGTGGCACGCTGCGTTTTTTCCACATATCATTTTTGCAAAGACACACACAGAGCGTGTTTTGATTCCCCCGTTTTTAGGATCTGAAAGAAACTCACGCGGCAGACACACCAGGCTTCAATTAAAATACCGCGCAGCAGCTCATGCTAATAGGAGGTGAAATGTTGAGGAAATTTAGAACACACGCACATGAAAAAGGGAATTTTTCCTTGCATTGGGTGTCTCAAAAGTACAATTTACAAATTAAAAAGTGGCATTCTTATTTTACCCACATTAACTAAGCATTAACATTCGGGGAATAAACGTAGAATCTGACTCCTTTCTTCAAAGATATTTGAAACACTAACCACCTAAACGGCTCGCTCTTGTTATCGCACTTCCACACAGTAGAAAGTGAAGCTGTGGGGCCCAACGATGTTGGCGCGAGGTACTGCCACGTGCAAAGGCACGTGCATAATTTGTTGCTCACCACCCTTTGCAGAGGTACAGCTCTGTGTCGGAACATCAGCGACCCAATTCCAAAACAACCATTTAATGGTCCCGAAGGTGAATCCAGTCATGGGAAGATCACCATCACCTCCTCATCCATCTTCCTGGATGCAGTCCTTGCACATGAGATACTTCTCCTTTCTGGCAGAACCAATTCCCTAGCTGAAACCCAAAGAGTTCCCCCAAGATGGCCCCCATTACCCAGGATCCACCTCGAAAGGGAAGAACTACTGAAGCACTTCCTGTAACACACCACGTCAAAAAGACAAAAGTAAAACAGGAAATAGTCAACGGCCATGCCTGGGCCGGAGGGAAGGAGTCAGGACTGCATCCACGTAGACCAGGACTCGGAGTAATGAAGATTACCGGTAAGTAACCGTGGCATTACCCAGGATAAGGTAACACTTGAAGACACATGGTCGCCATTATAGGTTCCCATACGTTTTAGCTAAATCCTTTACTAGGCCCTATGTGGTAGATGAAGAACATCCCATCCTCGTCGCCAAGTTGTGGTAGATGAAGAACAGCCGGTACACGAGGTAAGATTAAAGTCCTTTAATCAGGACGCAGAGGAAGGTACAAGAGCGGACTCCTCCAGGCAGAAGCAGGAACGCAACTGACTTGGAATCGAATCCACGATTAAGCACAAGCATAGAATGGGTATGAGGGAACATTCGTAGGGAAAACAGATCAAGGGCAAACATTCTATTGTAAGCTAGAACAGTAACCTGAGAGTATGTACTACACCCTACTGAGACTGGAAAGCAAATGAGTTAGAAAGAGCCTGTGCCTCCATAATATGGTAAAGCAGTATGCTTAAGCCACAACCATTAGTTAGCGCCAAGTTATAAAGAAGAACAGGGTTATTATCCAGAGGAGGGGGAGTGCTTCAGAAGCAAAACAATATTTTGCAGAATATCCTTACACCGCTCCTGGATTTAAATGTGGTCTTTGGAGTGTAAACCAAGGTTTTGACCAGGTTTGTGTCTATACAACACCTTATTCTGTTTGGGCGCAACATGCAATTATCAGCAAAATCAAAACGCCAAGGTTCACTTATGGCACACACCTCCCGTTTGCATGCCACTGTTTGAGATAGAAGGTGAAGTCCAAAGGGTCTTCTTGCAGACTTGTACACTGAAGAAGAATGATGTCCTATGTGCCAACAAACAAGTAATACTTTGCAATAATTGAGACAGTCACCTAAAAGCTGACACTGATAACTACCTCATACATTTTTACAGAGATCCATAAAATGGCAACCATGCTGAGGTTGGATCTCAAGCCACAAAATAAGGACTAAAAACTCACACACAAATATATTTTACAATTTAAACTCTTTTGTATATAGTTAAAGTAGCACCAAGTTCGCGGTCTATTGAAATTTTATGGTAAAGTTATGTTCCGTTGTATCGAAAATGAGAGCATGGCAAGAGTGTGCAGTTCATCAATCATTCATGCCTTTTAAGCTAATTTATAATTTAATTTGTCATTTCCAGTAAATATAAGTTGGCAAGGACATTACAACCCGTAAATGATCAATAATTTGAATATTTTGTTCATTTTGTACTAGATGACATGAAAGGTGATCTCCTTGCTAATTCAAAGTCACATCATGAATCCATCCATTGTGACGTATTTATCCACAAAGGGTAGCTTAATGCTGAATAACAGTTGTTTATTGTAACCCAACTCAATGATAAACATCTTATCGACCTAGGAAGCATAAACGTCTGAACAGACCTGGCAGGATCTAAACCTGTAACCCTGAGGTTAAAAACAGACTCCTCAAGTGAATGCTTTAATCTCTTGAGGAACCAGGCCCTGCAAGGGTGCAGACTAAGATAACGCGCAGATGACACTTCTTCAGGACTAATGCCTAATGCTTAATTGCTCCAATTGCATGGCACTTTTTTATGTTGGGCCTCAGTTGCAGGTCTAATGCATCATTCGCTCCTGCTGACCAAGCCTAGCACTGAGTTCCAATGACCTGCCCCGGCCCTAGAGGCACTGGCAGTTTTGATATCCTGAAGAAGAAACCAAGATCACATTTCACTCCAGATTTAGCTTTCTGTCACTTAATAGTACTTCTAACCCATCAGTTCTCTGACTACTTCCTTGTATGCCAATTTAATGCATCATTTCGCAAAGTTCCCCACTGTTAGACCTGTCAACTTTAGGGTGGTCTTCCCTCAAACGTTTTGCCTTACTCCTCCATTTTTGCTGATCTTGGTTTTGTTGTCCTTAGGACTCGGTGCACCTTAGCACTGCTAACCCATGCTAAAGAGTGTGTGCTCACTCCCTATAACATGGTAAAATTAGCTTTCACCCTATTGGAACATTTAATTTACTTCCCTAGTAAAGTGGTACTACATGCACCCAGGGCCTGTACATTAAATGCTACTAGTGGGTCTGCAGCACTGATGGTCCCACCCACTTAAGTAGCCCTTTAAAACATGTCCCAGGCCTGCCATTGCAGACTTGGTTGCCGTTTTAAACTGCCAATTCAACATGGAAAAATAAACCTTTTGCCAGACCTTTTTTTTTTAATACAAATAAGTCCCCCACAGGGGACAAGGTGCAGTGCATTTAAAAAGTTGGTCATGTACTTTTAAGTTTTACATGCCCTGGTAGTATAAAACTCTTAAATTTGTTTTTCATTACTGCAAGGCCTACCTTTCTCAGCAGATAACAGTAGGTTACCTTATTACATTTAATGAGTGATAACTTTCAATTGGGAGCAGGTGAGCATCTCGAGTTTGGTGTCTGAAGAATTGTAACTTACACCCCTCTTTAGTGGCAAAGTCAGATTTTAAGTCACAATTCTGAAACTTTCACTTCTAAAAAGCTGGCATTTTATTATCCCAACCATTTGCTGCCTGCAGCCTGTCTTCTGGGTCACATGACTAAGTGTAGATGGCAGTTGGTCTTTGTGTATTGCTTCCAGACAGTGAGACAAAAGGGGAATAGATGTTAACAGAAAGGGCTATCTCTGACTTGATAGGGGGGCGGAGCTGTCACCTACCAGCACATCACAAAGCTTCTACCTCAGGACACTCACAAGGGGCTACTAGTCTTTTGTGCCCCCTGGCAAGCTGAGACCAGGGTAAGTAGGCAGAAAATTCGAAACAACTCTGGGGATGAAAACCTCCAGAACCTTCTCCTACTTCAAATCTGGCACTAAGTATAAATATTGGACCCTCAGAACCAACTCTTCAGTAAATGTCTTGACCTCTGGATACTACTGGATGCTACAGGAGAAGGACTGCTGTGTTGCTCTTCTGCCAGAAGGACTGCTACTCTGCTGGCCTGCTACTCTGCTGCCTACTTGCTGAGCAGGAAGACTGGACCTGCAACGTTTATCCCATGCTGAAGTGACTGCAAGAGTCATCTGACTGACCTCCTTGTTCTGAGCTACAGGGACATAACAAGCTCCAGAGGCCTCCCTGCATCTGCCCAGCTGACCTGCTGCCTACCTGAGCACTGCTGGCATCTGCTGGAGAGAGTTCCTGACACCGAAGAGCTGCCCCGCAGGTGATGGACTCTCGGTGTGGCATCAGTTGAACTCCCTCTGCAAAGAAAGGAGAAATCCTGAAGTTTTGGGCTCTTTGCAAAGGCGAACAGGCCTGTTTGCGCCAAGATCTTGCCGCCAGCACCGCCCGCCAATGTGAACCTCTGTTGTACCCGAATCTCCACAACACAACATTGATGCCCGGCAATGCGGGTTCTAAACTTCATGCCACAGCATCGACAGCCCTTGGTGACCGCCAATGCGAATCTCCAACAAGACCGTCTGCAACACCCAACTTGATCTTCCCACTACAGCGATGACCATTCCCGATGACCATCCACGATGCTCTCCCTGCTTCTCATGGCCCCTTCCACCGTGAACAGAACTATTTGCACTTGACTTTAGAAGGTAAGTCTTTCAACAGCACTAACCTGGTCTCTGTATCTAGCCCGCACTCCATTGCTGTCAGCCTGAACTTGTGACTTTCACCCGGTCTCGCATGACCAGATAAACGCGAGTGGTGCTTTATGCTTTTAGGTGCTAAACTTACCATAAATCTCTAAAATTGCATATCTCCGGTGCTACTGATTGGATTTTTTGTCATTTTGGTCTCAAATAAAAAATTTTTTTTTCCATTTTTCTAAATTGGTGTGTGATTTTTCTTGTGTTGTGTTTTCACTTTATTATTGCTTGAAGTGCTGCATAAATATTCTACACATTGCCTCTAAATGAAGCCTAACTGATTTGTGTCAAACTCCATAGGGTTGAGCACAGGTTAATGTGGGGTTTGCTTGTGTTTCACCCTGACAAAAATTCAACATACACAAAAGTATTTAGACTCCCTCATTGACCTTTTCAATTGTCTATTCAATTACACAAAGTAAGCAATCTGTTTGGATCTAAGTTGAAGGAGGATCCCACTTTCCCTCTATGTGGTTGGGGCAAAGGGGAATATGTCTGTAGCGCATGGGCCTCCAACACAGGTCCAGAAGGGATGGATCAATGTCAGATATTCAGGATATCCACTTATGGTAACTGTTAGAAATGGGGGTCTCCAATCGGCAGGTTGTTACTTGGTCCAAGGAGGGACCCTTCTTCCTAGTCAGGATAAGGGAGTTACACTTCTAAAATTACTGCTACTCACCCACTTGGTAGCTTGGCACAACCAGGCTTATCTCAGAGGCAATGTGTAAAGCAATTGCACATAACATGCAATAATATAGTGAAAACATTACAAAAGGACACCACACCAGTTTTAGAAACATAGCACATTTTTATCTGTGTAAAACAAGACCAAAACAATAAAAATCCAACATACAGTTACCAAGATACGAGTAAAGCAAAAATAGATTTTAAATACAGTTCCTTGAAGTCGATAGTTCCGTCCGGGGCTATATCAGCGTAGTGATCACACAAATCCAATGACTCAGGTCGGCCACAGCTTTGCAGACCAGCATATGTGCCAGGAAGACCCGCAAAACAGTACCTTTAGAAATGCAGGGCATCGGGGACCTCGCGATGAGCTCCGAAGAGCTGGCGTCGGTTCCGGAGGACGGTGCAGAAGTTGTCTGACCCTTGAAGTCACAAGTGTTGCAGATCGAGCTCCGTGCGGTTGAAGTCAGGAGTGCCGGCAGGCGTCGAGGCTGCGGTGTGAAGTAGAGCGGTGCCGTGCCATGTGCGGTGCTCTCAGGTCGTGGTGAAGGCAGTGGCTCGGTGATGGTCGTCCAGCGGCGTCGTGAGACCAAGGCCAGGGCTGCAGAGCAAATTGGGGTGGTGGTCATAGCGGTGCTGGCAGGTCACAGTGCAAGCAGTGGCGATGTCGTTGCTGAAGCGTTGTTGTCTGCAGACGATCTGGAGTCGATGGCGCCGGCGTTGGTGCACCAAGGCTGTGTTGTGGGACGGGGCGATGCGTTGTGTAACTTACGAGCGGTGCCCCCAAACCACGGTGCAGGTAGCGGCGTCGATGTCAGCTTGCAGCGGCATCGTCGGTGAGACCAAGGCGGAAGTGTGAAGCGAGGTGGTGCGAAGTGCGGTGCCCACAGGTTGCGGTGCAACCAGCGGCTCAGTGGCAGTGTCCGAGGCGTCGTCGGGGAGACCAGGGTTGCAGTGCAAAGTGCGGCGGTGCCCTTTGCGGTGCCTTCAGGTCACAGAGCTGGCAGCGGCATCGTTGACGGCATTGGGGTGCTTTTTCCCTCTGTGGCAGCTAGAACACACAGTCCCAGAGGCAGGTACCCAGAGGAAGGTGAAAGTCTTTGCTATTCCTGAGTCTTCTTGAACAGGGGCCAAGCTCTACTTCAAGCCCTTTGAGATACTCTGAAAAAGAAAGTTCAGTCCAGTCCTTTCACTGGCCAAGACAGAAGCAGTCACTGCAGGCCAGCACAGCAAAGCACACAGCAAAGTTGTAGTCTCTCCTCGCAGCTTTTCAAGCTCTTCTTCTTGACAGGTTTCTTATTCCCAAAGAGTTCTAAAGTTCTGCGGTCAGGGCCCCAATATTTACACCACATTTCCCTTTGAAGTTGGTACCAACAAAGTTCCTCTGGCATACATAAACCAGTTCTGCCTGGCTCAGGCCAGTTTCACACCAGGAGGGGGAAACAGCTTTGTGAGAGGTAGCCACAGTTCATTCATGTGCAAGCGTCAACTCCTCCCACTTCTCTAAATGCAGCCAGGTCTATTCAGCCTGGCTATTAGTCACCCAGGAAAGGCAGGGCACACCTCAACCTCCCCCTTTTGTCTGTCTAGTGTGAATGCACATCCCCAGCTCCTGCTACTCCAAACCCAGATATTGAATACACAAAGGGCAGAGGCACACAGGATGGTTAAACAAGAAAATGCCAACTTTCTAAAAGGGGCATTTTCAAACACCCAATATAAAAATCATCTTTACTAAAAGATTTTTTTTTAAATTGCGAGTTCAGGAAGCCTAAACTCCATTTCTCTATCTTGTCCCAATGGAAAGTTACACATATAAGAAAAGGGTACAGTGCAGCCCTGGTGATAGCCTATGGGACAGACAGCCTTTCAATTGTGAGAAACGAAATACACAGTATTTCACCATCAGGACATGTCACACACTAGTACGTGTCCTACCTTTCATATACACTGCACCCTGCCCATGGGGGTACCTTGGGCCTACCTGAGGGAGGCCTTATATGTAAGAAAAGGGAAGGTTAGGGCCTGGCAAGGGGGTGCACTTGCCAGGTCAGCATGGCAGTAAAAACTGTGTGCTGACACTGTAGTGGCAGGTCTGAGACATCTTTAAAAGGCTACTTTTGTGGGTGGCACAACCAGTGCTGCTAGCCCACGAGTAGCATTTGATTTACAGGCCCTGGGCACACACAGTGCACGTTATTAGGGACTTACAAGTAAATCAGATATCCCAATCATGGAAAACCAATCATAACACATTTTACAATAGGAGCACTTGGACTTTAACACTGAACAGCAGTGAGAAAGTGCACAGAGACACTAAACAGCAAAAATGAAGTTCAGCATACCATCAAAACAGGAGGTCAGAAAACAAAAAGACAGGGGAAACATGCCAAAAAATGCAAGGTCTAACAGTAACCTTGACTGTAATGACTCTATGAACTTATTTAAACAATGAGTGATAATCCTAAAAATCTGGCATCTGTCTGGCACTCATGGAATTGTATGTAGGAGTCAAGTGACAGCTGGCTCAGACAGTCACTTTAAGTGCAAGCCCTGAAGCCCAATCTACGTTGCACTATCTTGGTAGCAATTAATTTGCCAGACTTGAGTGGAAAAGGAACTTAACTTAGCCTACTAAAAATTGAAACATGGTGACAAAGAGCAATCTATATGCTTGTAAAGGGTTATAGTTGTTCCCTTACAGTAACACTTGCAGGCTTAGGGCCTTGTTACGAGTTTGGCGGTACTCCTGTAGGACTGCCACTGCTGCACCCACAGGAGGACCGCCAAACCTGTGGTGCACCCACCAGCCGGATTCCGACTTGAATCGAAGTTCGGTGGGCGGTGCTGCGGCGGCCTTGCAGCAGCGGCTGTGTTATGCTCATAGGAGAGCCTGCAGCATGTTCCTGTACAGTGGGGCATGCACCATGTCATGCATGCCACACAGTGCAAGAACAGGGGTGCAATTCAAGAGGGGGCCCAACATGTGCCCCCCCGCATGCACCCCCGGCCCCAGAAGCAGCAGGGCCCCCCTTAGTTGCATCTCCACTACCCTTTTCTTTGCGGGCTCACCGCCATGAAATGGGTGGTAGAAATGGAACTTGGAATATGCTCGACGGTGCCACAGCGGCATCACCAGCATATTCCTGTCCCTTTCCGCTGCGCCACCGCTGCTGAATCCTGGATCCCAGCAGAGGCGGCGGTCTAGTGGCAGTCCGACCACTGCAATCAAAATTTGGCAGGTGGACCCGCAGTGGTGGCAGTGGTTGGACTATCACCGCAAGTACGGCAGTCCTAGGACCACCATTCTCGGAATAAGGCCCTTAGTCAAATAAACATGGCACATCTTGGAGTGCGCGTCCTCTTGGTGATTCAGTAGATATCAATCTGATTTCAAACCACTATGAGTTGTCGTTTCAGTGCTTATGAAAATAAAAAAATAAGTGCAAGGTTAAAGTTTTTCATAAAAGTCTAAGGCTTCACTGCTAAATGTCAGAGTTACCAAATACCGAGGCAGCCTTACCTTGATTCCACTTCATACTTCTTTCTTCCTTCTCTCTACACTTCACATCTCACATCTAACACTTGAATCTTCTTTTGCATCCATGCCTTATTTCTTTGTCACTGTTTTCCTATCTTTCTTTTCCTCCTTTCCTCCTTTCTCCCTTTTTCTATTTTTTCTCTCTTGGTCAGGTGACAAAAATAAGTTCTGGCTAATGCCCACGCAGTTGAGGCAAAGATATAGCGTTTGCAGAATAGGGCAGGATTTGCAAATGATTTTTACCACCTGATGTTGCATACTTTACCACGAAGTTTTTCTTCACCAACCCTTTGAACAATAGATCTGTACAAGAAACCAAGATAAACTTCCACACTAACCGCTCCGAATATACCCCGAAACAACTGCCCCCTAGTTGGAGATCAGTTCCTCTCCACAATACCTCAACTCGCCCAATCCGAAGGATCAATCCTCTATCGGAGAAAGACTTACTCTCCCTATTACGCTCCTATGATCTCCCACGACCAAACCGCAACACAATGCTTCCAGACAACTTCCCCAAAAATTCACTAATCCAAACTATTCCTTCCAATACTCACAGACCCACAAAACATAATCCCAGAGGTATAGTCAAAAACAATCTTAGACAAGTTCCCCTTATTCAGGAACCCAACTCATCCCTCATCAAGCCCCGTCTCAAATGTATACTGCTAAATTGTAGATCGGCCTCAAAACATGCAGCTGACTTAGCCGACCTCATACTTACGCAAGAACCGGATCTATTAATTCTAACCGAAACATGGTTAAATGAATCTCCTACGCCCATCCTCGACATACTGGTACCCCCAAACTATGACATCATCAGACTAGACAGAATTGCTAAGCCGGGGGGTGGCATTGCCTGCATACACCGGACCAATCTCTCAGTGAACCGATCCCAATCTCCAGTATTCCCCTCGTGTGAATACATTTGCTTAGAAATCACTAGCAATAGCAAGCCAGTTTGCTCTCTGCACACTCTCTATCATCTGCCAGGTGATAATCTCACCTTCATCGAACATCTCATGGACATAGTCTCTACTAATGCCGGTCATCAAAATACCCAAATATTTCTCGGAGACCTCAATCTCCACTGGAATGACCCTAATGATTCAGCGGTCAATAGTCTCAAAAACTTCCTCTCGGACCTCGACCTCACCCAAATCTGCAACAGCTCCACACATGATAAAGGAGCTATCCTTGACTTAGTCATCTCTAAGGCAGACTCCATTCAGCTAGATACGATCCGTCCATGTGATTGGTCTGACCATCATATCATCACCTTCTTCATCAATGAAACTGTGAAACTTAATTCTGCTCAACCCATAAGATCTAAAATATGGAAGAGAGATCTGAAAAACATTGATTCTAATTTAATCACAACCTCCAGCTCCAATACCCTTCTTCCCCCAGAAGGGCTATCCGATGTTCAAGATCTCACCAACCACTATTCAATTCCATGAACACTATATTAAACGAGGTCGCCCCCCTACAACTAAAGAGAGTCTCCATAAAAGATTCAAAACCCTGGTACGATGGAAGACTCAATGAGGACAGACGATCCTTAAGATTAATTGAACGTAGATGGAGATCGGCTCTATCCGCCAACCACCTCAAGCTACTAAAAATGAAGAGAAACGCCTACTACAGAAAGATCAGACGCTCTAAAGCAGACTTCTTCAATTATCAATTAGACCAGGCCAAGAATCGTCCCAAAAAACTCTTCGAGTTAATCAAAAGTCAATCTAAGGATGCACCTCGCCCCCCCCAAGCTAACTCAGGCTCCCTACCCAACTGTGAAGAGTTTGCCTCCTTCTTTACTTTGAAGCCTGAAAACATAAAGAAAGACCTACTCAAGGATCTAATCACACATACTGACACACACATTAGCTCTTCATCATCCCTTCTAGGAGTCCCACACCGGAGCTCACCAAAGCTCGACCTAAAAAATAATGCATCTTGGTCATCCTTCAATACTTACAATGAAGAAACTATACTCAAAATGCTCACAGCACTGAATCCTGCCAATCACTTCGCTGACCCTCTCCCAGCAAACTGCATAAAAGACTTCATACCATTGCTACTGCCTCTGTGGACCAAGATTATAAATACCTCTCTCCTTCAAGGAACCATCCCTGATATCCTCAAATCCGGGCAGGTATCCCCCATCCTAAAGAAGCCAACGGTTGACCCCTCGGACCTAAATAATTACCGCCCTATATCCAACATCCCTACCCTGGCTAAACTCTTAGAAAAATGTGTACACCTCCAGCTTGTAAGACACATAGACCATTTCAACCTGCTCAACTAATTCCAATCCGGTTTCCGTGCAGGACACAGTACTGAATCAGCGATGACACACATAATTGACGATGCGCTACAAATCCTAGACCAAAACGAAGCCTGCTTACTTATCCTGCTCGACCTTTCCTCTGCCTTTGATACTGTCAAACACGACAACCTGCTAGACCTTCTGAAACACAGAATGGGACTATCCGGATCCGTTCTAAATTGGTTTACCTCATTCCTCCAAAACAGAACGCAACGATTCAAGGTTGATCATTCCCTGTCCAAACCCGTCCCAGTCACTCTAGGGGTCCCACAAGGATCATCCCTCTCTCCGACACTTTTCAATCTATTCATGGAACCACTCACCGAAATTCTCAATTCTTCTAACGTACAATACCATATGTACGCAGATGATACACAGCTATACCTAAAGATCCATTCACTAGAAGACATCAAATCTCTCAACACAACTCTAGGAAAAACTCAGACCTGGCTGGCCGAAAACCATCTAAAACTGAATACCCTCAAAACCGAATTCCTCCTAATCGCTCCTCCCGCCCAAGTACCCATAATTCAAGATTGGATCAAACATCTAACAGCACTCAATTTGTCAACCACTTATCGTTGACTCAGCGAAATCGCTGGGAGTAACTCTGGACAGAAATCTCACTATGCAGAAGCACATCAGCACCGCAACAAAAGGAGCAAACTTCCAGATGAATACATTGAGAAAACTAAAACCTTTCCTACCTGAAAAGGACTTCAAACTGGCAGTACAAGCGCTAGTTATCCCAAGAGTGGAATATGGAATTGTTTCTCTCTGCGGCCTCCCCAGATCCTCAACGGCCCCATTAAGAGCTTCAATCAACGCAGCAGCCAGACTTATTACTGGCTCTAAGAGAAACTCCCACATATCCCCGGACCTAAAATCCCTTAACTGGTTACCTTTCGAAGCCAGAATTCAACTAAAAATCGCATGCATGACGCATAAAGCCATTCATCACGACACTCCCAACTATCTGGCACAGAAACTGGTGCCTTCATGTGGCAACAGAGCTTCTAGAAGTGCCAAAAACCTCTTATTGAAACCACAAAGATTCAACAAGAAGAAAACCTACAACCGAGCCTTCTCGGGGATGGCGCCCAGGATCTGGAATGCTTTGCCCCCAGAAACTAGACTTAATCCCTCTACTGCATCCTTCAAAAAAGAAGTGAAATCTCTTCTCAGGGCTAAGTTCACTTGAGCCGAGGTTACTATGTCTATGCGATTCTATTCTTGATCTATATGGAACTATATTATTTACTACTTACCTATGTATCTTTGATATTGTGACTTTACTATGCTTGATTTGTATGGAACTATATGTTTACCATATGCCTTTGTTCTCTTCGATATTTACCCTGTAAAGCGCTCTGATACCCGCAAGGGTCTTGTTCGCGCTATATAAAACCTTCAAAATAAATAAATAAAATAAAATAAACATGACTTGATTCATGTCACTGATTGCACATTTCCAACCTACCAATGGTTTATTGTCCAAGCACTAACGTTTTGTAGCATGTGCAAATAGTAGAACTTGGCATTACTGCAGTTTTCATATTCCTGCAGTCTTGGAACTGTACATAAAATATTTTTTAAACCTTCGTTAATTCTCGCGATAGTCTCAAGTCTCACAATCACTTCATATCTTACCACAAAACTGTGAAACGCATTTCATGTTCATTTCCTATCATTTAAATTCCATCCTGTGCTGCGCTGGAATTAGACAGTTTCATACTCTCTCGTATTTTTTAAATATTCATAGCAGGAAGCTCATTAGCCATAAAGCAGCCTCAATTTGTACAGGTTAAAACGAAGCAAGAAATAAGTTGTACTAATTATATTTATCACATTTTTCTAAGTTAACTTCTAACATCGTAAAACTCTGAAGTGGTTGAGCACGAATGCAAGACTGTCGGCAACCCGGACTCACTATTGGCTGTCATTGACCGCCATCTTTGAGAAGTGCCAGACAGTACTTGTTATTAGATGTGGGTCCATGACTAAAGTGCCAGGTGAAACAGCCCTATTTTGGGGATCTGGCTTTAAGTTGTGAATCTGCATTCCTAAGTCATACCTAATGGTGGTAACAGGAGCTGTGAAGCCTATGACGCAAGATGTAGAATCGCTGACCAGGGTCGGACTGGGACAGACAATAGGCCAGTGGCGTAGCTGGGGGGGGTCCACCCCAGGCGGCACCGTTTTTGGGGCTGGCGGAGGTGAGCAAGTCGTGTCCGTCGACTACCACCATCCACCTGCCTCCCGAGAACAAGTCGTCCGTCGGCCGCCATTCCACCACCCCACCGGAACAAGTCGTCCGATGGCTGCTACCCCCCGCTCTTACCTGCACTGGGCGGCAAACTTTGAGGCCACCCCGGGTGCCAGTACCATCATCTGCCCGCCCCAAGAACAAGTCGTCCATCGGCCGCCATCCCCCGCTCTTACCTGCACCGGGTGGCAAACTTAGGGGCCGCCCCGGGTGCCAGTAGGTCTAGCTATGCCACTGCAATAGGTCTGCCGAGGCATTTTAAGGCATGGGCAAGTGGGCTCTGGCCTTTGATAAAGCCAGCTCTGTTCTGCAGAGCCTTGACCTGAGAAACTTGAGAGTCCACAGATTGTTTTAAATAACATTTTCCATTGATTTATTTTAATGCAGGTAAAGTGTGAGGGTCTATTACAGACATTTTGCAGAGAAGTGTTGTGTTTATGTTTCATGCAATATCCGTAAAAAAAAGTTTCTTTCCGATCAAAACAGGGCCTCACATATGAGAAATAAAAGGGTGTCACAGCAATTTGCAGTAATATTGGTGAGCTGCTGCAGTTACGCAGTAGTGAAAACACACCTCACTATCCCTAAATATTAGATGTAAACAAAGAATTTGGACCGGTGTGCCTGTGGACTCTCAGTGACTTGGCCATAAAAGGGATGAAACATCTGAAATTGGATCATGTAAATTCAAAACTGTTCCGAAAAAGGCCCCCCAAAATACGTTTGACTCAGGGCCCCCAAAATCCTTAAGATGTCTCTGTAGGCCCGGGCACCAAAGTAAAAGCAGCTCCCATTAGCGACTCAGATAGCTAACAAAAAGTGACCCACATTTGAAAATCAGGGTAGTTTTGAACTTGGAAAGATTTGCTCTGTAGGTGTTTTAAAAGGCATAGGAGACTACATGCATTTGTGCCTTCTGCAAGCAATGCTTGTGGTAATATCAGAGAAATCAAAAGTAAAAATCGGCCCACCAGACCATAAAATAGGCCCACAAAAGGTAAAAAAAACTGGCCCACACACTGTCCTGTGAGAACAGCTCAGGGTGCACTGCCTGATTGCCTTAAGGGCCAGCCGGCCCTGTTGCTGAACATTGCTGCCAGCGTCATGCTTTCGCAGTGGAGTTTTCTTTTGAAATTTAGTCGTTCTAGAACATTTGTGTCCTCATCACCAGTTCTTGTAATTCTATTGCGTCAGATAGGGGTGTGGGATTACTGATGCAGTGTCCTTGCATTAGAAGGGGCGCACGAATGTCCAGCGAGTCTCACCCTATGACAAAAATTGATTACATACAACTCCTAGTGTTCAGAGTAAAATGGAAATGCTCTCTATGAAGCATTTCAGAAAATCATAGTATTATAATGATTTACTTAAAATAGTTTCTTTGTGCAGATTGCGAAACAATTTAAAGGCAGAGAAAACTTTAAAGCAGCGAAACTAAAAAGCATGCCAAATTATCAGAGGAAAAGTGCGTTTTTTATATCCGCTTATGGAGATACCTTGCTGCAAAGTGCCCCATCTTCAGACAGGGCTTAGCCATAAGAGCGTTGCATTCTGGAACTTGTGGTTTTGCTTTCTCATTTAAGAGTAGGCTCAAAAATCTCAGCATGCAAAATGCTGCTGAGCAAAAGACCAAAAGCTAGCTGAAGTTGTCACTCATAACATGCACTACATTTAGGTGTTCTCCTGTGCAGATGGCTGCACCGGATGGATGCCCCTGAACTGTTTATTACCCATCTCTGGCAAAAAAACAGCGTTCACCACAGGCACCAAAGCCAGTGCACTCCTGGTGCACAGGATCCAGTGCCCCCTTAGATACGCAACACAGTGCTACACAGAGTCCACATTTACAATGCTCCCTGGAGGCACACCGTCCAGTGTTCACCTCATGCACCACAGCCAGTGCTCTCCTGGTGCACAGGATCCAGTCCCCCTTAGATACGCAACACAGTGCTACCCAGAGTCCACATTTACAATGCTCCCTGGAGGCACACCACCCAGTGTTCACCTCATGCATCACAGCCACCGCTCCCTTAGTGCACAGCATCCAGTGCTCCCTTAGACACACAACACAGTGCTTCCCAGAGCCAACATATCCAGTGCTCCCTGGAGGCACACGACCCCGTGTTCACCTCATGCACCACAGCCAGTGCTCTCCTGGTGCACAGGATACAGTGTACCCTTGGAAACACAACACAGTGCTACCCAGAGTCCACGTACACCGTGCTCCCTGGAGTCACACTGCCCAGTGTTCCCCTCATGCATCACAGCCACCGCTCCCTTAGTGCACAGCATCCAGTGCTCCCTTAGACACACAACACAGTGCTTCCCAGAGCCAACATATCCAGTGCTCCCTGGAGGCACACGACCCCGTGCTCACCTCATGCACCAAAGCCAGTGCTCCCTTAGGGAAACAACACAGTGCTACCCAGAGTCCACATACACAGTGTTCCCTGGAGGCACACCACCCATTTGTTCACCACATGCACCACAAATAGTGTTCTCCTGGTGCACAGCATCCAGTGCTCCCTTAGATACACAACACAGTGCTACCCAGAGTCCACATACACAATGCTCTCTGGAGTCACACCACCCCGTGTTCACCTCATGCGCTACAGCCAGTGCTCTACTGTTGCACAGGCTCCAGTGCTCCCTTAGATACACAACACAGTGCTACTCAGAGTCCACATACACAATGCTCCCTGGAGGCACACCGCCCAGTTGCACCACAGCCAGTGCTCTCCTGGTGCACAGGATCCAGTGCTCCCTTAGATACACAACTCAGTGCTACCCAGAGTCCACATACACAGTGCTCCGTGGAGGCACACCGCCTAGTGTTCACCTCATGTACCACAGCCAGTGCTCTCCTGGTGCACAGGATACAGTGTACCCTTGGATACACAACACAGTGCTACCCAAAGTCCACATACACAGTGCTCCATGGAGGCACACCGCCTACTGTTCACCTCATGCAACACAGCCAGTGCTCTCCTGGTGCACAGCACCCAGTGCTTCCTTAGACAGACAACACAGTGCTACCCAGAGTCTACATACACAGTGCTCCCTGGAGGCACACCACCCAGTGTTCACCTCATGCACCACAGCCAGTGCTTCCTTGGTGCATAGCACCCAGATTCCCTTAGACACACAACACAGTGCTACCCAGAGTTCACATACACAATCCTCCCTGGAGGCACACCGCCTAGTGTTCACCTCATGCACCACAGCCAGTGCTTCCTTGGTGCATAGCACCCAGATTCTCTTAGACACACAACACAATGCTCCCCAGAGTACACATACACAGTGCTCCCTGGAGGCACACCGCCTAGTGTTCACCTTATGTACCACAGCCAGTGCTCTCCAGGTGTACAGCATCCCGTGCTCCCTTAGACACACAACATATTGCTACCCAGAGTCCACATACACAATGCTCCCTGGAGGCACAACACTCAGTACCACAGCCAGTGCTACCTTGGTGCACAGCACCCAGTTCTCCCTTAGACACACAACACAGTGTCACCCAGAGCCAACATATCCAGTGCACCCTGGAGGCACACCGCCCAGTGTTCACCTCATGCAACACAGCCAGTGCTCCCTTGGTGCACAGCATCCAGTGCCCCCTTAGAGACACAACACAGTGCCACCCAGAGCCAACATATCCAGTACTCCCTGGAGGCACACCGCCCGTGTTCTCCTGAGATGCAACACCAGGTCTTCCCAGAGGTGCATTTCCTTGTGCTCCCATTTGAAAACCATTCTGTGCCCTCCCAGTGCATGTCACCTTGTACAAGAATCATTCTGTGGTTTGCTGGCAAACATAGCACTGTTCTCCCTGCTGCCGTCAGTTATGAATGGCAGTTGGCCCACGTGCACTGATTCCTGTGTATTTGTTGGTCAATGTGCTGGGTCTGGTGGCTCAGTGGACTAATATGTCCACTATAGGGGCCTGTGTTCGACCTCATGGTCACAGGTTCTAACCCCAGAGGGTCTACTCAGCCTTTCATCCTTCCAAGGTCGATAAAATGAGAACCATTCAGTTGGGTAACAATAAACATCTGTTATTCAGCGCCAAGATACCCTTGGGTGAACGTGCGCTTTACAAATACACGTTATGTTATGTGCACAGGATAGGTATAAACAAGTATCTATGGGGGTGTCAGTGTCTGCACATGCTCTAAGGCTGAATGTCAAACTCCATGTCAGTACAGGACACAGCACATGTTCATTTTTTGCAAAATAAAAAAATCAAAGAAAACGTTCGACATAAAACGCTAGACTAAAATATTACACTCAACACACACAGGGACATAGCGTCAAGAAAACTACGTACAAAACCACCAATACGCTACAACTTAAAATTAATAATATAAACACACCAACAATTAACTGACCGCAGCGAAGCGGTACCACACACAGAAAACATCCTCGGCCAAAGGACAGCCAAACCGAGCACATACATCTATCCTCAGGGGAGATCTGCACTATTATGTCATATCCACCAGGTCAGAGGCCTGTGCAGAAAATAAACAGTCCCACCGGCACGATTATCAAAACAGCAAGAGACAGCACACGAATCAACATTCCGAAAGTAGGCCACGACCACTTGGCTGTAGCAACATCAAACAATAGCTCCAACAGAATTTGAACTACTTAATCATTCAACCCAGGCAGTTCAGAACTCCTAAAAAGTAACACAAAGCTAAAGATACACACAACTCATCCTTCCAGTCCACACAATTACAGCAGTGTTGCATAACTAAGAGCATATGCTGATCTTCATAATGACAAACACAACAGGCAACTAACACAACAGGCAACTAACTGAGCGAGCTGCTCACTCTTGAATGTAAAAGCATCAAGCTCTTCCATGAAACACAATGGGCCTATTCAGCTACGTATTTTGGGCCATAAATATATGTGAACAGGAAAAATTACATCCACAGCCAAAATTACCTCCATTTACGCCTGTCAGGATATCACAAAAGGATTCTTGGCAGGCGTAAATGGATTTACTACAGCTGATTCCTCTGCCCTACACACGTATGTATGCCTTCGCCAGAGCCAGTCACAGAAAAATAAAATTATATTATTGTGTTATTATCATTTTATTTTTCTGTGAGTGACGAGTGGGGCGACACTCCTCCACCATTACAGAGGAGCCGCCCCTGGAAGTGTGGGAATGCCCACAAATATAAACATTTCTGTGAATTCCCAAACTGTGATTCAACCTTTTTCCACGCTGGAAAGGGTTACAGGGTGGGAAAGGGGATAAGATCACGCCCCCAGATTTTGTTGGGGATTTTAGGGAAGGATTTTCTCCACTGGAACATATGTCTTCCCCATGGAGAAAAATGTACATGTGTACAGGGGGCTCCATTACTGTCTTCTTTTTTATTGAGCAGAATTATAACAGAGAAAGCAAACAATTCACAATAAATATAGTTGTTAATACCGTATAAAATAAAATACTTCTTTGTGACTTATGCCTGGAACCGATCATTTCCCACAACTTCGTCCTATACAAGCGCAAACCCCGCGCCCATCCAAAATGCAGATTATAAAGTGCAGTGCAGAGCAGCTTTGACATTATCAGGCTATTAGGTTCAACTTTCTAAAGGCACAAATTTCCCACCTATCCAAAATACAGAAGCTAAAGTGCAGTGCATAGCAGCTTTTATATAATTAGGCCATTAATTTCATCATCGTAGATAAAATCCATTAAGTAACATTTTGAGTCCTCTTTTCCTTAATAGGCCATATATCTTTTCATCCTTTCCCAAGGCAGTAAGCCTTGTGAGAGAAAACGAGAGTCCGCCTCAGTCTAAAGTGCTATACATTTTACTTTCTGCTTTATCCATACATTTCCAAACTGCTGAGAATTTTTTGATAGCCCCTACCCTTTTTGCATAAGCTTCCTCAAAGGTTTTGGTACATAACATTTTTTTTTGCCAATTTAAGTAGGCTGGAACTTTAGTTGTCCTCCAGTTCTGAAGGATCAAGGACCATGCTATTAAAGAGGAAATCGCTATAAATGCTTTCTCCCCTTTGGAGATTGGAGCATTTAAGCTCTGCCTTACAATCCCAAACAAAGCTATCTCTGCCTCCGGTTTTAAATTTCTCTGTAAGCCCTCATTGAGGGCGGAAAACACTTCCTCCCAGAACTGGGTTAAACGCGGGCAAGTAAAACAAATATGCAGCCAACACCCCTGACCCGTTTGCTGGCAACAAAAGCACTTGTCCTCTATTTCTGGATGCATCTTATGTAAGACTCTTGGTGTATAGTAAGACATCCAGCAGGATAAGAATGCCATTCTTTTAAAATTTGCTGCTCTTAGTGCTTTATTGCCATACAACGAAATCTCCTGCCACTCTAGTTCTGAAAAAGTGCACTGTGTTTCTTGGGAGATTTTGTCTAAAAAGCTTATTACTAAAGAGCTTTCCCTTTGATTCCGTAGAAGTCTGTACCAGTTTCCAACCCCCCCTTAGCTTAGCTCTATAAAGGGCTGTTAATAGGGGCGCCGGGGCAGAGCTTAATGGAGAGCACAATTTTCTCACAAATTGGGTAATCTGAGAGAACCCTAAAAGAAACGGCTTACAACTTGTTTCACACCTAGCCTGGATCTCATGCCATTTTAGATATCTCCCCCTACTATAAAGTCGCCGAGTTCCCTAAAACCGTTACTTTCCCAGAATCTTATCTGGCTATTCTGCAAATGTAGGCCCAGCATTTTGCATTCCGTAACCTTCAAAAACTCATATCCCTCTGTTTGTGCCTTTATGTGATAAAATGACCGTATTCTATCCACGAATTCCTGTAATGTCTTGTATCGAGTCTTTTTAGGGAGTTTAGCGGTTTGATAAAAACTGGAATCTGAGATTCTGCATCCTGCACCATCTTATCCACAAAAAAACTAGATGGCAATGATTCCTTGCCATCTAACATTCGAGCCATTATATCCACAAAACTAGCTTCACAATAGGTTTGCACCTGAGGGAGTGCCAACCCCCCTTGACTAATGTCGAGTTGAAGCACTGAAAGTCTTACTCAGGGTGCCTTTTTTCCAAATAAATTGACGAAACATAACTTCCAACTGCTTGAAATACGACATATTAATTTTTATCTGTACATTTGAAAATAGGAATATTAATAATGGTAAAATGGACATTTTTATAAGGGCTACCCTGCCGATTAATGTAAGTGGGAGAAGAGTCCATCTATCTAATACATTTCTGATCTTTGTAGCCATCCTTAGGTAATTCAGTTTAAAAAGTTCCTCGTATTTATTTGTAACATAGATCCCTAAATAGCGAATAGGGTCTGGGGATTGGGCTTGCCGTAGCAAAACACTTGGAAGAATTTGACTGCCTGCATTAAGTAGCAGGATTTCTGTTTTATTATGATTAATTTTATATCCCCCAATAGATTCGAACTGCATTAATTCTGTCAGTGTTGTCTTGATGTTATGTTCCTCTGGCCTAAGGTAAAGAATAATATCATCTGCAAACAGTTTTAATTTGGGCATCCCCTCCAGAGGCGCTTTTATCTGCAGATTAGCCCTAATCTTAGCAGCAAGTGGTTCTATAAAAAACGCAAACAAAGCGGGGGATAAAGGACATCCCTGGCGAGTTGACATACTTAGGGCTCTTATCCTTTTTAACAAAACTAACTATAGTAGATTCCTTAAAAGTAGATGGAACCTCCCCTCCCAGTCTCACAAAATTAAAAAGCTCTACCAAGAAGGGTGTTAATTCCTCAGCAAATACCTTATAGAACTCTGTTGGTAGGCCATCATTTCCTGAGGTCTTTCCACACGGCATTGAGGCGAGGGCACTCTTAATTTCAGTTAGGGTGATTTCTGCACTTATTTCCTCTGACTGATCAATTGTCAGCTGCGGAAGAATAATGCCCTCAAAATATTGACTTATCGCCTCATTTGATACTGTATATTTGGTTGCGTATAACTTATAATAGTGGTCCAAAAAGATTTTTGCAATTTTTTCCTTATCAGTAATCAGTACCCCTGATTCTGGTTCTTCCAATTCTGTAATTAACGTGGCCGCCTGCTTAACTCTGCTTGACCAGGCGAGCAGTTTCCCCACCATCAGACTCTCCTCATATACCCGCTGCTGATACGTCCCAGAACTAGTTATTTCTTCAAGAATAAAAAATTCTCTTAGCTCCTGCTTAGCTTTAGTTAATTGTTCCTCCGCTTCCAAACGCTGTCCCCTGGCGCTTTTCCTCTGTATTAAAGAAGTATCAAAAGCGAGTTGCAGTTTAGTTATTTGCTGCCTCCGCATCTTAGATTGCGATACTGAAAAAGCCAGCATCTGGCCCCGCAATGTAGCCTTGAAAGCCCCCCAAACCAAGAAGAGAGCTGCTGTACCCTTATTCTCCTGAAAAAATGTCTTGTTCAATTCTTTCATATCCTCTCCCCATTTGGGGTTCGAAAGGAGGAGCCGATCCATCTGCCACCTGGATCTCTCCCTCCTTTCAGCCTCTAGTTTAATCTTGATTATAACTAGTGAATGATCTGAGAATGAATTGGCCCTGATTTCAGTGCTTAGACAATTAACATAACGAGGGATAAGAAAAAAATCAATACAGGAAGCTGTTTGAAATTGGTGGGAGTAACAAGTAAATTGTGTATCGCCTTGATGCGCCTCACGGCATGGATCTATGAGATGATAATCCTGTTTCATGGATTTCAATACTTTTTTTGTCCTAGGCTTTAGTTGTTTTTTTGCTTTATTAGAGGTGTCCCTTTTTAAATCTTGAATAAAGTTAAAATCACCTCCTATTATTATAGGACCGTCTAAGCCTCTGACCAACTCATCAATCCTTATAAGAGCTTTAGGATCATCATCGATTGAGGCATAATAGTTCACAAAATTAAAAAGTGTCCCATTTACCCTGGCAATGACCCAGATCCACCTCCCTTGGGGGTCTCTCGAAACTTGATAGATCTCACAATCGATCCCTTGCCCGAAACAGATAGCTACTCCCCTGACTGCTAACCCTGCAGAGGCAAAAAATGCCTTTGAGTAGTATTTAGGAATAAAGAGTTTAGGTGTATTCGTTTATAAATGGGTTTCCTGAAGATATATAATCTGAGGAGAAAAAGAGGTTAGCCATCTAATCACCCCACCATATTTTTTCTTGTTGGACACTCTGTTGACATTCATCAATATTATCCTTACTTTAAGATCCATTTCACTACAAAAATAAGCCCCAAAACCAAACAATTTTATACACCTTCGTTGCATTCCTTCGAATTGATCTACTCTCGTGACTACTCTCATAATTACTCTTTCTTCTATAATTCTGCTCTTTTTCGCTTTTGCTCCCTTAACCCGTCCTCCCTACCTATCCCTTCCTCTTCCATGACCCCCACCTAGACCCTCGCCAACTCCCCGTGCCTCCTCCCCCTAGCAGTTGGGGAGTAGCCCACCATACCCCCTGCCTCCCCACCCTGAAAAGCCCCTATGCCGTGTGCCATGTTATTGCACCCTGGTGTGACCTACTACCCTGCCCACCTTAGTGAAGAAAACCAAATCATTTTAAAGACAAAAAAGAAGAACCAAAAAGGACACGCAGCAGTCGTTTCTGACTCTCTACTTTTCCATAGTGATTTTCTGTAGCAGTTCCTGTGCTTCGTCGAGACTTGTGAACATGTGAAATTTCCCTTGGAGCAGAAATCGCAGCTTTGATTGCTGAGCTATGGCCGCCTGAGGCCCCTGTGCCTTGAACAAGTACAGAAGCTTAACAAATTCTTTCCGACGACGAGCCGCTGCCATATCAGAAAAGATACGACAGCTAGGAACTTCCCGAGTTGAGAATTGTTTCTTTTGAATGGCTCTAGACAATATCTGTTCTTTAACCCATAATCTGCGAAATTGACTAAGATTGTTTGAGGTACTTTGAGTTCAGGAATGGCTGAGCTGGGACTCTATGCGCTCTCGTAATAGTAAGATCCCCAGAGAATTCGGGCAGCACATTTTCCTTGTTGAATGACTCAACCCATTGAAGCGTTTGTGACCCCTCGCAGCCTTCTGGGACCCCGACCAGCCGCAGGTTAGAGCGTCAAGAATGATTTTCCAACTCTTCCAGTTTAGTTTCCAACAAATTTTTCTGTTTTTTATCCAATGTAGCCTGATGCTGCATCGAGGTCATCTGATCTTCAAGGAGCGATATCCTGGATTCGGCTTCTTGTAGTCTTGCCGGATAGGAACCGACTGCTTCTTCGATTTTAGATAGACGCGCATGTAATGCTGCTATCTCATTTGCTTGTGTTACTTTCAGCTCACGTATCTCGTCGAGAATGAGATTCAGCATGGTTTTATTGTCATATTGGAAACTGGTGCTGGCCTCTAATAGCTGTTCTCCTAGGGGGTCTTCCGATACTGGCCAAGCCAATTCTTGCTGTCACGCTGCCACATTTTTATCTGCCGCGGAGATTGAGGATTGGCTGTCCAATGGCCTAAGAGGTGAGAGAAGAACTTGGGCATCTGATGGAGCACCCACTTGAATTTTATCACGAAGCTCTTGTTCTGGAATTAGATTTTGCAGAGGTAATGAAGGCACTTTAGTTTTCACAAATAGCGGGTATTCCTTAGTCTTGCTTTGAGATGCATTGAAGGTGGTTTCCCTTATGTTCTCTTGGTTCGCCATCTCTTCCTAATTCCCTGATGTCTGGCTGTCTGCATCAGGACTCACCCCTGACGTGACTGAGCCAGCTGGGGCCATGACCAGTCCTTCAGCACCTAGATCCACAGTCAGCTTTTTCTAGTTAAGATTTTCGGTCCTCTCCTGATTTGAATCACCTTGACCCCCCGTCCCGAGATCCAGGACATCATCTTCAGAGCTCACAGGGCTGGAAATTGGGGCCGACCCACGACGAGCTTTCTGCGAGCGTTCGGCTCTTGCATTTGCGGAGGCAATCTTCATCTGAGTTATTCGGGTTTTTGATTTCAGAGCCACATTTGAGTCGACATGAGCCATTACAGTGGCAATCTTGAAATGTTTCCCCATCTTAACAGAGGGCCCCAAAAGCCAAGCCACAATGATTTCCCGAGCTTTAATACACTGGCGCTCAAATCAGCAATAATAAGGGAGGTGGAGGGTCTCACCTATGATTTGTCGAGACCAGGCCGTCAGGATCCAGTCGCTAGGTCTGGGTCACTTCAGAAGGGTCACACCTCATCACTGAATGAGAGCTTGTATTTTAACCTGTCTAGTGGTGCTCGCAGCGCCTCCTGGACCACGCCACTCCTACACTCCTGCTGCAAAAAGCCCAGCGCAGCACCGCACTTTGTCGACAACTCAAGAATTCTCGTGGGCACAGCCCCTCAGAAAGTCCCAAGGAGCCCCCAGGGGAGCTCTAGTCCAGCAGAAATCAGGACAAGGCAACACTGATCCTGCTCATTAGGGAATCCACAGCAGCAATCAATCCAGGAGCTGACATACCCTATTTTTGCCTGGATTCCTAGTGCCAAGAATTTTTAGCACGTAAGAGTTCCCGAAAGGAGGTTCAAAACTACAATGTCCTCTCAAGAGCCTCTCCGAGCTGTGTTTGTTTTTAATTTTTAATTTTATCTTTTCCTTTTCCTCTTCACTTCCTTGCTTGCTTGTTTCCTATTGTAGCTTTTCTCTCACACCTTCAGGCTCCTGGTACTCACAGTGTCTTTAGCAGCCTTCACCCTTCAGCCGTCTCCAGCAGGCATCGCCAGCAGCACAGCCCCACCTTCCTCCGATAATCAGCTCTCCCGTACGCTGCTCCAATCTAGCCAGCGGGGGAGGTCAAGGCATGCAGAGAAAGAGACGCTCGCTGCGGCCGAAATTCAGTAACTGCCTTCTGCTCACGGCTCCCAACCAGCCAGCGGGGGGTCAGCACACGCAGCGAAAACTTCACCAACCATCCGCAGCACAGGGAAGCTGCGCCGGCATACACCCGGCTCCAGCAGCGCCCCAGCAGCGAGCCTCAATCGGCCTCACGCCACCACAGGAGTGTTGAATCGTGAGTCAGCGGACTCCATGTCGAAAGGGCGGGGCAGTGGTCAGCTGTGGCTATGCACAGGCGGGATTCGCCATAGCCATCTCCGAAAGCATTGGCACTGTTGAGCTGTCCACAAATATAAACATTTCTGTGAATTCCCAAACTGTGATTCAACCTTTTTCCATCCTGGCAAGGGTTACAGGGTGGGAAAGGGGATAAGATCACGCCCCCAGATTTTGTTGGGGATTTTAGGGAAGGATTATCTCCACTGGAACATATGTCTTCCCCGTGGAGAAAAATGTACATGTGTACAGGGGGCTCCATTACTGTTGTGTAGAATTTTTCACAATATAGAATTCCGCACAGGGGAGGTTGGATCCCACATGGAGATATCACATACCATTCCCAGTAGTATTGCTGGAAACCTGCACTTGGCACAACTTTCCAGGCACAGTACCTAGAATGTTGACACATTGCAAATGCACTATATATGCACCTTTATGAAGGTGTACTTCTACAGGTGCAGGTTCACTACTTTGTACATTAATAAGGCCACATAAATATAACAATATACAATGTAAATATAATACATTTTCTCACATAAAGATGCTTAATTAGACTGTGTTCTCCTGATATGGGCCAATAAGACCTCATAGAGAAAGGTAGCAACAGAAAATAAAAAAACAGCTACAAAGATTCACGAAAACATTTACCACAGTAGGACACAGCACTAACAAATGGGCTAAGTGAATGCTTGTTATAATATCTTTCATTTTAACCCTTTTTAAAATCAAAAGGCCTTAGTTGAAGTTTGGTTTAGTGGAAGCAGCTAAATAAATTGGTGGTTCTCCCATCATACTTGCATTTTCCCCACTCAGTCTAGATTCAGGGAGAGCACCAGGTTTCCACTGGCGGACGGCTCTGACCAGGTGACCCATCTGAATATATCTACTGGGCGTTCTAGTGGCTGGTCTGGGCATCTCTATCACAGATATTATCCTCCAGCATCTTCTCACTGCGGTGTTCACCACCATAGAGGCTGCCCTAAACCAGAACTAGTGGATCTTAGACAGCCTGTCAACTTATCTTTTTGAAGTTTTATCCGATCAAGAAAGAAATTCCTCTCTTCTCTTCCAGTAGCCATCAGTCAGAGGCTCAATCCTATTTTTTGGATTTCGTTTCTGAGGTTGTGGCTTCCCGATCTTTACTTCAAAAATATTAGTTCGATTTTGGCTTCAGTTCCAGGTTTGTATATGAGAACATTCAGCCAAGAGGGTGTAAATAGCGCACTACCAATGTCATCTACAAATATGGAACTCCTATAAGCAGCTTCTGGACTTGGGCAGCTTTTGGTAAGACTTGCTTGTGTTATACTCCTGGCTTCATCTAGTCTGCATACATAATAACCCATATAAACACATACAACTCCACTCTAGTCCATTTCAAGTCAGAGATGGATGCCAAGCTGGGATCCAGGCACATCTAACAAAGCTACTAATTGAGTGTGAGTAACATCTGCAATGTAGATTGGTTGATTTGTAATGCTTCAGCAAACTTACAAAAACTTTGTGAATGGCTAGGTCCTGAAATGATTAGCCATTGGCATCGTTCTTACGATGGGGCAAAAACATTAGTGAATAAGTGAGCGGTAGTGAAATCACTGAGCATGTTTACAAAAGAGTTTGAACAAATGTGGGGGGTGAGTGTGCTGATGGATAACTTTAAAAGGGGAAACACACTTAAAGTATTTTATTCTGCTATAATAGAACAGAGATTCTTTGATAGAGCTTCTTATATTATTTTTAACCTTGAGAAACTATTATGTTTTAGCAGGAACTAATCGATAATGTGAAAGGTCAGTTAGTGTCTTTTATTTTTACCTTACAGCTTAAGGTTAGAAAATACTTGCAGGTCTTTTTCGGTCCTGAAGAATGCCTATGAACGCAAACACCGAAAGAGATCAGAAACATGTTGACCAATTAAAAGTAAATAGGCAAGGAGAGAAGCAACTATTTTACCTAGTTCTATTGTTTTTAACCTGTTGTGATATCGGGAACTAGAAACAGACCCTACATACTTCCACAACATACACAATTTTAACATCATATATCCCTTGCATGAAAAAGTGTACACAAACAAACTGACTCAAAAAAGAGCTCAAGATGAGCTCACAGAGCTACATGCGTGGCTTGAGAGGAGCGCCCATATGATGAAGCATGTCACGCATGTGTGAGAGAGGGGACTGCATCCTTTGAAGAAGACATCCCAACATGGGCGCTATCTAACTAAAAAGGTGTGTCTTGGCCCTTTTCCTGGTGACTTCCGGTTCCGGATTGAGTGAGCGGCGAGTGGCGCAGAGCAGTGCAGTGCTGCTGAGAGAGGCTAGGCGGCCGAGCCGCGGGAGCCGTGGGAGAGCGAATTCGGATCCGGATCCGCCGAAGCTCCGCGGGAGCCGCAAGTGCCGCAGAGAGCCCACAGGAGGGCCGGAGCAGAAGTGCACAGCGGGAGCGGGCAGGAGGAGAGCCGTGGTCAGGAGCAGAGGTTCAGGACGCACATCGGAGGTCGGAGGTGGGAGATCAGAGAAGACAACGGCAGTGGCGAGCGGAGTGGAATGAGGAATGGTGAGGAGCCCCCCCCCGTTCAGGGGAGCTTTGGAGCTTTGTTTTTAGCAAGGACACACAGCGTTCGAGCACGAGCGAGAGCAGCGGAGGGTGAAGAGCGGAGAGGCAGTGTGCAGTGAGGAGCCTCCCCCGCCCCCTACCGTGGCTCTCGGCTCTCAGGCTTCAGGCTCAGCTCCCACCAGATCCTGGCTCCCGGCCTGGTCCCTGGTCCCTGACTCCCCGGCGATACAGATCATATACAGATCATATAACAGCCAGAGCCATACCAACCCAATTGAACCTTGAGATCCCTTGACCTCAGAAAAGCAAAAACGTGAGGCCTCAGTGGGCGTGACCTAGCCCTACCCCTGCCGACTCGAGGCTGGCAGCTGCAGTTGGCAGGAGACTAGAAAATCACAGGCACAGTGGCAGACCAGTGGCAGTTGCAGTCAGAATCAATTAGAATCAGCCAGCCACTATCAACACCAAAAAGTGAGCAGCGGAGTGCGGCGAAGAGAAGCAAGTGCACAGAATAGCAGAGACAAGATTGCTAAGAGTGCAGAGCGCAGAGTGTAGAGAGCGCGGCCGCCTCTAGTGGGGGCCGCTGAGTGTTGAGCCCAATCGACCGCGCAAGCGGCCCAACCAGGTTGGGTGCGGCTAGTGGTCAGTTTTGAGTGCCCTGCTCTCTCCTCTGCTCACCCTCGGCGCTCGGTGCGCTCCCACAGCCCCACTCCAAAACTCACTTAACCAACGTATGTCTCCATTTGTCATACGGAACCCTCCAGAGGAAACACTAAGGACAGCGAAAAAAAAAAAAAGCAAAGCAACCAGAGCAAAGAAGTGCAAAGGCAGTGCAAAAGAAGGCGAAAAAAGTGAGGAAACCAAGAGGAAACCAGAAGGAAACCAGAAGCCTGGTGACATGCGATCTGGGAAAATTAGAACCGAGGTCAAACCAAAGAAAAAAGCTGCACAAAACAGTAGGAGAAACATCAGAAGAGTCTCCGTCTCACTCACAGAAGAGATACAATTGAAAGAAACCCCGGAAACATCGCCCACAGCAGTACCAACAGTGCTACCAACATCAAACAAAAAGCCAGTAGGAAAGAACTTAAAAATCACGGATTTCCTTATTTCCCCTGGTTTCAGAACTCAGAAAAGAAAATCAAGATCCCAAGATAAAACCACAAACATGTCGTTTTCAACCGGATCCAAAACACCATCCGACAAGAAAGGAGAACTAAACAACACCTTACTGGAAGACATTTGCAGCACCCCAAAGACTTTTAAAACAACTGGCAATCAAGTAATTGTGACAGCCCAGATAAATGCAAGAGAAGCACTAAATAAATCGCTACTAAGCCCAAAAAAAGTAACGCTAGAAGCCACCACGAAGAGGAGGTCTGCAAGTCTTGGGGCACTCCTGAGTACCTTCGAGACCAAACCCAAGGAAGACCAAGGGCGCACTCAAACTAATGCTAGTACGGATTGCATGAGTAAGAGAGAAGACAACATCTTGGGGGGACCACAGGCAACCCCGTCCAGACCAGCATCAGCATCAGAAACTCAGGAGTGCTCGACAAACCAATTTGGGCTAAACACGAAACCCCGGTGGCAGAAACTTCTCTCTCCACCCCAAAAGACCAACCAAAAAAACCATTGACAGGACTCTTCTACAATCACAACCATGATTATAATATGCCACTGTCCCCAATAAAGATACGAAAAGAGACCGGACCGGGAGTCAATCCAAGCACAGAACAATCAACAAAATCTCAATTGGGGCTGGGTCCCACAGCTAAATCAAGCACATGGACAAGCCCGACAAGAGACCCCAATGACAGCATCCTGACCAAACCAGGTGACGATTCCTACCCCAGCCAGCAAATGGACGCTAATCAGACAGACCATCTCTAAGACCACCTTACGCTCTTACAGGCTCCACTATGGCCCCCATTCATTAACATAATGGAAACAATCTCAACAACCCTATTTCAACACTCAGAAAAACTAGAGTTGCAAATCGATCTCTTGCAGGCCCTCGCCCAACAGGTATCTGGTATAGAAAGAGAAATTCAAGCATTAAACTCCATCATTGAGCGGGTGCAAAAAGACCCACACACCACGTACGACGAATGCCAATGCACAAGCACCATGCATCAATTAAAGACCATCCCGGAGATTCTCACAAACATACTATCAGAAGTAAAAAAAACAACAACAAACGCAGCTATACCGGTGGATAGCAGTTACACAAAAACAACGCTGAATCAGCAAATCTCAGCTTCCTTTCCTGGCGTTTCGGAAAACACGAAGAGAACGGCTGGCAACTCAAAAGAATCAACCCCCGACACTCTGACAGATATCGACCTGACCCGAAATAACATCCAAAATGAACAACACAATGACAATTTAGGGCCCGAAGCAGCAATCTCAAAACCGCAACAACAAAATCCAGCTACCAACTAACAAAACGGGAACGTAAAAGGCTGAGAAAATCAAGGCATAACAAGGAAAAAAGAGCTCAAGCAATAATTCAAGCTTCCCAAAAACAGGCCCAAGACCAATCAATTATAAGTGACCAGGAGACGAACTCGCAGGTATCAACTCCAAGAGACAGTCCAGCGGAAGAGATGGCAAATAAACAAAATAAGGAAAAATCGCCCGAATCGAAACATCAACCCAACAATCGTGAAACAATAATTAGATCACCCGTCCTGGCAACAATGCAAACAACCAAGCAAAAAGACCCATGGCAATCGGTCGCCCCCAAAAAGCATCAAAATAAAAACAGGAAATCACAGCAAACCCCACGAGCAGAACATCAAAGTATTTCCCGTTACTTTCCCAAGCAAGCAAAAGCTCAAACTAGCGAAAAAGTGGTAGAACAACAGGACCCACCGAAACTCAGAAACATCTTGGAAATTCAGATCGATCTGCCTCCAGAATCAGGAGAACAAGCTAACCCACAAAATACAAAAGCTGACAGAATTGACGCCACTGGGACAAATATATCTCGCCCCCAAATATCAACAGAGGGGAACCTTTGGGCAGAAGAGGCCATATTCAGTGGAATTTCTGCAAGTTTACACCACCATAAAATTGATTCGCGGAAAAGTAATGAAGGTCAAACATGCCCAATGGCCTAGTAACTCTAGAACTGATTCACATTACAAGTCAAAAGGTACACACGATATTCTCAATCGCAGCGCTATACTTAAGCTTGCAAACTCAATTGAAACTCTAAAACTCTAAACACAAATCACATAGCAAGCATTCAATTTAAATCAATATCAAATGAGAAAGAGAGGGAAATGACGATCGTCACTTGGAACGATCCAACAACCACAATGGAAGTCTGGAGCCAAAGAGATTCCTTTGCCAAATGGGGAATAGAAATAAGACGAACAGAAAAAAAAACGCTACCCAGACCCCCTAAACCAAACAGCTGAATTAAGATCAGCAAGGCAAAGCGGATTACTCCGGGGGGCAGTAGGATCCACAGCAAAAGCCCAGGAGAATTGGTCAAGCCTACGTATAGTAATTCAAGAAAAATCAGAAGTAACTAGTCAAGCGCGAAAAGTCTTTCTCTCACCCACCGGGGGCATGGAGATCAAGGTAAACAAATCATGAACGAACACACTTCAATTGTGCTCTTGGAACATTAACGGCTTAGGCAGCAAGGCAGATGAGGTAGACCTACAAATTTTTTTCGAAAAATTCGACATACTACTACTTCAGGAAACCTGGACTACATCACCAACACAGATCAGTGGATTCAAAGAACTCCACCAAACCGGCACAAAAGGTAATACATCAGGCAGACCATCTGGCGGTTTATCAATCTACCTTAGCACAAAAATACCATGGTCCTATGAACAGATAGATCTAGGACAAACTTGGATCCAATGCATAAAAATCTCACTCTCGCAAGGTCCCTTTAATCGCCAGCAGCATAATAAAGTGGAAAGGCTCCTAATAATTTGCGACATTTACATTCACCCAGCCCCAAAAGAAAAACAAGATAAAATCATGACTCTTAAAATGTTGATTAAATCATTGCAATCAACTTTCCCGGAAGCAGGAATCATGCTGTCCGGCGACTTCAATATGTTCCAACTTCAAGAGGCTTCGGAGCAAACGAAACAACAAACCAAATCAAAATGGCAAATGATTCCCCCGGTAATTACAAATTATCGAAAAAAGGACCACATCGGTCAATCATGCGTTTCAATTTTACACGCGACAGAAATGATAATCTTAAACGGTCACTTCCCTCAAGATCAACCAGCAAAACCAACCAGAATAACCAAGCAGACACACTCCGTCCTAGACTATACAATAGTGGACATAGAGCTATTACCAAAGATCTCAAGATTTCAAATAACACACAGACTCTAGTCAATCGACCTTCAAATCCACACACGAAAAGCTGCAGAAAGCAATGATCTGTCCGAAACTCCGAGCCCGTACAATATAAAAAGGCTGGCATGGAATGGCAAAAACGTAGATGAGATAATGAATTATCTAAAAAACACACCATCGATCACGCAAGCATAAAATTCAACACAGCTATGGGCAAATTGGGCGAATATGACCAAGACGCTGATTTCTAAAATCCCATCACAGAACACAAAACAACGTGCAAAAAAAACAACAGAGCCCTTAGGCTCCTTAGTAGTGAAAAAAAGGACATTAAACTGAGAAATAAGAATATTACGTAGAAATGTCCTAACAATCACTGAAGGGGAAAAGCAACAAATATACTAGTTAAGACAGAATTATAAAAAAGAGGTCTGGATGGCAAAGAAAAAACAACAAACCGAAATCTGGCTAAAACTATTGGAAACAAGTAAATCAAATAATAACAAAAAAATTTGGGCGGAAATAAACAGTATTGCGAATGGATCCTTCCGCCAACACAACGCGAACATCCTAGAGGCAGACTGGATAGCTCACCTAACCAAAAACCACACAGACAAGAACACCAATTACCAAAATTACACTACAGATAACATCACGGTATACCAATCAAAAGAGGAAGAAAATCAATTTGATGAAAACTGGATTCAATCGAACCAAATTGAAATGAACATAAAAAAATTAATATCCAACGGAGCGCCAGGTCCAAACAGCCTACCGAATGGACTTTTTAAACATGATAGATCATTTTGGGCAAAGTACTTCACACCTCTGTTCAACCATGCCTTCCAAACAACCAATATGCCAGAATCGTGGAGAGACAGCATTCTGCATCCAATTTTCAAAGCAGGTGCAAGGTCGGACCCAGCGAACTTCAGATTAATTGCTTTAATTGACGTTGAAGCAAAACTATATGCATCAAACCTTCTCACAGCTCTAGAAGATTGGGTCGCTTCTAGCAAGATCATCCCAGTCACACAAACAGGTTTTAGACCTGGCACAAACACGATGTGTAACCTGCTTGCACTGAATCTTTTGGTCGAAAAAGCCAAGCGTAAATCTGCCAAACTGTACACCTGCTTTATCGACCTAAAAGCAGCATTTGACATGGTACCCAGACAACAGCTGTGGCAAAAGATGGCAAATTGGGGCGTTCCACCATCACTACTACGGGCCATCATCAACTTGTACACATCCACATGGGTACAGATAAAACTGGGTAATGGAGATTGAACTACAGCAAGGATCCCTACACATATTGGCCTAAAGCAGGGATGCGTGTTGGCTCGCAGCCTCTTTAATATCTTTACCGCAGATCTGGACAAAAGGCTCTCAGAAGTTCAAAGTGACCCCCCGAAAATCGCTCACTATAAAATAAGAAGCCTGCAATATGCAGATGACATCATCTTATGCAGCCAGACACCAGTAGGCCTACAGCGCTTGATCACAAAATTGGTCGAATATATGGAAGATCACGGCTTGTCCTTGAACCTGAATAAGACCAAGGTCATGTGTTTTTCAGCCACGACAGCGCCAAATAGAAAAAAATATCGGTGGAACGCATCAGGAAACAGAATAGAGCACTGTGACTCCTACAAATATCTAGGAGTAGTGGTCGACAAAAGGTTCACCCTCAAAGAACATCTAAACTTCAGAAAAGCACAAGCAAACAAACTCCGTTTTGCACTAAATATGTTAAAACAGAAACTGCAATGTCCTTCTAACTTCTATTTATTAAAAGTCATCGCAGCCAAGTTTTTACCGACCCTTACTTATGGCTCAGAATTATTCAAAGGTCAAGATGCCAACTTCCTGAACCTCCGACAGTTAGGTTTATTCAAACAAATTTTCAGGATGCCGCAGTTCACGTCACAAGCCCAAGTTCGCTTAGAATTCGGGCTACTAAATCAACATCCTGTCAGACAAGCAGCAATAATAAAAATTTGCTGGAAATTAAAAGCTGCAGAAGAGGATTCCTTGTTGGGGCATTGTTGGACAGAAATAAAGAACCAACCTAAAGGAACAAAAGCCTGGCACACCGTCCTTGAACACGCACTAACAATGCTAGACTTGCACGACGCCTGGAACACTGACTACAGCTTTGCCGCATTCAAAAAAATAGCCAACAACGCCGCAAAACAAAAGGCTTGGATTATGGACAAAGCAGCTCTAGCAACGAAAAAACATGGCTGGATGGTTCTATCGACATATGAGACACAATTGCTCCAGGCATATCTTGTCCAGCATATAACTCCATCAATCCAACATCAACTACTTTTGGTCAGACTGGGAGCATTTACATCAAAAGACCAAGTTCCCGCGTGGAAACAAGCATGGCCAACTATGCTCTGCAGACTTTGTGGACAGACGGAAGAATCCCTCATACACCTAGTGTGCATCTGCCCAGCGGTGAACCACTTGAGAAGGCAGTTCCTACTTCACGCACTCCGCTCCTCCCAAGTTAGATCGTGCCGACCGGCCTTAATGCTACTACTAAACAGCCACTCATTGCAGATCTCATGTAGGGCAGCCAGATTTCTGCAGAAAGTAAATCAACTTTTACTAACACATAGTGCTCACAGGTACATCGCAGGAGCACAACGACAAGAAACGATAAGAATACAAGTGGCGGCACAATACTGCCCAGGATTTTAGCACACGTTTTAAGACATATGTAAAAAGACGGACTAAAAAAAAAAGAGAACTAATTTATACACAGAGTATTGTTGAATAACGTTGAATTTTGAAAAAAGGGCTTTTCCCAATTTTTTTTTTTTAAACCAATCATTGTTTTTGGCAAAGCAATGCTTTTTTAAACACAATTTGTAATGGTTTTAATTAACTACATGCAATAAATTACTACTGCTTGTAACTAAAAAGAAGCACCAGATATGATAAAATACAGTGGACAGGTGCAGGTACTTATGTTTTTTAGTTTATACTGATTTGCAAGATTGTATCTCTTGCCTTATTTCTCCCATCTCACTATCAATTTTGTGTGGCAGAATGTTTGCAAAGTAGCCTAATGAGGTGTAAAAACATGAATGCACATGCAAATATTACATGCAATATTTGCACAATCAAAAAAATGATATGCATTGATTCTATTGTCGTTTTCCCCTAATAGATTCTGGCAGATCAAATATGCTGGAATTTGTCAAGGGAAAGGGCTGAGAAAATGACAACACATTTGGAGTGTTAAATTCAAATTCTAGATGATAATAACACAGATTAGGAGGTATTTACCATATCCAGTAAATACTTCACCCTAGCATAATGGTACTTATCGGGTGTCGTAGATACCCCACCCTCTTCCGCACAACTTGTAATCATGACCTAAGGGTCAGAGAAACTGGACTGACTAATCCTCCTATGTGAACAGCTTTCATCCATTGCAATGTATTCTCCCAGAGTAGGTGAACTGGGTGTAAAACATAAACTACGTACATGATCTAGCATAGTTTACGCTTTGCAAATTTCGTTGCTAACATATTCTGAATTGGCCGAGTAATGGCTGCACTGTCACTGCATGGCTACATAGCCGAAAAATCTGAATTATGTAAAGCTGCTTACCATTTTCCTTAATTATTAATTCTTTACTGTTCCTGCATGTCATATAAAGAGTCTGCAGTTACACTCTGCATGCTGGCTTCGTGCTCTCACCAAGCAAATAAATACAAAAATAGCAATATTTTGTAAACACAAAAGTTTCTAAACATAGAGCCATGCACGTCAATTCACCAAAATGCCAGGGGTAGCAAAGTGGCATCACACGCCCTTTGACCTTCACTTTCACTCACACACATATACATACACATTCACACTTACACACACACACACTCTCACATAAACACACTGTCAACCTCAAGCACGCACACAACATACGTTTAAAAGCATTTTTTTCATACCTCAACTGCCAGAGAGGGTCTATTTTCAGTTAATTTAACTCTATTTTTACAACACTAATAGTGAACATTTATATATATATATATATATATATATATATATATATATTTTACTATTAATGTAATAATATAATTGACAGAATACAAAAAGAGTGTAGCCCCAAATGACGTCCATAAGGACAAGCTGCCACTGTGTTCCTGGCACTGATTTTGCCACCTCGAGGCCAGGGGTCTCAAAGGCAGTGCCAGGGGTAGCAAGGGGCAAGCCAGGGGTCGCAGCTGCAACCCTTGGTGCCGCCTAAATGACGTCCATGCATAGAGCATCTGAACACACAGGATTCGAAATAAATTCCAGCGCTTTCATAGCCATCACCATATATGGTGAACGGTACACAGCATGCTGTTAGTCTTCTGTTTTTTCGTTAATGCAAATAATTGCCAATGTATAAAGTGGGCTGCCAGAATTACAGTTACATAGGGAAAATCTTAACAAACATATCATAAGCTGAATAATGCATCATAATGAAGAATAAAAGCAAAGCGCGCTAAGGGAGACATGCTTGCGGCAAAAGGAGAACTGAAGCCAAAAAGCAAGTTAGTTATTATTTTGTGGGAAAGATTATATTGTTACTGTGGTGGGCTAGTAAGCATGAATATCTTATGTACAGAGTTCTTTATTGTGCCAGAAAAGCACAGTAAAATTAACAAAGCCTTGTGAGACATTTCATAATAAGTAAAGAGTTGCTTGGCTAAATGATTTTCAGCAGTGTTTCCTAGAAGATAAACAAGGCAATAATTCTATGCACCAGTACATGTAAATTGAGCGTGGGAAGTGTCAATTTAAGGGGCAGTTTTTCCCATTTTTGTAGGAGTGATTGGTGTCTTGAAGAGTTGTAGGTGGTTCTTATCCGCCTGAGTAGTTGTTACTCACTTAACTGTCAAGGAAGGTTGCTTTTTGGCTGGAAACGTAGCAGCATTTTACTGAAGACTGCAAAGGAACAACATAACACAAGACAAAATAGAACACACCCAAAACAGCACAATCGAAATAAACACGAACATAATTGCATTGTTGTGATGTGGAATTTTGTTTTTGTTATATTTTGCTTGTTTGTGTTTGTGTAATATAGTGTAGCGGTTTTGAGATGTTGATATGTTGTCGTGTTCGCATGCAGTTGCGTTATTTATATATTACATTTGGATATATTTTATACCGCATGCACAGTCCCCAGATGTGTGATAGAGCGCGTTACAAAAGAATCGTTACAAACTTACAATTAAGGTTCAATAAGATACAATGTCACCAAGGCAGGCTACATAGCAAGAGTTGCAACTGCTGAGAAAGGCAGACCATGTAATCACCCCTTCCCAACAGGCAGCTATGCGGTAACCAGTGTTCACCATGGAGTCACCCCCACTCCTGTCCACCCACACCAGCAGCACATTTTAGGAACAACAAAGAGCTCAGCAGAAGCCAAGCAGAGTCGTATCTCAATCTTTACGGCTCCAGGTCAAACACATTGATAGATATCCTAAATGTGATTTAAGATCATTTGCTAAAACACAGTGGACTCCATTGAACTACGAGTCCCAAAGTTATCCCCAGGGTCCTGGTTTGCAGACATTCTACCCATCGCTGGAACAACTCACAACATCAGAGGCCGCTCTTCCACTTGGGTGGCACTCCCCTCACATGCAACGTGGAGCCACGAAGGAGCCAGGAGACAGATTTTCGACTCCCAAAGACCATAGTGACCTAAGAAAGAGGGCTGTCAATACCAAGAATGTTTGCAGAATTGTCGCCTCCATCCTACAAGGTAACACAAGCACCCGCCATCTTGGATGATGAAAAATGATCTGGATGAGATTAGATCAATATATTAGTGATGAGGACACGTCCCATTCAGAGACTAAAGGAGAATGAGAAAGCGGGCACAATGTGAAGCTGGTCCGATTCCTTTTGTCTGGAGACATCGGACCCTTTGTCTACCCCCTTTTAGGTTGAAGAAAGTGGCTGTGCCGTATGGGGGCCACAGAGTTCCACCCTATCGCTAATCCTTCCTAGTATAAATGACATTCCATTATATGACATGAAATGATCTTCTGGATGCAGGTCCCTGCCCTATGTAGATGACTGGCACCCCATGATTACACTGGATAGCGATGCTCCTATATTGGCAATGGAGGCCGAGGGCGTGTTATGGAGTAATGCAACACTGGATAGGTCACACATTCTGAAATTGAGCTCCAGTCAGAATGAGCCTTTCTTACCAAGAAACAATGTAGACCGCAGGTGTAGGGCTCTCAGTCCTCCCCATCCAAGGGTGCTTCTGTAGTTGCAGCACCTGTCTTCTCTGCAATCGACTACTACAATGGTCTGTACTTTGACCTGCCACCCACTCTGGTGGCCATTCTTCAATAGGTTCAGAATTTTGCAATAAACACACCCTACAAACTTTGGAAATCCAACCAAGTCTGAGAAGCTTCCTTATAGGATGGCAGCTGAACAAAGGCCCATCTTAGATACCTATGTATCACCATATTTTGTACTCCAAGCACTTTGCTCTGAAAATCAGAACTTGCTGTGGGTCCCCCAGATGAAGAGAGCTTGCAAAGGAGGTGTCTCTTTCTGACTCCTGGCCCCTAAACTTTGTAACAAGTTATCCAGCTGTCATACAAATGTTTACAGTCACCGGCCTTTGCTAAGGTGCTGAAGACTTATCTCTGTTGTTAGGGGTTTCGTGGTCCGGTTGTAGGTAGTAACTTGCCTTTTTCTTTATATTCTCTGTGCATTTTAGAAATAAAGTCAATTAAATAAATAATAAATTGATTGAATATTCAACCATTTGAAAAGACTAGCCCATCACTAACCCCAGGGCGAATCTTGGGTACTCATCTGATGACTGATGATCTCACATTGACTTCAAAGTCGCATTTGCATAAAATGTTCCGCTTGTTTTGGAAACATTAACTGGCAGCATAACAGTTGGCAGTGCAACAACAGCACACGCGGGATAGTGTGCACTTGATTTAGTCTATGGGTGCAAAGCTTTGCATCTCAAGTGCAAGTAACCTGCATCAAAAATAACCAATGAACTGGCCTTAACTGCTTGTGGATAAAGTCTCATGTAAGTATCAGGCAACACAATGTATCTAAAACCTCAGGACCTATTGTGGGTTGGGAAGTGAGGTCTATAGACTTCTGACGTAGCAGCGCGTAAAACTATCATTTATATGGGATGCAGGTTAGTGAGTCAGGTTGACTGCTGTGATTGGAACCAAATCAAGGCTGATTTGCTTAGGGTTGGTGCTTGTGGCTCAGTAAGCACAAAATAGGCTGGAATGCAGCCAGGAGAAATTACCAGTGGCTGAGGTTAATTCATGCATGCGATCCATGTCCTTTTTGTTTTACTCAGTGAAACCCCCTTTTTAATTACCCATAAAAAGTCAGTGGTCCGTGGTCAATTTGACATTACCTCTTCAACCAGAAATAGGCCAGAACTAATTACTACAGACCTTCCACTGCCACAATTACTACATATCAGCAAAGAGCGAACTACAGCACATCCTAAAAGTCCTAACAACCTGCGACTTTGAGATGAGGCCTTGAGGTTGTTTCCCTGTCGACTGTCATTTCCTGTTGGATTTTCCCTTTCTGAGTCTCTTGGACAGTTTTCATTGTGCTCTGTAACTGCCTTGAGGGAGAGGTTCTTGGTTCTTTTGGCTGGTCTTTCTTGAGATGTTTCTTGGGATCTGCTTTTCACTTTTTGCATAGCCCTGTGGGACTATGGCTTCTAGCGAAGATGTTGGTGTACTTGGTTCTGCTTTGTTTTTGCAGCATTGTCATTTCGGTGTAGAGTCACTTTGGGAGGTTCTGGTTCTTGACTTTGAAGTCCAGATTAAGGCTTTGGTATTCCTCATAATTACCTGGATGAGGATGAAGGATGCAAAGGTGATGTCCCAATTACTTAGCAGTAATCTTCACTACTCCTAGTCCTACCAATCAAAACAGAAACAAGTACTTCAACCTAAACTAGAATACCATTTCATTAAGATCCGCCTGCCCTCCTTAGCCGGGTTTCGCCTTGGGTTTTCGCTTGGTTATGTCAGGAGGAATTCTAGGAATGCCAGCTCTTTATGCAGCAAGCTGGATGGATAGGCCTTATGTTTTCAGCATTTCTTTTGGAGTTACTGTCTCGAGGTCGGATTACCCTCATAAGTAATGAATGGGATTAGAATGAGTTATTTTAAGAGTAATCAAGACTACCACTAAGTAATCGGGCTAGCCCGGGTAGCCACTGTTTCAACATGCAACTGCTGGCTTATTGCTTCATGCGTGTTCTCCAATGGGGTGGGGTGAAGAACCCGAACGTTGATCCTGCCCTGGAAAATGTGTTTTTTCCCATTTCCACAAATCTCTGTACCTGAAATCTGCATTCAATAGATTCACATCAATCAGCGTGATTTCACTCTCAGACCTGCACACCCCTGAGATAGCATTTACGCAAACACATACTTAATAAGCACCTTATTACAGATCAGACAAGCAATCCAGAGGTACACACAGTGAACCAAAAAGGTGACAGGTTCATTTTTCGACAAATGAAAGCAGAGATGCACGTGATCTTGTAAGACCTCCACAGTGCATAATTCTTGAAAATGCAAACTTAGCAAACTTTTGTGTTTACAGTGATCGCAACAAACTATAGTCAATGTTTGAGATATCACTTTAAGAAAAGAGACTCTAATTGTCCAGAGAGTGATTTACACCCATGTACTGTTACGGTACATGGGTGTAAATCACTTCTTTATAATTCACATTTGCACAGAGTTTCAGTTGTGTTTCAACACACATTAAGATATATGCATTCATGCAGTGGTCGATGGGGGTGGGATCGGAGGGGCAGGACGTGCCCATACTTTTTTAACCATACTTTTTTAATTTAAGAAAAACTGTTCCCCTACTTTTTGTGTAAAGACCGATGGTTAATTCTGAGAGTTGAAATGCTTCAGCTGAAATATAAGGCATTGAGGGGCATATTATCAAGAACGGCGTTAGAAATTATCGCCGGTTTAGCGGCAGAAAACTGCCGCTAAAGCGGCGATAATGGGCTTGATAATATGCCCTTGAGAATTCCAATAGAAGTCCATGTTCTGGTGTGAACATGGGCTTCTATTGGAATTCTCCAGGGCATATTATCAAGCCCATTATCGCCGCTTTAGCGGCAGTTTTCTGCCGCTAAACCGGCGATAATTTTAACGTCGTTCTTGATAATATGCCCCTGAGTCTCTTATGCTGTGAATCCGAGGGAGGGCAGACAGCTAAACAAGCCTTCTTGCCAGGGTGCCTGCTTGTCTGAAAGAAATGTAAATGTGCACAACTGGTGAATCTGCAAATGTAAAAGGAGTTCGGAGGCCGGCATTGGCTTTAATTAACAGAATCACTTGAAGCTTCATGACAACATAGATTTATTCTTTTTGAGTGGTATTGCAAGGGAGGTACCAGATGAGATGAGCTTTGATGTGTTTGCTTTTAAAGGACAGTTATAAAACAAGTTGCACTCCATAGTATCTGGGTATTAATAAAATCTATTTTGAAAGCACATTTTTATCTTAAACTTTTTTGCGCATTTTGTAGCAGCCTATGTAAAACTCTGTGCAATGCAAGTTTAAAATGCCGACTTACATATTCACAGTGCTTTCTGTCATAGACTGGGACCTCGTAGCACTAAACATACACAACTCACTATTCTCCACTGCACCAAGCAGGATTCAGTTCTGTGGCCCTCTGATTACAGACACAGACCTCTTCAGTGCATTAACTAACAGAGGTTTCATGCTGTACGATAGTGCATTTACCACTGATTAACTTAACTTCCAATTATTTTTCATTGAAGTGTTACTTTATATGTAGTAACCTGAAGGCGAAACACTGAAAAAAGTTACAGAATATTTTTTTTAGCCACGCCTTTGACCCCGCCCCTACGCTCACTCACTCCGCCCCCATGAGTGCATCACAGTTCTCATTCTTTTTTAATGCACTTCGACTGCTGCATAAATGTATCAAGATTTACGTGCATAAAAAGCAATCTACAATCGTTTTGCACCCATTATTACCCACTCCACACAGGTTTGCACGGGCAATGACGTAGCTAGAGCTTTTGCCACCCAGTGACAGCCGTTCAGGCAGGAGGTGGGGGGGGGAGACGGACGACTACGAGTCGGGGGAGGACACAGACGATAACAAGGGAGAGAAAACTTACCTTGTGCTCGCCGCCGCCCCCAAAAAAGTGACGCCCGAGGTGGACCGCCAGTCCCTTCTCTCCCCCTCCCGCCCTACCCCCCCCAGCTACGCCACTGGCACGGGCAGATACTGAAAGGTAAGAACTGCTAGTTGGTGCCAGTGCAAACAGACGAGTGGCACAATTTGCACTCAGGTCAGAAGAATTTGAATTAGTGCTGAAATGTAAATGCATTTTGTGCCCGTTTTCACATTAACTCGTAGGTCTAATTATGCATTTTAGATATTATTTTAGGGATTGCTGTAAGGCTGACATAAACAAGCTGTTTAGACAAGTTTCAGACTATTTTTCATTTCCTGATTTCCTGCTTTCTGAAGAAGATCTTCAATTGTATTACAGGTGTTTGCTTCACTTTTCTGTGAAATGTATAAATATTGTGCGGCCTGGAAACAGAAGATGCAGCATTGTGCACACACGCACACACACATTAGGCAGATGACATAAAGCTCTCTGTATAATCCACGTTGCATTAACACTTGTATTTGGCATTTATAATTAGCCGGGGCCTTGACAATACCCGCCAGCGCCTTCTAGTGCAGCTGGCAGCTTTCAATGTGCTCCATTTCACCCGTGTTTGTAGCTGATGCCCCTTTGAAGCGAGCACCTGCGACCCATTACACGGTGGCAGGGACCTTTGGAATAAGCACCGGCCGCCCCCAACGCAGCTGCTGCAAACTGGTCCCTCGCGGCTTCCGTCCAGGGTGCATGCTGACTTAAAGGCCGCCTGCACTCGAGGCTGTGCTTGGAGCCATGGCACTGCCTTCGGGGCCGCCTAGGGAGCGGGAGACAGACGCTGCCTCCGCCTCCTTCCAGCGCTGAGACATTCCCGCTATGGAGTTTTACATCAAATGGAAAGCTCTTTTGACTTTGCAAATAAGCCAAGAGGCATGAGCTGGTATGACATTACTTCTTATTTTTATAGCGAACTCTTCAACTTGTTTTTTCCTCCCTGGAGGGGATTTTAATACAACACATTTGTTATAAGTAAATCCCACCTTATCTAAGCAGCACGCACTTGTGTATCAATACAGAACTCTCAGTTTAAGACACATTCACCCTGATACAGAGTTTGTCGGAATGAATGTGCTATTTATTACGCCGATGCGGTGGGTGCCTTAATTATGGTGCGATAAATAAGACCTATCACAAGTTTTTGGGGAATAACATGCGCATGTTGGTGCTTGCCGTACCAAAGCCCACATGGCACAGTAAATACCGTACATCTTTTCCCCGGTTAAATTCCTACAGGTTTGACCTGCCAAAATGTAACAAAGAATTAGGGGCCAGATGTACGACCGTTTTTTGCGGTCGCAGAGGGGTTTCAGACCCTTTTGCGACCGGAAAAAACGAGTTGGCCATGTACTATTCCTATTTTGCGAGTCGCAAATTATTTGCGACTCGCAAAATGGGAATAGCGAGTCGCTATTAGGAAGGGGCGTTCCGAGGGCGTCCCTTCCTAATAGCGAGTCCTCCAGCTATGTATGACTCTTTTGCGACCGCAACTGCGGTCGCAAAACAGTCGCAGTTTACCACCCTTCTCAGAAGGGTGGTAGAGCACTCACAAGCGGGAAGGGGTCCCCAGGGCCCCTTCCCCTTTACCCCTTCCCCTTTGTGAATGAAGGGGAAAATATTTTTTAAGGGCAGGCAGTGGTCCCAGGGACCACTACCTGCCCTTAAAAAATGAAACGAAACGTTTCATTTTTCTTTTTTAATGCATCCCGTTTTCCTTTAAGGAAAACGGGCTGCATTTAAAAAAAAAACTGCTTTATTGAAAAGCAGTTACAGACATGGTGGTCTGCTGACCCCAGCAGGCCACCATCCCTGTGAGGCCGGCCATTCCCAATGGGGTCGCAAATTGCGAGTTGCTCATGAATATTGATGAGCCTTTTTGCGACCCCATTGGGAATCGCTAACCGTGTCTCCGACACTGTTGTACATTGGATTTAGCGCCTCGCAATTTGCGACTCGCAATTTGTCACAAATTGCGAGGCGCTAAATCCAATGGTCGTACATCTGGCCCTAGATATTTAACGCACCCGGTATTTTCCGGCTGCAATATACACCACCCAACTTGGAATTTCGACCCCTGCACAAACAGGTTCATGCAGGGCTTGGAAAATTCAGACCAACTTGCAATCACAGCATTTGTTCCAATAATTATTTATTCCGCTCTTGAATTAATTGTTCATTTTGATTCCAAATAACCTGCAAGCTCTTGGTATCCTCCATCATTTTACGATCCCTTTCACTTCATCAGGTGCTAGCTCACAACAATGACATTCCTAAATGAAAGTAAGCACAGCGTGTATATATGCTTCGATGACATACTGACACTTTTTGAACATTAAAGTTAACTTAGCTGATGCTACTTGTTCCAGCTCCAGACATGATATTGCTGCTAGCCAGCTTCCAGAAAGTAATGGGACATCACCTGGTTTCTGCAAGCCTTAATGGAAGAAGCTGTGGCTCTGTCACTGACCCTGGGAGCTGCCTACCTGCTGAGAGGGAACCAGTGCTTAATTTGAGCCAGTGCGGTCTGGTGCTCAGCACTGGCACTTAATTGTCAACACCGTGACTTGTACCAGTTTGCCACGTGGTGGTGATGTTAAAAATGACTACTGACTGCCGCCCAAGTCTTTGTTATAGCTTTGGGGGCCCAGAGTAGGCTCAATTGCCACACTTTTAAGAGTGTGATGATTAGTAATTGTGTTGGTACTGCCATTGGCAGCGCTGGCAGGGGAAATAGGTGGTGCACGCTGCAGGGACCTCCTAACAACGGCCCTGGCACTTCTTTTTTTTTTACAAGTCAAGCACTGGATGGAACCGCTTATTCACTCAGGAGTTTACCTGCTCTGCTTCTGAGGCGCGACTCAGAAAGAGCAGAGGACATGTGGGAGAGCACAGAGAACACTCATGTAATGCCCAGGGTCACATGGTATCCTGCCCAACTGCTGAGTCAAGTCCGACTGAGGAAACTTTGTGTCCGACTTGCATATCAACCTCAAAGTAAAGACTACCCAATTTGAAGACCACCTGGAAAAAGACACAGACGTAGAAAACGAGTCCCGACAGTGATCGACACGCGGCCAGACGGGAGACGGGAGAGTTGAGTGCGGAGTTTACTGAACTTGGAGCGGAGCTTGGGGCGAGCCGTGCGCCAGTGTGTGGTGCGTGGTGCGTAGGGGGCGGAGCCCTAGTAGCAGCGGCGGCGGTGGTGGTGGTAGCGGACCACGGACCGCTCGGCTAGTTGGTTGGCGACCTGTGGTCTGAGGTCTGTGGCGGCCTGTGGCGGACATAGGTGAGGTGCGGGTGGCGAGGCAGCGGCGAGGCGCGGATGTGTGGAGAGGTGAGAGGCGTGGAGGCGGCGGCGGTAGGAAACGCTGCAGGGATCCCTTCTGTGGATCGGTGAGGCTTGCAAAGGTGAGTCTTCCGGTTTTTGAACTCCTAGCAGCTCCCCTTTGTGGGTTTAGCCCCCCGCCCTCCCTCTCGGTGACCAACGGTGTTCTAGGTCCCTAACTCCCGCCCACTACTATAACCATCAGCATAACAGTGTGTCTGCTGCGCCGTGCTGCGCCGTGCTTGTCTGCTGCCTTGCCTTGCCGCCCCCCCCTGGACCGAGTCTTTCATTTACGGTGTCTGGTCCGAGGGGGGTGGACAGCGTGACCGCGCCGCTTTGCACTGTCCTGTCCTGAGCCGCCCCGCCCTGTCCTGTCCTGCAGCTGCCAAAAACCTGCCAAATCCACCTGGTTCGGTTGGCTCCGTCCCTGGTCACCCCACCCCACTTCCGCCTCGCGCAGCCTCAGTTCCAGTCTCCGCACTGCCAAGCCCAGCCCGGTCCGGTCTGGTTTTGCTCCCCCCAACCCCAGCCCCCGTCATCCGTCCGACACCCCGGCCCACATCTTTACTCTGACCCTACTGGCCTCCTGTTGGGACTCCTGTACATCCCCCATATGCGCAATATACCATTTCAGTTCCATTTCTCATAGAACTGTTCAAGGCGGCAGGGGGGTACAGGGGGCCACAGGGGTCGTAAGGCAGGTTAGTGTGGGCAGGGAGGAGGAGGGGGTGGAAGAAAGGGGGGGTGTCTAAGAAGCACCGCTGGCACCCACCGGCCACGTGAGCCCCCCGTGAGTCTATCGCAAAAACCGGTAGAGGTGGAATCAGCTTCACATCGGCTTCATTTCGGCAACGCAGTTAAATCAAATAAAATAGAGTGATGAGATCCGGGAGAACAAGGAAGGTGCTTTCATCACCGAAACAAAAAACTAAGGCAGTTGGCAGCAGCGGTAGAGGAGCAGCAGCGAACGCCTCTAACCAACTGATGTCCTCGTCCTTGCCCTCACTGGACCCGCTGGTTCCGTCCCCCGGTGGACGAGAGCCTGTTGGTAATAGGGACCGTATCTCTCCGCTGTGCCGCAAGACTACACAACCTCTCTCGATTCTGGAGTACTTTAAAAAAGCACCTGGATCAGTTAAGCCTCTTTCCCCCCCACAATCATTGGTGGCGTCAAGGATTAGCAATTTCCAACAAATAACCGAGGCAAACATTCATATGTCACCGATCAGCAAAATCACACCGTCACTAGTTACCACCAGCGCTAATCTTAGCGTTAGTCCATCTGAGGATGACTCGAAAACGCCCCCCACGCTTCCTATGGTAACCTCTCCGGTCATTCAGCAGTCTTCCTCTTGTCGCCTATCCGCACATCAGGAAAACTGTACGCCTCCTGACTTAAGAAATCATACTCAGACTGAAACAATTGAACGAATATCTAACGCCGTGCTACAGCAATCAGATATTCTCATGTCCACGTCAACACCACAACTGCCATCAAGTCCCTCACTTTCACAAAATAACCAATCCCCAAGCCTCGGAGCACCCAGTCCCATCGTAATCCAACGGGAAGGGGCCCTGAAGGAGGATATTACATTGTTCCCACTGCAAATGTTGTCAAGTGTAACGGCAGCCACAGCAGCAGCCATAGCCACGACCACAAGTGCAGCCACAGTTTCCACAAAGTTTGAACGAGGAACTGACACAAAAGATCCTAAAGATCCTAAAGATCAACTGCTACTGGACTTATCCTTTTTTCTCAAAGATTCAGATGAATCACTTAACATGAAACAAGAATCAGACTCACAAGCCGCTTCTTTGTCATCCATGTCTAACATTTGGCCGCAACTGTTACAAACTTTTCAATCTACAGTCACGGCACTAAACTATCATTCCGACAAACTGGATATGCAAGTCGATCTTTTGAATACCTTAGCCGTGTTTACAGCAGGCATCGACAACAAGTTAGAGAACTTAAACAACCTAATAATAAGGGCTCAATCATCTTTAAACCTGGTACAATCAGTCTGCTGTTGCTCACCCATCATTGACAGCCTCTCAGCACTTCCAGCCTTTTTAAACTGTGTTTTAGATGAAGTCAAACAACTGTCAGGAGGCAGTGCCAGCAAGGGCCAGGTTCAGGAGCTCGCACAGTCTACAGACTCCGTCAAAATAAATGACAAGACACCGACATCAGAGGCTTGCGAGATCCCAGAAATCAAAGAGGCGAAACATTCAGCAGCATCTAAGCCGTACCGCACAGCCCAAGGGTTGCCAACACCAGCTAAGTTGACTCCGCCCTTGTTGTTGAGCCCTCAAATTGTGAACGACCTTATAAATGCAGTCGACTCTACCATTGCAGACCCTGATTCTAAGTCACCCACTCTGGTTTCACCCCACTCCAAGACAATTTCCCAATCGCTTCACCCTCTCAGTAAGAGAGAGAAAAACGTCAACGCAAACAAAGAAATAAACTAACAACAATATGTGCGGCTGCATCCTCCAAACTGTTTCCATTGTTTAAGAACCGGGCCAACGAACAAGTCTCAGACCTTATTCCATCAAATCAGGACCAGCTGATCACAACAGCCCCTCTATCACCAAATCTCCAGCAGTCCACCTTCGTATATAATCAGGCCCAACCTGATCCTCCCCCGGCCGAAGAAGCTCCGCATACAAATCTGAGGAAGTTGCGGTTGCTGAAAAACCAAAACCGCTTCGAAACGGCATGGAGCAAGCAACTGGTCAATCACAAGTTGTAAACACAAACCTGTTTATCAAAACGATTACTCACACCCAACCTACTCAATACTCTTGCATTCAAACTGCTCCATCAAGCATCGGAAGTCATCATCCAAAAGTAATTTTCAAGAAGACTCTAAAGCCATCAGAGAATTGTTTGACAACTCCGGATGGGCTTCAAGGTAATCCTCTACTAAATCTTGGAATAGCCCCCGACCCTCTAATTGAAAAAAGATCTTAAATGATAAGGGCCATTGTCAACCAAGTGCCGTCAGTGATCCTCAGTGCTCCAAAATCCTTTTTGTCCCTGAATATAAATCAAAAGGTCATCACGACGTCCTCAATAGAGCGAACATTATCAAATTACTGAAAGGAGTCCCGGGTGTCGATACATTGGCATCTGACGACATTGAATACATAGAATTTCTTCCACCAAGAGGGTCGCAACCCTCTGAAGTAACCTTGGTGACATTTACATCTGTAATCCGGGCACAAGCTCTTTTAGCCTGCAAAGATACTCTTCGGTCATGGGGAATCAAAATCTATCCCCACTTCAACCCAGGCTATCCCACGATACTAGCTAAACAATCGGCCATACAGGCAAGTGTGCGTCGGTCCTCGATCTGCGACAATAGCAAACCATACTCAATCTTAAAAAATGCAGTAGGAGATGCATCTCTAACAGGAAGTCTACGGACCGCACCCCTGAAGTGCCATGAAATCGAAGACTGGGGGTGGCTATCAGCAGCTTTGTCCCTTAAGAACCTACCCTGACCACTTGGACAAACTTTGCCAAAATCGACCCTCTTGGAGGCTGCCAAATCTAGCACTCCCCAGCCTAAACCCACAAATTCGATAAATCTCCAGCTACAGTCTCGCCTATCCCTGTGCTCATGGAATATTAGCGGCCTTCAACTCAAAATGTCCTCACTAGAGACCCGAAATTTTACCTTTGGTCATGATCTAATTGCCCTCCAGGAAACATGGGCTACTTGCAATTATCCCATTGATGGATTCATTGAATACTGGAAATCAGCCGTTAGAGACCGTAAATACGGCCGCCCAAAGGGAGGACTGTCAATTTATATTTCATGCAGTCTAAAGGGTCCAACAGAGCTACTAAATTTCGAGGAGGACTGGTTGCTTGGAGTCAAAGTTAGCTCGTGGAGACAACAGCGCCCCCTGTTGTTGCTTAATGTGTACATCAATCCAAGCGTACGGACAAAAAGGGCCCATTTAAACCGCTTGCTTAAAATTTTGTGTGATCTAGCAGTGGCCTTCCCTTATGCCGACTGTTTGCTTACTGGGGATTTCAATATTAACTTGTTCCAAGCAAATTCGTCGGATTTGGGAGGTTGTCTCCCATTGTCGTTGTCGGTATTGAAGCCTCAGTCCAAACCCCTAAATCAAACACACTGCGCCTTGGGGGAGCTCTGTGTGTTGCAATTCTTTAGCGCAGGTTTCATAGTAATGAACGGCAGGTTCACACAGGATACTCCTCCAAACTGGTCATGGACAAATGGCCGAAAGTTCTCTTTTAGACTACACCATCTGTAACCTAGCTCTGTTCTCTCACTTGGAAAATTACAGCATCAAAGCTCGATCAGAGAGCGACCACCGTCCACAAGTTGTCATCATCAACACTAACCCAGCCTTTCACAACTCAGCTCCAACAACTCACAAGGGAGTTCATTCAGAAAATCTAAAACGTCTAAGATGGAACGATGAACTTAGCATTAACATCCTGAAGGAATGCCTGTTTCTCACACTTGGTGGTCCCCCTCCCACAGCCTCTCACATTGTTGATTGGTCAAATTTCTGTCAACACCTGCTAAACCTGTTTCCATCTCACCCGCATGCTAACTCGACCATCTGCTGTTCTCAGTTCCCCATTTCGAGTCAAACAGTAAAATTAAAGAAGATTAGAAACGCTGCCCTGCGGGCAACCAGGAAGTATCCAGAATCCAATGAGCGCCTTAACGATTATAAAACTGCTCAAAAAAACTACAGACAGGCACACCAAAAAGATAAACAACTTCATCTCCATCAATTTTGGTGTAAACTTCTCTGGGAAAGCAAAAACCATAACTCAAGAAAATTTTGGGCACTATTGAACAGACAAATCAATGGAACAACTAGACAGGGGAGTGCAAACATTGCGGAGGCAGAATGGGTCTCATTCTTGACTGATCACTTCAAGGCCAATGGAGGTGCAGACTCTTTAACAGTAAACACCTCCGCATTAATTAAAAACGGGCCCTCAGAGAGCCAGGACAGCCCCCACGAGCTGACGCAGCCGCAATGCGAGACGATCTCCACCACTCAAGTAAGGTTGATTAAAATATTATCAAAAGCGAGATCAGACGGAGCGCCGGGTCCAAACGGCCTGCCGCAGGCCCTGTTTAAGGCAAACATCCCACTTTGGGCACAACAATTGGCAATCCTTTTTAGATCTGCACTGAGTTGTTCAGTCATACCCGACTCATGGCGAGGTGCAGTAATTCATCCAATATACAAGTCCGGTGCTCATTCGTCCCCAAATAACTACAGGTTGATAGCCCTATTGGACAACGAGGCAAAGTATTTTGCGAGTATCCTACTTGAAGAACTAAGTTCCTGGGCCGATCAGAAAGGCCTGATTCCAAAAACCAAACAGGCTTTACAGCAAATTCGGGCACAACCTCCAATCTACTGGCACTATCAATATTTATTGACAAATCGCTCATCTCATCGAAGGTGTTTTTTTGTTGTTTCGTCGACTTCAAAGCCGCCTTCGATCGGGTCCCCAGGGCAGCACTTTGGGCAAAATTAACAAAATGGGGAATCCCGGCCAAACTAATGGAGGCCATTGTTCAACTGCACACCGACACTTGGATACAAGTCAAGCTTGGCACTGGCACACACCTGTCCCGAAAAATCTTAACAACAAGAGGAGTGAAACAGGGATGTGCGCTTGCCCCATTGCTCTTTAACCTGTTTATTGCCGATCTCTCAGCAGAACTGGATGAGATAAACAGCCATTCCCCAAAGATTGGCGGTGTGCAGTTGAGTAATCTTCTGTACGCCGATGACCTTGTTCTTCTTAGTCAAACCCGAGTAGGGCTGCAACGATTGTTAAATAAATTATATAGTTACACCACTACAAACAGCCTAGAGGTCAATCTAAAGAAAACACAAGTAGTCATATTCGGCCGAAAACATTACGGAGGTGGAGGCTGGATGTACAACGACTCCAGCCTTGTCGTAGGAAAATCTTACAAATACCTGGGGGTCAACTTCGACTCAAGGGGCACCTTCGCCAAACATCGTAGTGACATTTCAATGAAAGCCACAGCTCTCCGACTGAACTTTTCAAAACTCTCTAAAAAACTGATGGGTCCGAGTCTAACCCCAATGATGGAAGTTATGAAAGCCAAAGTCGGCCCTACGCTGTCATACGGCATTGAAATCTTTAGGGGAAAAATTAGCACAACACTAAATCAACATGTGACCAAGATCTATAAAAGTGTTTTTCGCATGCCAAAATCCGCCTCCGCCGCACAGATTCGATTAGAATTGGGCCTTTTAAACTACGAAATTTCCAGCTCAGGTGCCTATTTAAACCTGTGCCAAAAGCTAAGGCAGGCAGAAGGTGGGTCCCTTGAGTCAATGTTGTGGTCGGACATTAGTTCTAATAATCCAAGTGGGACCTACAGCAAGCTCTTCCATGACTGTGTACAGCAATTTTCAGCAAGTGACCTTTGGAACCTAAACCCCAGTCAAACGGCCTTTAAAATTAGCATCAAGAAGCGCACTCGCATGCTGTCCCATATTACAGACAAAGCTGTTCTCGCCAAACGTAAGCATGCATGGGCAGTAATTAATTCCTACCAGTTGGCTATACCGTCATCATATCTGCCCTGCACATATTCTTTGTACCTAAAATTGCGTTTCATGGCACTAAGACTGGGGGAATGGCATCTGCTGAAACATTTACCCATCTGGCGTCGCACGTCAGACAACCAACAGTGCAGGGGTTGTGGAGACTCGGTGGAATCTATGGAGCATGTTGTATGCCTCTGCCCTGCACTGCTGACTCAGCGCAGATCAAAATTGAGGCCAGAATGGAACAGATTGGGAGTTCGGTCCTGCAGACAGGCAATCATCGCGGCTTTGAACCCGGAGAACACAGCTCTAAATATAAGCTTCACTATTTTTATTCATTACGTATATCGCAAATTTAATCGGCAAATTGTAGGCCCGGTAGCAACTGTAAAAGGGCCACAGGTGACTAAAACAAAACTGTAGATTTACAAAGCCCAACTTTGGTTTCTTCTGTGTTCCCCGTGCCTGTAACACTAGGGTATGTGAACCCGATGATCCTTTATGGACATTGACATTTGACAGTCATTTCAATGAATTGGTCACACTCTCCGCGTCCTCTTGTAACTCCCGGTCCCTTTTCCCTCAGACTTTGACAGTAACGCTCACTTTTCTCTTTGTTTGTTTACATTATTAATCCTTTTAAAAATACTTTGCTGTTGCCTAGTTTTAAAATTTCGTATCTTTATACCACTTTGGTTATTTTAATCATCTATTTTGTATATGTATGGTACGCATGTCCAGCTTTTATGATTATATTTTAATCAAATAAAGTTTTCTTACCAAGAGACACATACGTTCAGTGATGACTCTACTTTTGTTGGACTTTCACGGTTACATCAGTGCCACAGACTGCTGGAGCAGATTGCTGGAGGTGTCTTCATAGATGTCAGCTGGCTGAAGGCAGAGAAAGGGTGGCTAGTAAGCTCAACTACTCGCCCCATGCACAATACACCGGCACACTCATGCTTGTAGAGCCCTTTTTTTAGGGCTCGCGCCTAGCGTTGCACTGCGTAGCAGTGCTCGCGCAGCGCGAGACATTTAGCATGTGAAAAACGGGGATTCAGCACTGACCTAGGAATCGCACACGCTCGTGCGTGTGCGATTCCTTTTGTGCTACCCCATTGGCTTTTGCGTGCGTGTTTGTATAAAACACAGCACGCAATTGGCCAAAGGTGGTCGCATTGCTCCGCCCATGGCCTATCGGTGTCTATTACGCGCACCGATGCCATGTGGTTTCAATTATCGTGCCCAGACACGGGCGCGATAATGGAAACCACATGGCTCGCTGTGGGGCGCGCGCACCACTCCCGGCACCGGGCTTGTTTAATTTGAATCGGTTGTTGTGTTCAGTTGCAGCAACTTAATTGTTTCCTTCTGCCTTATGAAGAGGAATAGACGTGTACCACATCAAGCTCATTTTAGTCAGGCAAATAAAGTCAGACCGATTGGGTAGCTTTTAAATAACATACAACCGTAATTGGCAAAGTACAACCGGGGCACGTTTGCTCACGGAGCGTTGAACATTTAATATTTCTGCTCAACCTAACAGGATCCACTTTTTTGTTGATAATGCAAAAAGCACTCGTTAGATTTTGAATGTCAGCCTTTCATGGAATAGCTCTGGGCTACAGTAAACTGCTGACAAAACAGAAAGAGGAAATAAGAGAAGATGTATGTATCTTCAATATTTCTGAATTCGCTCCATTTATTTGGTGATACCCACATAGTCACTTCAACTTGCAAATATATACATTTGAGCTTGAGGTAAGTTTGTATTAATAAATGAGAGTTGTGTTGTTCTTAAAACGACTATTTAATTTGAATCAAGCAATCGGCCAGTGCTTAATTTTTATTTTTTTATCCGGAGACCTGTGATAAGAGTAAACGAGGCAGGCTCTGTCCTCCACCTGGCTGGCACAGACCCAAAGAGGAGGCACCGACTGCAACATGGCCCTGTGGGCCTGCATTTCATTCAAGAAGCTGAAAGGGTGGGGGAGAGGCTCCTGTCCTGTGCACTTATCAAGTGTAAAACCCGCTCAGACGGCAGTAGGAGGGTGGGCGCCTTGTCGGTATTTGCTTGTTGGAGATCTGGTTGGAATGTGTGCCTCTGGCTCGGAGACGCTCCTCCATTAGGCCGCAGCTCTCTGTAAACAATCGGTTTTATCGAGTGAAATGGGTCAAGAAAGTGGCACCTCTGTGGCTGCGAAGAAGAGCTTCACAATAAATGGGCGCTCTTTTATCTCCCCCCTATGTTGCACAATTTAATTTCTTTTTACCAATATGGTCTGATATTAGAATGCTTCTGTAATAAGGAAACAATGGTGCCAGTTGCCTGCAGCAATTTATTACAGTTGGCAAGTGATGTTACAACTACAACTCCCCGTCCTAAGGACCACAGACCTCAGTCGGTGCTACCGTGTGGCACACAATATCAGTTCCCTTCACATGGATGGTCACTCGGAGAAGAACCAAGATCACACGCTTGGCTGGAAATCCCTACCCAGAGACAATTCCCCCACGTGTTGTGGAAGGTGTGCACTTTTGAAATCCGTTACATATTTCTCAGTCTCCCTGGGACACACACCTGAGGCGGCTTCAGAAGCATTTTGTGTTTTTGCCCAGGTAGAAAAACCACCCCTCTACAATCCCTGCCCGTCAAATCTCCTCGATGGCAGCTTAAGCTCTGACAGCGTGAGAGACCCGCCCCCTTTTTCAAGCACTGCACTCTCAGAGGCCTGCTTCTATTTGTTTCCAAGTTGTCAGGTCTCTAAGAGTCACTGGTACAGAGCAGATGCCTGCTTCCTTTTGGAGAATGTTAAACACAGAGATAGTGCTTAGATGCCCGACCAACGATTAGCGTCACAATATAAAGGAAGGAGGTCGCACTGATCTGTCTGCAGCTGCTGGGCACTCAAGGAACCATTGCAAGAATCATTCTAGAAACTTAGGGAGGGCACACCAATATTCTCTCTACACAGTACATGTATATCAAATGTGTCGAAAAAATTTAAATTATGCTACAGTACAAAAAGACAGATCAGCACTGAACAGAAAATGTAAGCAAGCATTGGCAAAGCCAATAGGTTTCGCCTATTCCAGATATATTGGCCTTGTCAATTTTTTTAGACATGTTGCACAGTAGCTTGGGCTGCTTTACAACATGGCTTAAAGTAAAGAAAACAAGCATTTGCAATGCAATAGGTCTCACATTTGCGAGAGTTTGAGCCATTGACGTAAATGACAAAGCCTTTTATTTATGAGTCGGTTTTTAAAACATAAATAAAAGACATTGTCATTTACAATGCCAATAGCTTAATCTCTCACAAATGCGAGACCTATTGCATTGCAAATGCTTGTTTTTAATGTATCCCATACAATGTCTATGTCAGCACTCCCTATATTAACTTTAAAAAACAGTGGGATCCATTTCCTCATATGGTTACAGTATTCTTCGTTAACTAGGAAGGCTCGCTCAAAGCTCCAGATTTTTTCCTTGGGTTTAAAGCCATTTCCCTTGATCTCAAGCACTAAGGGGTTGTGGCCTGAAAGAATACGTGGGGCTTTCTCTATCGTGCACTCATGAAGCAGGTAATAGGAGACTAACATATAATCAAGTCGGGCATGCACTTTATGTGGTATGGAGAAGAAAGTGAAGCCAGGATCTGATGAGTTTTGCCAGTTCCAGACATCACTTAGCCCATGATCTATACATAACGCCCTTAGAGCCCGGAACACTTTAGGTTTCCTGCCGGTATATGTCCAGCTTATCTCAGAGCTCAATTTGTTATTAGCAGGTATGTTTATATTAAAATCCCCATACAGAACGACAGGGAGAGGCCAGGCTACAAGTTCGCAGTTTACCCGCTCGAATACTCCTGGATCGTCCAGGACACTACCATAAATCAAGCAGATAGTAAAGGATTCTCCAGTGCTTTTCCGACATTCCGTTATAGCCCATCGGCCTAACTGGTCAGCTGATGTTCAAATAAATTGAAGATTAGTATTGCGTGTCAAAATCACCACCCCTCGTGTCCGGGTATTCTGTGTCGTCCCCCCAACCAGCCTGTATCCTAGCAAATTTAAGAGGTGCAGTTGGGCCCCCTCTATATGAGTCTCCTGTACACATACGATATCAGCATTCAGTAGACGTAACCCAGGGTTTCACCTTTTCCTAGGGTCATTAAGGCCACTGATGTTAATAGTAATTATACGAATTTTACCCATTACTTAAAGGGTAAAGGTATTTAGGCCTATCCTTACACCAGATATGTTTAGGGAATAAAGAAGGATCGCAAAGAAAACGGTAAAAAAGCCAGCAATACCAAAAAAAGAAAAAAAAGCCCCCCATTTTATAGGACACCTCTCCCACCTGCCAGCTCCCCCCCAACACTTCCCTGCCCCCTACCCGACTCCCACCACCTATATCTGAGGTGACCTGGCTCAAGCCGAGCTAGGATGATGTTTTCCAAGCATTCGCAACCTCGACACTCCTCCAATCTTTCCCACCAGCCACCCCCAAACAGTATCACTTATTTCACTTATTTGCCGAACTACCGAGAGTCAAATTAAGTACACCACAATCTTGGGACACCAACATGTTGAGAAAGCACCACTATCAAAAACTAAAATGCCCTAGTATGCAATTATATGTCCAGTTAGACCCCATTCTCAGATCTACCAGAGATCTCCTTTAGATATGCTTGGGCTTGGATTTCTGAAAGAAAGCTGTGTGTTACTCCCCTGAAGACAACCTTCAATTGGGCTGGGTTCTGTAGGTAGAATTCTGCCCCCAGCTGTTGAAAAGGAGAAAAAAGCTGCCTGAGTCTCCACCTCCGTTCAACGGTGGAATGTGCGAAATCCGGCCTGGTGAAAAAGGTCACTCCTTCATGCTCCTTCCTAGCTGTTGGTCGAGCTAGATCATAGAGGGCCTGTCGCAGCAGAAAATTCCCAAAATATAGCAACATTGCCCATGGCCGTTCAGGGGAATTCGAAGGTCGCTTTGGGGGCATCAGAGGAAACCTATGGGCTCTCTGAATTTCCTTGTCCCAATCCCAAGTGCTCAACCACAGAAAGGCACCTCTCAGTAGGGAAACCATATATTTCCTGGGGTCGACCCCCTCCGGGATACCCAAAAATCCCAGATTGTTTCGGCGTTGCCCATTTTCTTGGTCTTCCATTTTTCACATCATGTCTTTAACAATCCCTTCGTGCGCATCGCTCTGTGTCTTTAGGGCCACAACTTCTTTTTCCAGGTTTTCAGTCCGGATTTCTACGAAAGCCATTCTTTTGGCTATTTCCGCGCATGTTCTGCCTACTTTCCTGACCGCCCCCTGCAATTTTTTTGCAGCCATATGAGCTCTCCGATTGTCCATCTTCACCTCCTCCTGGAAGCTCTTGATTGATTGCAATACTATTAATAGGGAGGGTCAATTTGTTTCCCAATCTCTGGAAACTCTCCATTGTTTGCCAACGTGGGATTTCCTTCAGATCTGACTGTTGGATTTGTTAGAGTAGTTAACTGTGAGGCCGAGTAGTCCCATTTCAGATCTCCGGTACTGCCACCGTCGGAGGTCCCATGCAGGCCTTTCCTCCTCACCTTTTTAGTTAGAGATTTCCTTTGTCCTTGCGTCTTTGATGAATATTCCGGCCCGGAGCTACTGTTCCAATTAGCCCCTCTCCCTCACTAGATGCAGATATGCTTGCGTTAGATTTCTGACTCATCAGTCGTAGAATAGAACTTTTCATACATGTCAGGAGACCTAATCCGTAGTGGCGGGGTATTTGCTGCTTTATTCCTGACGACCATATCCATATCCCCATGAGGGCTCCCGTTTTTAGACTCTGCCTAACTGGTTTTAGTTGTTTTGTCGCTGATCGTGAGGTCTTGACAGGGATCAATATGGGGAGAGTCTCCCACATTCAAAGTATGTTCTGTGCGATGTAATTGAGAGCGGCTTCCACAGCGGGGGTAGATGCAGTATCAGCAGCAGTTTGCTCCTCATCCTGCTTCTCCTGAACTTCAGTCTCTTGCAAGCCCACCCCAGTGGGGCCGAATAGTTTGGTAATCAGCGGCTGGCAGTCTTCAACATCACAGGGTTTTTCTGTGGTGCTTTCTTAATGGTTTCCATCTTGTCCACTTTTTCCCCTCTGCCGATGCGCCCTTCCATTTTCTTGCTGCCAGTGCGGTTGTGTAGCTGCCGTTGTTATGGCCGTAACGGGATGAGCCCCCATCGTTTTCGCAGCTTTCCCGCCACGTCCTGTCATACCGAGATGTGAGGTATACTGCCGTAATGGTTAGAATCCAGCCAGCAGTTTCTTTTGCCGGCGGCGCAGGTTCCCTAGTGCAGCAGGGACCGATGACCCCAGCAGATCTTGAACCAGTGTGACTCGGCGCCACAGGCTAAGCGAGAGCGTCGAGATCAGTGACAAGCCGCTGCAGGCAGAGGGACGTAATGGATGCCGGAGTGAGCAGTTCAATACCGGGAGCTGCCTCACACTGCTCGTCCCAGAAATTTCCCGTGGACGGAGGCTATGTCGGTGTACCTTGCCAATCCAAATTTTCAGGTAACATAGCAGTATTATCCTTGCGCGGCATTGGGAAATATATCCGGGGCTGGGAGTCTGACCGGAGGAGCGTCTGGAGTGCCCTGTTACTCAGACGCAATCTTGCCTCCCCCTTAAGCTTGTTGATTCCAATCGCATACCACATCAGGTAATTCTATATACATGAGAGATATTGACTGTGAGCTTTTGGCTAACAGAATGTGGTGGCACAATTTATCGAGCATGGCTATTCCCGCACAAGAACAGAAAAGTTATTTTCTACAGGGTGACCTATAGGTCACAGACTGCTAGGAGATGACTTCGCTGCAACCTCAGCTTTAATCATCTTTACTGTCATCATTTAATTCTCTAGAGAACCCCTTAAACCCTCTAGTGCATCCCTGTAGAGTCTTGAAAAGTCATGCGATTGGCTCGCATTACATCATTACATTTATTGTGTGGTTGCTCGAGTTCTGAGTCTCTAACACCTTGAAAAGTTTTGAGAAGCCCATGCTACCCTGAGAGTCAAGTGCAGAAAGTGTGCACTAAACTCAGAAAACCAGTGGCAAATAACTTCAACCACCATGGTTTCCAATATAGTATTTTTTGTTTTTTTCTTATGTCAATTTATTCAAACAACCTCCTGATCATCTTCTTTCATAAAAATACATTTATAATTGAACCATTAATTTTGTCTCTTTGGCGATACAGTATTTCAGCCTCTATCCACCAAGCCTCGCACATGTGATTTCCTATATCTTCTTCATTTTTCCATTTGTGGTTCACCTTAAAAATATGACATTTTAATTGGTTGATATTATTGTTACATTCCAGGAAAAGCGGTAGTATTGGAGATTTAATGCTCTGAAATTTAAATGTGATTTTGACATTTACTCTTCCATATTTCAGGAGGATGCTTCATCTTCAAATACTTCAATTAGTCACCTACAGACACAAAAATGTATACAAGTCATTGCTGACCTTTTGCTGTACTTCTCTGATGAAACCAAAATGCATGTCATAGGGTTATGTTATTGCAAACGAAAATACAGCGTCCCCAATGTCTAATGCAACTGTCTTTTTTTTATTCCAAACTTTAAATCATAAGGATGAACCCCATTCCCACCAACATGTGTTCCGTCATTTAGGTAACAACCCTGTAAATTTTTCAGGACTGGGAAAAACAAACACAAATCACCATATAGTTTGTATCTATTTATAATATTGTAAAGTGCCTTCACCAGTGCAGGTAGAACACAATGAGCCTATCTGTTTTCTCAAAAATTAACAACCGGTTGGTAAAGTGTCAAATAGTTACCATGGTAGCAAATATCAGACATATATATGACCTGACACGCGAAAACTGAGCAACAATGCCAGTGCTGGGGGCGTGGCTTGGCAAGCCAGCATGGCGGACGTGTGCTGAGCGAGCTCCGTCCAGCCCGCCATAAATCCTTCACATATCCTCGTCCTCCGATGCTCTATTGACCGCAAACGACGACTCTGCAGTTCCGGGGCTTGAGCTGCATCACCCTGAGCGGTTCTGGGCCGCCTCCTGGGCCCATAGCGGTGTATTCGCACGTCGGCTGGAACGGGGCCGTGAGAGGACGAGACCTGGTCGACTGGGCTGCTGCGCGGTGAATAGCTGCTACCCGGTGCGGGGGAGAGAGTGGCAGCCTCGGCGCCGGCTTCCCGAGCGGAGTGAAGTACCCCGGAGGTCGGCGGACGGGCAGAGGAGGCAGGCGGGGAGCCGACCGCCGCTCCGCGACGAAGACTGGCTGAGCGGCTCGGCGGCAGGATCGAGCCGCGGAGGTGAGGTGCGGCGTTGGGGAGCGGGGGCCACTGTGCGTGCCTGGTGATATATTGGCCCCTGGGAGTGCCCACGCCTAGTGTGACGCCCTCGGGGACCCCTTCGGCGGTGGTTGGGGCCCGGAGGTGTGTGCGGCCTGCAGGCCTGGTGACGCGGGGCCTGCCTTCCTGAGCCCCTCCCTCCCCTTGGCCTGCATTGCAATGGGTTATCGGCGGCGTTGTCGCGCCGCGGAGGACGGCTGTGGTGCTATTTGGAGGGTCCCTGGGTCCATCAGGGGCCCCAACGGGTGTTGATCCACCTCTTTCCCCCAAGAGGAACCCCCCCCAGGCCTTACGGGGCACCCCTGTCGGCGGTCAGCCGGTCCGCGGGGGTGCCTTCTGGGACCTCGAAATTGGCGGTGGTCAGAGCACGCCGAGGGGGTGTGCAGCCGGGAGGCGTGTGTCCTAGACTGACAGTGGATTTGAGGTGCTGCGGGCGCCTGGGGGGCCCCAATTGTGCACCAATACGCAGTTGATTCGGCAGTCGATCGGGCCGTGCAGGGGCTGCTGGGGATCCTGGTTGGACCTGAAGTGGCGCAGACTCCTGGAATACTCGTAGCCCCTGGTCTTGGGACGGTGTAATATCGGCTCCCCATCAGCGGTCGGCCGGGCCGTGGGTGCCCACGGTTGGATAATCACTACTCTTACTCCGTCATCTGATCTCCTTTGGCTTGTGTGAGGATTCCCGAGGGCAGCTATGATGCGCGACAAGGGTGGTGGTGGCTCGACCAAACAAGGCCCCATAGTTAAATTTACCGGCGCAGGAGTGGCAGCCGGGCCGCCCGGAGGACAGTCAGGGTCGATGCCCGACAACGCGGCACTCATGGCGGCCATCACTCAATCCAGAGACATGCTAGATGCGAAAATAGGAGCGGTTGGCTCTGATGTCATGCTACTGAGACAAGATTTGCGCAACGCGGTGTCACGTATTACCGAAGCTGAAACCCGTATCTCTGGGGTGGAAGATGATGTCGCCTCACTGAAGATCAAAGTCGCAGCCATGGAGAACGCGCACAAGGGGCTGGCACTACGAGTGGAGGATGCCGAGGGACGGGTCCGATTCGTTGGGTTTCCGGAAGGATGTGAAGGGGGCAACATGGAACACTTCCTCACGCAGCTGGAGGGCTGGCTCCTCCCGGAGGCCCTATCCCGCTGCTTTGTTGTCGAGCGGGCCCACAGGGTGCTCATGCAAAAGCCCCCCCCAGGAGCTCGCCCACAGCCAGTTATCGCAAAACTTTTGAACTACCACGATCGTGACGCCATATTGAAACAGGCCCGAGCCAAAGAGCCCCTACTCTACGACAATGCATGCATCCTCATCTTTCCTGATTATACGCAACTAGTGCAACAACAGCGACAATCATTTATGGCAGCGAAGGCCCGCCTGAGAGACCTCAAGCTTCCCTATGCTCTCCTGTTTCCTGCCCGCCTCCGGGTGGTGTACCGCTCCCGCACGCACTTTTTTGAAACTCCGGAGGAGGTCTTCAAATGTACTGATGAGACGGTGCGGGTGAGAGTCCATACGCCCCCTGGAAGAGAATCTGATTCCTCATCGAGCGAGATGGCCCGGAGAGGCCCCCGGGGACAGCTGAAGGGTAGCAGACGGTCACGGTCTCGGCACCGCTCCCAGTCATGTGGCGCCTCCTCTCGGGGAGGTTCAGTATCTGGGCGTCCGATATCGGCAGATTGAGGTATGGGCCCCTGTGGAGCTGCAGAGTCCTAGACTGCTGAACGCTAATCGGAGGAGACTATGACATGGGCCGGTTTCTCTGCCAGGCCTTCGCTGGCGGGGGACATGGGCTGTAAGTTGGGGATCCATTGGTCGGGGCGGATTCCGTTCCTCCGTTGGGGCTCGGGGTCTAGCCCCGCCGCGACAGATGCTTCAGTGTTTTTGAGGAATAGGGTGGGGGGTTTGTTGGGTGGGGGTTGTTTCTGTTTACAGATCGCACAGTCACTGATGGTCCACTGTCTTTCCCATATGTATCAAAAAGTCCCCATACTTGCTGTAGAGGTAGATGTCCGCTCAGATGGCTAGTACCCCTAGTAGGGAGCAGGTGACCCCGGGTACCCTCCGTATTGTTAGCTGGAATGTTCGTGGGGCCCTGGACAAAATTAAACACAGGCCTTGCTCCGCTATGCTCAACGGGCTGGGGCCGATATACTTATGCTACAGGAAACACACCTCATGGGTACGAAGGCTCTCTGCCTTCAGCGATTTGGGTTTCAGCAGGTCTTCCACTCCGGCTTTACGAGGGGCTCACGGGGGGTGGCAATTCTGATACACCGCAGGGTCCCATACATTCTTGATAAACAGTGGTGGGACACGCAGGGGTGCTACTTATTTCTACAGGGCAAGATCGGGGCAGACCCCCTGGTGCTGGGTAGTGTCTATGCACCCCCTCCCCTGCAGTGGAACCTGGTGGAGCGGTTGATGACCCTGTGGGCGGACATGCCGGAGATGCTATCGGTAGTTGGAGGGGATTGGAACGATGTCATGGAACTGACCAGGGATCGATGGCGGGCTGGGGGTGGATTGGAGAGTGGGCGCACCACGAGATTGCATTCCTTAGTGACGGGACTCGATTGGATTGATGTATGGCGACGCCTTCACGGCGATCGCCGGGAATTCACTTACCTATCGGCGGTCCATGACTCATACTCCAGAATTGACTATCTCTTTGTTCCCAGGTTGGCGGTCGGTAGGGTGGTGTCGGCAGAGATCTTGCCCCGGGGCCTTTCCGATCACTCCCCAGTAGACCTCACGCTCCAGATTGGTCGAGGGCGACAACCGTTCAGGTGGCGCCTCTCAGTGTGGCATCTGCAGAATGATGATTACAAAGAACATATGAGCGACACTATTGATCACTATTTCACAGCTAATATGGGGTCCGTTTCCAGCGGCGAGACTTTGTGGGAGGCTTTGAAACCCACACTGAGGGGGGTGGATATTTCTTGGTGTGTGGCAGTGCCTAGGGAGCGTAGAGAGGAGCTGCTGCAGGCGGAAGCAGGAATGGAAGTCCTTGATCGTAGGAGCCAGGAAGCGGGGGGGGCGCTCTAGGAGGCAATTATTGATGGCTCAACAGAACTATGCGGCCCTGCTGATGGACGAGGCCCACCAAACCTGGCTGGCGACGCGCAGCAGAGTGTACCAATGGGGAGATAAATCCGGCAAGATGCTGCATCGACTTTGCCAGGGAACCTTCCATTCCCAGGCCCTGCCGGGCGTTTTGGGCCCAGTGGGAGAACCGATCACGGACCCCCTGGCCATTGCGGAAAGCTTTGCCGCCTATTACGCGGACCTATACGCTCCCAAAGAATGCCTTTCGACTGCTGTTATAGATAAATTCATCGACGATCTACCACCCAAAACAGTGTCAGATGAGGTGAGGAACCAGTTGGAGCTACCACTGACAGACGACGAATTGGGCACGGCCTTGGGGGATCTTAATTCCGGGAAGGTGCCGGGACCCAATGGGTTCCCCAGTGAATTCTTCAGACACTACTTTGTGCAGCTGGCCCCTCATTTTCGCCCTGTGATAGAGGAGGCTCGGGAACGGGGCTCGCTTCCTCCAGACTGGAGGCATGCGGAGGTGGTGGTGTTTCATAAACCGGGCAGGCCACCGGAGCAGCATGCTTCGTACCGTCCGATTTCCCTCTTAAATGTGGAGGCGAAGGTTCTGGCCAAAGCCCTGGCCAATCGCCTTTTGCCCCATATCTCCACCCTACTACAGCCCGACCAGGCTGGGTTAATGCCCCAGAGGGCGACCAGGCACAATATTAGGTGAGCGCACGTGGCGATAGCGGCTATCCGGCAGTTGACTTTATATGAATCCCCGTAAGTCGACGGTATGGATTCTAGGGGTTCAGACGGGTATGGGCGCATGGATTTCCTCAGTTCAGCTGGCGGTGGGGGGACTGAAATATCTAGGGGTGTTCCTGTCGGATGTCCCTGCAATCTCCTGGGAGCGTAACCTGGCTCCCGTCTGGGAACGGACCCGGGAAGACCTCAAGTCCTGGTCCCGTATGCCCCTGTCGCTATATGGCAGATCGGCAATATTCAAAATGGTGGTGCTTCCCCGGCTCTTCTACCAGCTGCAGAATCACCCCTTTCAGATTCCGCCACGATGGTTCCGACAGGTGAATGCAGCGCTTGGGCAGTTTTTATGGGAGGGGGAAAAGTGCGAGTAGCTCTCCGCACATGCTTCTTGTCCACCTACTGAGGGGGCTAGCGTCCTCTGATGTTCTCTCGTATTACCAAGCCTCGCACTTGCTGGTTCTTAATGAGTGGTGGTACGGCGATAGAGGAGACCCGGCGTATGCTGTCGAGCGGCGGCTCATGGGGCGCCGTTCACTTCATACAATTCTTTATTCCGCGCCTTTGCGGGGCTCGCTGCCGTCGGTCACGAGGGTGGTGTTCCTGATTTGGAGACAGGCGCTGCGACGAATGGGATGGTGGAACACCTTGACACGGGAAACCCCCCTCTGGGATAATGGGCGATTACCTCAGCTGGCGGCTCTGCAGGGGTTTCGGGGGTGGGATAATATAGGCATCTCAGTCTTAGGCGATGTCATGAGGGGTCGGACGCTCAAATCGTTTCAAGATCTTCAAAACGAATTTCATATGCCACGCTCCCAGTTCTATCGCTACCTTCAATTTCGGCATGCCCTGTCCCCTAGCTTAGTGGGCCTAGAGTCCTTACTGGAATTTAGCCCATTGGAGGCTAAGGTCTTTATGGGAGATTTAACTGACCGGAAAATTACCCGAATATATCAATCCCTGGTTACTCATTGCTCCCCCACATTACAGAAGCTCCGGGGGGACTGGGAAGAGGATGTAGGCACATTGGAGGAGGAGGACTGGACTGAGGCCCTGGCAGCCCAGCGGGGAGCGGCTATAGCAATGCGACTCCGCCTTGTCCAGTTCAAGTATCTACACAGGGTCTACTACACGCGAGTGCGCTTGTGGAGGGCAGGGCTGATTGCCTCCCCTGTGTGTCTTCGCTGTGGGGGTGGGGAGGGCACATTCATTCACACGTTCTGGGGCTGTCTCTCCCTAGACCGCTTTTGGAGGGGGGTATTTGACTGTCTCTCGGAGGTCCTGGGGTGGGAGCTCCCTCGTACACCGCAGCTGGCCCTACTCCATGTTATGGTGGGGATAGGAGGCAACATCTATAAGAGACACCTCATGCAGTTGGGATTTACACTGGCGAAGAGGGACATTGCCAGGACATGGAAGGCGCCAAGGTCCCCATCAGTGGCCACATGGAAGAATGGGCTTGACTTCAGTATGGGGCTGGAACAACCTATCTTTGTCACTAGGGGATGCCCACGCAAGCACTACAAGATTTGGAAACGCTGGGCGGACTATCAGGGCCTGATGTTAGACCCGCCATCAGTATCAGAGACCCATCCCATGGGATAATTTGTATGTACGTTTCTGGGCTGTGGGGGTGCAATGCGGGGGGGACCTGGAGGGATTCATTCGCCCCGCTATGCTCACCGGCGGTGGACAGGACTGTGCGGATATTGTGCGATTGGGGGGAGGGGTGGGGTATACAGTTTTCTTGTTGCATATATATGTTCGAATGCCATTGGAAAAAGTGAAAGTCATCATATCTATATGGTTTGATTGGGCAGATGTCTCTGGGGTACAGAGCTCTGCAATACATGTGCAACTTGACAAATAAAATTTGTTTAAAAAAAAAAAAAAGAATGCCAGTGCTGTACACCAGCCAGGTAAATCATTATAGTTACATTCATAAGAACGGTATCTTTTTAACTTTATTTCCTCTTGTTCCACTACTATAAAATTAGAATGCATGCCATTGATAGGTATAATACAGTTTCTAAGGATGAACATAACAATGGTGCCTTAATTGCCCATAGTATTCATGATGTGATCCGAAGGGAAAAGTGGTGTTAAAAGACAAAGGGCCTGATCTAGATCTCGGAGGGACTGGTTCCGCCATCGCTTTTTTGGAAGTCTTCCCACCCGCCGCGTCGGTGGTCCACCCGCTCGTTTTAGATGTTGGCTGGTCATTGAAGGGAAGACTGCCGCAGTCCTGCCACCTCCGCCAGAATCTTTCTCCTGCGTCGACAGCATCAGAGGCAGCAGCTACTGTCAGAGGGAGTCCCGCCGAGATTCCCGCTGTCCAGATTAACATGTGCCTTTCCGTCAAGGTAACTCTGGCGGGGAAATCTCCAAGCTCAAGTTGGCGGAATGGTAGTAAAAGTGGTGAAAACTCACCAATTTTCAGGGTCCCACCACCAATTCCATCTTGAACGCCATTGTCCAGATCCATCCTGTGCTGCTGCTACTTGCCCATGACGCTCAGGCACCCCGTTGTCGCCGGAATCTGAGGTAGGCTTTTGTGGTGGGTGTGGGTGTACATTCAATAGTGTGTGTATGTTGTTGGTATGCAATGCTATATGTAAAAATATGGGCAGTACACATTACCTACATATACATATTGACAGATTCACAACATATATGTTTATTGAGATGATAATAAGTAGTACTTACCTGTCTCCACACCACCATGGCCTCACTCTGTCAGAACTCCGCTGCCAGGACACCGTCAGCACAACGGGAACATCTAAATCGGCTCGGCGCAAGTTCGCTGACCTGACAGCGACGGAGTACTGTTAGCCAACAGAGAAGACCGCCGCTGCGGCGGGACACTGTCTACTGCCGCAACATCTAAATACGGTGTGCGGACCACCGTCAGCTCGATGGAGTACTTGGAGCTGCCACCACGGCGGGACGTCCGTCGTACTGCCAAGATCTAAATCGGGCCCAAAGTGTGCAGATGGATCAAAAAGGATCTAAGTTGTGTCATTGGTGACAGCAGTATATATGTAGTCATTAATAAAAAAAAACATATGGCCTCCGTGCGGAAGCATGGTCGTTAACATGCAGAGGTAGTCAAAAAGAGCTCTCCTAGTACCGGCAAAACTCCAATGCATTGGCAATTATTTTGGGAAAATTACAGTGGGTACATTATTCCTAAATATTGGAATAGTCTTTAGTTTTTTCACTTTCTTTGTTTGGTATATTGCTGGAATAAATTAACTATCTCTGGTGTCATTTTTCATGGTAGATTCTGGTAAGTCCTTGGGTTTTATCTTGTTTGCTAAGCCCTTTGTCTGATTCTTAGATTTACACCAAATCAAAAAGGAATCATGATGTGAGTAAAGTTCTAATACCCACCACCCACAAGAGGGGAACCAAAACTGCACTTGCACGCCCTTGGGCTTAGTTCGCGCTTTACAAGTTTTATATTCATTCATTCATTCACTTGCATCAGACGAATGGCAGATGACATGGGCTTGGCAGAAGGCTGCAGGACCTGATCCTTCACAGTGAACCACCTCACAGATACAATCCACTACACACTCAGCATCAGGCAGGATAAGTTAGAAGATCACCAGATCCATCCAGCGCCCCTTATGGGACATCTCCATGAGGACAGCTCACACCCTGCAAACAACCAACGTGAATCAATCATTGATTCAGGTTGGAATACAGCAGTGGAGAAAACCTTCTAGAAGAATCACAACTCCTGACCAAAGTCTGTTCAAAGCGTCAGGAGGCCAAGTAATTTGTGCATGCTGCCCTATGCAAACACTCAGTATCATATCCTCATTGCATTTAAAATCTAGGTACTGTGCTCACGTTGAATAGTTTGCAAACTTTGGAAAGTTTTGGAAAACCCAATGTTTTTGGATCACTCTAACTTGGGCATACAACTTGCACTTCTCTCTATTTTGTTTTTTAATTTTTTGAGTTTAAACAAGCATCGAGCATCTGTCGCCAGTAAATGTTATTCCAGTTTCATAGTCAGCATACACACTGTCCCTGCGCCGTGGTCTCTGCTGCATTCATTGTATATTACCGAGAAGCATGTAATATCATTATGTTGGTACCTAACAATTAACTATTTCCTTGAGAATGACTGCAAATCCTGCCACAGTGGTACATCTTTTAATAAAAATGGGGGGAAAAAAGCAAGAGATGTAATTTCCTGGCACTAAAATATACGTTTTAATGTTTCTGATTTCATTATGTTGGCCCACAAAATGGAATTTTTAGAGCATAAAAGCAGTCTGAGTAGATTACAAACTACTTAAGTTCTGGATAGAAGTAATTCAATAAAAAATCAATACAGCACTGACATAATGCTACAGCTTTTTTTCCAACCCTGTTTCCATTTCGTCTTATGCTTAGAAAACAAACAGCAGGATTCTATTCCTGTGAAGCTGCATGACTCTATTACTGTACTTGATTTCTAAATATAATTTAAATTGTACGATTTAATTCATCAGAAGTTTATGATTTGGAATGGCAAACGAAAGGAGAGGGCAACCAAGGTCCCTGCTGTTTCTCCGGCCAAGTTAGGAAAGTGAAGAGGTAGTGCTGTATCTTCTACTCTCAGGGGCTTATTTACAAACCCCTTGCGCCGCCGGTACGTCACTTTTTTCCCATATTAGAAGTGATGCACGGGCGGCGCAAGGGGCTTGTAAAGAAGCCTCTCAATGCTTCTAACACATAGACGTAGGTTTCACCAAAATGGTGCAGGTCGAGTAAATAACATCATGCATTCTTTCACACGATGACATCACAGGCTTTGTTCCTTGTCTCAATCTTAGACCCTCAAGGTCCATATTTGATCCTGAGACAGAGCGCGAGGAGTACCTTTATGACACATGGGACAAGGGGTAGCAAGGGAAGTGCCAGGGGTACCAAAGGGCAAGCCAGGAGTAGCATCTGCTTCCCCTTTCAGTAACATGTAAACAAGAGTGGAAGTAAAGAGAATGGATGACAAAACATAACACAGAATTGTAATTGTGATCTGTGCTACATAAATGCAGATATGTAGGGCCTGATTCACAGAACTAACTTACGTCAAAAACGAAAACGTAAACGTAGACGTAAACGTAAAGTTAGTACTTTTTAGGTATTCACAGAATACACTTACTCATTTTGGTATTCACAGAATAGTACTAACTTTACGTTTACGTTTTTGACGTAAGTTAGTTCTGTGAATCAGGCCAGTGGGCCTGATTCACAGAACTAACTTACGTCAAAAACGTAAACGTAAACGTAAAGTTAGTACTATTCTGTGAATACCAAAATGAGTAAGTGTATTCTGTGAATACCTAAAAAGTACTAACTTTACGTTTACGTTTACGTTTTTGACGTAAGTTAGTTCTGTGAATCAGGCCCCACATCATGGATGTTTTTAACTTAGGACTTCAATACTAGCACCCTGGATTCTAGGGTATTAATTCTGCATGCCACACATTAATGACACTAGAGGGGGGGCTGTTAACTCCGGGAGTATAGAATTAAAGATTGCTCAGGTTCGAACCCTGAAGGTCCCCTGACAAATGAGGAATCACTCAGAATGAGTATTGCAGGCCCGATTCCTCCAGTAATTCCCCATTCACCCCATAATTTCTCTGATACATTTTAACTGAATTCGGGAGCTATTGTTACTGGCCCCATCTGAATCAAAAGGCCCTTACTGTGGCACTGTTCCTTATTTTTAAGTCTGGCTTGCTTTACCAATGGCGGTATTGGCTTTGCTAATGCTTGCACAGTGCAAGCATTGGCTATGTCAATACCTTTGGGCGTCCATCTTGAAATTCTATATATTTTTTTGTTTTCTTTAATATAGTATACCATTCCACGAGGTGCTCTGCATCGTAGGTAAGCAAACTGCAGGGCATCAAAGCACAGTGGCAGTAATTCACAAAGGGATGTTCATCCACGAATCCACCAGTCTGTTGGAAAATGCCTGCATTTTGTTAAGCCTACCAATAATTCAAATAGGGAAACCTTGCTTGCGTAAGTGGCGTTTCTACTGTGGAAGTCTCCACCACGACGACAGGAAAATACGCAGTACTAACTAACTTGAATGTATTTAAGCATTCGCTAGATCACTTCTCACCCTTTCCCACTCTAGAATGGACATATATTTACTCCAGCTAAAGGCTGGAGTAACTGCCCTTCCTGGATGGGAAGGGGAACGGTTTGCCTCCAAAATTAGAGGAGATGTAGGGACAGGGGTTGCTTCACAGGAAAAATACGTTTTTCGCATGGAGAAAATAAGAAAAGAAAAAATGTGGATTTCCAATCGAGCTTCATTTCCTGTTGCTTAAATATATGTCATGTAGAATCTTGCATATGGGAAACAGGAGTCTAAGAAATACGTCATCTGACATTGCCAGTCGAACACCTGAAAACATTTACCTGGTGCAGATTCCTAGGTGTTTTACTAATAATGTTTGTGAATTCTAAAGAAGTAGTAAATCACTTTTACGGATGACTACGCCTTACTAACCGAATCCACGGAGGTCTCATCATCATCCATAATACTTTGTTTGTGTCTCCAGCCTCCCCTTACCCACTGCACACTCTTCTGAATGTCAGTCCGCACCACATGTAACGTTTCATCTCATCAGTTCCCCTCGGTTAAGGACGGCATTGAGGATTTCTGAAAACTCTTTTCCTGCACATCCATCTCTTGGCACTGTTTCTTTGTTTGAAATATTTCAAGATAGGATCACTGAATTGCATGAACCCCTTTCCTACCATCTAATATAATTTCTACCTTCTTCCTTGACCATCTCCTCCTCTGCCATTCCTCCTACTCTCACAATGCTGAGAAGTGGCCAGACTGGTAACACATAAGCACTTTATAAAACTTGTTAAATAAACAAACAACACTTTTCTTGGTGTCTCAATTCACCCCCATTACCCATATGAAACCCTTAGAGATTATTTCATAATTCTGTCCTTTCTCCATCATTTCTCATGTACAGGAGCTCATGCACATCCTCAACAATAACCTAAATTCATCATGTGTACTACAGTCATTATGTTACTGTCACTCCCTCTCAAATGGACCACTTTGCTTCACCCTTCCACATCACTCCTCCACATACGGGTTAAATCAAACACCCCACAATCTTTACTAGAACATATCTTAATTAAAACCCGTTTTTAGACCATCCTCTACCCCCACCCATACCATGGTAGCACTGACACTTCAGTTCATCTCTTAAGGACACTCTGAGGTCCATTACAGGCACTACAGCTCCCCCCTTTACAACAACCTACAAATGCACTATCAGGAAACTTGAAAAATACACATCACCCCTCCAAATCCAATGGGAACTTCCAAAGCTCTCAAAGTGACTCACCAGCACTTGTAATCACAAGACCAAACTTGATGTTTACAATAAAATAATTTCTGACGCTCACAATGAAAGTTAAGTCTCACTTCAAGGTTACAAACAATACATTAACCTGCTCTTTGCGTTTAACACCTCCCACTCTGTCGAAAAACCCTGGCTTACAAATAGGGCTCCCGGTTTTATGGTATTTATTTTTCTAACATTTCCGTCTGTATTTATCCATATTTATTTTTTGGTCTTTTTATCTGTATTTATCCACATTTATTTTTGTCGCAAGCAAAAGAAGACGCTGCAGCTAGTATTTTTTCACATTTATTTAAATAGACAACGCACACTCGGACTCGGTTGTTTTAGGTGGAGATATATTTATATATATGCCAAATTAAGTAAACACAATACATTTATCTGAAAACTTTGCCATTGTATTACAAGCACATGTGCATTTCAAGAGACTTTGAGGACATTAACCCCTTCGCTGCTAGGCCTTTCCCCCTCCCCCCGTGCTAAGCCTTTTTTTGGCTATTTGGGGTAGTTCCCGCTTAGGCCCCTGTAACTTTTTGACCACATAAGGTATCCATGCCAAATTTGCGTCCTTTTCTTCCAACATCATGGGGATTGTAAAGGTACCCAGGGTTTGTTGATTGACCTGGAGGGGACCCAGAAATTAGCCAAAATACAGCTATTTTATTTTGTAAATGGGAAAAAAAGCTACAGATGAAAGCGTCTGTTTTTCTTCCCTGCAAATGGTATCAACAAAGGGGTTGTGGTGCTGAAATCACCATCTTCCCAGCTTTCAGAGACAAGCAGACTTTTGTCAGAAAACCAACATTTTTTACACAGTTGTGGCATTTTACTGGGACATAACCTATTTTTGCTATTTTTTGTGCTTTCAACCTCCTTCAAGTTAATGGTAAAAATGGGTATGAAAGCAATGATGGATCCTGGAAAGCTATACATTTCTGAAAAGTAGACAAAATTTTGAATTCAGCAAGGGGTCATTTGTGTAGATCCGTCAAGGTTTTCTTATAGAAACTAACAGTTGAAAATAGGAAAAATTGAAAATTAGTTAAAAAAAAACAGCCATTTGTGCCAACGTTTTCACCTGTGACTTCTACTAAGTATGACAGATGTTTGAAATCAATCTACCGTTACATCTGCTGGACCCTTCTGGTTGTGGGGATATATAGGACTTGTAGGTTCTCCAAGAACCCGAGGAACCCAGAGCCAATAACTGAGCAGCGTCTTGCAATGGTTTTTCATTGTGTAACGGGTATATAGCAATTCATTTGGGAAAATATAAGCAGGGAAAAATTGGTATGAAAGACACCTATGTATTTCTGAAATGGGAACAAAATATAGAGTTTAGAAACAGTAGCTATTTGCACATCTCCGAAATTGTGGGTACCCATACTAGCATTTGAATTATAGGACATTTTTCAAAGTGACTTCTTTTTTACTCATTGTTTTACATTTGGAAGGCAGAAATGCATTGAAAGTCAATAGGTAATAACAGTTGTTCTACAATTCTGTGTTCCCCTAAGTCTCCCGATAAAAATCGTACCTTACTTGTGTGGGTAGGTGTAGTGCCCGCGACAGGAAACGGCCCAAAACGCAACGTGGACACACCACATTTTTACAGTGAAAACTGCCCCTTTTTTTGCAAAATGCCTAGCTGTAGATTTTGAACCCTAGCTCTGCCGGCACCTAGGGAAACCTAGCATATCTATACATTTTTAAAAACTAGACACCCAGGGAAATCCAGGATGGGGTGATTTGTCTGGCTCTCACCAGGTTCTGTTACCCAGAACCCCTTGCAAAACTCAAACTTTGTAAAAAGAAAACATTTTCCTCACATTTCTGTGGTGGAAAGTTCTGGAATCTGCCTGGATCCACCAAATTCCACCCACCCCGCATTCCCCAAAGTCTTGCGAGAAAAATGGTACCTCACTTGTGTGGGTAGGCCTAGTGCCCGCGACAGGAAACGGCCCAAAACGTAACGTGGACACACCACATTTTCACAGTGAAAACGGACCCTTTTTTTGCAAAGTGCCTTGCTGTAGATTTTGAACCCTAGCTCTACCAGCACCTAGGGAAACGTAGCAAACCTATACATTCTTGACAACTAGACACCCAGGGGAATCCAGGATGGGGTGACTTGTCTGGCTCTCACCAAGTTCTGTTACCCAGAATCCCTTGCAAACCTCAAACTTTGTAAAAAAAAACAAAAACATTTTCCTCACATTTCTGTACTGGAAAGTTCTGGAATCTGCGTGGATCCACAAAATTCCACCCACCCTGCATTCCCCAAAGTCTTCCGAGAAAAATGGTTCCTCACTTGTGTGGGTCAGCCTAGTGCCCGCGACAGAAAACGGCCCAAAACGCAACGTGGACACACCACATTTTCACAGTGAAAACGGACCCTTTTTTTACAAAGTGCCTAGCTGTAGATTTTGAACCCTAGCTCTGCAGGCACCTAGGGAAACCTAGCAAACCTATATATTTTTTAAAACTAGACACCAAAGGGAATCCAGGATGCTACTGCCCCTATCTGCCTGCTGGGGGGGGGGCAGAAACACTGTGGCATTTGTTTTGGGGGGTGGGGGCATTGGCATGCCCATTCTGGGCAGCCCCCACCCCGAACTTTGAGGGAATTAAATCCCTGGTGCCTAGGGGGCTTTCTGCCCCCCTGGGGGGCAGATAAGGGTCTATTGCCCCATCTGCCTCCCAGGGGAGGGGGGGCAGAAAGACTGTAGCATTTATTTTTTGGGTGGGGGCATTGGCATGCCCATTGTGGGCAGCCCCCACCTCTACGTATTTATAAAAAAAACTCCCTGGGGCCTAGTGAGCTTTCTGCCCTTCCGGGGGGCAGATCAGGGGCTACTGCCCCCATCTGCCTCCTGGGGGGGAAGAAAGTCTTATGCCTTCTTTGGGGGGGTAGGGTGGGGGCATTGGCATGCCCGTTTCTGGGCAGCCCCACCCCTGGCCTATAAAAAAAAATCCCTGGCGTCTAGGGTGCTTTCTGCCCCACCAGGGGGGCAGATTGGGGGCTACTGCCCCCATCTTCCCCCCAGGGGGGGCAGAAAGGCTGTCTGGAAAAATGTTATGGGGGGGAGCAAAGGCCCTTGCCCAAGGGGACGCTCCCCCCTTCCTGGTGGCTAATTGGTGGATCCCTGCTTGGGGATCGCCCTCCTGGGGTGATCCCAAAGCAGGGATCCACTGGGGAAGAGTACCATTGGATTCTCCCCTTCCAACGATACCTCTCCCATGTTTTTTGGTGCTCGGGGGGCTGAGATAGCCCCACAAGCACCGAAACTGTGAAACTGAAACTAAGTTTCAGTTTCGTTTACATTGTAATGACGACAGCGCGCCATGCGCGCGATCGTCAATACAATGAAAACCCTAACCATGCTTTCGGAGGTTGGGGAAGCTCTTCCCCACCTCCCAAAGCAAAAAAAAAAGGGGAAATCCCTCTGCTGTAGAGGGAGGGATTTTTTGAAAGTGTGCTCATGACGGAATGGTTTCGTCATGAGCACACTTGCACTTGTGCTCATGACGGAACCATTCCGTCATGAGCATGGAAGGGGTTAAGGCTCTTTCGGGTTTGTTTTTATGTTTTTGGGGTCTGGTCTCCAGACAGTAGTGCAAACTATTCAGAGCACTGTTGACTGAGGGAGTCCCTATGTCCCAGCTATCCATATGTTCAGCACAGCTTGACCCCGCTTAGGACTTCTGATCTACATCTTTATAAACTGTTAACACCCTTCACTTCAGAGCAAAAGTAATGCATGAAGTGTTGACATGCCCCACACTTAAGCTGAACATTAATGGTAGAGTTACTGTGATGTCACAGCTCACCATCTGTGATGTCATAATTCACTCGAGATGATTTAATGATAGTCTTTGCACTCCTTGAGAACTTCCCCCCAAATAGGAATGGTAAAGTTACTAAGAGGTCACTATAAATCCCCTCTGACGTTATGATGACCCTCCTGGTATCACTCTGTGCCCCTTGCACTCGACTTTGAGAACAGTCCAGTTTGCAAGTTTCATTAGTTTCTATTACTTGGCCGTGACATCATTATGCCAGACTCTCTGATGGCCAATGCCCACACTGTGATTTTAGAATGTCCCGGGGTCCCCTCCCCACTTACCCATGGTGCTCCCTCCCTTTCCACCTCTGCCACCTTGCGGCCATAGCTATCTACACAGGCGCTGAGTCTAGAGAAAGACCCAGTTAATTCCAGCCTAAACAGCAACTGTGTGTATTCATAAAAGTCGATAAGCGCTATGGCCTGTTGCTGTCTGGGCCATAGAAACAAATCACTCTTGCTCGGCTGCGGAGTGCTTAGCCCAGACCGGGAGAGCAGGGTGATGTAGAGGGAAGAAAAGTCTGCAGGAGATCCTGGCAGCGGTTTCAGATTTCTTTCCACAGCCCATGAGCGCCTCAGACATGAATAGACACCATATAGCCAGTTTGTCAGTATTTTTCGGTCTTTATTTATAAATACAGACAAACAAATAGTTTTCTGTCTGTATTTATATGTAAAAATCCATTTAAACGGAAAACCGGGAGCCTTACTTACAAAGCAGGCTTGCTCCTAGGCTACTGTAGAGACACAGAAACATTACATGTTAAAGATAATGTGCTCCAAATTTCTGACAGAAATGCCTGGCTCTTCCAGTCTTCTAACTCTCAGGAGTCTTTGCTACAGTTGCTCCTTCTTCATAAATGTGGAGGAATAAATGCTATTGGTTTCCTCTAAATTCTCCACTCGCAGTTAAACTGGGAGTCCCCATGACTCACGACTTCATCTCGACATCTGAACACGTCTATAGCATTAAAGAGACGCTGGCGCTCTGATGGCTGAATGCGGAACTGCACTGCATCAGTGTGCAGATGGCACTCTCTTGTACCTTAAGGTCCTGTCAGCTTTCAAGATCCACGGCTTAAGGGTTTGCTCAGCTCTATTCAATTTGACATCTTCCCCCACCACCTTCCCCCATCCCCAACACACACACACACACACACATGCACTCACACACACACACACTCTCTCTCTCTCTCTCTCTCTTTCTCCTGCCTCTTCAGCTAAGGTCTTAGATTTTTATCATTGAGTCATCTTTTAAAGAATAAGTTCAAAGGAAGAATAACCTGATTGGTATTACTTTATTATCTTTTTAGGATCAAACCCCTCTCCACACTCATACTTTCTCTCTCCATTGTGCAGCCTCTTGTCCTCTCCCAAATTGATTGACTTTGCTCTACTACTTTCAGAGGCCTCGCTTACCTTTTAATCACTACCTTGTAGGCTGTCAGCTTTCTGATCACTGCAAATATGACTACATCAAACACTGCTCTCAAAGACCTGCAGCAGCTCTCTCTTGGCCTGCACCACTTTCATGGCACTTTATATCATATGCAAAGGCATCCACCTCCATAACCTGGATTACCTCGCTGAAAATGTTCTCTTGAGTCTCAGCTTTACCACCCACAGCCTGAATCTGCAGAAGAAGACAGGGCTTTTCATCCTGTGCAGAGCAAGGCCCCACCCATCACTTGAGCCTGACCTCCTTCACAATGGTTGTTCAGGATACAAAGTAAGACTTTCGGATCATCACCTGCTTCTAATTCACCAGATACCAGAGCTCTCCACTGAAACAGAGCAGCGTTCTATATGCTATAATTTTACTATAGCCTTAGAGCCCTCTGTAGCGGGCTCTACCAGCCAATAAAGGCCTGATCCAGCGTTAAAAGTCCAAGCTGAAAGCGAGGGCCTTTAACAAGGAGCGGGCCTTTAATGGCCAGTACGGCCCACTACTGAGGGCTCTAAGGCTATTAGAACATCCCGCCCCTAGAGGGCAGAATGTTCTAATTTGTACAACAAAGGCCTCACAGAGCCTGAGGGGATTGGAATCCACCTTGGGCTCCGTGGGGCCTTTGTTCACAGCAACAGCTGTGAACAAACATTGGAATGTTGGAGCTCCGTGCGTCAATCGGCCATTAGAAGCCTGGAGCACTCCATTGTCTTCAATGGAGATCCCAACATTCCAATGTTCTAATACACTGGAATAACTCCTTCATGCACTGCATTCGAGTTTTTAGGTCTCGCCTAGCGTTGCTGCGCACATGCGCAGCTCGCTCAGCGAGATTTATTGCATATGAGTACTTTTAGAAAAGGGCTTCAAGCCCCGCCCCTTATTTCCATTGGGGAGCGTCAGCGTTTATGGTAAACGCTGGCTTCCCATTGGAAAGGAGGGTTTTTCGTTGCCTCCCTTTCGCTTTTTGCTCCGGCCCACCCGGACTGGCTCGCCTGCTTCACGGCTGTCGTGAAGTCTTTTCTTATCTGCTTGTTTATTTAACAAGCAGCTAAGAAAAGTCTTCACGACAGCTGTGAAGCACACAAGCTACCTTCTAGGGTGGCGGTCGGGGGTGCTGGAGGGTTTAACGCTGCTCTTGAAAAGGAAGAAGAAACATGTAAGCAGCTCGGAGTCTTGCTGAAAATTGCACGGTAATTTTGAAATTGTGGGATTAATGGTTTAATGCCTCTGCTAAATTTGAAAAAGAAGTGTCTGGAGATGTTGTTACCATTTATTTTTAAACTACACTCCCTCGATATCCGGTGGCCGTCACACACGGCTGCTTTGATGCACTCGAGGGAGATGAATCAAATTCAACCACTCATCTAACCCATCAGAACACCCAGTCACTAATCCACCCGCTCATCTATCTACACATGCACCTACCAATCTCTCATTCATCCACCCATCTGCCCACTCGTCCATTCCTCCACCCGCTCTTCCAGCCACCCACTCATCTATCAAAGCAGGCGCCCACTGATCTCGTCATCCATCTGCTCCCTCGTCCCTCCCTCTTGCTGCCCACCTACTCATCCACCCACTCATCCATCGTCTCATCCTTCCCGCCACTCATCCATCCGCTTATCCTTCCCTCCACTCATCTAACAAAGCATGCGCCCGCCGTTCATTCATCAGCTCACGTGCCCATCCATCCGCCCGCCCACGTTGCGTGCCCATGGGAAGAGTCCAAGCACGCGCATGTCCCCGTTCCTCGTGCGCAGCTCCCCCTCTGTTTTCGCTCTTCTCGCGCGGTGGGTGGCTCCAGGCCCTCTCACTAATTTTATGTTTGGGCTGAGAGTGCCGGGAGTAATAAGGGGGCGTGAGAGGCAGCGGCGGCGCGGCCCCTTCATTACTGGGAGTCCCTTGTGTAGTACAGCAGTGCCCTGGGGTCACGCACGCAAACCCCCACCCAGCACTGTGTGCAGTACGGCCCCTGGTGTGAGCAGCATCTAGGCACAGTCCTAAAACTCCGAGCCTCAGAATGGAAAGTGTTGGAGCAGGACATTCAGAACTGCTCGAAGTTCACACATGTGATAGATATGGCGAGAGGACAGGTATGTGGGAAGCATGGGTGAAATAATCACAGACATGTCAAACTGTGGGAGATCATGTGCTTTCTCTGCCTATAAATACAGTTCTCATATTCCCATGGAATTATCCATTTATTACTGTTTTATTGCTCAACAACATGTCCGAGACGTTTTGCACAGACCATCAGTATGTCTTTAAGTTTGTGTGAATGCAAGCTCTGTAACTTTTGAAAGTTTACAGTGCATACGGAAACATCCCTGAGCTCCCTGACCTCGGCAGGGTGTTGGATTTCCCCTCCTGGACAGTGGCGTTACTGTGTGGCTATCTGGCACGCATCTGTAGAATGGCTGGACCCCCGAGTACAGGGTTTGAAGATAACCACTGTGTCTGTGTGTGTAGACATCGACTGTATTAAATACCCCTCTCAATAGCCCCCCCTGTAATTCTAGATTGGGTCTGGCTGTCGGGGGCCATTGGTGAACCCCTCTCACCAACAGCTTCAGAAGCATAAACAAGCATTTGCAATGCAATAGGTCTCGCATTTGCGAGAGTTTAAGCTATTAGCATTGCAAATAACAATGCCTTTTATTTGTTTTAAAAACCAAAACATAAATAAAAGACATTGTAATTTACAATGCGAATAGCTCAAACGCGCGTAAATGCGAGACCTATTGCATTGCAAATGCTTGTTTACCTTTGTAAACATGCCCTTGTTACCTTTTTAAATCTTTGATTGTTCTTCAAGTCTCTCTTATACGTAAAGAGCACCATTACCTCTTGGGGAAAGGTGTGTGCAGTACATGGTCCCCTTTATACAGTGGATTTTTAAACATGGGTGAACCGAGATTTAAACCAACACTACCATAGATTCCGATGGAAACCAAGACCTTTCACTATTGTTCAACACACATGACCGGGAGAGGAGGCCAGAGGAAGAATCTCTTAATTGACTTAAAACTCACATTTATTTGGGTACGTTATAATTGGAGGGATTTGAACATCTGACCTCTAGAGGTAATTTAACAGGTCATTCTAGTGGCATGGTATTGAAGAAGGGGATAAGGATGCAAAAGCAGATAGATATAATAAAGATTTTTATTAAAAGTTATAATTGAGTTGCAATCTACGTTGTTTGAAACCCGTTTTGCCCTCTGATCCTGTTCATCTCTCTAATTGCAGGAGATCAATATAATTCTGAAAAAAATTTAATGTATCAACAGCAGTGTTTACTTGCAATAACTTTACTCCAGGTAATTTAAGGTATGATCATAACCTACTGAGGTGGATATTTCCGGGCTGAAGAGGAGGTTCTAGTGACTGGGACCAGCAAAGGCCGAACATCAGCAGTGGTGGTTGCACTGTCATATCCACCTGCACGGCAAAGATCCTGCTCACAGCTTTCGAATGGCACTGCCTTGATATCTGGCCACATGAACAAGGTGGTACGGTCTTGGGTTGGGAACATTACGAGCAACTCATAATCTGGCCCAATGAGTCTTGCTGAGTTGCAAGAAATCCAGGTAATGAGGTCAGGAAGGCCACATGCATCGAATAACAAGAACATGGTGTTTGTGGTGTCCAGTTTCACAGAGGCAGTGCCGATATGGTGTTCAACCCAAAACAAGATATCAAATTCCCTGTGTGCTTGAACCTAGACTTCCCAAATACTGTAGCTTCCAGGTCAGAACTAGCCAATCAGGTACAAAACAATAAGCACTTGCAACAGTAAGTCACCTGAAAGTGTGTGTCTTGGGTTTCCTACACTCGTCCAGCCCGACACCGGCCTTCGTTCTGAGAGAACACTTTGTTATTTTGATGTTCCCTTTCAGAGTTACTTCCAGTTTACCCTCAATTGCGGCTACTTGTTTAAAAACGTACCTACTTGCTGCTCCTCTTCCACAGTGTTCTAAGATTCAAGAGCTCCTATATCGTGTATCCGTTAGTGAAATATTATGCCAACTGTTATATGCATCGGTACGTATTCACACCATCTAAAAATGATATTAATCATATGTATGTTTGCATTTTTCTACTAGATGGTGGGATTGCCTCTGAGGGGTGCAGAGTTCATGAGGAGTTAGAGGAATCCCTCCCAGACAGATTTGTGTATTGCTGAATTTCTGTGAGCCGGGTGGGGCACACTGGGGAAGGGAGAGTGAGGTTACCCCTCTACACCTCAAAGGGAGCTCTTTGATTCAGTGAGAGATCACAAAGAAGGGGCCTGGAAACATCTCAGGAAGGAGATGAGGCTTATAAGGAAATCATAAAGAGTAGGGCTGGGAGCCAGAGATTAACCTTTTGATGCACATTTCACCATGGCTGACATCCAGGTGGGAACTCTAGTCACCCCCATGGCCTGTGTTGTTGGACTATCAGCCTCTGGAGTCTCTCCTGCTGTGACAGGCAGCTTTTCAAGAGGAAGAGGGAGAGGAGAAGTATGTACTTCAAAAGAAGCAGAACGCCAACATAAAACTTTAAAGACCCAGACCGAAAATGATATATAGTGTCTGGAAATAGACTATAACAAGGAGAGTTTGATACCACAAAAATTGTCATCTTCCAAGCATCCAGATGGACTGTGTGAGGAAGGGACGCTCTGCAAGACTTCTGCCTGTTACCAGGACCTGCTATTCTCCCTGCTGGGTGACGGGACATCACCCAGGGAAACCAAGACCACCTGCCCTGGAGCCTGTAGCACCAGTGCTTGCCTGCTTGCCAAAACCAGGGTGCCCTGTGAGGAAGAGGAAAGGGTTGAAGGGAACAAGGTCCAGTGGGGAGCTGTTAGAAATGGCCCTTTCTACTGTGCTTTCCCTCGACTTTTTGCTTTTCTTCTTCCCAGTTTTTCGTTGTTCTGGATGCTAGGCTTAGGACTTGGGCACCTTTGGCACTGCCGTGCAGTGTCAAAGCGCTGTGCTCATCATGTACATAAAGCGGAGCGGTGCATAAATGATTAGCTGATTCGAGTTAGCTGTAAGTACCTTGTCGTGGGTTAAGACCTATACCAGGTGCATGTATCTTGAATGTGCCTCCTTGGGCCTGCAATACTTGTTGTACCATCCACGGAGGTCGCTCATCGATTGTGCCACAGGATTGCCTTGGTGGGGCCTGTGTGCACAGGTTACTGTTACTCGACTTGGCTTTTACAGAGCTGTGTGTCAAGGTTCTGCATGTCTCCTGCTGTAGCAGAGTTCTCCCTGGTGATGGGTTGTGGTGTTGGGAAGAGGTTGGGAAGGTGTGAGTATGTGTTACCTTCTAGAGTCATGAATGACACTGGGTGGGGTGTTCGGTACTATGGGGCCTGCTTCTCGCATTGGATTAGTATGAGGGAATGTAGGGAAAGGCTGTGTACCATAATTTCCTATGGGTAGAAAGGCAACAGTATGATGTTTGGCATCGATGAGTTCGTAATGGCGAATCTTTACCAGTAGTGGGAGTGGGTTCGACAGTGATGGAAATGTCACTTTGTAAAAGTGGGCATTTCGATGTGCATGACTCTGTGTGCCTGGCGGCCTGTCTCCTGATTCACAACTAGGTGTTAGGGGGGCGAACACCCATTACAACGATGGCATTGCTACGCAGTGCCATCGCAACGCAACTTTTACATCGCGGGATCCTTTGCATCGCATGCCTTTACAACGCATGCTATAACAGCGCACTGACTTTTTCATCGCATGCTATTACAACGCATGTAATAATTGGGATGCTATCATTAATCACAGTATAATTAATAATTATACTGAAAGAATATAATTATACTGAAATATATCGAGTATTTATACCCTTAACACACATAATCGTTAATCAAACCATACACACAAGATAACTACCCGTTCATTAATACCTTAGGATCGAGATAATAATGCTTGAGTATTGATGCTCTTAGTACACATAATTATCAATTAACAGCTAGGCAAACATTAATACCTGGGTAAAAATGCCTGGATTAATATTTATAGTACCACAACAATAATGCCTTACATAATACTTGAATATTACTACCCAAACAATAATGCCGTAATTATACCTGCTGTAATGTTTAATCTAATAATAAATTAAAAAAACATCGTTAATCAAACCATACACACAAGATAACTACCCAATCATTAATACCTTAGTATCGAGATGATAAAGCTTGAGTATTGATGCTATTAGTACACATAATAGCTAGGCGAACATTAATACCTGGGTAAAAATGTATGGATTAATATTTATGCAGAAATTTGATACCGGGATAAACATGTATGGATTAATATTTATGCATAAATTTGATGGGGAAAATAAATTGCTTACAATAACTTGGACAAAATATTAATGGGGCATTAAATACATAGTTTGAAACAATAGCACAGACCATACTCACTATATACTGCGATATGAATGCATTTTCCCACGGTTTCACATTGGAGTTAATGGGAGAAATTGTCCCTTTTTATTTTCACAGTAAGCGATGACGTTTGTGACGTTTGCGTTCATGCGTGCATTTCGTCATTCATTGGGTCATCGCGAGCCAGAGAAGATGGCAGGGAGAGCTCCGTTAAGGTAAGACACTTTTAGATTACTCAAATACTTAGTGTGTTGCTAAACTTTAGGGTAAGTAGAGACGAGGGTGGTTGATAGGAAGGGTGAAGTTAAAACCTAATAATAAGTTATTTCTAGTTAACTTGAGGACGGACTCTTTTGGGGGACTTGATTTATTGAAATAAAGTATTGTGTATTATTTATTCTATTATTAATAACATTAATATCTAATTACTTAAAGTTTTTTATGTTTCATTTTGTTATATAAAACAATATTCAATATGTAAACCATACACACAAGATAACTACCCAATCATTAATACCTTAGTATCAATATGATAATGCTTGAGTATGTTATATAAAACAATATTCAATATGTACTGTAACTAATAAAAACACAACGAAAAATGTATTTAATTATTGCTTTATTTAAAAAAAAAAATCAAAGGTAAGTTTGCATATAAAAAAACATATACAATTTATGATACTGTTTAATTACATATTTAAAACTTTAAAAGTTACATTTTTGTATTATTGTGTTTATTAAATACATATTTCACATTTTTTACATCAGATTCTATGATAATGATTGTCCTTTTTTCATTTTCACAGTAGGCTATGATGTTGGCGTGCATACGTTCCTGACGTTATTCCGGGACTCGTCGCGGATCGACAGCAGATGGAAGGCAGATCTCCGTCAAGGTAAGGGACTTCAACTTTCTTATATACTTTTTTTAATAATGCGTTCATTAACATGATAATTTACAGTATGTACATAAAGTTCAATGCCAGTATCTGTCCTTTTTAGGTCTCGCCTAAGCAGCGCGCATGCGCTGCTTAGGAAAAAGACCTTTTGGAATTGATTCACTTTTCGCCATAAAAACGTGCACTCGTTGCATTGCTTTCAATGGCAACGCGTGCACGTTTGGCGATTCCCTTGCGGGAGCGAGCTTTGGCGCCATGTGTTAGCAATTATCGCTCCTGGCGCTGCTCGCTCCCGCAAGGGAAACGCTTTCACTTTCGCTGACACTTTTTTTTTTTAACTTTTAGCGCGAGGCGCACGCTTGTTTTAATTCTCCCGGCACCGCCCTCCTCTTCTCATCTCCCTCCTTATCCCACTAAGAACCGGGTGTCAACCGCCGGGCCTCCCGGGACGCTACCAGCTGTCAACGCCCAGCACAAATTTTACTGCCAGGTCCGTTATGCCCGCTCTGAACGGTGTAAAATTCGGGCACATACACACTGTCTAGGTCAGTGTTTACATACCAACGAGGCAGACGAGGACTCCACAGCCAATGGGCACATCGAAGTTCTACGAAGCTTATTAGGATTATACGAGGAAACGGCAATGCTCCAATCCCCATTCTACTTACACATTACCAGTTCCTCCAGATACAGGACGACCCTCGGAATATGCGCAGCCATGGGATTGGCTTCCATGCGACCCGGAAGTACTGAATTTGCTGAGAAATATCGCCCTGCTTTAAAAAGCTTAATAACAGATTATTGATGCTGGACTGAATTTATATAGAGTCTGTATAAGTTGTTGGAATGTGGTCACTTTAAGGGAGAAGGACACGCTCACTGGAAGAGGAGGCCCTGAAAGGAAAAGAGAAAACCAGTCATGTAAGAGAGAAGCAAAGCAGTAAGAGAAAGTGACGGGCCATCGCCATGTAAAAGATTTTTTTCTTTACATGTTTTAGCTTTGTGATGCCATGATGAAACGGACTTGGGGCGGGATTGGTGTACAGTACACACAGATGTGCAGGTTGAGGTGCATGATTCGGGAGGGGCGGAGTTTACCAGTGATTGTTGCTCCTGCAGGACGGGCTCAGAACTCCAGTATCGGGTAACTGATTTTTCTGGTGCACAGCACTGACCAGTGTTGTAGGCTTTTCTATGTAGTGGGAATTCTGTAGTGACAGTGCGCAGTTTGGCGGGCAGGCGTGCGTTGGCGCACCCAATGGACCTGGTGTGCTAAGTTTTCATTTGCTTATGTTTGTCGTTCTTTTGTTTGGAGTTTATAATGGGTGCTATTCTCGGTATAATATGTGTGATAATTCAAGTAACACTTTATCGTGAGATGATTGATTCACTGATGTCTCTTTTGTGAGTAATAGAAATGATCCTTTTTCACATCGTTCTACTCTCTTACTATTACTATTTAAGGTTACGTTATCTCGCTTAAGAATCTCATGTTTTTGCTTTTAGATTCCATTTTATTTACTTTTTTTACATGCCCTTATATGTTTTCTCTTTACTCCCATTCCCGGTACACTATTTCCCAACCCTATTAAGGTACTCTCTTTTTTTCTTAACTCCCGTTCTCTTTTTGTCCATTAACCCCGTTCTTTTCCTCCAGATCTCCAGCTGAGGGTCTCGGGGTTGGACAGGGGTGTGCTCCACAATATCTTTTAAGAAGCATTTGCAATGCAATAGGTCTCACAATTGCGAAATTTGGAACTGCAATAATAAAAGGCATTGCCATTTACAATACTAATAGGTCAAAGTTTCTAAAATGCAAGACTTATTGGATTGCAAATGCTTGTTGTTTACAAGTGCCCCATGCTGCGCTTTCAAGTTGATAGAGGCCACGCCCCTTTCTTTAGACGAGCCTGTCTAAAGAAATGTCCACAGCTGCTATTAAAGTGAAAACGCAGTATTGGCCGTTTTTACCAAAAAAAGCATTTATTTGTGAACATGACAAACAAATGCTTTTTTTAAATGTAAGCGCCTGGTGAAAGTGGCATGGCGCGCTGAATGTTGCAGAAAGCATTTAGTGCCTGCAGTAAGAGAAACCATGAAAGAAAATAGTGCTTACAGAATAAATAAGACTACTGTGTAACAACCTAAGTAAAAGGGCCAGTCCTCATGGGAGGTTACAAATGAAGACAAGACAGTACTAAGGAGGGACTAAAGCCTATTAACGAATCAGAAGCCGGCATTTATCAAGGACAATGACACAAGCCAATGACAAATATTGGCAGAGAGTGGGCGGGCCTTCAAGGCCATACTCCAATAAAGCATGGCTCGCAGCGCATGTGCTGCCCAGGCTCGACCTAATAATGGTACAATATAGTGAGATTTTAGAGAGCAAGGTATATGTGCAGGTATTTTGTATCCTATTAATATTATTTTACCTTTAAAACTGTTTGCGATAATTGCTATGAAATTGTGTTTTTTTTAAAGCACATTAAGAAATTAATATTGAGAATGTCAAAGAAATGTGTCCAGTGATGTTTTGAAAGCGCCAGTAAAAATTGTTGAAAACTGAAGAGCACACACATACAGTTGTACAAAGTCTTGTGGGTTCTCCGTCAAGGCACCTTTCGGGAAAATTGTGGCAAATACTACAGCTTCTGGCCACGTCTTACTGGGAACCATTGATAATACTTGAATGGGTTTTAAAGGTAGATCTGTATACATTGACACCTAGTTATGAGTACACAGCCGTTGGCCCACTGTCACTGAGCACTGCAGTGGATATACCAGGGTGCTGCAGTTGAGACCCCAATGGAACGTTCAGCAGGACATGTAGATATGGCAGGTATACGATGTTGGGAGAGAAGACCCTTCCCAGCAACTGACAGTTGTGATGAGCGCACTTCCTCTAATCACTGAAGAAGGGACTAGTTAGGCCGCCACCGAGCCATTGTTCTGGAACCTTGCAGTGCCTAATTTGTGTGTGTGGTTGGAGGGGTTGTGCAGCGCCACCCGTTTTTAGAGACCCAGACTTATTTTTAATCATCTGGGTTTGACCCAGAGCAAAAGGGTATGAAAGACTGAGGAAAAGAATTATAGGAAGAAAGTGGAGGTGAATAAATTACCTGCAAGAGTAAGAGAGATAACAAGTTCAGGTTGGTGGAAAGTAAGGCATGAGATTGAAATCAAAACTAGGCCTATTCAGCAACCCCAACTTTTGGGTTGTCCTGCTGGTAAGCTCCTAAGAAAATCTTTGGGCAACTCCACTTCATTTTTTTCCAAATTAAGGAGCACTTGGACCCCATGCCTTAGTACTGAGTAGCAGTGATACATTTTGAGTCGAGACACTCTTTCAATGCTGGTCTTTTCCACTGCCTGTGGCTTCTTTCATAGTGTTTCGAAATTGAGTGGAGAAGTGGCAGACAGTGCAATTTCAATGATAAATAAGATTTAACCAATGAAGGAAAGAGACCCTCTTCTCCTCAAAATACTGGTCCTGTTCTTATTGTAACTCCCCTTATTGGCACTGTGATAACAGAAACTATGTGCCCTTCACCCAGTGCTGTAAGCCAACAAGTATTTGCAATGCAATAGGTCTAGCAGTTACGAGAGTTTCAGCTATTGGCATTGTAAATAACAATGCCTTTTATTTATGTTTTTAAAACAAAAATAAAAGGCATTATTATTTGCAATGTCAATAGCTCAAACTCGCGTAAATGCGAGACCTATTGCATTGTAAATGCTTGTTCCTTTTCCATTTGATGCGATGACGTTGGCGCGCATACGTTACTGTCGTAATTCCTGGACTCGGTGCAAGAGACAGCAGGTGGATGGGAGAGCAATGTTTAGGTAAGACACTTGAACATTATTAATATACATAGTGTTGTACTAATGTTTAGTGTATGGACAGATGAAGGAGGTACATTGTTGAGGTTTTTCGGATACGTAGGATGTCTTTTAAATAACATTTACACTCCCTGACATGTTGCAAGACTAGGCCCATGTTTCAATTTTTCATAGCACGTGTTATTTCTTCTCACATTATTCAAAATATTAGGTTTATCCATTGGGGCGAATTAAGAACTTGGAAAAGCATACGTTACTGTCGTTATTCCGGGACTCGGCGCAAGAGACAGCAGGTGGATGGGAGAGCTATGTTTAGGTAAGACACTTGAACATTATTAATATACATAGTGTTGTACTAATGTTTAGTGTATGGACAAACGAAGGAGGTACATTGTTGAGGTTTTTCGGATACGTAGGATGTCTTTTAAATAACATTTACACTCCCTGACACGTTGCAAGACTAGGCCCACGTTTCAATTTTTCATAGCATGTGTTATTTCTTCCCACATTATTCGAAATATTAGGTTTATCCATTGGGGCGAATTAAGAACTTGGAAAAGAATGCTTTACTAATTGGTGGTCCTTTTTCCATAGATACTGACGGGATGTACAATGTCGCGTACAGAAGCTTCTGGAAGTCCGAATTGGGGATTCGATTTCTTTCGATACCATCGTTGGATTTGTTGGCGTTTTTGGAAGGGTGACTTGCGTTTTAACAAGGGCTTCGGGGTTACATACAAATGGAAGGACTTCGCTGGAATACCACAATTTGGGTGGAATCTTTGCAATTGGAGGCCTGATTGGAATACTATTCGAAGATTGGCACCTACATACAAGGAGTTTTTGGGAAATACTACATTTTGGGTTGAAACTTTGGCAGTGGAGGCGTGCTCTGGATACCAAGCGAGGAATTAAAGGACAAATTTGGATTTTTAAGCCCTACTTGCAATACATAGGGGAAAAAACACACGGAGCACGGGGAGGTGAATGGTGATTTTTTGGGGTTGCATACAATGGAAAAAGGACTCTTGATGAACACATGGAGAGAAGACAAGGCCAAGTGTTGAAGAAAGAAAACTTCTTAAGGTAAGTTGAATACATTTATCAATTAATGTCCACATTTGGGTAGACTACAGAAAAATGTTGGCTTGCATTAGGGAGGCTAAATAGGAAAGTACTAAGATAGTTAGGCAAAGGAATTCAGTATGTGTGCAATGGAAGCTAGGTAGTCAGAAGCCACAGACAACGTAAAGAGTTGTAGTGCTGCCAATAGTCTTGCCGACCTTTCCTTTGTTCGATGGGAAATACGTGGGTTTAGACTACCTGCTAACGATTGTGACATTCACATTTCTAGGAAACTTTGCTCCTTCCTCAAAATTTCCCAAAAATTGTAGAAATTAGGGTTAGGTTTGCCAATACTGTTGTTTAATGAGTTGTGCCATCCCTCTATGGCATTGTTTGTCTTTGCTCCTCCCTCTAAGCAGGTCGAGTAGCAGTTCCACCAGTCCACAAGGAAACGTGGTTTCCTACTGCGACCCGACCTGCTTAGATGGCCAAATGTGTCTTCGAAATAATTTAAAATTGGTGCCAATTTCTCTTTGTTTGACGTAAAGTACTCTGACTCAATAATAGATGTGTAGTACTCGTCTACACTGTCAGGAGGAACAAAGCAAAGGGCAGTTAGTTTTTTAAGCTCAAACTGTAGTTTGATATCAGATGCATAATCCTCAATTAGGGATGTTTTTTAAATTTTACGCCAATATGCCTGAGAAAAGTGGAAAAAACATCCTTGGATTTGGGTATCTGTGTACAATTTGGTTATAGTATTCATCATTGGTAATTCAAAGTCCATGATTACTTTTCTCGGACTTTTGTTTGGGAATTTTGATTTTAGTACTGACAAAAGTTCAGTATACGTTGAGGATTGTTTGTCTGGTAGCAAACTGTACACTAAGGGAACTACTGTGTTGTTAATGTAGCCGTGAATAGTGTATATTTGGGTGAAAGGGGTGGGCGTACTTTTAAACGTACCATCCATCATCCAAACATCACTGTTCTCCAACCTATTTAGATTACAGGGGGTGCTAAACATAAAAATTCGCTTTAGAGGGTTTTGGTTGTCATGCAATAGGAAAGGTTAGTTTGAAACAGTGAGAGAGAGTTGCTGAGGAATAGTTATATCGGAAAAGGTTTGTGGTGTAACTCGTTTAGGGTTATTTGCCTGTTTTTTACGTTGGATAATTCTACGCAGGTTAGGAATAGTGGGCATACTACTGGCAACATGTTCAGGAATGTGTTGGGATACCTCCCTTAAAATAGCACCGTAGGGGTCATTGGAGTTGCCTGCAATCACTTTCATTTCATTTATAGATTCTCTCACTTCAATCGCCATTGCAGAGGCAGAGTGGTTATGGTCTGTGCTTCTTAAAACCGAGTCACCCAGAGTAACCGCTCTGCCTCTGCAATGGCTGGAGTAGTATTGCACACACCTCCAATGACCCCGTGGCTCAGAGGGGCATATTACCAAGGATGTGCGATAATTATCGCAAAGCGCACTTAGCGCTGATTTTTTTATCGCCGGCTATCGCTGGATTACATCGCGGAGATAGCGCGTTATTATCAACGCTTATCTCCAAGGCGATAGAAAATCCAGCGATAGCGGCGAAACCCAGCAATAGCGTGCGAAATCCAGCGATAAATTCCACGCGCTAATGAAAAGCTTGCTAAAAGGCAGGTGAGGACTTAACCTTACAATCCACCTCCCATTGACTAGAATGGTTAAGTCAAGTTTTAAAGAGGTGTTAGATTCCAGCAATAATCGCGGTTAGCGTGAATTATTTTATCGCTTTGCGGGCATTGCTAATAGGGGGAAGTTGTGTTTGCGACTGTTTTCAGTCGCTTTTAGTTGGGAACGCCTACTTTGCATGTCATTAGCGATAAATATCGCTGACATGCAAAGCGGCAAGAAAACGGCCGCTTTCGCCATAAAGCTGTCGCTAACAGCTGTTAGCGACAGCTTGCTAATAGGGCGATAAAAATATCGCCGCTTTAGCGGCAAAAAGTGCCGCTAAAGTGGCGATACTGCCCTTGATAATATGCCCCAGAATGTCTCTCCTTACAATATACATAACCACTATGTTTTAGTAGCCAGTTTCTTCTGCTGGAGATGATGTATTTGACCATCTTTGGGACAGACATTATCTGTAAAAAAAAGAGAAACAAAAGCAAAATTAGTTTCAATACGCAAACATGTACATGGATTGCTGTTGTACGTCGCAAAACGTGTAGACGGTTTTAGGTACATTACTGCAAGAAATGGAGACAATGTTTATTTTAATTGCACCGATAACCTTACACAATCTGGGGTACATTACAAATGGCGGAAATGTTTCTTTGAATAGCACCTAAAAACTTTGGAGCTTAGCTCTTTGGGTCCATCGGCTTATATTTATTAGCTGGGCCAAAAATGGATTAGGTTCACTCACAAACTATCTTTTGGAATCTGTTTTACCTTTTGTACTACTGTACTCTGGCACTTAGCGATGACACAAAAAAGTTTGGCTTGCCTTGAGACTTCGGTAGATTTGAGACTCTGTAACAACAAAATAAAAATTTTGTTTGGAGGGTGATTATTACTTTGGTCATTTACATAGTATGTTTAAATACGGTGGTACTAAGCGAGAGAACCCTGATATTAAATGCCATGGTACTATGCAACACATTTTGTTCAGAGCAAATTGGATGGCGTAATAGCCCTTATCAAATGCCATTCATGTACCTGTATAGCTTTCGGGAAAGTTGGATTACTTCGTGGTTATTGTGTCGACATTTGGATACTTGGATGAAGGTTGTCGCTGTTGATGCCCTATTTTTAGAGACAAAATTGGCATTATTAAGTAGTAGGGTCTAGCACATAACAATTAAGTTACACCAGTTTTGAACTACATTTACCGTACTAAAACAATATCCAAAGGACATTTTTTTACAGAGAGTTTTGCCTGCAGTTTGGTCCCGAATGGCGGCCTGTGCCCTCAACAACTCTCGCGTTCGTTCACAAATACATCTCGACAAAAAAAAAAAACTTCTTTACATTGGGAAATACTTTAGAACACCATAGAACACTACGATTACTTTTCCGGTTACCACAAATTTTTCAGACTCAACCACAAACAACTGCAAACAAGTTTCCGGAAATACACTAGTTTCTAGTTTATGGGGTTACTCAGTGCTATTTACGTACACTTAGCACTTATCAAAAAACACGTTTTGGCACGCGCAATTGCACACCAGACAGTACAGAAAATGTACACATGTTGACCTGGCGATCGATTGATTGTAACTAAAAACTTTGTTACAATGCTGGGCCAATTAAGCATTGTATTGTACATTGTTGCTACACATTTTAAATTTCGATGTTGCTTTACTTACAAGCTTTACTGCGGGAGGGATTGCTGTCGATTTTGGCGCCTTTTCAAAACACTGACTTTGGAGTTAACCCTCTGTAAAGATTTAAAAATGCATACTTTTAGTACATTTACTGCTACAGGACAGTTAATTTACTAAGATTACTCGTATTTAATACACTTACTTGTTTGGATGAATGCCTCCGCTCAAGGTAGTAGTCACAACGTCAGCAAAACGCGTCTGGTGTGCCGTGGAACCTGGTCACAACTGGCCTGCAAATGGTGTGCGCCTCCTTTTATACCTTACTTCAAGTGTTGCAATTTTTTGTAATAAAATATGTCTAATTTACCATTTTTTATGCCTGTTATTATCATGTTAAAACCAGAAATTTATGTTTTAAATAGGGAAACTTTAATATTCGGGGGGGCTCGGAAAACCGACATTTACTACACCTGTGTGTCGTGGTGCATTCATTGAAAGTGTTGTAGGACTTTTGTTGTGGTGCTTTGTAAAATGGTGGCTCACTATTCCTCGTTTTATTGATAGGCTGAGAGGTTACACAGCTCCGTGTTCCTACTGTGGGTTATTAATAACTAATAATTATTAAGTATGAATTATTAATAAAGATTTAGTAATTTGTTGCCAACAAAAACAATGCTTACGCTTCAAACAACAATACACGGGTAACAATTTTAGTATTTATTATCGTAATCAGGTGCTATTATTTTCTCGACATTTTTTATACACTACCCCACCCTAAAACCCCTGGTTTCCCGACATCCCGTCCTAGGGAGTTATTGGACTAAAAAAAAAAAAAAGCGTTGTAACGGGAGGCGATTTTATCGACTGCGTTGTAATGGCAAAAACCATCTGGGAAACTACAATCGCGTAGCAACAGCATGCGATGTAAATACGTGCGAGGTAATTGCTTTTACGATGTAAAAAATGCGTTGTTATAGCATGCGTTGTAACGGTTTGCGATGTAGCATCATACATCCGTTAGAGGGATAGCCACATCTGTGCATTCCTGATACAGGGCCATAAACTAGGGGTTCACAGGAAACTGTGGACCTCTGACTCTGAGGTGCCTTTCTGGAATGGGTCCTTGGGGGTGAAATTGGGACCTGAATTCCAAGGGCCAGGGTCTTGACCCCTCTAAAGATTGTGATCAAACCTACCGGCGTAGCATGGCAGACAGGACAAAATTTAGAGAGGGCCTATGCATATCAAGTGTGGCCTTTTGAACTGATCGTATCTTTAAAGGCCATGGTGGGTATAACTACTGGGGCTTTGGCCTCCGAAAGTAGAGACACTTTTGGATTTAGAACCATACTATGCTGGTTCGATACTGGGCCATTGACATGAGGAATCATTAGGGCAGTAGGGACTGCAACTGGACTATCCACAGATTTGTGGTTGCTTGGAGCTTGTTGTGCTCTAAGAAGGGGACTATCACTTGGTGGATTTGGCCTAGACGTTGCTGACTTGCAGCTAGTGTCAACTGTTGTGGCCTGGGTCTCGAAGTACTCTACGAGGGCCGGTGAGACGGGCTCCTGTTCACAAGATCCCAGGGACACAAAGGATCTCACTGTCTCCACAAGATCGTAAGGACCTCACTGGGTGCGGCGGAGACAGGTGGAAGTGATCTTGGTTGGGACAAGGACCGTCCTGACATACACCATCATCTCGATTTGCAAGAGGAGTGTGTGTGTAAAGATCAGCAAAGACCAGCTATCTGAGGTGCCGAGACCTGAGGAGTTCGAGGAGTGCGGGGGAAGCTTGCAGAGTCCAATGGAGCTGTGCTTGCAACTAAGGGGACCTGTGCTCGCTTGTGCTCCAGAGCATGTGGTGTCCGAGGGGTTTTGGGAGAGCCTGAGGCAGGAGCTAAGACTATCTTCGGCCTCCAGATCGGGAGGACGACAGTGTCTGACATTGCAGCCTCTGTACAAGGCCATTGGCTCTGTCTCCCTGGACCCACGTCACAGGGTGCTTTGTTTTGGAAAACATTGTGACGAGACCCAAGGGGTTTTGTGTGCCTTGTAGGCACCTGCAGCTGACTGCCGGGGGTCTACGGCAGGTCGCACCTTCGCTTGAGGGGAAAACATTTCCCCAGACGGGGAGCGTGCCACCTTCCTGGACCCCAACCTTGTGTCTACGGAGGGTATAGCGATCCCGCTCTCGTGCAGGTGGCATCGGGCACCAGGAGGTCTAATCCGGATGGACGAAACTAAGTAACAGTTTCTTTCCTTGTTAGGTGATTCCCACTGTCTAGTCAACAGGGCACCAGCAGGGGCAACGTGTATCATTGGCTGGTAGAGTTGAAAGACTGAGGGCCTGGGTCACGAGGCATAGTCAGAGACTAGTGACTGCTTGACCTTCCTGCAATGGGAAACCTTGACAATTTCATATAACTGTAAAGTGTATATACAATGTGTATTTCTTTTCAGTGCATGTGTGTAACACAAAGACAAGTGTTTTTATACATACGGTGTGGAGTCTTTGTGTGGTGAACGCAGTGTGTAGCAAGGGGGGGTGTTGTGCCAACGCTTTACACTCGAGCCCTGAGGATAAGCCTGACTGCTCAGTGCCAAGCTACCAGAAGGTAAGCACAGGTTATCGGACAAGTGAATCATACTCATCCTTCTTGGAATGATGGGTTCTGACTGTCTTTGATGCGTCTTAGCCAGCCCGAAACCGCTGGGTCTAACAGGAGCCCTGTTGAGTGGACTCTTGGTGTGAGGTGTGAGGGAACAGCTGCTGCACCGATTGGGTTGCTGCCCATGTGCAGAACTGAGTTGGTGGCCCCTGTATCTCAGGAAAGGTCCGCCAAGAAGATAGCCATGGAAAAGATTGCTGTGCAGTAAAGGCGGCAGCCTGCGAGATACCATTGTGGTAACCCCATTTGCCATGAGGGGCCACTGTGGTAGACTGCCAGGCGGTAAGGGCCAAAGCCTTGTGTGGTGGCTGTGCAGCAACTCTGTATGCCCGGAGGGGTTGCCGGTAGTACTTGTGTGGTGTTGAATAACCAGGAGCCTGTAAACTGTGAGCAGTAGTGACCCGTAGGCCACCTTGAGCAAAGATGACTGTGACTGACTAGACCCCGTAGAATGAGTGAGGACTCCGTGGGGGCATCACCACCCCAACTCAGGATCAAGGACAGGATCATCAGAATCCCCCTTTGGGAGTCTGGAAACTTATCCTGCAGAAGGAGTGCAGGAAAACCTCTGGGCCTGATTCACAGAACTAACTTACGTCAAATCGTAAAGTTAGTACTTTTTGGTATTCACAGAATACACTTACTCATTTTGGTATTCACAGAATGAACTTACTCATTTCGGTATTCACAAAAGTTAGTAGTCCTAACTTTAGGACTCCTAAATGCCTTCTGTGAATACCGAAAGTCTTAAAGTTAGGATTTTCTCAGTTTAGGAGTAGTAAAGTTAGGACTCACTTTACTACTCCTAAACTGAGAAAATCTAACTTAAGACTTTCGGTATTCACAGAAGGCATTTAGGAGTCCTAAAGTTAGGTCTACTAACTTCTGTGAATACCGAAATGGTAAGTTCATTCTGTGAATACAAAATGAGTAAGTGTATTCTGTGAATACCAAAAAGTACTAACTTTACGTTTTTGACGTAAGTTAGTTCTGTGAATCAGGCCCTCAGATCGCTGCCGCTGTGCGACCGCAAGGGAGAGAGAAAGAGCCTGCGTCTGCCGAGTGCAGCCACTGAGTCCATGTGTCGCTGACTCACGTGATTGGGACCAGAGTTACTGTGGGCACTCCCAGACTGGGCGCACTCCAAGACTCTGCACGCTTCACTCCTGCTGGAGTGGTTAAGACTTGTTTTGGGCCTACCGGCTGCAGGGGGTACTAGATGCTGAAAGCTCTGTGGCACTAAGACTAAGGGCCAGATGTATCAAAGCTTTTTGCGTTCGCAAAAGGGCCGATTCACAGAATTAAATCGCAATATGGGTAATGGCAATTATTTGCGATTACCTAAATTGCGAATGCAGTTAGGGAATCGCAATTTGCGATTTCCTAAATGCAATTCTTGTAGCTATCGCAAATTGCGAATTAGCATTAAGGAATCGCAAATTACCACCAACTTCTAGTTGGTGGTAATATGCAAATTCCTAGAAAAATGCACTTTTTTGCATTTTTCTAGGTGCCATGTGGCGTACATACATGCCCCTAGGGCATGTATGTGCGCCACATGTGCACACATGCATATTTCAGGGGTGCAACAGGGTGTCCTTTTGGCCCCCTTGTACACTTGAAATTGCATGCGCCATTTGCGAGTACCTATTGGGTACCCGCAAATTGCGCATGTAATTCCCATTAATTTCTATGGGCCTCTAGGCCCAAAGAAATGAATGGGAAACCATTCCTTATTTGCGACTCGCAATTTGCGAGTCGCAAATAAGGAATGCGTAGGAATTGCAATATTATTTGCGAAACCTACATACATTGCATTTTGCGAGTCCATATTAGCGAATCGGTAAAATTCGCTATTAAGGACTTGCAAAATACAATGTTGCTACATCTGGCCCTAAGACTTTTGACTTGACTTTAAGAGTCAGAGTGAACTCTTGAGATACAGACTGTTAGTTGACTATTCCCTTGATGTGGCCAACAGTGAATGGGGAATAACCCCTAGCGCATTGTGAGGAAAGAGTGGAACAGGGAAATTGCTATTAAAGCACTAGAGCCCCAACCTCAAGGGGAAATGTGTTACAGTTTGGGAATGTCGTATTCTTCCTTTGAATTAGCAGAGTTAGAAATAAAATACTTCTCTTTTTTCTAAAAGTGAGTATTTGGCTAGACACTGATTTATTGATGCTGATGCATGCTCTATGAGTTGTGAGTCCGTGTCCACTAAACTGTATCCACACTTCATCCCTGAAGTACTGCTCGCTCACATCTACCACTGAGAATCAAGTGCAGAAGGGGTACTTGACCCAGCTGCTCTGGATCCATAGAAAGTTGGGCCCAGGACATCAGGAGTGAAAAGCCTCAACCCCCACGGTTGGCCCATTAGCCCTTGCATGCCCCGTGGCCCTCTGAAAGGAATTATGACAAGTTGCACTGCGGGTTTTGCTGTATATCTCCTGAACTGCTAAGAAAGCAGTACTACTGCATCTGTTACAGACACCACCAATATCTAAATAGGGACTTGGGGATACTACAGGAGATGAATGCATACTTTTTCATAAATTTCCAAGTCCTATTACATGTTTCAGTGATACCGTATGAATCCTGAAATGTAGACCTCTGCTCAGGCGGTAGCAAGGGTGACGATTCTTGCAATCTTTATTGGGAAACACCTTTTACCCTGCAGACAGAACCAAGACCTGCCTTTACTCCGCAGTCACTACCCCGACGTTACCACGTGTTCTTTCATCATGCAAGTCGTTACAACTACTTGCTTTAGGTGGCGCGTTGTTGGACTCATGTTGGATTTTAAGTCCAACACCTTCCCTATTGATACACTGACTGGAGTTGGAATAGTAATTTATACTATTCCAAAATCCAGCGCCCCCCCTAAGGCAAGTCGTTGTAATGACTTGCGTGGTAAAGGAATGCATGGGAACGTCGCAGTCAGGGTAGTGACTGCATAGTAAAGGCATGCGTGGGAAATGCATGCAGAGTTCCGTCATACACCCTTCTTTATTTTGCTTATTTGAGGTTGCCTACTTGTGTGTGTAATATAGCCAGCAAGCCGGCTGGGAGCTCAATTTAGAGTACATGCAGATAATATTTTCAAATAAGAAGAAACATGTGAACTCTATGAATGTCTATGTGGCTCCTCCGTCTAGCACATCTCTTCTGTTTCCTCAAACAATACTTACTGCTTTTGCAAATATGCATGTCTTCACTGGTTTTGAATATAAGCAGCAGTTGGTAACCCGCACACCAATTTAGTTCAAAGTTAATCCAGATTAGTCTTTCTTGGGGTGCAGTCCTGGTGTGTGCTCCATCCCAAAGCACCAGGAAATATAAAAAACATGAAGCTGATGCATAGATATGCATCAGTCCCAGGACGCAACCACCATCTGATTTGATGAAAAACCATCATACACCAAAAGATTATCCATTTTACACTGAATTTAATGTTTCAATCTTCTTTTGCGAATGCATTTCGGGCATGACGCCCTTCGTCAGGGGTAACTACAATTTTTTAAAAATGACAACACATCAGAAACGTTTTAAATGCCCAATTGCTAAAGAAACTATTTCTTTAGCAATTGGGCATTTAAACGTTTCTGATGTGTTGTCATTTTTAAAAAATTATAGTTACCCTGACGAAGGCGTCATGCCCGAACTACATGGGTCAAACACGTCATGCTATCAGAGGTGGAAATTTTGACACGCTTTAGAAAAGGCCTGATTGGCATAATACAAGCGTTTGAAAATTGAAAGTACCATTTCTGTACAACGCATTCGCAAAAGAAGATTGAAACATTAAATTCAGTGTAAAATGGATAAACTTTTGGTGTATGATGGCTTTTCATCAAATCAGATGGTGGTTGCGTCCTGGGACTAATGCATATCTATGCATCAGCTTCATGTTTTTTTTTTCACTGGTTTTGAGTCATAGCATGCCCAGAGGAGAATTACAGATCATTCCACTGTATTTTTGTTTCCGTGGTTTAAGAACTACCAACATGACTGCCTTTGGGCCGCTACGGAGCCCCATGTGAACACAAAATGATAGAGGTGCTGATTATATATGGGTGAACACGTCACAATCCAAATATATTGATACATGTAACTTGTATCATGAAAATATATATGTGTTATCTATATACAATGTAAATGTACAATGCAGAAATTAACATTTTTTAATAAAATCAAGCATTAGAAAGTATTTCTTTTGAGGGGTGTGCATACTAAATATCAAAGTCAGAACATTGATGGTACTAAATATCAAGGACAAACTATTGGAAAAAAACATCGACAGCTAAGTAAGTCTAGATTTTCTATACCTAACTCCACACATATGTAACTACACTGTACATAGAACTTCAAGGTAAGTAGCTGTGGGGTTAGAAATAGTAAGTCTATACTTCCCTATATGCACATACCTTTTGATATCTTGTCCCTCAATATTCTGTCCTCGATATTCTTGTGGATCGATAATCTTCATGTCGATATTCAATAGTACAATCTCTTGAGGCATGCTGTGATCAAAAACCGCCAGACCCTACTTGTCAAGATGTTGCTTGAAGCTGCAAGCAGCACAATGTACAGAGAGTCCCTCCTGCTCCATAGTTATCATTCATCTATTATAATTGTATGGCTCTAGCTATGTTCAATGTCTCCTTGCTTTTTCTTCTCCAATAGAAATGCATTGTGTTGCAGGCCACGTTCACAGAGGATCAATAAAGTTTAATGCGGACCTTGTAAAGTTTATAGGTCAGGCTATGGATCACGTTTATTCTCAGTTTTATGTGAATCTCGGATGTAATTTACATCATTGGGAGTATGAAAGTGCATCTTATTGTTCTTCTCAAATCAAACTGGTATAGGCTAATGTATACACCCTAATGTGTGGGGCACAATTGCCCACATTTCTCGTGACTTCATCTAGATATTGCTTGGGATTCACTCAGGCTCAGTTTCATGTTTTACACATTGATGTATACTTATCCCTGTGGTGTTTTCAGTACTCTGGAGACTTCCAAATAAGGGACTGCCAGAAAACCAACGATCAAAAACGTGGTGTAAAAATAAGAAAAACTATATTTTCTGTACCATGTAGTATAAACCGTCATGTTCCTACCTTTTTTAAGAGTGGGAGTAACTTATGGTATTACCAGAACTAGCTGCTTAAGCACACCTGTGGACAGTGCACAAAATAGTAGTAAACCTGCATCCCGAAAATCACTCCTACATACTGTATTTTGTATTTCACAAACATTCATAGCAGAACACCTGGAAAGCGGTGTCAGTTGCAGGTTACCAGGGGTACTACTGAAAATGCCATGTGACAGTTTTATGAGTTGCTATTTCTTCAGAGTCATAGTGCCCAGGTACAATTTCACATTAAAAAACTCAGGCCTGCAGTGTCATTCCACAATTTTTCTTTTTGCTATTTTAATCCATCAGAGAACATTTTTCCTTGTGGAGAGACTCTCTTCCTTATGCCCTCATTTGCTGGAGCAACATCCTTGGCCATATCCAGGGTTGGAAAAGTTGGAAAGAAGTTTGTGAGTGTTCAAAAACTTATACATTTGTAAACAGGCATGAATTCCATGAGTTGATCTGCCCACCATTTGCATGGGGTTTACTACTGTATATTGGACGTAGCTGTGGCATACAATATGCGACAGTAAATGCATTTACAATTGATATATATGCTTTTGTGGATAATTGACGGGTATAAAGGAAGTCTTTTCACTCATAACATAGGTTTAAAGCTGAAAATGGCTTTATGAATCTGTTCCCTCTTATCTGCAAGGTGCCTTAAATCCATTTGGGACCACTCAAGAAAGGATACTTTGCATACTTTATAAAAACCACAGAAACTACAGAAAAAGTCGATATTCAATAGTTAGAACTGCAATCTGGCATAATCCTTATTTTCTGATTTGGCCAGAAAACTCAAGCCCAGGCATACAAGTGCTCATGTGTACCACAAGCATAAACACTGCTGTATAAAGCACTTGTGTGAGAGGGGCCTTTTTAACAAGTGGCCAGGTTAGAGGGTGCCCACGTGAAAAGCCTAAGGGTGAATGAAAGCTAAATACAGCCTACTCTAAAAAGTTCTCCACTGGTGTGAACTATTTCATCTCTTTGTTTTATCCTCAGTCCGCCACTTTCTGCCCTTCATATAGCAGTGCTATTACATTAGTGCACATGGTGGTGATTGGTGTACGAAGGAGGCAGTGATTTGCTTTACGCACATTGATTCTTTCGTCATGTTGTGATAGTGATACACACTCCTTGCAAAGTACAGTGATGGGATTTTCCTACTGCAGTTCTGTCTCTATGTTCATTAAAAGCTCACGATACTTGAATTTGATTGGATCTGGTGCATATTCCACCATAGTATCGACTACAGAATATTGCGAGGCCAAAATATGGCGGCAAAACTACAGAGTACCAAAATATTGTGATGGTAAGTTTATTTAGTAAGCATTGGTTTACTAAATAGATCTATTTTGGAGGAAAGAGGTGAACCAGTTTAGTACGGATCCTGATAGGCCCATTCTATGTTTCAGGAGGTCTAGAAGATTGTCATGTTTGACGATGTCGAATGCCAAAGATAGGTCGAACAGGATTAAAAGACAAGCTTTGTTTTGGTCTAGGATTTTTAGTGCATCATCCACTATGTGGGTCAGAGCCGACTCAGTACTGTGCCCTGAGCGAAAACCGAATTGGTATTGGTTTAGCAGGTTGAATTGTTCGATGTGGTTGCCAAGTTTGATGTGTACACATTTTTCCAGGAGTTTAGCCAGAGTTGGGATGTTAGAGATCGGGCGGTAATTATTTAAGTCTGCGTTGTCTGCCGTTGGTTTATTTAGGATGGGGGACACCTGCCCTGATTTAAGATCTTCTGGTAGAATGCCTTGAAGCAGAGAGGCATTGCATCCAGATATATGATACAACAAGTAACATCATACCTACAACAAGTCACGACTATTGGCTTTGTCAATGGTTGTTAGTTGCATAAGATAAATAAGCAGCAACAATGGCTTGTATATAATATTGAAAAAGCTTTGACTTAAAGCCCTGGTGACACCACAACAATGTTGCTGCTCCTGAGTTTCAAAAAGGAAAAGGAAATCCAGAGAATTGGGGAGAGGTTGTGGCCTTACGGCCAGAACTGCCGACTTTTGAGCTGGGGAACCAGGTTCGAGCCTCGGCTCAGCTTCCTGTGATTCTGGGCAAATCACTTAATCTCTGCATGCCTCCCAAAAAAATAAATGAATGTGTCCATGTGTAACGTAACTGGTGCTCATGTAAAGAGCTCCAATACCTTTGGGTCGAGTTCGCTCTAAATAAATCTGCAAAAAAAAATGACTCTCTTTAAAGGATTTTCCTTCCCCTACAACGCTCACCTGGCATGACGTCATGCCGTAACTTCTCCACTAGTGAGACGTGAGCACTGTGAGCATGCGCACATCAATGTGCCTGCTGTCGCTGCAGTCCGGAAAAAAACGGACCGCCTGTGCCAGGGCACAAATCAGCAAATGCAAAAAGAACAATTGATGGACAGAATGCAGAACAATGTCATACATTCACCCCAGTACAGAGATCTGGGCCTAAATCCATCGTTTTTTTGCTCACCATGCCATTCCAGTTTGGACCCAGCCATATGCAAATCAGTCTTGACCCTGTGCCCAATGGGAACAGTCCAGCCCGAACTGCCAGGCCAGGTCCTCCCTGGACTGGAGACAAGCATCCTACGACCGGTTTCGGGCTTTCAGCCCTCATCAGCCAGGATAGCTTGACTCCAGTGGCATGGAGAGCACGGGACCCACGTCTGGGCATACCCGTCCCAATCGGGGTGACAAATGCAAAAAGAACAATTGATGGAAAGAATGCAGAACAATGTCATACATTCACCCCAGTACAGAGATCTGGGCCTAAATCCATCGTTTTTTTGCTCACCATGCCATTCCAGTTTGGACCCAGCCATATGCAAATCAGTCTTGACCCTGTGCCCAATGGGAACAGTCCAGCCGAACTGACAGGCCAGGTCCTCCCTGGACTGGAGACAAGCATCCTAGGACCGGTTTCAGGCTTTTAGCCCTCATCAGCCAGGATAGCTTGACTCCAGTGACATGGAGAGCACGGGACCCACGTCTGGGCATACCCGTCCCAATCGGGGTGACAAATGCAAAAAGAACAATTGATGGACAGAATGCAGAACAATGTCATACATTCACCCCAGTACAGAGATCTGGGCCTAAATCCATCGTTTTTTTACTCACCATGCCGTTCCAGTTTAGACCCAGCCATATGCAAATCAGTCTTGACCCTGTGCCCAATGGGAACAGTCCAGCCCGAACTGCCAGGCCAGGTCCTCCCTGGACTGGAGTCAAGCATCCTAGGACCGGTTTCGGGCTTTCAGCCCTCATCAGCCAGGATAGCTTGACTCCAGTGGCATGGAGAGCACGGGACCCATGTCTGGGCATACCCGTCCCAATCGGGGTGACAAATGCAAAAAGAACAATTGATGGACAGAATGCAGAACAATGTCATACATTCACCCCAGTACAAAGATCTGGGCCTAAATCAGAGCCCGATAGAGACCTGTTTCAAGGCCCCCTTTAAAAAACTGCTGGTGCTCAGCACTGGTGAAACCCGGCCCACTTAAAGACCTGCCTACTCCGATAAAACAAGCAGCAAATGATGTGTATCATGCATCAACAAACACAACGGGGGCCAGACAAGAGCATTTAAAGACCCAACCTACATCACTCCCATATACTAGTACAGCACACAATGGACGCTGGATGTATAGTGAATTCCCTGGTTTCTGTGGCAGAGAGGACACCTCCATTACTCCAGCCACAGGCATGAATAATCTTTCGCTCGTCCTGAAGAGCAACACACCTTATGGTGCCAAATCACTCTCAGAATGTTAGGTCCCTTTTAGCACTTTCTGCATTTGACCCTCCGTGGGCATGTCTGAACTTCCGGTCATTCTGAACAGTGACAAATTACTTTGCTAGTGAAGGTTTAAAACGTATGACCATAAGAACGAAATCAGGCCCTGCCAGACTGCAGTATTCCTGCATGCCACTGTAGCAATGCTTCACATTACATTTACCTTAATTACGGGCAAGCAACTCCTAAGACCAGAGGTTTGAGGGGCCGTTGGAATAGCCAATGAGGGTCATCGCTAGCATCATCTGTCAACACCTCCACATTAATAGGCACCAAACCCCTCCTCTCATCCATCTAGCACAAATCTATCATCTAGCAACAATTCTTCCTTCAATCTAACAGTAATTGGACCAGTGGTGACATGACCCCATACGACCTCCACCACAGTCTACAGGCACTGACCCGCACCTTACACATTAGGCAGTAACAAATGGCACTGAACGTCTGCAATCCCTCCACCTTCACCCAGTATATATGTGCCAAGTCTTTGTGTGCAGGAACCCCAAAGAGGGGCAATCCCTCCCATCACCCTAAAAAAAAAGGGACGCGATAGTCCACTAGATTTGCAAATAAAACCGATGATATTTTACATTACCTGGTGCTGTGCAGCTTCTCACAAAAGTACTAGATATATCAATCTTCATTCAAATACTGAAAGGATGGGAGGACCCTTAGGAGACACCATTTTGGGCAGCTATCAGCACACAGCCATCCAGCACCCACTACCCTAGAACAAAAAATATTTCTTTGCCAAAGAACTTTCCACAATAGTTTATCACAAAATGATGGGGCCTCCAGCAGATTGTGTTTAGGAGCCCCTGAGACTCGCATGTTGCACAAATATTCAAAAGCCTTAGGCTGTGCCCCCCCGCGCCAGAGAGGGTGCAGGGGTCTGTGTTACACCCCTGACTTTAAGCATTTGTGTCCTGCACACGTCTACTTCTCCAAGTCAGAGTCATACTCAAAGATACATTTCTTCACATGGCCTTTAAAATGGGAATAAACCATAAACTGACAGCTGACTATCGGCCCCAACGCCTTATAATGTGGACCCCTTCCAGCTGCTCTCACTGGCTACTAATCTCAGCCTCACATCATAGCCACCAGTCATAGCCAACAGTGCCATTTCAATCACTGGCTAACAATGCCAGCTCCTGATGCTGCTCACCAGGTCCTCACACTGGCTAAAAGATCCTGCTTCACTCACTAGCCTTTAGTGTCATCTTCACACATTGGCTACCAGTTCCAGCTCCTCATACTACACACTCGTGCAGCTTCTCACTTTGGCTACCAGTTCCGGATTCACACTCTAGCCTCCAGTGTCAGCTCCACATATTTGCCATCAGTGCAAGTGATTCACACTGTGCAATAGTGCAAGCTCCTAACACTGACTACCATGCCAGGTTCACACATTGGCCTGCAGTGCCAGCTTTCCACTTGTTACCATTGCTTCCCAGTGCTCACAAGTACCAGCTCCTCAAACTTCATTTGTCTGCATGACACCGTCTCTGGATACTGATGGGGGAGTTTAGACAAGCCAGCCATAGGGCTCTGATCAAGCGGCAGCCAGGGTCAAGGATGTGATTTCCTTTATCATTTGAAGTTTGCATTTATTCCTGCACTCTCTTGCTCTTCCTTTTTCTCCTTTCTATAACGGTATACTTCTAACTCTCTCTGTTATCTGCTCCTTCTCTCTATATAACTTTATGCTGGCTATTCTCGCTAGCTCACCCTTGTACATTCTCATTCTACTTTCTTGCCTGATCTTTCTATCTTTCTTCTCCCTCTCACTCAAATTTCTCACTCTCAGTCCTTTCCCCCCTCCCTTCCCCATCCTTCATATCTCATACTTTTTCATCCTTGTTCTCCCACCCTCTTCAGGTAGTGCTTCCCATTCCTGATTCCTCCTCTGCTCAGCTTCCACCTCACATCTGTCACCGGGCTCCCTGTGTTGCTGGTCACCAGTGGAGCAGTGTGAGGACTGTTCTCTCTGCCGATCATTACCCTGCATGCACCGCACGATTAGGCACCTTGGCAGGTCCAGGCGGGGTAAAGAAAACAAGAATTTGCAATGCAATAGGTCTCGCATTTGCGAGAGTTTGAGCTATTGGCATTGTAAATGACAATACCTTTTATTTATACGTTTTGAAAAACTGAAAGTGGTGCGTAAACATGCACTTTGTACTTATTGCCCTTGCTTACGAGAAGCAAGGGTGGCAGTAAAAGAGGCGCAGTTACTGCCAGCCTTGCTTCTTGTAAGCAATGACTAGAAGTACAAAGTGCGTGTTTATGCACCGCTTGCCACTCACAAATATCTCTATTAGTGAGGGAGACGTTAGCCACAATCAGTGCAGATCAAGGTTGAGTGTGGGACAAGAAATTATAACACCAAGGGGGAGATTTACTAAGATTTTACGCCGTGTTTGCATCATAAAATCTTTTTGTCTGATTTACTTTCCAGCGCTAAACTTGTTTAGCGCTGGAAATAATGTGAAAGTAACGCAAAGCAGCGCTATGCGCTGCTTATCATTACTTAGCACCAAGGGGGCATACCATGGGTGGAGCATGGATGTTCTCATGCAACCACCCAAGGTTACTGATGCAAACCCTATTTACTATATAAAGTAGACAGGCTTTAGCGTCAGAAAACTGAGCCCTTTTGAAGTAGGCACAACGAAGGAGAAATGCTTTCATATCTCCTTCCTTTTTTGACTATGTACGTGTGCTGCACTTTACAGCACACATACAAAGAGGGAAAAGGGTTAAAGTCAGTCTTTGCATAAAATTTTGTAATGGAAGGGTACTCTTCCAGAACAAAACCTATGCTAGATTCACAGAGACACCCTTGCACTATGGTGCAAAGGTTTCTCTGTGGTGCATGGCAGCTGATTTCAGTGCCAGCGCTAGGGAAAGGAGAGGAAAATGCCACATTTCTGTAAATATGGCGCTCTCCTCCTCTCAAATAACCAAAAAGAGAGTCCCTTCTATTGCAGAAGGAAAGCGCACCTCTTGCTAGGACTGTAAAGAAAGAAAAAACGTTTTCTTTCAAATAACCCTCACCCACCCGGGTTTCCCCTTGGTGGCATGCTTCATCATAGGCTCCATCACTGCCCTCTACGGACAGGGGCGTGCTGCTACCTACGAATACGCGGGAGCACTTAACAGAAAAATAAGGCTGTCCCTATACACCTATACACCTATGTGGTCTTGTTATGAAGATGGAGTGGGTTTTGGAAGTGAACGTTAAAAATATCAAAATAGTGGGACAAAAACAACTTTATATTCTACCCCTAATTGATATGCTAAAATCTGGGGACAAGCGGGAAATGCTAGAGGCGTGATTACCTACTGTTTTCCTGTTTGGTGGACTAGTTTCAAGCCCTACCCCAAGGCTTTTCGTCAGGACCTCGAAGGAGAAATAATGCTCCCACTCCTGATGTTGCTATTAGCACAGTTAAAGTGATAAATAAAAATAAGAAAACAAATATATACAGCACCTAATTAGTCTGCTTTAAATCTCAAAAATCATGATCAGAGACCTTCACTGGGCCTCATGAGTCCTTCGAGGAGTTGAAGGGACGCCTGTAGTCAAACCTTCGTCAAGGCTACTCCCTTTCGGCAAACCTGACTTGCTCACTCGAGGCTCCGATGTTACTCAAAGGAGAGGAGAGTGCCACATTTCTGTAAATATGGCGCTCTCCTCCTCTCGCCTTTTCATGCAGTGCACCGCAGCATTTGCAGCTGCTGCACTGCGCTGCATGAGTAAGTGGTAAATTTGGCCCCCAATATGTAAACATTTATTTAATGCACCAGTGCTTAAAGCCAGATTCTAGTAAGCCACTGGCAATTACAATATAGGTTAAGTACTATCAGTTCACTTTTGGGGATGGTTAGGTTCTGTCGCTGGGATTTTCTGCTCATTTCAAACCATGCCCACCACACCAAGCAGCACTTGTTCACTTCCAGAAATTTCAGATTATCAGCTCGTTGAGAGGCAGGATGCCACTCAGAGGTAATGCCGGACAGTGAGTCCTGATTGCGCCTTGAGGACTGAAGCCTATCATTTCCTTCAAATAATCATAGGGAGCATTTTCAGGAGAGTAATGATGACGAGAGAGGCTTAATGGCAGACTGTTCAGTGTGACTCGCAGTGCCTTCAAAGAAGGTGGTGGTCAGAAACAAATAAGTGGAGGTTTAAAGATTGCTGGTGGGAGGCACTCTGAATGGCAAATGCACCTAATGGAACAACTTTGCTACTGGGTGTTAGCTTCATAGATTCATTCACAAAAGGACATTACATTATTTGTTTGATACATATATTCCCAAACTTGAATTTTTATTTTTACAGTTTGATTCTGTCTACAATTTTGTATGAATTCATGTCTAGGTATATGGAAAATTATGGTATGGGCTCATGAGACTTTTTCCGATTATTCACCTACAAATGCTTGTACTCTTAGGTCACAATCCGATGTTTTGAGTATATGATCTATACTTGGTGATACTGAAAGGAAAAGAGGCAGAGGGACTTCATCCCCCAACCAAGAGCGTGCCAGGAGGCGTGTTTGCAGAGTGGTGGAGAAAGGGGGCGTGGCCTGCGACCACCTCTCAGCAATCCCACTGTATGGGGCTTACTGGAGATAACAGGTAGGTTGGTTGGCCCCTAAGAACCCCCAGCAATGAAGGGGACTTCATCCCACAATCAAGAGCGCGCCAGGAGTTGCGTTTGCAATGGTGGACAAAGGGGGCGTGGCCTGGTATCAGAACTCAGCAATAGGAGGGGTAGTTGGCCCCCAAGGATGTCCTTTGGGACCAACTACCCCTCCTGTTACCTCCAGTAAGTCCCACACAGTGGGATTGCTAAGAGGTTTTCGGAGGCCATGCCCCCCTTTCTCCACTACTCTGCAAACTCGCCTCCTGGTGCACTACTGGTTGGGGATAAAGTCCACTTTACTCCAAAGGGACCTTGGTGGCAAAGAAGCCTTCCTGGTACCTCCTGTAAGTCCTACGCAATGGTATTCCTGAGCGCTGGTTGGAGGCCCAGCCCCCTTTCTCCACCACTCTGCAAACGTGACTGCTAGTTAAAAAACCATAGAAATTCACTGAAAAAACTACAGGTTTCAGGGATGTTATAGTTACAAATTAGCATTTTAAAAACCTTAAGAATTTTCTGAAAAAACCACAGGTTTCAGGGACGTTATAGTTAGGAATTAGCATTTTAAAAACCTTAGAAATTCACGGAAAAAAACAAAGGTTAGAGGGACGTTATAGTTAGTTGGACATTTCTCTCGTACAAAACCAGAGCAATTTAGCCGTTATAGTTAGCTGAGGTAACTATAACTCGCGCCCCCGCAATGCACCGCTTATGACCTCACATATCACATCACTCATGACATGGTCAGTGACATCACTGATGACATCTCAAATGACATCACTGATGACATCAGTGATGACATCATCCACAGCATCTCTGACGCACCCACTCACACCACTGTAGAATCTTTTATACACCCACTGCCACTCCCACACAACCATTCACAAACCCATTCATGGAGCCATACCAGTACTTACACACCCACTCACTGATTCATTGATCTATACACACATCCACTCACTCACCCATACTGCCATTCATAGACCCACTCACTCATTAATACAGCCATTGACATATCCACACATACAGGCATACAGGCTGAGTGAGTCACCCATAGAACTGCTCACACACCTAGACACTACCCATACAGTCAATCATACAGCCACTTACCCAGTTACACACCCACCCACTTACTTACTCATACAAATAGGAACACATACTCACTCAGCTATACAGTCACTGACAGAAGCATGAACTCATCTATATACCCACTCTCACTCACGCATACAGTCACTCATATACCCCGTCACTCACGTATAGTGCCTTTCACATACTCAGTTACTCACCCATACTGACACATGCACTCAATTACTGACAGGGCCCTACAGACACTCACTCACTCATTCAACTTTTCACACATGCAACAGTACCCCCACACAGCCACTGACTCACCCACTCACTGATCCATACAGGCAGACACACACCTCCTCACCCACAAACACAGACTCTAAGACAACCATAGACGTAGTCAGACAACCAATCACCCATATAGCCATTCACGTACCCACTAACACACTCATACACCCACTTAGACATTAACTGACAGACAGATACACAGATTCATACAACCAGTCACTCACCCATACATTCACTGAGACACCTAATCACTCACTTACACAGTGAGTCACGCACCCACTGAGTCATCCATACAGTCACTCATGAACCCACTTATTCACCAATACACCTTGGTATATATATTTAACACTCATAAACTTTAAAAAAACACTCACAGTCACTGTATGATGTCATCACTGATGTCATTTGAGATGTCATCACTGATGTCATCAGTGATGTCACTGACCATGTCATGAGTGATGTAATATGTGAGGTCATAAGCAGTGCATTGCGGGGACGTGAGTTATAGTTACCTCTCTGGTGTTGTACAAGTGAAATGTCAGATTAACTATAACGTCCCTCTAACCTCTGGTTTTTTCTGTGAATAAATATATAAGAGGCAAGAGAGGTGCAGAAAGAGGCAAGAGAGGTGCAGAAAGAAGCAACAGAGGTGCAGAAAGAGGCAAGAAAAGTACAGAAATAGGCAAAAGAGGTGCAGAAAGAGGGAAGAGGGCTGCAGAAAGAGGGAAGAGGGGTGCAGAAAGAAGCAAGAGAGGTACAGAAAGAAGAAATAGAAGTGCAGAAAGAAGCAAAATGGGTGCAGAAAGAGACGAGGGTGCAGAAAGAGGCAAGAGAAGTGCACAAAGAAGCAACAGAGGTGCAGAAGGAGGCAAGAGAACTGCAGAAAGAGGCAATAAAGTTACACAAACAGGCAAACAAGGGGCAGAAAGATGGAACAGGGGTGCAGACAGAGGCAAGAGAGGTGCAGAAATAGGGAAGAGGGGTGCAGAAAGAAGCAAGAGGGGTGCAGAAATTTGCAAGAGAGGTGAAGAAAGAAGCAAGAGGAATGCAGAAAGAACCAACAGAAGTGCAGAAAGAAGCAACAGAGGTGTAGAAAGAGGCAAGAGAGGTGCAGAAAGAGGGAACAGGGGTGCAGAAACAGGCAAGAGAGATGCAGAAAGAGGCAAGAGGGGTGCAGAAAGGGGCAAGAGAAGTGCAGAAAGAACCAACAGAGGTGCAGAGAGAGGCAAGAGAGGTGCAGAAAGAGGCAAGAGAGGTACAGAAAGAGGCAAGAGAGGTACAGGAAGAGGGATGCAGAAAGAGGCAAGAGAGGTGCAGAAAGAGGGAAGAGGGGTACAAAAAGAGGCAAGAGGGGTACAGAAAGAAGCAACAGAGGTGCAGAAAGAAGCGAGAGAAGTGATGAAAGAGACAAGCGAGTTGCAGAAACAGGCAAAAGAAGTGCAGAAAGAGGCAAGAGAGTTGCAGAAAGAAACAAGAAAGGTGCGGAAAAAAGGAAGAGAATGTGCAGAAAGAGGCAAGTGAGATGCAGAAAGAGGTAAGACAGGTGCAGAAAGAGGCAAGAGAGGTGCAGAAAGAGGCAAGTGAGGCACAGAAAGAGACAAGAGGGGTGCAGAAAGAGGGAAGAGAAGTGCAGAAAGAGGAAAGAGACGTACAGAAAGAGGGACCAGGGGTACAGAAAGAGGCAAGAGGGGTGCAGAAAGAAGCAACAGAGGTGCAGAAAGAAGCAACACAGGTGCAGAAAGAGGCAAGAGAAGTGCAGAAAGAGGCAAGAGATGTGCAGAAGCAGGCAGGAGAGGTGCAGAAAGAGGGAACAGGGGTGCAGAAAGAGGAAAGAAAGGTACAGAAATACGGAAGAGGGGTGCAGATAGAGGCAAGAGGGGTGCAGAAAGAAGCAACACGTGCAGAAAGAAGCAAGAGAAGTGATGAAACAGACAAGAGAGTTGCAGAAAGAAACAAGAAAGGTGCAGAAAAAAGGAAGAGAAATGCAGAAAGAGGCAAGTGAGATGCCGAAAGAGGCAAGACAGGTTCAGAAAGAGGCAAGAGAGGTGCAGAAAGAGGCAAGTGAGGTGCAGAAAGAGGCAAGAGAGTTGCAAAAAGAGGAAAGAGAGGTGCAGAAAGAGGCAAGTGAGGTGCAGAAAGAGGCAAGAGGGGTGCAGACAGAAGGAAGAGAAGTGCAGAAAGAGGGAAGAGAAGTGCAGAAAGAGAGAAGAGATGTGCAGAAAGAGAGAACAGGGGTACAGAAAGAGGCAATAGGGGTGCAGAAAGAGGCAAGAGAAGTACAGAAAGAGGCAAGAGAGGTGCAGAAACAGGCAGGAGAGGTGCAGAAAGAGGGAACAGGGGTGCAGAAAGAAGCAACACAGGTGCAGAAAGAGGCAAGAGGAGTGCAGAAAGAACCAACAGAGGTGCAGAAACAGGCAGGAGAGGTGCAGAAAGAGGGAACAAGGGTGCAGAAAGAGGCAAGAGAGGTGCAGAAAGAAGCAACAGAGGTGCAGAAAGAGGCAAGAGAGGTGCAGAAGAAAGAAGGAAGAGAGGTGCAGAAAGAAGCAAGAGGGGTTTGCACACAATTAGTACCAATTTAACACCCACATTTAGCAATAAGCAACAGGTGACCATTCCAGGTTTGCAAAGGACCTTCCACCACGCTGTAACACTTGTCGCTGCATTTTTGGAAACGTTTGAGCCGTTTGAGCTAGAAACAAGGTTTTTTTTGTTCAAATCTGCAGATTATGCAGCAGATGATGGATTATGTGGCAAATGCGGAAAATGTCTAATTATGCGAAAATCGGTGCAGCCGAACAGTCGCATAATTCCAGTGGCCCTGCTCTTACCTCCGACTAGGTCCAGAAGTGCTCCTCTGTGGTTCCTTCTTTTTTTTGTCTCATTGAGTTTATAGTTTAGCTTCTATGGAAACGAGGAAGACTAAACCTGAGGTTATAACTCCACAACACAGACTATCATACCACACAATTACTCTCCATAACACATAATCTCACTCTACATAATTCCTATACACTAAATACCACATACTTTCTATCCACATAATTTCACTGCACAACATACCGTATAATTCCACTACACACAACGTACATCCACTCCACTCCAAAAAACATTAGTAAAAAACTTTTACATTTACAACGCCAATAGCCGTAACTTTCGCAAATGCGAGACCTATTTCATTCCAAATGCTTCTTTAACTAGTAGTCGCGTTTGCAGAGTGGTGGAGAAAGGGGGCTGGGCCTCCGACCAGCGTTCAGGAATTCCGCTGTGTAGGACTTACAGGAGGTACCAGGAAGGCTTCTTGGCCCCCAAAGTCCCTCAGGAGTAAAGTGGACTTCATCCCCCAACCAGTAGTGTGCCAGGAGGCACTTTTGCAGAGTGGTGGAGAAAGGGGGGCATGGCCTCCGAAGACTTCTTAGCGATCCCACTGTATGGGACTTACTGGAGGTAACAGGAGGGGTAGTTGGCCCCCAAGGACATCCTTGGGGGCCAACTACCCCTTCTATTAAGTCCCACACAGCAGGATTGCTAGGTTCTCATAGAAGGCCACGCCCCCTTTACCCACCACTCTGCAAATGCGCTCACTGGTGCGCTCTTGGATGGGGATTAAAGATTAAAGTCCCCTTCGATGCTGGGGGTCCTAAGGGCCCAACTAGCCTACCTGACACCTCCAGTAAGCCCCAGATAGTGGGATTGCTGAGAGGTGGACACAGGCCACGCCCCCTGTCTCCACCACTCTGCAAACGCACCTCTTGGCGCGCTCTTGGTTGGGGGATGAAGTCCCCTTGCCTCCTGAGGGTCCCTGGGGGCCAACTAGCCCTCCTGTTATCACTAATAAGACCCAAACAGCTGGATTGCTGAGAGTGGTCCTCGGGGGATGAAGTCCACTTTAGTCCTGAGGTCCTCAGGACACAAGAGGAGCTCATCGCCCCACCAGCAGTGCGCCAAGAGGCATGTTTGCAGAGTGGTGTAAAAAGGGGCATGGCCTCCGACCACCTCTCAGCAATCCCACTGTGTGGGTCTTAATGGAGGAACCTGGTGGGCTAGTTGGCCCCTAAGGACCCTTAAGATTCTAGGGGACTTAATCCCCCAACCCAGAACATGCCAGGAGGCACGTTTGCACAGTGGTGCAGGGAGGGGGCGGGGCCTCCGGCGAGATGACGGCTTTTTTTGTTTGTTTGGTTTTTGGAAGGGGGCTCCCCTTCCCTTAATTATTTTTGGGCCCTGGGGACCCCATCCCCCAGGGCCTGAGCATTTTTTTGTTTTTTGAAGGGGGCCGCGCGGCCCCCCTCCTATGGGCGATTTCGGCCCCGGGGACCCCATCCCCCGGAGCATGGCCTCATATTTAATTTTTTTAAACTTATTTTTGAGGGGGGGCCACGCGGCCCCCTCCTGAGGCCATTATTGGCCCTGGGGATCCCATACCCCGGGGCATTGCCTTGTTTTTTTTTTTTTTTTTCACAGAAGGGGGGCCGTGTGGCCCCCCTTCCATGGGCCACTTCTGGCCCCGGGTACCCCATCCCCCGGGGCCTGGCCTTACGTTGGGGACCGCGGGGGGAGCTCCAATGCCCCCATGGTCCCAGCCGGCTCCCCACCTCCTCCGGGAGCCGGCATTGCTTTTGGACAAGGGGAGCTGCTGACATGCAGCTCCCCTTGTCCAAAAGTAATACTGCTTTGCTTTGTGGAAGCGAGAGCAGGTTTCCTGCTCTCGCTTCCATGAAGCAAAGCAAAGTTTGCAATGATAGGACAGGAGCAATGCTCCCGCCCTGCCATTGCAAGTGCAATGTCCCGGGGGTGGGCAACCCGGGACATTGCTGGAGCCGGCCCTGGGGGGTGGCAGTCCCCAAGGCCATTGAGGGCTCCATGAGGGAGGCCACGTGGCCCCCCTCCAACAGATTTAAAGCCCTGGGGAGGTGGTGGTCCCCGGGGCCGGGGGGCCGTAGAATTTACTGAATGCCCCGGGGAGGTAGTGGTCCCCAGGGCAGTGTGGGGGGGGCAGAAGCCCCCCCACACTTCTTTATTTCTTTTTAAGCCCCGGGGAGGTGGCGGTCCCCGGTGCTTGGGGGGGCCCGCGAGGCCCCCCACATAAGTAAACTGATACCCCAGGGAGGTGGTGGTCCCAAAGGCAGCGTGTGGGGGGAGCCCCCCTACGCTTTTTTTTTTCATCAAGCCACGGGGAGGTGGCGGTCCCCGGGGCTTGGGGGGGCCCACGAGGTGCCCCTGCCCTATTTAAATTAAAGCCCCAGGGAGGTGGCGGTCCCCGGGGCAGCGTGGGGGGAGTAGCCCCCCATGCATTTTTTTATCAAGCCCCGAAGAGGTGGCGGACCCCGGGGCTGCGGGGGGCCGCGTGCCCCCGAGCATTATCAAGAAATCCCCGGGGAGGTGGCGGTCCCCACTACATAAATTGGGATTGCCCCCGGGACCTGGCCCACCCAGGGGCTTATTAAAACGAAGCGCGGGAGCCCACACTTCGTTTTTTTTTTATTTTCACGGTGGGATTCGCGCAACTACTCATACATCCACCCACACAACCATTCATACACCCACTCACAGACCCATACAACATTCACATACCTACTCACTGATCCATAGAGCCACTCACAAACCCACTCATTCACTCACACAGTCACTTCCCATACAACTACTCACACATCCACTCACTCACCCATACACCCATTCAGTCACTCACGCAGCCAAGGTGTGTGAGTGACTGTATAGGTGTGTGAATTTGTGAGTGTCTGTATGGGTGAGTCAGTGGGTGTGCCAGTGGCTGTATGGGTGAGTCAGTGGCTGTCTGGGTGGCTGTAAGGGTCTGTGAGTGTATCTGAGAGTGGTTGAATGAGTGTCTGTGTGGGTGTGTTAGTAGCTGTGTAAGTGACTTGGCCAGAATGGAACTTCACCTGCCCCTTTATCCAACAAGAGACCACAGTTTTGCACAAAATGTGTAACCAACTGGAGTACTTTCTCCTGCTTAATTAGTAAATGCTACCTCATTGGGTAATAACTAGTGTATATTCTACACTACAGCTGCTTAATGGACCATGAGGAAATGTCTCCAGTGATCTTGTGTGCATGTAATTTCAGCAATGTGATTGTTCCTCGAGATTCCTGATCCACAAATCTGTGATAAAATGAATTCTCGTCTAGAAACAGGACGAGACTACAAAGAGGGAAATCTCCATCAAACAAGGCTACTTCCCCCTGAATGCGTGACGCTTCTACGCATACATTCACATCGCATGGCTTTACAATGCGGTCGTTACAACGACTGCGTTGTTACCACACGTGCCATTACATCGCAAGTCGTATCAACGACTTGCTGTAGGGGGTGCGCTGGACTTAGGAATAATATTAATTACTATTCCTACTCCAGTTTGTGCAACAGCAGGGAAGGTGTTGGATTTAAAATCCAACACATTCCCTGGTGTTGCACGCCCCCTACAGCAAGTCGTTGATATGACTTGCAATGTAATGGCACGCGTGGTAAAAACGAGGTCGTTGTAACAACCGCGTTGTAAATCCATGCGTTGTGGAAACAGCGCTGTAAACGCTGTTTCGCCTTCCCCCTAACTATGTGAACTAAGTACTTCTTTGATGGTGGAGATGTCCCCCAAATTCCTCTGCATCAAGAACACATCACCAAAATCGGCAGGAAATGCACTCAGAGGCCTTTTGGTAAGCTGTCCATCAAAGTGCGAAAAGGCGAAGGCGAGAAGACCTTTGTAAACTACTAAGGAAAATGGGGCGGGCCAGACGGGCAGACCTTGCAGAAGATTATGGTCATTTGCATTCTCAGGATAATTAAAAGGAAGAACTGTGGACTCTGCTCTCAAGTCAAGAAAGAAACCACTTGTCACAGTCACTATAGATCAGATTGCACTCCAATGCATCAACGATGCCTTCACCTCCATTAAGGATTTAAGATTGTTTTTAAATGTGTAATATGAGAGGAAACACACTTGCTTTGCCTTCGTGGAGCCCAAGAGGTCAGGATCATTTGTGCTTTACAGCAGTGGAGCTTCAACTGGGACACCTGCTGTGTTTCAACTGGAGTACTTTCAATTGGTTAATTTGCAAATACTAACTCATTGGTTAAATGCCTAGTGCATATTCTATTATAGGCGTTAGGGGGGCCCCTTTGGGACTCATAAAACATCTGTCTGCATCACCACATAAATCAACGCATCACAGCCTGCTTTCAGTTAACTAACTTAGCTGCAGGCTGCACCATCAGCACTTAGGCATCACAAATTACATTTTCAGGACCTGTCACAGTTTCTCTCTGTCTCTTTCCAGCCTCATTCTCTTGTCAATCCCTCTTTGTATCTCTTCGGCCCCACTCTCTCTCTCTCTCTCTCCAGCCCCCGTCTCTCTTTGGCCACACTTTCTCTCTCCAGTCCCCCTCTCTCTCCATCTCCCATGTGTCCCTTCGCCCCCGTATCTCTCCAGCCCACTGTCTCTCTACAGCTCTTCTCTGTCCCTCTCTGGCCCCTTTGTCTCTCCCTGGCCCATTTGTCACTCTGCAGCCTCTCTCTCTCTGCCCCCCTCTGTCTCTCTCTAGCTGCTTTCTGTCTCTCTCAAGCTCCTCGATTACTTAAACCGACCAATACCCTTTTTATCGAGGGTTCTCACTTTCTGCTCTGAAAACTATAGTCAGTCTTCCCAATGCTCACTCCTCCATAATCTCCTGACTCGCTGCAAAAAAATAAAATAAACCGTAGCTCAAATCTAGCAAAAAATAAAGTGCCATCCTTCCTCTAAATGAAAGCACTATATGCTACATTTCAACAAGGACTTGCACTGGAAGCCCTACTTGAGGACCAGCTGCATCCGTTTTGCCCAGGCGGTTTCTCAGAAGTCCAGAATAAGCATCAGCAGAATTCAGCAACTCAACATACTTCATATTAACATATAGAAACTAAAAAGGAAATGGTTAATTACTAATGTAAGTAATCAAGGATGGGGACGAAGAACAATATATTTAACGAGGTACAACACCCACGTTCCTCAGGGATATGGGATACAAAACATAAGAAAGAGTAGATCCTCTAGAGGGACCAACAAGACCCTATTCGGGGTAGAATCAACCTTTTCCAACCTCGTTGATCCGGGGGATCCGAGTGGTCAGATCGTAATGCCCTCACACACCTGGTATGGTGTCATGCTTCATCAGAGGGCGCTCCTCGTCTGGCTGGCGCTGTAATGCCTGATGGCCTGTGGGCTCTTTATCTGAGAACTTTTGATCCGTTGACTCTGTAAGGTGAGTGCACATGAGGGGCTCGGGGTAGGGTGGTGATAGTGGTGACATAAAAGAGTCTAAGAGAGCCCAGAAAAGTTTTAATCCTGTTGGGGTCCCTTGACACAGTAAAACCAACGATGCTAGGAGGTGGTGGTCTCTTTAATCTTTCTTGTAGCCCCAGGGAGGCGGTGGTCCGCGGGGCCCAGGGGGTCTGTGAGGCCCCCCCTGATCTATTAATTTAATCATAGCCCTGGGGAGGTGGTGGTCTCCGGGTCCTGGGGGGGTCCGTGAGGCCCCCTCCGATTATTCTGAACATGAGCCCCAGGGAGGTGGCGGTCCCGGGGGCATAAATAAGCCCTTGGAGAGGGCCCCCATGTGCCCCCCTCCATTTTCTATAAAGCTGTGCATGCCCCTGGGAACTGGCCCACCCGGGAGATTTCTTTGAAAATAAGCGTGGGAGACTGCGCTTGGTTTTTTTTTCAACTTTTCCCGCGAATTCGCAGATTGTTGCGATTTTGCAGTAAGCATTTAAAAAAAAATCTTTTTTGCAATAGTGGTGTTAGGGTATTTGCACTCTGGCCCCTTACCTTTTTTTTGCATTTTTATTTTTTTGGGACTCAGCTGAACCCGAGCTCCAAAATGGCTGCACAAGCTTGTTGTTATTCGCAAAGACTACGAGACCCTAGTTATACAAATTTGGATTTCCTTTCATTTCTCAAAATCAAGTGAACTGATTTTCACCATATAAGAAAAAGAGTGATCTGCAGAACAAAATCTACCTTTCTGCCAAATTAGGTGTAATTCCATCAATTGATTTGGGCCCCGCTTGACGGATTGCCACAAAACCTTCCATGCACATCTAGAATCACCAGGATACCTTTTTTGGGAAAATTTCATGAAGATTCGTCAAATGGTGACAAAGTTAAAAGCAATTCAAAAAATGCTTTTCATATGGTCCTAAAAATAATTACCTACTGGCGCCTGACAGTAGGATATATATATATATATATATATTATCTACTGGCGGTCGCCAGTAGATAGTTATAGTTACAACCTATTATCCATAGGAAATCCGCGACATTCTATTTGAAATAACTCTCTTGCCGGTTGACGTATCTTGGCGAAATTTTCAAACTTTGTGGCCCGCTCCGGTCCGCTCCTACCCTGAAAGTCTCGGGGGATTCGTCAAGCGGGGGCCGAGAAAAAGGGGGTCCCAAAACGTGTTTTCCCCATGCATTTTTCCATAGGAAACTTTAGACACGGCTACAGCTCGAACTGCTGAACGGAATTACACCAAATTTGGCAAAGAGGTAGTTCTTGGTTCAGAAAGAACCCTTTTTGTTAAATGGTGTAAATCCGTTCAGCAGTTGCTGAGAAAATGAAAAGTAAAAAGATAGTGATATCTAGGGTCGCGGATCCTCCCGAGCACGAGCTTTATGTTAATTGGCTGTCAACACTCCAAATCAGGAAGTGTTGGCAGCCATTTTGTCCCTCGGTAGAACCGAGGGACAGAAACAGGGGCAGGGTAGAAACACCCTGACCCCCTAGGTCTGCTCAGGGGGTCCCATAAGGACCCCCTGGGCAAAAAAAAGCATTTAAAAAAAAAAAACGATCGGGCCCGCAGGCCCCGCCCCTTCCTTCACCACTCTGCAAACGCGCCCCTGGCGCGTTTGCAGAGGGGGAACAACTCCCCTTGAATACTGGGGGTCCCTGGGGGCCAACTAGCCCACCAGGAACCTCCAGTATGCGCCAGGGGCTGCTTTGCAGAGAGGTGTACAGAGGCCACACCCCTTTTACACCTCTCTGCAACGCAGCTCTATGGCGCTTTTTGGAGGTATATGGTGGGCTAGTTGCACCCCAGGGACCCTCAGGATTCAAGGGGAGTTAATCCCCGACTTAAACGCGCCACGGGCGCGTTTGCACAGTGGTGAAGGGAGGGCGGGGCTTCAGGTGACATGTGTGCAAACAGGCCCCGTGGCGCGTTTTAAGATGGGGAATTAAATCCTCTTCAATCCTGAGGGTCCCTGGGGGCCAACTAGCCCAACAGGTACGTCCAGAAAGCGCCACAGAGCTGCGTTGCAGAGAGGTGTAAAAGGGGTGTGGCCTCTGTACATGTCTCTGCAACGCAGCCCCTGGCGCATACTGGAGGTTCCTGGTGGGCTAGTTGGCCCGTAGGGACCCTCATGATTCAAGGGGACTTAATCCCCCAACTTAAAACGCGCCACGGGGCGCGTTTGCACAGATGTCACCTCAGGCCCCGCCCCCTCCCTTCACCATTGTGCAAATATTCCTCTAAAATCAGCCGAAATACGATTTCTGATTTACTCACCTGTTATAAGGAGAGACCTCAGTGCTGTATCTTTCAGCCCAGTACTGATCCTCAAAAGTAATTTTAACCGTACTTACCAGTAACTTGAATTTCCTTCCATAGGATATCATTGCCTGCTTTTTGCTGAAAAAGTTTCTAAGTGTTGATTTTTGAAACATACACATATTCCTCTAAAATCAGCCGAAATCCGAATTCTGATTTACTCACCTGTTATGAGGAGAGACCTCAGTGCTGCATCTTTCAGCCCAGTACTGGTCCTGAAAAGTAATTTTAACCCTACTTACCGGTAACTTGAATTTCCTTCATAGGCTAACATTGACTGGTTTCACTTGGAAATTCTTCTAAGTGTGGAGTTTTGGAACTTTAAAATATTCCTCTAAAATCAGCCGAAATACGAATTCCGATTTACTCACCTGTTATCAGGAGAGACCTCAGTGCTGCATCTTTCAGCCCAGTACTGATCCTCAAAAGTAATTTTAACCGTACTTACCGGTAACTTGAATTTCCTTCATAGGCTAACATTGACTGGTTTCACTTGGAAATTCTTCTAAGTGTGGAGTTTTGGAACTTTAAAATATTCCTCTAAAATCAGCCGAAATACGAATTCCGATTTACTCACCTGTTATCAGGAGAGACCTCAGTGCTGCATCTTTCAGCCCAGTACTGATCCTCAAAAGTAATTTTAACCGTACTTACCGGTAACTTGAATTTCCTTCATAGGCTAACATTGACTGGTTTCACTTGGAAATTCTTCTAAGTGTGGAGTTTTGGAACTTTAAAATATTCCTCTAAAATCAGCCGAAATACGAATTCCGATTTACTCACCTGTTATCAGGAGAGACCTCAGTGCTGCATCTTTCAGCCCAGTACTGGTCCTGAAAAGTAATTTTAACCGTACTTACCAGTAACTTGAATTTCCTTCATAGGCACTGGCTGGTCTTGGCCATCGTCATTCAGCTGCGAGAGCACAGCTCCTATGCCATGCTCAGAAGCGTCTGTCTGCACGATAAATTCCCGTCCGAAGTCTGGAGTCCTGAGCACCGGGGCAGTGCACATGGCACGTTTAAGGGTCTCAAAGGCATCCTGGCAGGCAGCCGTCCAGATTACTCTGCGTGGCTGCTTCTTGGAAGTCAATTCCGTCAATGGGCCCACGATGGTTCCATATCCCTTGACGAACCGGCGGTAGTATCCCGTGAGGCCGAGAAAAGCTCGGACCCCTGTTTGGGTCTTGGGGGGCTCCCAGGCCATGATGGTCTCAATCTTGGCTTGGAGGGGTTGCACCTTACCTCCGCCCACCAGATGTCCCAGGTACACGACAGATCCCGGTCCAATCTGGCACTTGCTGGCCTTGATGGTTAGACCAGCCCGTTGCAAAGCCTGTAGCACCTCCTGGAGATGCTGCAGATGGTCCTCCCAGCTGCTACTGAAGACAGCTATGTCATCCAGGTAGGCAGCCGAGAAGGCCTCTAGGCCAGACAGCACCTGGTTCACCAACCGCTGGAAAGTGGCTGGAGCATTTTTCAACCCGAAGGGCATCACCTGAAATTGAAAGTGGCCCTCGGGGTGGAGAACGCAGTCTTCTCCTTGCTCCTTCCGCCATGGCGATCTGCCAATAGCCTGATGTTAGATCGATGGTACTCAGATACCGGGCTGCTCCCAGCCGGTCAATGAGCTCATCCGCCCGAGGGATCGGGTGAGCGTCGGTCTTGGTGACTGAGTTGAGTCCACGGTAATCCACACAGAACCGAAGTTCTGGTGTGGTGCCCGGGGGGGCAGCTTTCGGCACCAACACTACCGGACTAGCCCAAGGGCTACTGGAAGGCTCAATCACCCCCAGTTCTAGCATCTTGACAACCTCACCCTGGATACTAGCCTTGACCTTATCGGACAGCCGGTAAGACTTGTTCTTCACTGGCGGACTGTCCCCTGTGTCCACATCATGGGTACACAGGTGCGTGATTCCAGGCGTGAGGGAAAACAACGAGGCGTACTGCCCCAAGACCTGGCGGCAGTCCCTCTGTTGCTCTGGGGTCAAGGATGGGGCGAGGACTACTCCCTCTACCGAACCATCCTTCTCGTGGACCGCCAGAAGGTCTGGCAGAGGCTCACTCTCCTCCTCCTCACTCCCATCCGTTATCATCAAGAGAGTGAGCTCGGAACGCTCCTGGTGTGGCTTCAGGCGGTTGACGTGGAGCACCCTGTGGGGTTGACGGGGGTCTTCATGTCGACGACATACGTGGTCTGGCCTTTCCTTTCCAAGATCTCAAACGGCCCAGTCCACCGGTCCTGGAGGGCGCTAAGCTCTCCTGGTTCCATGACCCACACCTTCTGTCCAGCGTCTAACTCTACCGTCCGCGCGTTCCGGTCATACCATTGCTTCATGACGGCCTGACTTGCCTCTAAGTTGTCCGAGGCCTCCTTCCACAGCTTGGCCACTTGGCTGCGGAATGCCAGCATATAGCTGACCACATCACGGGGAAGCTTCGAGGAAGACTTCTCCCACCCTCTTTGACAAGACTGAGGGGCCCCCGAACGGGGTGGCCATAGAGCAGCTCAAAGGGGCTGAAACCGACCCCCTTCTGCGGCACCTCTCGGTAGGAGAAGAGCAGACAGGGTAAGAGGACGTCCCACTTTCTTCTCAAGTCCTCGGGTAGGCTCCTGATCATCCCCTTCAAGGTTTTGTTGAAACGCTCCACAAGCCCGTTCGTCTGGGGGTGGTAAGGAGTGGAGAACCGGTAGGTCACTCCACACTCCTTCCACATGGCCTGCATGTAGGCCGACATGAAATTCGTGCCCCTATCTGACACCACGACCTTGGGGAATCCCACTCGGGTAAAAATCCCCATGAGGGCCCGCGCCACCACCGGTGCTGTGATGGTCCTCAGAGGGATTGCCTCTGGGTACCGGGTGGCGTGGTCTACTAGCACCAAAATGAACCTATGCCCAGCAGAAGTCGGCGGATCCAACGGCCCGACAATGTCAATCCCCACTCGCTCAAAGGGGTATTGACCACTGGGAGAGGTTCTAGAGGGACCTTCACCTTAGTCCCTGTCTTGCCGCTCGCTTGGCAAGTGGTGCAGGTCTTGCAATAAGTGTCAGAAGTGACGCGCATCCTGGGCCAGTAAAAATGTGGGACCAAGCGTGCAAACGTCTTGTCCTGGCCCAGGTGTCCTGCTAGTGGTATCTCATGCGCCAACTCTAGCAGAAAGGCTCGGTAGCATTGGGGGACCACCACGGCCCTTGAGGACCCATGCACCGGAGCCTTAGGCTCACTGTAGAGGAGACCATCTTCCCAGTAGACATGGTAATTACCAGTCTCTGTTCCAGCTGCTTGGGCTTCGGCCTGTCGCCGTATGCCATCAAGCGTAGGGCACTCCCTCTGTGCCCGGCAAAATTCTTCCCGGGTAGGCCCTCCTTCCACCTGCCACTCGGCAGGGGTCGGCAGGTCCCCCACGGGAAAACCAACCACCTCAGCGGACTCCGGGGTCACCTCCGCGGGCTCCCCATCCATCTCACCGGGTGTCTCCTCCCGGACATCTCCTCGTCCAGCAGTGGGCTGGGCCATCCTTTCAGGCTCCAACCCGGGCTGAGTTCCTTGTCGGGCAGCCATGGACCGCGTGATAACGCAAGTCCATCCTGGTAACCCCAACATCTCAGCATGGGCATTGAACTCTACCTCTCTCCAGGCAGTATGTTCTAAATCGTTGCCCAGCAGACAGTCAACTGGCATGGCAGGGCTCACCGCAACCTTCATCAGACCTGACACTCCTCCCCACTCAAAGGGAACTTGGGCCACGGGGTAATGACCCAGGCTATTATCAGCCATCACAACCGGGTGGAACTCTCAGGAATCACCTGCTCTGGGGACACCAGCTGACGTCTCACCATCGTCATGCTGGCACCTGTGTCCCTCAGAGCCTCCACCTCCCTCCCCGTTCACCAGGACCCTCTGCCGATACTTGGCATTTTCTCGGGTACCTGCACCCTTGGGATGATCTCTCTATCCCCCAGGGAAACTAAGGTCAAGCCTGTCCACTCACCTCCCCTACCTAGGGACAACTCCTCCCCCAAGCGCTACACTGGCCACCCCGGGGTCTTACCTCCTGTGGGGGCTGGGGTTCTCTTGCGACACTGGGGATCCCCCTTGTAGTGTCCAACCTCCCGCACTCGTAGCACCGGACAGTTCTGGGCTGCTGACTCCTGTCAGGGTAAGTGGGTTTCTGGTATCCAGATTGAGATGGGGAACCTACCCCTCTCCCAGGCGGTCTATTTTGGGGACTTTTAAAGAACTCCCTCTTTTTATCTCCCCCCTCTTTCTTCTGGGGGAACACCTGTCCACCTTTCGGGGGATCCGCCCCGGCTCCCTTGTGGGACACCTGAGTGCTGACCCACGTGTCTGCCTCCTCTGCAAGCTCCCTTGGGTTGGTCAGCTTGCGGTCCACCAAATACTGGCGCAGCTCCGGAAAACATTTCTCGAGGAGGTGCTCTCTCAAAAACAGGTCGTACAGCCCTTTGTAATCATCAACCTCGCTGCCACGCACCCAACCCTCCAATGCCTTCCGGGCATAATCATAAAAATCTACCCAGTTTTGTGTGGTGAGCTTGTGGCTGTTGCGAAACTTTTGGCGGTATTTCTCTGGGGTGAGGCCAAACTTCCTGAGCAGGGCCTCCCTCATGATAGGGTAGTTGGTTCGATCCCCTTTTTCTAAGGTTAAAAGTGTGTCCCTTACTAGTGGAGGTATGTACCTATAAAGTCCTCCTCCCCAGTAGCTCTCAGGAACTCTATGGGCCACCAAAGCTACCTCGTACGCCGTCAACCACTTGTCGATGTCATCACCCACACTAAAGCTGGCCATCACCTCCCTGGGTAGGTAAAATTTGGGCTCCTGTGGAACCCCAGCAGGTACGCTGCCACCATTTCCTTTGCCTTCCATTTCCATTTGCAAGGTCGGAGCTCCAGTTCTTTCAGGCTAAGCTCATGTACAAGCCTTCTTTCCTCCATGGCTAGCCTTCCCTGTTCTCGCTCCCTTTCCATCCTAGCCAACTCTAATGTCAATTGCCTCTGCTCCCTCCTGTCCTCGAATTCCTCTGCTGACAAACTCCCCCTGACGCACTACTGCCTGCCCTGGAACGTCTTCCTGGCAACACATTCTCGCTGACATCAATGTTCAGTAGGCTCAGTTCTCCTGGGTCGTCTGTCTCCCTCTGCTCCTCCTCCCCTCTTCCCTCCGGGTGGGCCATTACCCATGCCCTCAAAGCTTTCTGAAGCACCTCCTTCCTGGCACCTCGCTTGACGGCCACCCCCTCTCTAGGCAGAACTCCTTGAGCTGTGTTACCGTGTACCTCTCTAGGTCGGCTAACTCAAACTCCATCCTCCTAGGTGGGGTCCCAGACAATTTAAGGAAGGGGTTCTAAATGGTAGGTAGCAGGTCTAACGTAGGACTAATACCATCGGCAATCACAATAGAATTCCTCCTTACATTTCACTAGGTGTCTAATTGCGGCGCACACTGAGTCACTGTAGGGTGCTGCACAAATACCAGTCCTTATCTCACCGCTGAACACCAATGTTGGAAACGGGGTTACCGAGTCCGTTACGGTAGCATGGCGCAAAGCGGGGAAAGGCACGCGAAGGCAATGTGTAAGGCAGTTGTGCAGCACACTCTTACTTCAACTCAGATATGCGGAGCAATAACCGGACACCACACCAGGCTTACGTAAGTAAAAATCAAGTTCCTTTATATCAATCAAGATTGCGTTAGATTATGCAGATTATACAATACATTTCTTTAACTGGTGCGCATTCTGTTAAAAAGACCCTCAACAGTTCTGGCCACTAAAAGGCAGCAGGAATCAGTTCCTAAAAACACAGCACCAATAATGATTTGGGTGCACTAATAAATTAGGGCCTAGAACATGCACAACACTTTAGGCATATTAAAATCTCTTGCCACTGGGCACATACATCAGGCCTAGGGACTCAGTACAGCATGTGGTACAATAGGCGGGAGGGAATCCTAGAGGGAACCCCTCAACATGTCCAGCAACTGGGGCTTCCCTATGAGGGGGGACTCCTAGGTCTCCCAGGAGAGGTGAGGGTTAAATTAAGCTTGGCCCCCTTCTCACCAGGTGCCTCGCCTGGTACAAAACGTCATGGAAGGCTCCTCCCTCGTTAATCCCCTGTTAATCGTGGCCCCCGGCCCCCAGGGGCTTAACCTAGAGCCCTAGGGGCCTCCTGGGCTCACCTGCGGTGCTGTAGCTGATCGTGGGGCTGCTCGGCGACCTCCCTCTCGGGCCAGCCCTCCGTTGGACGGGGCGGGGCCCGGAGCGAGTCCCACGGCCCTCCGGCCGGCGCTGCCAAGTTTCCCCCGAGGCTATGGAGCCTCTCGCTTTATTATCCTGTCGTTGGGGGGCCGGTATGCCACTCCTCCGGCCCCCGTGGAGTCAGCAGTGATAGTGAGGGTGAAGGGAGCAGGAGCCGGCAGTCCTTTCAGACGGCTCCCCGCTTCCCGACTGATCGCACGGAGTTCTTCCTCCTCCGTACGTGCTGGGGGGGGCGGGCTCTTGATGCCGCCCAATCCCAGCGCGGACTGGATTCTTCCGGGGGCTCACGTTGGCAGTGGAGCCCCTTCGACGTCTTCCTGCTTGGCTCCGGCGGGGCCAATCGCGTTGCGGCCTTCTCCGGTTGCTGGGCGACGCCTCCCGCCTCCTTCTCCTCGGCTGCTGGCTCCGGCTGGGCCAATCCCGTCGCGGCCTTTTCGGGGCGCGACCTATGACGCGGTCAGCGTCCCGGCCCCACGGCAACGGCGTCCACGGGCCTGGAGGCCGCGGTGGGCCTCAGCTCTACTCCGCGGCCCTCCTGGGCTGCGGCGGTGTTCTTCTTGGCCGCGCTTGCAGCGGCAGGGGTCTCGGGCCCGGCGGTGATTTCTGTGGGCTTCGGTGAGGGCGCGGACGGCGCACCTCACCACACTCATGCACGGGGGAGAGGTCTCCCTCACCTCAGCACCCCTTTTCACGCGGCGACGGCCGCGGCGGCGATCCGGTCACAAGGCCAGTGACTGGGGGGGGGGTCAAGTTCTCCCACGTGGAGTTGCAGCGCGGGCGCGCTGACAGCCTTAGTCACCGGGCTGTGTGGGAAGGGTTCTTGGGGGACAGTCCAGCTGTCGGTGTGGATAGATAGGGGGTGAAGGTCTAGCGCTTAGGACACAGCGCTTCGCCTCGTGATCCCCATTCGACGATTTAACTTGAGTTCCTGTTACTCTTGGTTTAAAAGTTCTTCTTCTTATGAACAGGGGGGTTGTGAGTTGGTGATTCTGGGAGTGCTTGATGTTCCTCCCAGCCCGCTGGAGATGGTTCCCTGGGTCCCCTCACACTGGGCAAGATCAGTGGGTGGTGGGCGTTCCTCAGCTATCTTACGGCAGCAGGGCCTTGACCCTGTCAGCAGCAGTAGTGTAGGTCTCCCCTAGGCCCTAAAGTCTATACTCCGGCGCAGGTTCTCCCAGGTTCAGCGGTGCCTCAACCTAACTGACTAAAAGGTTTTCCGTCCAAGCCTCTTATACCCCTAGGTCAGGTGACCCTCCTAAAGGCGGCAAAACTTAACTCCTCCCACAGCCCGGAAGGTTCTGGAACCTTCCACCTACCTAGCTATGGGGCCCAGAGGCGGGGACGGGATGGATACTGTATCCCTATGTCCCAGCCTGACTCTGGCGACTAGCGTGTATGTGTGGAAGGCCCTCTGCAGTAGCAGGGGCCTGTGGCAGCCATCTTTAGTGAGAGAGCACCTGCACCTCAGCACTGACCAGCAGTGGCAAGGCGCCCGGAGACCTAGGTCCAGTAAAAATATGGTGGCAAAAATGAGGCGCAAAAGGGAAAAAAACAGGGCAAGACCACCCTAGGGCTGACAGGTCTAACACCTCAGTGCTGCATCTTTCAGCCCAGTACTGGTCCTGAAAAGTAATTTTAACCGTACTTACCGGTAACTTGAATTTCCTTCATAGGCTAACATTGACTGGTTTCACTTGGAAATTCTTCTAAGTGTGGCGTTTTGGAACTTTAAAATATTCCTCTAAAATCAGCCGCAATACGAATTCTGATTTACTCACCTGTTATCAGGAGAGACCTCAGTGCTGCATCTTTCAGCCCAGTACTGATCCTCAAAAGTAATTTTAACCGTACTTACCGGTAACTTGAATTTCCTTCATAGGCTAACATTGACTGGTTTCACTTGGAAATTCTTCTAAGTGTGGAGTTTTGGAACTTTAAAATATTCCTCTAAAATCAGCCGAAATACGAATTCCGATTTACTCACCTGTTATCAGGAGAGACCTCAGTGCTGCATCTTTCAGCCCAGTACTGATCCTCAAAAGTAATTTTAACCGTACTTACCGGTAACTTGAATTTCCTTCCATAGGATATCATTGCCTGCTTTTTGCTGAAAAAGTTTCCAAGTGTCGATTTTTGAAACATACAAATATTCCTCTAAAATCAGCCGAAATCCGAATTCTGATTTACTCACCTGTTATCAGGAGAGACCTCAGTGCTGCATCTTTCAGCCCAGTACTGGTCCTGAAAAGTAATTTTAACCGTACTTACCAGTAACTTGAATTTCCTTCCATAGGCTAACATTGACTGGTTTCACTTGGAAATTCTTCTAAGTGTGGAGTTTTGGAACTTTAAAATATTCCTCTAAAATCAGCCGAAATACGAATTCCGATTTACTCACCTGTTATCAGGAGAGACCTCAGTGCTGCATCTTTCAGCCCAGTACTGATCCTCAAAAGTAATTTTAACCGTACTTACCAGTAACTTGAATTTCCTTCCATAGGATATCATTGCCTGCTTTTGCTGAAAAAGTTTCTAAGTGTTGATTTTTGAAACATACAAATATTCCTCTAAAATCAGCCGAAATCCGAATTCTGATTTACTCACCTGTTATCAGGAGAGACCTCAGTGCTGCATCTTTCAGCCCAGTACTGGTCCTGAAAAGTAATTTTAACCGTACTTACCGGTAACTTGAATTTCCTTCATAGGCTAACATTGACTGGTTTCACTTGGAAATTCTTCTAAGTGTGGAGTTTTGGAACTTTAAAATATTCCTCTAAAATCACCCGAAATATGAATTCCGATTTACTCACCTGTTATCAGGAGAGACCTCAGTGCTGCATCTTTCAGCCCAGTACTGATCCTCAAAAGTAATTTTAACCGTACTTACCAGTAACTTGAATTTCCTTCCATAGGATATCATTGCCTGCTTTTTGCTGAAAAAGTTTCTAAGTGTTGATTTTTGAAACATACAAATATTCCTCTAAAATCAGCCGAAATCCGAATACTGATTTACTCACCTGTTATCAGGAGAGACCTCAGTGCTGCATCTTTCAGCCCAGTACTGGTCCTGAAAAGTAATTTTAACCGTACTTACCGGTAACTTGAATTTCCTTCATAGGCTAACATTGACTGGTTTCACTTGGAAATTCTTCTAAGTGTGGAGTTTTGGAACTTTATAATATTCCTCTAAAATCAACCAAAGTACGAATTCCAATTTACTCACCTGTTATCAGGAGAGAACCCAGTGCTGCATCTTTTAGCCCAGCACTGACCCTGAAAAGTAATTTTAACCGTACTTACCAGTAACTTATATTTTCTTCCATAGGAATCCATTGTCTGGTTTTCAGCAGAAAACTTTCAGTGTCGATTTTCACAAACTACAAATATTCCTTAAAAAATCGCCTGTATGACTTAAACGCATTCTTTCAACTGTTTACAGGAGATGCACCAGTGCTGGATCCAGGATCCAACACTGAGTAAGAAAAAGTAACGATAACAGTTTTTACCTGCGAAGTGAATTTCCTTCCATAGGATAACATTGGTGATTCTATGAGAAAAAGTTTCTAAGTGTCAACTTTTAAAATACAATAATATTCCTTAAAAATCACTACTGTAACCAAAACGCTTTTACTCAACTGTTTACAGGAGATGTCCCAGGACTGAATCTAGGATCCAGTCCTGTGGTTAGAAAAGTAATCCATAAAGTAACTAATTGCATTTAACTAGAAATTCACATTGAGCTGAATGTTGCATTGTGTTTGAAAATGTGTTGCCCATTGCAACAACTGTAACTACTGTACTTAAAAGTCTATTGCCTATGTGCAAAGTATTTAAACTAAAGTAATTCATTCTGAGAAAGTATTTTTTGTAATGTAATGTATAATGTAATTACAATGTAATTTAAAAAATAAAATATGTAAAAAAAATTGTTTCTAAAAAATTTGGAAATCAGTATGAAAAAAATTTATATAACAATTAATACATTTAAAAATTGTCATTTACAAAACCTTTGAAATTCACTGAAAAAACTGTAGGTTTCAGACATGTTATAGTTACAAATTAGCATTTAAAAACCTTTGAAATTCACTGAAAAAACCATAGGTTTCAGGGACGTTATAGTTACAAATTAGCATTTAAAAACCTTTGAAATTCACTGAAAAAACCATAGGTTTTAGGGACAGTTATAGTTAGTTGGACATTGCACTCGTACAAAACCCGTGAAATTCCCCCGTTATAGTTAGTCCAGCTAACTATAACTCGCGCCCATGCAATGCACTGCTGATGACGTCACATATTACATCACTCATGACATGGTCAGTGACATCACTGATGACATCACTGATGACATCTCAAATGACATCACTGATGACATCATCCACGTGATAATCTGATGCACCTCCTCACACCCTAATATAACCTTTGATACACCCACTCTAAATTACAGACTGCCATTCGCAAAACCATAGACACTCCAACACCAATAACTACATACCCACTCACTGATTCTTAGGTCTACGCACACATCCACTCACTCACCCGTACAGTCACTCATACTTACGGTCACTCAGTACAGGACTATCATATGCACTCATACTCCTATATAGATACTCAAACACCGCCACTCATCCATAGAGGTACTCACACACCTAGTCAGTCATGGAAATAATTAAACACACTACCATTTACTCACCTATACAGTTATACACACACCAGCTCACTTACTCATACAAATAGTAGCACATTCTTACGCTCTTATACAATCACTGATACAAGCACACACTCATACATACAGCCACTATCACAATCACTCACTCTCGCTTATAGCTATTTATATACTCCAACACACATATATACTGCCTTTCACATATGTAGTTACTCACACATGTACCACTGGGACATACATTCACTCACTAACACACTCTTACACACACTTACCCACCCATACAGTCTATCACAGTTGCACTCTTGAAACCATCCACCCAGTGAATCACCCACTCACACATCTATGCACAGAGTTGCACACACCCCTCCCACACAAACACTCAGGTACCCATACAGATACTCAGACAAGCATTCAATAACTCATATAGACACTCATGTAGCTATTCACAAACACATGCAGCCACTTACACAGCAACAGACAGACGGATACAGACATTCACCCAGTTTAGTCACTAACCCATGCATTCAGTAAGATACGTTAAATCACTCACTTATAGAGTCAGTCACGCACCTACTAAATCATCCATACAGACACTTACACACCCACTCATTCTTCAATACGTCTTTTCCTATATATATTAAAAATATTTAAACTTTACAGAAACACACAGTCACTGGATGATGTCATCAGTGATGTCATCAGTGATGTCATTTGAGATGTCATCAGTGATGTCATCAGTGATGTCATCAGTGATGTCACTGACCATGTCATGAGTGATGTAATATGTGACGTCATCAGCAGTGCATTGCGGAGCGCGAGTTATAGTTAGCTGGACTAACTATAACGGGAGAATTTCACGGGTTTTGTACGAGTGCAATGTCCAACTAACTATAACTGTCCCTAAAACCTATGGTTTTTTCAGTGAATTTCAAAGGTTTTTTAAATGCTAATTTGTAACTATAACGTCCCTGAAACCTATGGTTTTTCAGTGAATATATATATATATATATATATATATATATATATATCATAAAAAATGACCTTCCCTCAGTGGTCATGAACGAGGCGCACACTGGCGAAATTGATTTTCAATATTTATTATGTCACACGAACTCCCTCGGACAGACGCGTTTCGGCTGCACGCCTTCCTCAATGTCAATTGTTTGGGGAAAACGGCGTCATTTTTAAAATAAAATGTTAAAATCATTAACATAGAGAGAGGGCAAAACATTTCATTCGGGGGGTAAAAATCAAGGTAGGACATGTAAACAATACTGTTCTTGTCAGTCATCATGGCGGCCATTCTGGAAGCTTCAACTCAATTCATTATACTTCCTCAGTCCTTTCTGGCCATACAAATTACATCATAAACCTACAGTTATTAATATTGTTATAACATCATAATACACATCCGATAAATCACGCTCTGAATGGGCATTCTCACCAAAAACTGACGTTCCAATTTTTTTTTTCTACTTTATCCTTGTTGGAACACTAGTTTCAGTGAGCACTAATTCTGCCCTGAATGGGCTATCTTTACTGTGGGGATATATATTTCTCACGCCATATGACTGCATTGTTATCCTTTAAATTTCCTCCTCTCTTACTATGCCTACTACCCAAATTGATCTTGTCTCAGCAAACACAAATTCTCACATTTTACATAAATGAAAATTATTTATAATTCCTTACGTGGACCCTAATCTAGTCTAAATGGACCCAAAGCTCCTCTTCATTATTTAATCCTCGTGGGCTCTTAGTCTGTAGCTCAACAATATAGCGCGATTCCAACTTCCTAAGTTTTCTTGTTCTGTCCCCTCCTCTCTCGTTATTCGGGACTTGATCTAAACAAAAAACTTTAGCAAATTCGCATTAGACTGGTGTTTCTCCTTAAAATGTCGTGCCTACAGAGTACGTTACATTGTGGTTTTTAATTGCACGCATGTGCTCTAATATCCTCTTCTTCGTACGATGTATAGTACTCCCAACATAGTTTTTGCCGCACGGGCATGTCAAACAGTATACTGTGTATTCTGAATTACAATTCATAAGTTTCCCAATCTTATGCTTACTTTTCCTTCCTGGAATACTAAATTCTCTGAGTTTTTGGCTATTCTTACAAGCCTTACAGCTCATGCATGGGTAAAACCCTGTCACTAGATCTTTTCTTTTTGGTCCCTTTGTGAAATGGCTCCTGACTAATTGATCTTTAAGCACAGGGCCTTTTCGGTATGTGATCAGGGGACTAAGTGGAATTAAAGGTCCAATTACATTATCTGTTTTTAGAACCTTCCAGTTCTTTCTAAAAATCTGAAAAACTTCTGTCGATCCGGTGGTGTATTCTGTAATCATTCTAGCCATCCCTTCTGATTCTGGAGTGTATAAAACTGACTTGTTTGATTCAAGCAATAGGTCCTTCCTTTCTATCTTACCAATCTTCCTTTCTGCGTTGATCAATGTTTGTTTTCTATACCCACGATTTTCAAATCTCTGTAATGTATTACTACTCTCTTTTTGAAATTCCTCTTCTCGTGAGCAATTCCGCTTCAACCTTACCAACTCTCCATAGGGAACCCCATTTATAACGATTTTAGGATGGAAACTATTTGCGTGTAATGTGCTGTTCCCAGCTGTGGGTTTCCTATAGAGAGTTGTTTCAATCCTGTTTTCCTCTATATACACCATCAGATCTAAATATGGTACATTCGTTTTGCTAATACATTCTGTGAATCTTAGGTTCATGTCATTATCATTCAGTATAGTTACATACTCAGTTGCTTCTTCTATCGACCCCCTCCATAGAATAAAGAGGTCATCGATATAGCGAGACCATAGGACTATTTTATCCAACCATCTCTCATTCTGTCCTGCCCAGGCCACGTGCTTCTCCCACCAGCCCACGAATAAATTCGCGTAGCTGGGGGCGAAGCACATGCCCATCGCAGTGCCCTGCTGTTGGTGATACAGTTCTCCTGCGAATAGAAAAATGTTATTTTTAAGACAATATGTTGTCAATTCTATCAGCATAATGTTGTGTTCATAGTACTTTAGATTTCGTTTTTTAAGAAAAATTCTGTAGCCTCCAAACCCTTCTGATGTTGTATACTCGTGTAGAGGCTTGTAATATCCAAAGTCATCAACAACATATCTGATTCCCATTGAATGTTCGCAATAATGCGCAGAAAATCCTTTGTATCTCTTACATAAGAGCTTAGATCCACCACCAGTGGTTTTAAAAAACAGTCAATATAAATAGAAGCATTTTCCAACAAACTGTTCTTAGAAGATACTATTGGTCTCCCGGGAGGACTGGATATACTCTTGTGCACTTTTGGGAGATGATAGAAAGTAGGTATTTCAGGTGTCTCACAATATATAAATTTAAAATCCAATTCTCTCAATATCCCTTTTTCTCTCCATTTTTGTGCCAATTCATGAAAGTCTCGTATACTTTTGTCATACTCCATGTATGTTGTCAATTTATAACACTTATTGTCCGAGAGTTGCCTCTTTGCTTCATTGTGGTATACTATTTTATCCATTATCACCACATTGCCTCCTTTGTCTGATGCTTTAATTATTATATTGTCGTCCGCACTTAAATTGGTTATTATTTTTCTCTGTGCTACTGTTAGATTTTCCTTGCTCAGATTTGGACCTCTTGCTTGCAATTTTCTCAGGTCCTCTATTACCAAATCCTGGAATGTATCAATGGCATCATATGGTGTTTGTGGATTAAAGCGTGATTTTTTCTTTACAGTACTCGCGGCTGCAGTTTGTGTGATTCCTATTTCATCCAGGAATTCCATTGTTTCACTCCTGTTTCCAGGGACACTTTGTGTCTCAGTTTCAAGTTCTCTCAAGGTACGGAGGGCTTCCAGTTCCATTCCTGTTAGGAGATCTTGATTTTCCATAGCACTTTCACTTCTTACATCCTGTGCCTTTGGATGTAATTTATGTATTTTCATCAGTTTCAACTTTCGAATATATTTATACAAATCTATCCTTACATTTGTGTAATTAAATTGTGTTGTGGGACAGAAAGTCAATCCTAATTCAAGCACTTTAGTTTCTTCCAATGTAATTTTTCTGCTTGATAAGTTGACGGCAGTCTTTTTTTCTTTCTCTTTTTCTTTCCCTAAGGTCTGCGTTACTTTCGCTTCCCTCCCCGTTTGCTCCTTGTCACTCGTCCCACCGGGGATGTATCGTTTCCCTTTCTTTCCCCGTCTGGTTTTTCGTTTCTTTTCTGTGGGGGGTGTGTTCTGGCTGTGGGGCGCTGTTTTGCTTCTCTCATAAGTTGATATTCGTGAAAAAAAGTAGTTGTCGTCAATCCTGGGGCTTTGTCTTTTCTCCTGACAGATTGTTCTCCTTCAGATACCTCAACTTCTGATTCTGAAGTGTCTCCTGAGGATATTTCACTGTTTTTTTGTTGCATCAGTTGTTTTCTTGGAGCATCATATTTTCTCGCGAATGTTAAAATTCTTCCCGACTCATAATCTTCCTCATCCCTCAAGAACTTTGTCTGTTTGCGATGTTTTATCACGCTTTCATAATCAGTCAACCTTTTCTTCATTCGTGCTTGCAACTCCTCTTTCAATTTCGTGTCTTTATCTAATGCGATAGCAGTCTCAGGGGCATATTAGCAAGAAGAGGCGATAATCATCGCTAACCCTGCTTAGCGTGATTATTTTTATCGCCGGCTATCGCTGGAATATATCGCCACGCTAACGCTGTATTAGCAACGATTAGCGCTATGGCGATGAATATTCCAGCGATAGCGGGGAAATGAGCCAACATCGCTGAAAAACCAGCGATGTTGCATGGAGAAGGGAGAACACCTTGCTGATACGACCCTGTGGTCGTATCAGCATAATCCACCCCCCATGTTAGGTATGGCTAACACCTGCTAATTGCAGGTGTTAAATAAATGGCGATGACCCCGGTTAGCGCGATTTTTCACGTCGCTAACTGGGGCCATGGCCACCTTGCTAATAGGCGATAGGCCTGTTAGCGTGTGTTCCCAGGTTTGTTCGTCGGGAACGCCCACTTTGCATGTCATTAGCGATAAATATCGCTGACATGCAAAGCGGTAAAAACGGGCGCTAATGCCCGCAAACTGTCGCTAACTGCTGTTAGAGACAGTTTGCTGATAGGAGCGATATGAATATCGCCGCTTTAGCGGCAAAAAGTGCCGCTAAAGCGGCGATAGTGCCCTTGCTAATATGCCCCTCAATCTCTTTGATTTCTTCAAGCAATTTCTGTCTGTCGCTCCAGGCATATTTGATTAAGATTTTGACCATACCCTTGGCCGTTTCAGTTGTATATTCGGACCATTCCTGTAAAAGTAGCGGATCTGGATGTTCGTAGGAGGGCGTTGTATAGATGCGTAGGCCTCTCGGAATCCGATCGCAGTCTAAATATCTTTGAAGGGAGGTCGCCTCCCACCATTTCCTGGTCTCCTTTTCGTAATTTTTTTCCAATTTATTGAACAAAGTTTTCAGATTACTAGTTGCTGTTGTGCCTCCAGTTGCTCCTTTCGGGTCGCTGTTAGATTTGCGTTTGCTTTTAGTAAAAATCCCTTCAGCTGCCTCTTCTCTCTCCCTATCGGTAAACATTACCGTTAAACCTCAAAACGTGTGACCGTTGCTTCAATGCACTTTGTTCGCCTACGTGCCTGCCGTTACAGCATTCAATTCGGAAGTATGGAGATTGTACTCACCGGCGAGATAAGCCGTCAGCTTCGCGTCCTCCGACCCTCAGCTCCCGCCGTTCTCCCGCCGTCCGTACTCTCCTCTCCGCTTCCTTTAATGTTGTTTTTTCCCCAATGGACTCCGCTTCCTCCACGGGATATGCCCGGCGGGGCTGGCCGCAATATCCAATTCCTGTTCGTTCACCTCCGGCCGCTCCTCACGTCACGGGTGCACTCCTCCGCGTTGGTGAAACGCGAATTTCATCATAAAAAATGACCTTCCCTCAGTGGTCATGAACGAGGCGCACACTGGCGAAATTGATTTTCAATATTTATTATGTCACACGAACTCCCTCGGACAGACGCGTTTCGGCTGCACGCCTTCCTCAATGTCAATTGTTTGGGGGAAACGGCGTCATTTTTAAAATAAAATGTTAAAATCATTAACATAGAGAGAGGGCAAAACATTTCATTCGGGGGTAAAAATCAAGGTAGGACATGTAAACAATACTGTTCTTGTCAGTCATCATGGCGGCCATTCTGGAAGCTTCAACTCAATTCATTATACTTCCTCAGTCCTTTCTGGCCATACAAATTACATCATAAACCTACAGTCATTAATATTGTTATAACATCATAATACACATCCGATAAATCACGCCCTGAATGGGCATTCTCACCAAAAACTGACGTTCCAAATTCTTTTTTTTTTTTTTTTACTTTATTCTTGTTGGAACACTAGTTTCAGTGAGCACTAAAAAAAAAAAAATATATATATATATATATAAATGAGCACCACATCCGATTCTCCACACAAAATCGGACACCGACACAGGGAGATTTTGAAAATGCGAGGTTTATTCCTCCATTACGCTGCGACGCGTTTCGGCATTCACTGCCTTGATCACACAGTGATCACTTCCTGATTTAGCGTGCATATATTAAAATTAAGCAGAGTTTCCCGATCACATGATCGGAGCTTTTTCATAAAGCAGGAAGACAGACTATTGCATCAGTAAAACAACACATTATCAAACATTTAATTTTAAATTTTAAATTACAATTTGTTGCATTGTTGTACTCAATATTAATAGGGAGAATCTCATAATTGCTTTTCAGTGGAAATCTCCTTTTAAATCCACAAAACAATATATCAAACATTATATACATATATTTATTTCCAACAACTCCCGATATTGCGTAAACAAAACAGGTCGGGCACAGACTCTATTAACGTGCTTCTTTATTGCCTTAAACAATCCATAAAACGCATTTTGCCCGCAGTCCTGCGGCCTTGATCACATGTGCGCTACGAGAATCTCACGTTCTTTTAACTGACATTTTTTGCATTTTTTTTATATATATCTATATATATAGATCCGTGATCAAGATCGTGTTCCAGCGATCAAAACGCGTCATGGCAGGCATTAGCCTGATCAACACTGAGGTTTATGGAATGAACTAAAGCACTTTGAACTAGCAAATTTGAGTCTTCTGCGTATTGTGGTCCGTACCTGGATGGTCCCATCGTGAACGGAGGTGGGCTAGGATTGTGTGGCTTATATATATATATTGTTTCCTCGGTTTAAAGATGCACTCTGAAGCAGATTACATGTGTTGCATGCTGGGAGGTGTAGTCTAAGTTTGTTTCCCTTCAGTGAGTTTTGTCGTGCCTTTCAATAAAATTATTCCCTCACTGAAGGGAAACAAACTTAGACTACACCTCCCAGCATGCAACACATGTTGTACTCACCTGTGAAGCCCACTAATTGGAATAAATCACATGCTGGGAGTGAGCGTTTCAAGCAACACTGCGCAGCCTCAAGAAAATGCCTGTGACCAAGGGGCTGCTGCCCCGAAACGCGTAAGGCTTTTGAACATTTTTCTGAAATAAAGAATGCCGGTTTGCCTGAATTAATCTTCTTCAGAGTGCATCTTTAAACCGAGGAAACATTGCAAGCATCTAAACAAAGGCAGTCCAGCCGTGAAGATTGCACCACCCTGCAAGGTGAAAGGGGGCCACAAGGACACAGAACTAATCGGAGTCTTTTGGTGGAGAAACAGAAATGCATAATTACAGAACATTTCTTTCTTCAGAGGCCCACTGGAGGGCTAGAAAAACGAAGTGAACAGCTTGGGAATGCACAGAACCTACTAAAGGGAATAATTTTATTGAAAGGCACGACAAAACTCACTGAAGGGAAACAAACTTAGACTACACCTCCCAGCATGCAACACATGTTGTACTCACCTGTGAAGCCCACTAATTGGAATAAATCACATGTGGGAGTGAGCCTTTCAAGCAACACTGCGCAGCCTCAAGAAAATGCCTGTGACCAAGGGGCTGCTGCCCCGAAACGCGTAAGGCTTTTGAAAATTTTTCTGAAATAAAGAATGCCGGTTTGCCTGAATTAATCTGCTTCAGAGTGCATCTTTAAACCGAGGAAACATTGCAAGCATATATATATATACATATATAGATATATATATATATATTTACACAGAGACAGTATAGTTAGGCTCAGGTTTCACTCATCACTCAGTGATGTCATCAGTGATGTCATTTGAGATGTCATCAGTGATGTCACTGACCATGTCATGAGTGATGTAATATGTGTGGTCATAAGCAGTGCACTGCGGGGCGCGAGTTATAGTTAACTTAGCTAACTATAACTGCTGAATTTCTCTGGTTTTGTATGAGTGAAGCCTGAGCCTAACTATATCCACTCTGTAACCTTTGGTTTTTTCAGTGAATTTCAAAGTTTTTTTTTAATCCATTTCCTAACTATAACGTACCTGTAACCTTTGTTTTTTTCAGTGAGTTTCTAAGGTTTTTAAATGCTAATTCCTAACTATAACGTCCCTGTAACCTTTGTTTTTTTAGTGAATTTCTATGGTTTTTAGGTCGAGCCTACAACGCACATGCGCTGTCGGAAAGACCTGCTGTAATCAATAATACCACTTTTTTTCTCACCTGCTACTTACCATTGGTTCACTCCAGAGTCACTTTTGTTTGCTGCCTCCCAACTTCTTCGCTTTGCTGATATGTCACTTCCGTTCAAGGCTGAGGCGCTCCGGCCAAGTACAGGTTCCTTACGCTGGCATTCCTTTTCTGTCCTTTGGGAGAACTCTTTCTTTTTTTAAATATGGCTTTCTGCTCATTACGGACTTCTATCGCACCGCCACCGTCTACTTTTTAATTGTTATTTTCTGCCCGTTACTCTCTACCGTGTTTATGAACCCGTCCCCTCGCCGGAGCTGCACTGAAGAACCTCGCATTTTCCCCTTTGCTGATCAATTTTTAAAAAATATTGCTTTCCGTCCGTACACTAATGAAGAGAGCAGCACGCTACACTTCCAAAGATATGGAAGTCATCTGGTCTACTTTTAAGGAGGTATTCATTAATTTATTTTCCGTTTTATATAGCACTGCACTTCGCGTTGTGAATAATCTGCTCATCACTCTCTGCCGTGTTTATGTAGCCGTCCCCTCGCCGGAGCTGCACAGAAAAGCCTTGCACTTTCTCTTTTGCTGTTCATTCTTTTTTTTTTATTATTGCTATCCGCCCGTCATGGACTTTATACTGAAAGCCTGTATTTTTATACGCTTTGGGGACAGTCACGAAAACCTACCTCGCCCACTTAGTGATCACCTTGACTGGGGCTTCTGAGGCATGTTCAACAGGCACTGCTCGCACCCGGCACTTCCTTCAGCACCTCACACTGCAGTGTTATATAGCATGAGCCACACACAACAGGAAGACCAGAGGTAGCGGGGTCGCTCACGGTTCTGTGTCTCTCTTGAGGTACTCCTCTACTCCTTCCTGTCACAACTGGGCTGGTGTGAACCAGCTGCTAAACCCGAACTGTTCCTGCTGTTTCACCGCGTCTACTGCAGAGGCCTCCTCCATACCAAAGCTCTCAAATTGGGTGCCCTGGAGAGAGGCATCAACTTAGCTGCATACACTGCGCTGAGGCCGGTTCTTTTCATTAATTCGACACAAGGTCGCCTCTACCAGTGTAGCATGAGCCATACACAACAGGAAGACCAGAGGCAGCGGGCTCGCTCACGGTTCCGTGTCTCTCTTGAGGTTCTCCTCTGCTCCTTCCTGTCACAAGTGGGCTGGTGTGAACCAGCTGCTAACCCCGAACTGTTCCTGCTGTTTCACTGCATCTACTGCAGAGGCCTCCTCCATACCAAGGCTCTCAAATTGGGTGCCCTGGAGAGAGGCATCAACTTAGCTGCATACACTGCGCTGAGGCCAGTTCTTTTCATTAATTCGACACCAGGTCGCCTCTACCAGTGTCCACGGAGCGCTGTACGGCAGATGCCCTTGCTCTGCACTCCAGTCCCAGCAGACTGTTTTTAGGGATGCTTTTGCAGGTTATCAAGGAGACAGTAATAGGACTTTTTAACACTGCAGTTGGATCTGTGGTGTTTGTGTTTACATTTTGGAGTGACAATGCTAAAGCACTCGCATTATCGAAGTGATCTGCTGCACAGACTCACTGTGCATTCTCATTCATGGTATATGCGCACTGAGGTCAGGTACTGCACACATGCACTTATGATAAAGCACAAATACATACACTGTACCATCACACTATGCCTAACTCAAGGCTCCCTCTTCCCTGTCCTCGATGCTGAACTATAGAACCCCATCCACCCGCCGCCACCACTGCTCTCAACCCTAGATCACCTATCCCCCAGACAGACTATAACAAGTATTGGCAAAGCCAACAGGTCTACCTTTGATGTGCCAAAGGATTTGAACACTAGCATTCAAAAAATGCTGTTTGCATGTGTTGTATGCACAAATGTTGTTTGTTACATGAGGGCAAACCTATTGGCTTTGACAATTCTGGGGGAAAATGCAAGGTAAAACACATTGTCATTTACAATGCCATAGTTCTAACTCTCAAAAATGCGAGACCTATTGCATTGCAAATGCTTGTTTAGGTAGTAGTTGTGTTTGCAGACTGGTGGAGAAAAGGGGCTGGGCCTCCAACCAGCTCTCAGGAATCCCACTGTGTAGGACTTACAGGAGGTACCAGGAGGGTTTCTTGGCCCCCAAGGTCCCTTAGGAGTAAAGTGAACTAAATCCACCAACCAGTAATGCACCACGAGCTGAGATTGGTGAAGAAAGGGGGCGAGGCCTCTGAAGACCTCTTAGCAATTTAGCAATCCCGCTGTGTGGGACTTTCTGGAGATAACAGGAGGGGTAGTTGGCGCACAAGGACATCCTTGGGGTTCTTGGGGGCCAAGTACCCCATCTGTTACCTCCAATAAGTCCTACACAGCGGAAGTGCTGAGACCTGGTATGAGGCCACAGCCCCTTTCTCCACCACTCTGCAGATGCACCTTCTGGCACACTTCTGCATGGGGGAAGTAGTCCATTTTAGTCCTGAGGCCCTCAGGAGGCAAGGGGACCTCATCCCCCCAGCAGTGCGCTGAGAGGTGCGTTTGCAGAGTGGTGGAAAAAAGGGGCGTGGCTTCTGACCACCTCTCAGAAATCCCACTGTGTGGGGCTTCCTGGAGGTAACAGGAGGTCTTATTGGCCCCTAAGGGCCCACAGCAGTCAAGTGGACTTCATCCCCCAACCAGCAGCGCGCCAGGAAATGCATTTGCAGATTGGTGGAGAAAGGGGGTGGGGCCTCCAGCGGTTGTGTTTTATTTTCGACCCGGGACCCCATCCCCCAGGGCCAGGTATGTTAAGAATGTGGAGGGGGGCTGCATGGCCCCCCTCCTCGGTCCGATTTCGGCTCCACGGATCCCATCCTGGGGCTTGGGTTCTCTTTCTTTTTTTTAAATAGAGAAAGAGAGGCTGCATGGCCCCCCTTCCCTGGGCCATTTTTGGCCCCGGGGACCCCATCCTCCTTTCTTTATTTTTTTTTAAAAGGGGGGGTCGGCCTATTACAGATGGGGAAGGGGGCTGTGCGGCACTCACTCCCCGGGCCGAATTGGGCCCCGGGGACCCCATCCCCGTGTCCTGCCCATTTAGGCACCCACTTACCATTAGGACGGTGGGGGAACCTGAAAGCCCCTGCGGTTCCTGCCGGCTCCCCGCCTCCTGCGGGAGCCGGCATTGCTTTGGGATCCAGGGAACTACTAACATGCAGCTCCCTGGGTCCCAAAGCAATGAGCAATGTGTCTGTTTCCCTGCTCGCTTAACAGTGGGCAGGAAAACAGATACTGCTCTGCTTTCAGCAAGCGAGAGCATTTTTGCTCTCACCTGCTGAAATCAGAGAGTTTGCTATGGCTTGGCGGAGCGGTGCTCCTGCCAAGCCATAGCAAACTGCAAAATCCCGGGGGTGGGCACCCCGGGACATTGCTGGAGCCAGCCCTGGGAGATGGCGGTCCCCAGGGCTATCTAGGGCTCCTGGAAGGGGGTCACGTGGCCCCCCTCCCATAATCTATTTTGCCCCGGGGAGGTGGTGGTCCCTGGTGCTGCGGGGGGGGCACCTGCCCCCCCACATTAATTAAATTAAAGCCCTGGGGAGGTGGCAGTCCCCGGGGCTGCAGGGGGGTCCGCACGGCCCCCTGCACTCTTTGAAAAAAGCTCCGGGGAGGTGGCTTCTCAAGCCCTCCCAACTGCTAAAAAGGTTTAGCCCTAGGAAGGTGGCAGCCCCCGGGGCTGCGGCGGAGGGTCTGCGCAGCCCACTGCCGTCAGTTTGTGAAAAGTCCCGGGGAGGTTGCGATCCCCGGGCTGCGGGGTCTCCGCATGGCCCCCCCAACTGATAAAAGGTTTTAGCCCCGAGGAAGTAGTGGACCCCGGGGCTGCGGGGTGTCCGCACAGCCCCCTGCATCATTATCTGCAAAGCCTCGGGGAGGTGGTGGTCCCCGGAGCTTGGAGGGGGTCCAAGAGGCCCCCTCCATTAATTTAACAAACAAGTCCCAGGGAGGTGGTGGTCCCCGGGGCACAGGGGTGCCGTGCAGGCACCCCCAGCAATATTGATAAAAAAAACTCAGGGAGGTGGTGGTCCCTGGGGTTAAATTTACCCCTAGGAGAAGGGCCCCATGTGACCCCCTCCTTTATTTTTAACATGCCCCCGGGATTTGGCCTACCCAGGAGCTTTAGAAAAAAGACACAGAGGAGTCTGTGCGTCTTTTTTTAAAAACGTTGATGCAGATTTGTGGCTCTACCCGTGAGTCTGTGGCAAGATTGTTTTTAAAAATGCTGTTTACTCCCGGCGTGGTCCCTGAGGGACACCCCCCTCCCCCCACCATATCTGAGAGGCCAGGGTATTCCTACCCTGCCCCCTTTTCTTTCTTTTTTACTTTGTTTTTGGGACTCTGCTTCAAACCTAGTCCCAAGATGGCTGCCAACACTTCCTAGTTCAAGTGTTGGCAGCCAGGATCCGCGAGTCCACCGCAAGGACTTGCGTCCCCAGATATCTATATTTTTTTATGTTAGATATCTGAAATACAACTGAACGGATTTACACCAAATCACAAAAAAGCACGCTTTCTGGACCAACATCTAGCTTTCTGACAAATTTGATGTAATTCCGTTCAGCAGTTCAGGGTGTAGTTGTGTTCAACTTCAGGATGTGCGCTGTACAAAACCTTCTCCTGTATTTGTTTTCATAAACTATAATGTTGTTTATCTATAATAGGAACCCAGGCCACCCAGAGGGGTCCACATGACAACTGAATTGTTTCTTAGTTCACTATTGGCAATGTTGTCAGTGTGTGGGGGTAAAAAAGAATGTTTATAAATTCATGTTTGAAAACTATCACTTTAAAAATACTTCTCAATGTACTGAAGTAATCTGATGTACTAAGGTGAAATGGTTCTGCATGTTAATGAAATACACTTTTTGAATTTTGAGGAGACCTAGTAAAATGTTGCACTTTTGCTGCAAGATGGCTTTGAAAATGAAGGTGTTCCTAAAGTTAAGTGGTGCAGGACAACCTAATTACTTCCTTTCTTAAACTTCAGTTGACCTTTAAATAAAGACTTGCTTGTTTATTTCGTATTTTTTTATGTTAGTGGTGAGTCGAGTGAACAGCTGCCCAGTGCTGCTCTTGATCAGGGGGCTGCATGAAAAAGTCAGGAGGGCTGCTGCGGCCCCTGGGCTGTACTTTGCGCATCACTGGTCAAGGTGTAATAAAAAACAACACAGAATTCAGGATTATTACTGTACTATGCAATCCTCAGCAGAAATAGAGCGACATCCCTCTTGTATATATATATATATATATATATATAAGTCACAGACGCTGCACTTCGTGGTTCCCAGCCTTCGGTGCCTGCAAGCGGCGGCAGCAGCCGTTTAACATAAAGGGATTTCCGTATTTGGTTTGATTAGTCCAAAATAACGAGATGCGGCACACCAGAAGAAGCACAAATTTTATTGTGCACAAACCAAATATATATTGTATTGTTCACTTCACTGCACCGTTGAGCACTGCACTGTCTGCACTAAAGTAAATAATGTAACACCTGTTTGGTGTATAAACACAACAGGCTTCCACTGGGCATATCAGCTACAGCACCCACCTCATATCACTTCTGGAAGAACAGAAGAGCACTGGACTTCATGTCTGTGACCTGAGAATAGCCTTAAAGACTGGACCTGCTCTCCCTATTGTACCCAGGACAAAGGTGGGCTCCAGGGGTCATAAGACTGGCCACCTGTTTGAGCTGGAGGGACACAACAAGCTTCAAGAGGCCTTTTCCTGCATTCCCAGCTGACCAGTTCCAACTGGACTTGCCTTAGACCCTGCTGCTGATTTCTGCTGGAGTGTGTATTGACCTTGAAGTGCTGTCCCCATGGGCCTTGGCTGGTGTCAAAGTGTACTCCTCCAAATCCTGAAACCTGTGACGTAGAAACTTTATGCCAACTTTTTGCCCTGAGAGCTGACAGAACCTGCCAAGCCAATGAAATGAATGTTGTGAAGCCACACATTCAGGTTGTTCCTGCTATATTTTTCTCCACATCATCAAGTCTGATTCAGTGGGACTTCACAGAGAAGGCACGAGGCCTCGTGCAGCCCTTTTCTGCTACAGCCTGCAGTTTTGCCCCGCTGGAAGAATCTGAGCTCCAAAAAAGTGACTACGTCCTATGGTAGAAATTGTCCCTGGGCAAAGGCACAAAATGTATCCAGACGGCGAGGGACCTTTTCTGGGAGCGAATTTCACATTTCTCCTGCTGTGAGCTTTCCCACCAAAAGTCAACAGCTTTACATAGACCTTATCCACCAGCTGTCTGACAATGTGGAGCCGTGCCCAGCTGAGGATTTTTGACTTCCATTTCAGAGACTAAAACCAAAGCTAAAACTTTTCAATGAAACAAACCTGGTCCCTGTGTCTGACCTGCACTCCATCACGGTCTGCCTTAAGCCTTCTCTTTGTACAGGTCAAGTGTAACGAGATGACCGCAGTTGGTGCTTAATGCTTTTTGGCATGATTTTAAACCTTAAACAATAAAAATGTCTTAATTCCAGCTCTACTTATTGTATTTTTGTCATTTTTATGCCATTTAATTTGTTAAAAGGTACTCTATTTTTTCTTGTGTTGTATTTTGACTTTATTTTTTGTTTGAGTACTGCATGAACACTTCACACATTACCTCTAAATTAATCCTATCTTCTTTGTGCCATAGCTACCAGGGGGTAGAGCTCAGGTTAATTTAGTGACTTTAGGCGTTCACCCTGACAAGCATTGTGGTTATTATTTAAGTTAGGCACTCACTCCCTTAACCAATACCACAATCTATTACAGAAACCAAGACAATGACACAACCTGGATGGACCCTGGGGCAAGAGTACACAAACGTATGTAAATCCTAATAGTTGTTATGCTCAGGGCAACAGAAAAGTATCTTCTCTTTTCACAGAGCTCTGAGTGCCTTGTAATCCGGAAGTACTCTGTGGCTATGATGCATTGGGCAATATATTCTTTGATACAGACTGCTTCTCTGAATGTAGATATTTTGTGGTTGACATTGTATAGATCTGTTCGATGGGGCACCACATCACTACTAGGCCTGGGTGGAGTTCTGCTACGGGGAACTCTGTGAAGTGCTGAAAAAACTCCGCCACACTCCGTGGAGTTCTGCAAGCAGCAGAGTACTGTAAATCGCACTGCTCGCGCCTATTTTTAATGCCAGGAGTTTGTCCCATTCTGTAAAATCAGTGCAAATGGCACCACGAACAGTGCAAGAGGATGCTGCTTCTTTCTGTCGCTCGAGTAGATGTTCTACTCGAGAAGCAGCTTCCTCAAAATGAGCGGCAGGTTTCTCAACGCGAACGGTAGCGACCTGCCGCGACCACCCACGTTGAAAAATTTCTCCGGCAGGTGGTCTAGAGTATGATTTTCCTTGCTTGCGCTCACCAACTTAACATTAGCAAGCCACGCGAGGGGAACAACTCTGCTCCATGCCGCTTTATGGAGTTTTTGGGAACTCCATGCTCTATGCGGAGCGCAGAGTGGGCAAAACTCTGTGAACTCCGCCGGCAGAGCGGAGTTCACCACCCACCCCTAGTCACCACTAAAGTATGAGGCTCCTGAATGTACTGTTTGCTCCGTTTGCAACAATATGATGCCATAATCCCAATAAAAAAATTTTTTACAAAATTTTAAACGATGGATTGGGCTATGACTTACAAGCCAGAAGACATGCTGTCATCTTGGAAAAGGTACCAGACCAGCTTGCTCCTTTGTACTGAAAAGGAGGAGGAGCGATATGGAATGTAACAAAAATGCTCAACTGCTGTAGAAAGGTTGCATGGAAGAATGGTAGGGTTCAGCACCTTAGTGCTTAGACTGTGACATGTCTGCAGGAGCTCGAGGAACTGCAGAGTACAAGACTTTCACAGATTAGGGTTCTCGCCGAGAGTAGCCGTCATGCCTGTGTGAGTGTAAACACCATGTGCAAGCACAGCCATGCATGGGTGAGAGGGTCATGCAGTGATGGCACCCCATGAGGCCAACCTACAAAGCGAAAATATACAAATGCCTAAAATTCTACCATATTTCTAGTATCATACTACCTCAGTAAACTGTAACATAACAGAGGATGCTGCCGGTGTTCTCTGTAGTATGAAGCTGGGCCCCACCCTGCAGTGTCATGCCAGCACACATGCTCTGACCACAGACGCAAGGTCAGGGGTGGATTAAATAAAAAGGAAGACCCTGCCTGAACATACGTGTGGGAGCACCAGAAAGTTAGTACCATGTCCCACGTGGACTTATTCCCCACTGCAGCGCAAGCACTGCACTACTACAGTGGCGATGAGGTGGAGCCGGCCTCACTGCATCCACTTCACAAGAAATGGGCAAGCCTCCCACCATGTACATCAGCCCGAGGGGCCATTGACACACTGACGCTCCATAGAAAGGAGGCCACTGATGACAGACTAACACCATGATGCCACCTCAGTGGGTAGACTGCTGACTTCTCCTGTTTTCCCCTCAACCTCCGACGCTCTCTGGCATGCCAGGTCTGGTGGCTTAGTTAACTGATGCGTTCACTGTAGGGGCCTGTGTTCGACCTCACAGGTTCAAATCCCGGTAGGTGCACTCAGCCTTTCATTCTTCTGAGGTCTATAAAATGAGTGTCACTGATTTGGGTAACAATAAACATCTGTTATCCAGCACCAAGATACCCTTGGGTGAACGTGCGCTTTACAAATACACATTATATTATGTCTTGCTCCCTCAGCCTACATCCACGACCCAATACTCAGAGGATAGAAGTTTCAGGAAAAAACTCAAGACGTGGCTGTTCCCTTATATCTTCTTTCTCCACACTCTGCCTCCTCTCTGTAGCGCTGGGAAGCCCCTGGGCAGCCATGCGCTTTACAAATCCCATAAACATAAACATAGGACTCACCCTCCATCAGAACAATTGCCAATTCTTCCTCCAAGAGATGGAATTATTTGGCTACATCTTTTCGAACATCGACATCAAGGTCGACCCAGCCAAGTGTGCAGACATCAAGGACGCAGCTTCACCAATGTCTTCTGCCAAAGTCCAAAGCTTCATTGTTCTCGGTGTCTGTTATGGGGTCGTGGGCTATGGTGTGCATTCCTTGGCGCCGAGATGTGCAGCACCCTACATACATGGACATTCGCAGCCAATAACTGGCCCTCAAGAGTATTAAGGCTACAGGACTAACTCTCCATCAGGACAAATGCCAATGCTTCCTCCAAGAGATGGAATTATTTGGCTACATCTTTTCGAACATCGACATCAAGGTCCACCCAGCCAAGTGTGTAGACATCAAGGACGCGGCTTCACCAATGTCTCCTTCCAAAGTCCAAAGCTTCCTGGCTCTTGCAACATACTGTGGGAAATTTATTTCCAACCGAGCGACATTGGCTGGTCACCTGAGGCACCACACAAAAATTGCAACCCCATGGATATGGAGGAATTCCAACGACGAAATGTTCCAAGGTATCAAGTGCGCCCTCCTCCAAGACATTGTAATGACCCTCTTTGACCCTGCCAAGGGGTGAGAGCTAGTGGTGGCCTTGGAGCCGTCCTGATGCAACACACTGATGGCGATCACTGGACAACCATCGGATTCGTCCGCAGAGCCCTCACTAACACTGAGAAACGCTATGCCACATCGAAAAAGAAGCATCTGTCATCAAGTGGGGATGCCACCCCTTTAATTTGTATCTCTTATGGCCACCCCTTCTAGGTCGTTACTGTCCATAAGTCACTCATTGCAAGTCACTCATTCGCGGGACCAGCACGTCAAAAAATGGGCCCTCCAGGTCCAGAAATATCACCTGATGGTGGGATACAAACCCGGATGCAACAACCCCACAGACAACCTTTCCAGGCACCCAATACCAGGACCTAGTGACATCAAAAACACCCCCGTCGGTTGAATATTGCCCACTAGATCGCTGAAGTTGGCTGCCTGCGGGTTGTAGCCCTGCAAGGCATTGCCGAAGCAACTGCCTCGGACTCATGCCTATAAAAGGCTCTGGAGGTGACCAAGTCTGGTAAATGGAGAGATTTTCTCTGAGATGTGTGGAAATATGACGACACAGCTCAATGTGACCTGTCCACTCTGTGGAACATTCAGGATGAACTCAGCACTACAGGACAAGGAATCCTGCTTCAAGGCCAAAGAACCTTTGTTCCCGCCAGCCGCGACCAGTGATGTTACACCTCGCCCATGCTGGACACCAAGGGCCGACCCAAATGAAAGCCCATCTGTGGACGGAAAGTCTGGTTTCCCGCCCTAGATTCAGAGGTGGACAATATGGATGCCCGATGCCACTGGTGTCAGGTATGTAAAGCTCCAGCCAGACCCACTCCGGTCACAAATGACAGCTGCTGCGCAGGTCCCTGATGCAAGATCAGCATTGACTTTGGGTTCCTGCCCGACAGACGCCACATGCTGGTGGTGTCAGATGCTTTTTCCAAGTTCCCCTTTGTGGAAACACTAACAAGCATGAACTTTGAACAAACGCAGAAGTGCCTCGACAAAATCTTTGTGATGTTTTGAGTCCCCTCCACCCTCAAAGTTGATAATGGCCCTCTGTTTCAATGCAATGATTTAAAAAACTACATGGGGGCCCTTGCTAACAACTATCACAAAAGAACCCACGGGTCCAGGGTAAGGGTCTGAGGCGCAAGTGGGTTTTGTCAACCATGTGCTGGAGGGGGATCCCTTTTTAAGGACGGTTCCCCTCACACACCAATGGTGTCATGGTTCATCATAGGGGTGCCTCCTCGCGTAAAGAACCTAGTCAAGATGCGGGCTACAACCCCCTCGCTGCGAGGGAGGAGCACAGGGATGTTTTATGTTGGTAAGGAGGGTTAATCTAAAACCATATGTGAGCGTGGTGTGCTCAGAGTGAAGGGCAGTGCTAAAGTGAAAGTGGTTAAAACTGGCTACAAGGTTAGCTATATGGCAAGCTTTATTCAGCTAGCTTGTGACAGGATTAAAAACAGATAGCTTATAGTGCAGCCGCCGTCATTAGAGACAACTGCATTAGTGTATGGTCAACATGTTTCGGCCTTTGGACCTGTCAAAGTATCGTGGCCTTCATCAGGATCGACATGAAGCTACTGCAACAAGTGAAATACATGCACCTATATAAAGGTGTGTAAAATAACAACGGTGTATTATACTGAACCAGTGGTCCTGTAGTTCAGTAGGTTCACCAGTGAAACCTGTGATAAAAGAAAAAGACAACGTTGTGCACTATTTAGAATAACAAGAAAGAGCATGAATCACATGGTTGAGCCACAACAAAACAGACAGTCACTACAGTCAAGACACTGGACGTAGTGAAACAACTATATCTACATGATACGTGATTAAGGGATGGGAGACTCACCTACATAGGTTAGAAAGTTTGCTGCATCTGTCTTGGCCTATTAGCCAAAGGTACATACGCCGATCCAACCTAATTAAACAAAAGGTGGCGGCGTTAAAGTGAAGAAAAAGGTCAAGAATATAGTTTAAGACCAGGTGTGCGAGCCCACTGAGAAAGGAGCAATCAAAGGCTTGAGTTTGCAGAGGAGCTTTAGTGCAAAACTGGCCTACTCAGCTGGTGTCCGCTGTGGAGAGTGTGAACCCTGATAAGTCAGTTCACTTGAGTGAATTAAAAAGGTCAGTTTCCATGAGGTAAACCCAGAAAGGTCAGTTCACGTAGGTAGACAAACCCTGTGTTATGGAGAGAGCATGAGAGGGGCTAAACCTTCTCATGAGTGACCCAAGGATGACGGTCCCGGTGGCTTGTGGGAGTGGGGTAACAGTAGCCGCCAGGTCTGTCGAACGCGCTCTGTGGAGGAGGGGACAGTAGCTGTCATATGTGACATAGCCCACAGTCTCAAACAAAGGCGTGTGGTACACGAGCTGGCCCAGTCAAGGGGAGAACAGGCCCTGTGCAACAAGGTGAGGCCAGCTCCGAGGTCATAAGGGGGCTGAAGCTCAACTAAGTAGTGGCAGTCAAAGCGACATGGCCCACAGTCTCAAGCAGAGGCGTGTGGTACACGAGCTTGCCCAATGAGGGGGGGCAACCTAATGCGACCAGGTGAAGCCCGCACCGTGGTCCAATGGGTGGGGGTGGGGGGCTGGAGCTCAACTGAGCAATTCCTAAGCGGGTAATATACCTCACTTTCGGGACCCCCGTGGCTCAGGGGTCAGCCTGTGGTGAGGAGCATCATAACCGGAGAACGGCCCTCGGTCGAGGGACTGGCGGGACCGAGTGGCGTGGAAACAGGATCACGCCGTACCGGCAGCTTAGAGAGTGAAAGCTGCACTGGAGCACGGATGACGGGACCAACCGGCCAGTGGAAGAAAAGGGCACCCACGCGCCCCCTTTTCTTCCGCATGTCAGGTTGGTCCCGTCATCCGGGGGCCTGCATGCCTCCAGAGGCTCTGCCCATACAATTAATACAGCACCCGCTAACGAGGCCGTGCTCCAGTGCAGCTTTCACTCTCTAAGCTGCCGGTACGGTGGTAAAGGGCCCAGAGTCCTTACACCAGAAAAAACTAAATGCAGCACACAATCAAAAACAAGAGGTCAGAGGCAAAAAGACAGGGGAAACCAAGACAAAAGATGCCAAGTCTAACACGTGTCCCTCCCAGCTAAAAGTGGGGAGAGCTACCCAACCTCTTGGGAGCTCCCACCACTAAGACGAAAGAACCTGGAAAGACAGTCAGCGTTGGCGTGTTCTGTTCCAGGCTGTAAAGTTCATTCCCTGTAGGGAGATGAACCACCTCAACAGTTTAGGATTCTCACCCCTCATCTGTATTAACCATCTGAGGGACCTGTGTCTGCCTGAACCTGGAAGTGAGTCCCAAACTAGTAGGGTCTTCTTCAGCACCCAGACCACAGCAAAAGCCCCCTTTCTATTCCACCTCTGTTCCCTGGTAAGTAACCTCCTACAAATGAAGGCTACGGGTTTACCTAGGCCCTCTTCGTTTAGCTGTGACAGCACAGCTTCCACACCATGCTCTGAGGCATCAGTCTGCGCTCCGAATTCCTTGTAGAAATCAGAAGCCAAGAGCACGGGGGCCATGCACATGGCCTCCTTCAGAGCATTAAAAAGCAGTCTGGCATGCCTCAGTCCAAATCACCGGACGGGGCTGCTTCTTGGAAGTCAGCTCTGTTAAGGGGGAAACAATGGTGCCATACCCCTTAAAGAGTGCATTACAAAACAAGTGCGCCCCGATATTTGAACCTGGGGAAGTCAATGATATTGTAGTGTAACAATTGTTCGTATAAGGCCAAAAAGGTCCTGGAAAAAGCAAGAGCTATTGATTTAATAAAGTGTTAATCACTTAGCCAAAGGCATAGGGCTTATTATTGAATAAATGCCAAAGGGAGCAAAAGTAGACAATTCCAATTGTAGGAAGGGACACACGTGGACATTGACATAATCAATCATTTATTAGTATTATATCAAAACTTTTAGAATATAGTTCCTGTGCTCAGAAAAAGTGAAAAAGAGCGTGATGTGGTGAGTGAAAGTGACATTTAAAAGCATATATCTCATTGGCAACATAGGCAAAAACTCCTAACGATAATTTTTAAACAGTAATGGAGTTTTTTGTTGAATAAAAGGTCGACGGCGTTTCGATCTCAGTGATTTGAGATCATCATCAGGACATAATTTGTGAGCATGAAGAATCTATAAGACAAGGATATAAGATACATACATTGAAAAAACTGTCCCGGAATAATGAAAATTAAAAAATCTAAAATTCATGCGTAGTGCTCCCGACAACTAACAGTTTTTTCTGTAACAAAGATTATATCACACTGGTCAAGATTGACCTTAATAAGGTAGCGAGCCACGGTACAGGCATGCCAATCCATGCAGTAGGAGAATGAATCAACCATGAGAGCGAAGAAATGTTAGCGGTGCTAAGTGCCTAAGTATTGGAGGCTATAGCGGCATGGTGAGATGAATTCAGAGAGACGTGGATCAACCATGGAAGCGAAGAAATCTTAGCGGCGCTAAGTGCCTAAGGTGTGGAGGCTATGGCAACATGGTGAGATGAATTCAGCAAGGCGTGCGTGAGTCTATGGTATAGTGCTGATCAACTGAATTGTGCCCAACGACTTACTAGGCATTCTGGAGGAAGTCCCGTAAAGGACAAATTGTTGCTGTGGGGGTGGGGTCAGGGAAAATTATCCAGGGAGCCCGTCCTGTTAAATATATTAACGTGATTAGGTAGGGCAAGGGGCTTGAGTGGGTGTTGTACAAAGACACTTAGCACAGCACTTACTAGGGGTGCACTCGTATAATTGCATGTGCCTCGAAGAACTGAATAATTGGTGTATCTTAGTGCGAGCTGGGGCTCGTGAATCCGAGTCGGCCCAGGCCGCAGCAGCAGTCTCAGCGATTACCGCGTATCAGCAAAAGACACTGCCTAGTCGGTGTAGGCGAGTAGAGCTAAGGGAGAAAAAGGAGGGGGAGTTGAATCAGGGTGGATGGCAAGGGGGCCAAGGCAGAGTCAATATCTGAAGTTTGCAAGGAACTTACTTAATTATGACCGCATCAGTCGGTCAGGACGCAGAGACGGGCAGCCGCTCCGTCTCGTGCCAGCTGAGTCGGGTCTCTACTGAAGGAAGGTGGTGACCAGAAGTTAAAGGGACCGGCTTGGAGAAGTGAAATAACTAGACCGCGCGATTCATGCGCATGCGTGATGTGGCAGGTAGGGAGGTGGAAGGTAATTAACTAGTCCCATTCCCTGAATACGGGCCAGTGTCTACTGTGCTCAGAGAAGGATTAGGCAAGGAGAGGGAGGAATTGAAAAGAAAAAACATGTGTTACAGAACGTACTAATTATTTACATTTGGAAAGAGAATAATACTACCATATAAATTAACGATTAAAGCACAAAAAATAATAAACCATTGCTGTAACATGATTATGTGGAATAGAGCGAGTGGTGTGCTCTAATGATTAAGTTGTAGTAAGTTCATATGTTGAAGGGCACAAGAAAAATCAAAGGATAGCATTCCATTCTTCCAAAGTGTTTAAGCCAAGATCGATAGAGCGGCAATTGAAAATCCATTTGCACTCAAGTCTGTTCAAAATCCGTTGATGATCACCACCTCTGTGTTGTGGGCGTAGAGTGTCAATTACTTGCCATGTACAGTTATTCTCCGAATGTGCTTTCTCCATGAAGTATTCCACCAGAGGGGCCGTGATGACTTTGCAGCGGATTTTGCTCTTGTGTTGGATATCCTTGCTTTAATTTTCTGTGTCGTGTGTCCAATGTATAACAGGTTACAGGGACATCGAATGCAATAAATGACATTACTTGAGTTACAATTAGAAAAGAAATCAAGTGTGTGTTTCACATTGCCATATTCAAAAACTTTTGTATTTTCAGTGGAAACGCATGCCATACAACTGCTGCATTTAAAATGGCCCTGGACTGGGGGAAGTCCTAGGTAGAAGTGAATGGTAGTCTCACTGCGTGTGGGCTTATATGCACTCACTAAATGGTCTTTGATGTTGCGGCCTCTTTTGAAGGAAAAGAGAGGGGCATTGCATGCAATGTTGGCTGTAGTAAGGACAGGCCAATGCTTTTTAATCATTTTGGTCAATTTGTTGCTGACGGGACAGAAGGTGGTGACACATGTGATCCTTGATATCGGTGTTCTTTGTTTGGGTTGTAGCAGGAATTCTCTGTGAGAGTACCATGCACGTTTCAGGGAATGTTTTATCAATCGTCTTGGGTAACCTCTGTCAGCAAGTTTGGGACACAGTACCTCTGCTTCCCTAAAAAAATCTTCCTTGAATTTGCAGTTCCTGCAGATCCTGAGGAATTGACCATAAGGAAGTCCATCCCTGAGTGCTCTAGGGTGTGAGTTAGTGTACTGGAGCAGGGTATTGCGTTCTGTAAGTTTTCTGAACAGTGTAGTGTATAGCTCACCTTCAAGGGTTTTAACAGTTACATCTAAGTAGTCGATCTGAGCATTGTTAAAATTGTACGTAAACTTGAGATCTGGTTGACAACTGTTGAGCCAGTCACAGAAGGCACATAGTTCTGTGTTGTTGCCCATCCAAATCATGAAGACATCATCAATATATTGTCGCCAAATGCATATTTTAGACAGATGTGGGTTGTGTTCGTTAAGAATGAACGATTTTTCAATATTGTCAACGAACAAAATGGCGAAATTGGGAGCAAAAACTGCTCCCATGGAAGTGCCCTTGCATTGTCTAAAGTATTTTTCGTTGAATAGAAAGTAGTTTTTGGTAAGGGCTATTTGCAGAAGAGAGATGATGAAATCAGTGGGGACTTGGTGGGGCGAAGGGCGCGCGTTGGGATGGTTTCTTATAACTTCGATACCCTAGTCTTGAGTCATATTCGTGTAGAGCGATTCAATGTCCAGTCTGACAAGGAACTCGCTCTCAGGGTCAAAGGATTCTTGTTTGATCAGATTTATAAAATCAGTAGTGTCTTTCACGTAGGATGCAGTGCACTGGGCTAGGTCCCGGATGAAGAAATCAATGTACATCCCTAGAGGTTCCAAGATCAACCGCAACCAGACAGAATGGGTCTGCCTGGCGTGGCATCCAAGCTCTTGTGTATTTTAGGCAATGTGTACAGCAACAGAGTGTGTGGAGTCTTATTATTAAGGAATAAAAATTCATTATGGCTGATGAATCCCAATTCTTCTGCCTCTTTTGTGGTAGTGTGGATCATATTCTTTATTTCCTGAAGTGGATTGTGGCCGAGAGGTTCATAATGTGATCTGTTGCTAAGTTGGCGAAGAATTTCATTGTCATAAGCAGTCTTGTCTTGAATTACTATCCCGCCTCCTTTATCACAGGGTTTTATGACTATATCTTCCATTGACTTAAGGCTAAAGAGGCTCTTTTATTCATTAAGGCTAACGTTGTAAGGAGTAAAGTTATATTCATTTTTAAGTCTGTCTAGATCTTTCAAGTCCAGGTTTTCAAAAGTGAGGATTTCTGGAGGTATTGAGCCTGTAGGTGTATTGAATGTCAATTTCGGGCATAGTCCTGAGATCCGTTCTGTTAGGCATGTCTTTGCCCTGGAAAAAAGATTTCAATCTGATTTTCCTAAAGAATTGAAAAATTTCCGTTTGGATTAAAAACCGATTGGGTTTTTCAGTGATAACAAATGAACAGCCTCTGCTCAGTAGAGCTATCTCAGTTGAAGATATCTGATGTTTTGACAAATTAAAGATGGGAATTTCTTCAGTAGTCAGTATGGGTTCCATAGATGGTGGATCTAATATTGGTACCCCATTGGTAGAACTTCAGTCTCGTTTGTAATTCCCTGGGTGGGAAGTTGTATCTGGTCTTGACTGTGCCTCAATCCCCCAGGAATGGCTGGCCTCTCCCTAAAAAATTCTGAGGGTGGGAAGAGGTGCTGGGTCCAGCTCCGGTGTCAGAGGTATCGGAATCAGCTGAGGAGTCTGAGAATGTGACGGGTTGTCTATTTTTAAATCTACCCCAAGCACCCGCAAAATTTCTCTGTGGGTCTTGTGTAGTGCATGTGAAAAAGTCGTCCTGTAGATAGGGATATGTCCTATCTTTGTTGTAGTTCTTAATATCTTTGGTGACTTTTGTTGATTTTTTGTGATGTTCAAATTTTTGAAAATCCAATATCATTCTTTCAAGTTTGTCTAAGGCTGCTTTGGCGTCAGCTAAACTATCTAGTTCGAGAATAGCTTTTTCTAGTTCTAGTATTTCTTCTATTTCTTTTTTGCTGTGTTCTAGGGTGGTGTCAATCCCTAGCACGATCCAGTGGTGATGGGTCAGCTCATGCAGTTCCCCCAGTTCAACCACTTCTTCCCTTGTAGGTTCCGGGGTGTCACCCTCAGGTTCAGCCTCCTCCCGGACCGTGGGAATTTCAAGAGCGGGTTTCCCATGCCCCTTCTCTTCTTGGCAGGCACCTGGGCCACTGTTTCAGGCTCCAGGTCCTTCTGGTCACCATCTCTGGCTGCCATGGACCGTGTGGTCAGGCACAGCCATTTTGGCAATCCCAACATCTACAAGTGTGACCTGAGCTCCACCTCCTTTCAGGCAGTATGCTCCAGGTTGCTGCCCAGCAGACAATCAACAGGCATGGATAGACTCACAGCTACTAGCAAGGAACCTGAGACACCCCCCCTCTCAAAGGGAACCTGATCCACCACACACTGGCGCACACTGTTGTCTCCAGCAACAACTTGGTGGACCACATTAGCAACTACCTGCTCTTCAGACACCAGATGACAGTGGACAGTTGTCATACTGGCTCCTGTGTCTCTCAGAGCTTCCACCTGCCTTGTGTTCACAACCTGTATTTCTAGGTGTTATCAGGCATGAGGTTTCTCTGGACCATCTCACTCTCACACAGGGAGACTAGGATCATCTCTGCTGGCTCACCACCACTAACTGGGACCAACTCCTCCCGAAGCGCTACACTCGCCATCTCCTGTGACTGCACACCGGTGGGTGGCTGTGCCCACTTGGGACTCTCTCTAAAGTGCCCTTCCTGGCTACAGTCAAAACACTTCAGGGGTCCCTTCCCTCTAGGTTTACCATGCCAGGACCAACCTTTCTTCTCAGTAGGGGGCTAGAAATCCATCCCAGGGGAACTAGTTTGGGGCTCTTTTGAGAACTCCTTACTCTTATCATTTTTGTCCCCCCCTCCTTCTTCTGTTGGAGACCCTTCCCATCTTTGGCTGAGTCTCCCACATACAACCTCTTGTGAACCCTGGTACTCATCCAGCAGTCTGCCTCCTGAGCAAGCTTCCTGGGGTCAGTAAGCTTGCTTTCAATCAAGTGCTGGCACAGCTGTGGAAAACAAAGACTAGACAACTGCTCCCATGCAAACAAATTGTACAGCCCCTGGTAATCTGTTACCTTACTGCCCTTCACCCAACCATTCAGTGCTCTGCAAAAAGAATCAATACACTCAATCCAGGTCTGAAATTCAAGTTTGGGACTCTTCCTAAACTTGTCCCTATAACTCTCTAGGTTAATACCATACCTAGTGATCAGGGCATCCTTCATGGCAGGGTAGGTAAGCTCACTTGCTTTCCCTAGTGCCAGCAATGTGTCCCTCCCCTCTACTGTGAAGTAGTTCCACAAACCTGCCCCCAGTCTCTCTCAGGGACTCTGTACATGTGGAGGGCTGACTGATAACCGTGAAACCACCTATGTATGTCATCATCCATGGAATACTCTTTCTCTAGTTTCTTGGGTATGTGCACTTTTCCATCAGACTGCACTTTAGAATTGCTGCCACCATCTGCTCTGGACTTGGCCTTCAAATCCAGCTCGTTTAATCTCAGCGCTTGAGCTAACGTCATTTTTCTCTACTCCATGGCTAAGTTATGCTTTTCTATCTGAAAAAGCTCCCTCGTGACCTATATTGCTTTCACAAATTAGATATCAATTCAGCATGGGCTAACACACTATAGCATAATAACCTAAGTTGTTTAGATCCTGCTGGTTGCAGTCACCTTTAATGGTCGTGGAGATTGTGTTATTCTTTATCTCCCGTTCCCTTGATCTATGTTTTTGTGAATAGAGTATGAGTATGTATGAGTTTGAATGTCTGTATGAATGAAGAAATAAAAAGGTTTTTTCTTTGTTTACTCAGGGGTTAGTAAGTGAATTGTTTTGAATTTTATATTGTATGTTATAATTGCGAATTTTTATATGTCTATATTTACACTTTTATATTCAAGCAAATAAGAAAAAAAGTATAAAAGACTTTGATATATTTAAAAAAATGAAATAAACAATGATGAAATCAAATAAACTTTTTTCAAATTGTGTTATTATTATGCTATAGTGTGTTAGCCCATGCTGAATTGATATCTAATTTGTGAAAGCAATATAGGTCACGAGGGAGCTTTTTCAGATAGTATTTTTCTCTTTCCCCTCTTCTCCCTGACCTTAAATTACTCCAACAGAGGGGGTCCCCAATTTTTGCTAAGTTATGCTTTTCTGCCTCCCTTTTGAGTTTAGTTAGTTCCAACTGGAGCTCCCTCTCATGCTCGCCAGCATGAACTTTTTAGCTTCCCACCTGTCCTCCAACTCCTCTGGGGATAGACCTTTGGAGGACACACTGCTGCTGGCCCTGGAGGGTGCTCTCCGCCATTCAGCTCCTGATCCACAAAATCACGATGCAGGCTCTGTTCCTCCATATCTACATTATCATTCCCATCCTCTGTGTTCTTACCAGCCTACCTGGCTACCAACCGCCCCTCAGTGCATTTTACAGCATCTCCTTCCTAGTGAGGCCTTTAAAAGGACATTTGAGCTCCTTGCATAACTTTTTGAGCTTAGGCACTGTATAGGTTTTCAACCTCTCCTTCTCAAACACCAAAACCGCAGCTACAGCTGATGGCTCACCAGACTGAAACATGATTGTGGAAAAAACTCAGAAGTTGCAAAAACACCATAAAGGAAGGAAAAAAAATAGTATGTGGTTGCGTAACGGTCTGCGATATGGAAGTAGTGTACACCAATCACTGTATGTAATATACAAATATAAGTCTTCTCCCACCGCTGCCACCAATGTTAGAAATCGGGTCTCTAGTCTGCAGTGGTTTGCACCCTGTCCAAGTAGGGACCCTCACTCTAGCCAGGGTAAGAGAGTCACACAGCTAAGATAACCCCTGCTCACCTACTTTGTAGCTTGGCACAGAGCAATCAAGCTTGTCCCAGAGGCAATGTGTAAAGTATTTGTACACACACACACGCACAGTAACAAAGCAAAAACACTACAAAATGAGTCCACACTCTTTTAGAAAAATACCCAATATTTATCTAAATAAATCAAGACAAAAATGACAAAAATCCAACATCCACAAGTCAAGACATGAATTTTCAAAGATTAAATTAAGTTCAGTTCTTAAAAATCAATGGTTGCACTTGATCAGGACAAAGTGCCTTAGATGCGTCAAAAATCAAAAAGGATACTAGGTGCAGGGGAAGTGAGGCACTGAAAAAGTGGGCGATGTGTCAGTTCCTTACTGCTACAGGAGAGGTGATGCGTTGGTTTCTTACTGCTAGGTAGGGGAGGTGATGCGTCGGTTCCTTACTGTCGCAGGGGAGGTGATGTGCCGTTTTCGGACACTCGACCTCGGTTTCTTACTGCGGTGCGGTGTCAATGAAGAAGATGGCACCCTGAGATGATGTGCCGATGATGCGTTGAAAGTCAAGTCGCTCTGCGTTGATTGCACAACATTGAAGCAGATGTTGAATCGGAGTCAGGGCGATGTGTCACAGACTTCGGTGATGTGGTTCTCGAGACTCACGGAGCAGCAGTTCTTCAGAGGCTCTGCAACAAAAAGCTGCGTCGTGCGTTGTAAGCTGCGGTCGTTGCCCTCTGCTGGAACCAAGCTGCGGTGCAGGCAGCGGTGATGCGTCGAGTTTTGGCGGTGCTGATCCAATTCTGAACGACGATTTGAGTCGATGCGTGGATTTTCTCCTTGAAAACTCTAGAATTCACTTCCAAGGGCCCAGGAACTGGATTTGGCAAGTCCGGACTCTCAGCAGAAGAGCTCAGGTACTAGCCCTGAGACTTCTTAATAGGAGGCAAGCACACTCAAGCCCTTGGGGAGCCTTGGAATCAGGATGTAGAAGGCAAAGTCCAGTCCTTTCACAGCCAGGGACAGAAGCAGCAGCAGCAGGACAGCACAGCAAAGTGGCAGCTCTTCTTCCTGGCTGAATGTCCTCACCCCAGAGGTGTTCTGAGTATATGGTGTCAAACGGCTAGTACTCATACCCATTTCAGCCTTTAAAGTAGGCAAACTTCAAAGGAAAGTCCTTGTAGGGCACAAGACCCTGCCTTTCCCTGCCATGGCTACTGGCACCCTACAGGGGGGGTGGAGACAGCTTTGTGTGAGGACAGGCACAGCCCTTTTCAGGTGTCAGTGTCAGCTCCTCCCACCACTCTAGCTTAGGAAGGCCCATCAACCGGGTGATGGGCCATCAGGATATTCAGGGCACACCTCAGCTCCCTTTGTGTGACTGTCTAGAGTGAATGCACAAACAGCCCAACTGTCATCCTAACCCAGACGTGTATTCCACAGACGGGCAAAGGCACATAATGGTTAAAGTAACAAAATTGCAACTTTCTAAAAGTGGAATTTTCAGACCTACAATTTAAAACCAACATTACTAAACAATGTATTTTTAAATTGTGAGTCCAGAGACCCCAAATTCCAATTTTCTATCAGCTCCAAATTGGGAGATACACTTGTAAGATGTTACAAGGCAACTCCAATGCTAACCTATGGGAGAGATAGGCCTTGTTGTAGTGAAAAACTAAATGAGCAGTATTTCACTAGCAGGCCATGTAAAACACAACACTACATGTCCTACCTTTTGAATACACTGCACCCTGCCCATGGGGCTACCTTGCGCCTACCTTAGGGGTGCCTTACATGTAATAAAAGGGAAGGTTTGGACATGGCAAGAGGGTGCACTTGCCAGGTCGAAGTGGCAGTTTAAAACTGCACACACAGACACTACAGTGGCAGGTCTGAGACATGTTTGCAGGGCTACTGTGGGTGGCACAATCAGTGCTGCAGACCTACTAGTAGTTTTTGATTTACAGGCCCTGGTCACACATGGTGCACTGTATTAGGGACTTACTGGCAAATCAAATATACCAATCATGGAGAAATCAAATACCATTACATTTTAGACAGGAAGCACTTGGACTTTAGTACTTGTCATCAGTGGTAAAGTGCATAGAGTCCTAACACCAGCAAAAACAAAATGCAGCTCACAGTCAAAACCAGGAGGTCAGAGGCAAAAAGACAGGGGAAACCATGCCAGAAGATGCCAGGTCTAACAATACGTTACTTATTTGCCATGATTAAGGTTCTACATCTCAGTCCTGGTCTGTTGGCCCGTAGGGGTGGGTTGTGCAAGGAGATCAAGAAGAGGTCGCCAAATGCTACTTGTCAGAGCTCTAAAAAAGCTTCCATATAGCTCTTCACATGTACAAGGCCAGGACTTCATCCTCATTATGTATGCCAGATTGGAAACTGTGTGCCAGGGCTGGGCTGCAGGTTGGCATTAAGGTGATAACAGAGGGCCTGCAGTGCTGGCCAGATGAGATGAGGCTAGGAAGTGGTAAGCATGCCTAGAAAAAAAAAATATATATATATAGGGGGAGGCTGGCTCAACTGCTGTCCTTACGAAGGAAGTGTTAACTCCCCGGGTGCAGCCTTTCCTCAGAGGGCAACCTTTTCTTTGTATATGTTTGGAGGCCTGCTCAGTCGCGGAAAGGCCCCGCCGCAGATACAGTGGATCCAGGGCTGTCGTATATGGTGACCTGATGGGACCGGGCAGTACCCAACTGTGAGAGACTTTGCTACTGGCAGAAGAGCCAGGTTTTAACCTTTCATCAAACCCACTGGGGTGAATAGTGTTTTAACGGGTGGCGTCCAGCAGCACCCACTTGGATTTATGAATTAGCGGGACTTCGTAAACCAGCATGCAACATTGCACACGCCTACTAGGCGAGACCTTAACGCCCACTGGGGCGGGATCTTATCAAATAAAAGAGGCATGTGTCCCACCATTTGCTGTTGTTCGTCGTCTGTTGCCAGTGATCAAGGACGATAATGTCCGAAACATGTTTGGCGCTTGTTTGGAGGGGGAGGCTGGCTCTGCCGTCCTCACGAAGGAGGTGTTAACTCCCCGTGTGCTGCCTTTCCTCAGAGGGCAAATATATATATCTATATATATCTATATATAGGCACAGTCCCGGGCACACGTAGTAAGGGTATAACGATAGTGTGACCGTATTGTTCGAATAACAGTTGTGGGGGTCGACACCTATTAGAGTTGAAAAGTTATTTAATGAAAAACAACTGAATTAACAATAAACAACCAGCCGACACGTGTTTCGTCACTCAGAGTAATCCGGTGACTCTTCAGGGCTGGGAAGGATACAAAAAATGGGGTGAGGGGGTAAAGGGAAAACAATAGGAAAACATCGAACATTATAATCTCTACAGGATCAAGGAGAAAAAAAAAAAGAAAAAAAAAAAAAAGGAGAAAAAGGGATCACCTAAAGTGCATGTGCTGTGGGCATAACAGCAGAGGCGCATGGCAATAAGTGACTTGGGTGTAGGTGCCGCTCTCATGGTGTAAACAACATGAATAAATGCGCGGGAAAAGACAAGTACATAGTCACGTGACAAGGTAAAATGTGGGCATCCGTGAGCGTGAATCACCTATAAACATCATGTACTCAGCGAAAATGTGAGACTAAATCCATCACACAGAAAATAAAAACAACATGGAATGTACAACATTGAAGTGGGGTGCGTAGGAGTCCTGGATGCGGTAGTGAGAATCCCAATCGGAATACTAAACTAAGGTGAGAAGAGAGACAGAAGCAGGGAGAGCGCATGGTTGAAAAAGAGAAAAGCATAGAAAGGCATAAAAAAATCATAAAAAATGAAAGGGAATCAGGAGGTGGAGGAAAAAGGGGTGGGAAGAAAACAAAACTTGGAAAAGAAAGGAGGAAACTCAAAAGGGAAAGAGGAGGAAAGAAAAGGAAGAAGTGAGAAATTGCCTGTGTAGCAAGAGTGAGGATAGAAAAAGCAGAAACCTGCGGAAAGAAAAGTGGATGAACTGGGGCCACAGGGCGAGCAGACTAAGAGGGAATCAAAAGTAAGGTGGGCAAAGCGAAGGAGTAAAGGAAACTCACGTAAGACCGGTGATAATTCCAACCCGGCTCGGGGGTGTGCGCAAAGCACTACTAAAAGGAGGAGACGGTGCTCCACGTAGAGACCGGGCACGGGGTGCGTGCCACGGGATTAGTCGTGAAGCCTGTGGGCGGTGAGGGCAGTGGTGCCAAGGAGAAGTAATCAGCGGAATGTAGCAGGCGGGAGTACTGGGACGAAGGTAGAAGTATCAGAACTGCAATAAAAGTTAATATAAGGTCACGAGACTAGGGTTGAGGGAAGAAAAGAAAGAAAATTGGTGCCGGTGGCGAAGAGTGGAAAGAAGGGTGGACTTACCAATCCAAGTAATCAGGTCCAGAAACTGCGGGAGGACAGGGTAAAAAGCCAGGTGGCGGCGGAAGTAATGGAGCTGGAAAAGACGGAGTAGTTGAGAAGGAGCAGCGGGGCTAGGGGGGGCGGTATGGGAGCGACAAACAATAAAGTGTGCAGAAACTTACCCAGGAGGAGATTAACGGCGCTCCATGAGTATGAAGCGTGCCAAGAGGCGGATAAGCCTGGAGGAGGACGAAGAGAACGTGAGTGAGGACAAGGGGCTGGCGAGATGAGACAGACTGAAAACGGACTGGAAGCGGCAACAGAGGACGCCACTATACCTGTAGGGTAGCTCCGACGAAACCGGAAGCAGCTTGTGCCGAGGGATAGCTGGACTGGGACTGGGAAGGGGAGGGGTGTAATAATGGAAATAGGCACCATGGCGACTAGAACGCGCGAGGGTGTATCACGTGGTATACGTGTGTGAGGCTGCCATGTTGGGAGGGTGAAAAAGGGGGCAGAGGTGACGCGCTATGAAAAGGAATCTAGAGAAAGACCCAAGGGCGGGAGAGATGCTGGCGCCGGCCAGCTAGCGAACAAAGATTAAAGGTAATGGAAACGCCTGGGATGGTAGGTCCGCGGGAAAGAAAGGCAGAGGCAAAAGGTGAGTACAGAATGCCTGCAATGAAGGGAGTAAAGAGAAGGGGCAAGGAATGGCGGACCTACGACTGGACTGAGCCCGGAGGGGATGCCCAGTGGCCAGACGATGGGGACTATTAAGTAGTGCAAAGCGAAGGTGGGGCAAGGGATAAGGCACAAGGGGAGAGAAAAACGAAAGTAGATCGTATGAAACAATAGTCAGTAGAAGAGCATACCCAGGAGGCCCAATGTAAATGAGAAGTAGTGGGCGTTCAAACGAGAATAATGAGTAGGCATGAAACGTTGTAAATCATCAGCCACGTAAATAACAAGAGGAAATGACAAATGTGTACAAAGCAGCTAGGAAAGTGGTCCCCAATATGATGAAGTAAAGGTACCAAGATAACATGTAGTACTCGTGAATAATCAAAAGTACAGAATCGGATAGTCCAGAAGACACGAACAACCGGACATAAGCTGTAGAATCTAGAATGCGTCACAATGAGGTTAATGAGCGAGCAGGAACTCGTTTTTAAAAGTGATCAGCAACGTGATCCACAAAGGTATAATAATAAAGCTGTAATAAAAGCGAATGTGTGGAAAAAAATAGCTAAGTAAGTTATCCCCAGAATGCGAAGAGGTCAAGGTACTGAGATGGCATGCAGTACTAGTGAATGAACAATGTACAGAATATGAGAGCCAAAACAACAAAAACATGACGTTTCAATGCAGTTACTGGGTGCGGAGGTCATTCACCCAGAAAATAATGTAGCTCATGGTCTATGTTGAGTCCGTGTTGAACCGTCCGTAGACGCATGATCCATGTGGCTTCCAGGCGTCTCAGTCTCAGTTCCCTGTTGCCACCTCTGGCGCTGACCACTGCCGTGTCAAATCCAAAGAAGGAGATCCTTTTCTTTGCACCTTGGTTGGGGCAGGTGGCTGCGTGGATAGCCATGGGATATCTCGTATCCTGATTTTGCAGGGCTCTGATGTGCTCGCCGATGCGTTGTTTCAGTGGTCTGATCGTACTGCCGATGTACCAGCGTTTGCAGGCACATTCCAGAATGTATACCACAAACTTGGTGTTACAGTTAATGTTATGCTTGATTTGGTAATGTTGCTTGTTGACAGCTGTGAAGCCTCTAATTCCATGTTGGGCTAGTCTGCAGACCCCGCAGCAACCACATTTGAAGAAACCAAGATTGGAGGTGGTGAGCCAAGAGGGGCTAGTGGTGGGACTAGGCACGCTAGGGCTGAGTCTTGTTCTAAGTGTTCTTCCTCGTCTGTAGGTGATTCGAGGTTTGGGGGGATGACCTCTCTAAGAGTGGTGTCGGCTAGTAGAACGCCCCAGTGTCTGTTGAGGCTTGTCCTCATGGCTAGACCCATGTCACTGTAATCGGTGATTAATCTGACAGGCTGGTTAAGTTCGGGGGTTGTGTGTCGGGTGTGTAGTGTTTCTTGCCTATTTATGTTACTGATTCTCTTTTCGGCAGTGCAGATAGTGCGAGTACTATAACCTCTAGCCTTGAACCTATGTTTCATGTTGATCAGACATTTCTGGAACTCAGATTCTTCGCTACAATTCCTCCTTGCTCTTGTGAATTCACCATAGGGGATTGCTTGTATTTGATGTTGCGGGTGCGAGCTTTCAGCATGGAGGATGGCGTTACATGATGTTGCCTTTCTATGTAACCGACTGTGAAGTATGTCTGACTTAACGTAGATTTCAACATCCAGAAAAGTGACACTGGAGGTACTGGAGTAGCTAGTGAACCTCATGTTCATGTCGTTGGTGTTGAGATGTCTGCAGAATTCTTCAAGTTTACATTGTGACCCAGACCAGAGTAGGAGACAGTCATCAATGTAGCGTCCCCAGTAGATTATGGAGTCAACCCATGGTGCCCCTTTGGTGCTCCAGATCCATTTGGATTCCAGGGCACCCATGTACAGATTCGCAAAAGAAGGTGAGAACTTGGAGCCCATGGCAACACCCTTGTTCTGTTTGTACCAGATGTTGTCATAAATGAAGAAGTTGTTATTCAGGATGATGTCCATCATAGCACCAAGCATCTGAGTATGTTGCCATAAAGTGGCTGGTCTGTTGTGGAGTAGGCCAGTGACGGCTTGCAGCCCTAGTACTGGTTCGATGGTGGTGTAGAGGGAAACTACATCTAGGGTGGCCAGGATCATGTCAGGTTGCCATTGGACATCCGACAAGATGCTGAGAATGTGTTTAGTATCTTGTATGTATGAGGGCAGGTTTCTGACCAACGTACCAAGGAAGAGGTCCACATATTGTGCGAGTCTTTCGGTAGGTCCACCGATGCCCGATACTATAGGTCTTCCTGGTGGGAAGGGTGCAGATTTGTGTATTTTGGGCAAGGTGTAAAGCCATGGGAATGCAGGCTTGTGGATCTTGAGATAGAGAAGTTCTTGATCATCAATGAGACCCTGCGTGTGCCAATCGGATAAGCATTTGTTAATTTTGGTGACAAGTGCGGGCGTGGGGTTGTAAGAAAGCTGTTCATAACATGACGTATCATGAAGTTGAGACAGAATTTCCGCATGGTAGTCGGACCGATTCATAATCACTACATTCCCGCCCTTGTCTGCTTCCTTAATTATGATATCAGTATTGGAACTAAGATTTTTAAGAGCTATGCGTTCCTCCCTGCGAAGATTATCTCTCGTTCTATGCTTGGTTTTCTGTACTTTATTTTCGTATCGGTCCATGTCCGTCAGGACCAAGTTGTGGAATGTGTCGACTGCGTTGCCCCCTGGTAGTGTGGGTGTCCATTTAGACTTGGTTTTAAGGCCACTGCTGAGACTGAGGTCTGCCTCTATATCTAAATCTCGGAGAAGATCCTCCATATTGGTGGGTGTTTCATCTGAGTCCGTGAGTGATAAGAGTAGATGTGTGTCCTGAATATCCCTGATACTTTGAGCACCAGATGAGTTATCTGAACAGATCTTACTAATGTTCCTAGTGGTGGATGGAGTGCCGTTGAAGTGTTTTTTGATCTTGATACCCCTGATGAATTTGAACAAGTCTATTTTGTGTCTGCAGGTGTCCCCTTGTTCATGGGGATTAAAGCTTAGGCCTCTGCTGAGTAGAGAAATCATCCCACTGTCAAGCTGTTGGGAGGAGAGGTTGACTACCTGTATGCCTAGATCCCCTGGGTTAACTAGTTCTTCCCGTTCCCGGATCTCAGTTTTTTCTGTAGTTTTCTGAGTCCTGCCCTTTTCCCTCTACGGGTCTTCTGTCTAGGGGTCCTTGTCTTTGTTGTGCCCTGTTTTCCCTCCGTATGGCTTGCACCTCCTTTAAAAAGACGATGTCGTTAAACCCAATCTGTATGTATTGCTAGTTGGGTTCTCGTTATCGCTGTCACTAGTGTGTGTGGTATTGAGTGAAGTGGAGCTGGATGAGAGAGAGGGAGTATCAATGACGGTTTGTCTGTCTCCCTGTGTGTTGGTTTTGACTAGCTTATCGTATTTCCTGGCAAAGGTAAAGACACGGCCCTCCCTATAATCAGCCTCGTCTCTTTTAAGTTGTCGTGTCTTTCTGTCTTTGATTTCGTTCTGGTGTTTAGCCAAGATGTCATTCAAGATGACATAATTCTTGCCTGTCGCTTCTTGTAGGTTCAGGTCGACTATCTCTTTTTCGAGGTTGGCAATCTCAATCTGGAGTCTGGCAACCTTGCGTTCTGCGTTCTCAATTAGGATATCGATTAATGTGTTGGAGTTAGAATTGAGAGTTTCTTCCCATTTGCCCAATAAGTCATCATCTAAATCATCAAATGTAGGAAAAATTTGTGAGCGTAGTCCCCTTGGGACCCTTTTGAGTCTTTGGTATTGTTTGAGGGTGGCACTGTCCCACCACCTGGAGTTTTCTGTCTTTTTAAGTCTCTCTAATCTAAGAAATTTGTCCTTAAGACCCTCTTTGTGTGTAGGGTTGCTGCTAGTGGATGCAGGATTATCGGTGATCCTTTTGATAGATTATCGAATAGCTCAGATGCGACCCTATCTCTATCCATAACCTATTATTGAAGTAAGGTATAGTGAGTATATAAGTGCTGCGGCTGCCCTTCCTGAGACTGTAGATTGAAGACTAGAGCTAGGGTTTTGGCGTAGTCAGGAAGTGTGGCGCTCAGACTAGTATGCGTGGTGTAAATGTGAACTAGAGTAGGTACGGTGCTGCCAGGTCGGGGGATTTACCCAATAACCCCCGGAGGTGTGTGAGTCACAGGACCCACACTGGGAAAATAGGCACAGTCCCGGGCACACGTAGTAAGGGTATAACGATAGTGTGACCGTATTGTTCGAATAACAGTTGTGGGGGTCGACACCTATTAGAGTTGAAAAGTTATTTAATGAAAAACAACTGAATTAACAATAAACAACCAGCCGACACGTGTTTCGTCACTCAGAGTAATCCGGTGACTCTTCAGGGCTGGGAAGGATACAAAAAATGGGGTGAGGGGGTAAAGGGAAAACAATAGGAAAACATCGAACATTATAATCTCTACAGGATCAAGGAGAAAAAAAAAGGAGAAAAAGGGATCACCTAAAGTGCATGTGCTGTGGGCATAACAGCAGAGGCGCATGGCAATAAGTGACTTGGGTGTAGGTGCCGCTCTCATGGTGTAAACAACATGAATAAATGCGCGGGAAAAGACAAGTACATAGTCACGTGACAAGGTAAAATGTGGGCATCCGTGAGCGTGAATCACCTATAAACATCATGTACTCAGCGAAAATGTGAGACTAAATCCATCACACAGAAAATAAAAACAACATGGAATGTACAACATTGAAGTGGGGTGCGTAGGAGTCCTGGATGCGGTAGTGAGAATCCCAATCGGAATACTAAACTAAGGTGAGAAGAGAGACAGAAGCAGGGAGAGCGCATGGTTGAAAAAGAGAAAAGCATAGAAAGGCATAAAAAAATCATAAAAAAATGAAAGGGAATCAGGAGGTGGAGGAAAAAGGGGTGGGAAGAAAACAAAACTTGGAAAAGAAAGGAGGAAACTCAAAAGGGAAAGAGGAGGAAAGAAAAGGAAGAAGTGAGAAATTGCCTGTGTAGCAAGAGTGAGGATAGAAAAAGCAGAAACCTGCGGAAAGAAAAGTGGATGAACTGGGGCCACAGGGCGAGCAGACTAAGAGGGGAATCAAAAGTAAGGTGGGCAAAGCGAAGGGAGTAAAGGAAACTCACCGTAAGACCGGTGATAATTCCAACCCGGCTCGGGGGTGTGCGCAAAGCACTACTAAAAGGAGGAGACGGTGCTCCACGTAGAGACCGGGCACGGGGTGCGTGCCACGGGATTAGTCGTGAAGCCTGTGGGCGGTGAGGGCAGTGGTGCCAAGGAGAAGTAATCAGCGGAATGTAGCAGGCGGGAGTACTGGGACGAAGGTAGAAGTATCAGAACTGCAATAAAAGTTAATATAAGGTCACGAGACTAGGGTTGAGGGAAGAAAAGAAAGAAAATTGGTGCCGGTGGCGAAGAGTGGAAAGAAGGGTGGACTTACCAATCCAAGTAATCAGGTCCAGAAACTGCGGGAGGACAGGGTAAAAGCCAGGTGGCGGCGGAAGTAATGGAGCTGGAAAAGACGGAGTAGTTGAGAAGGAGCAGCGGGGCTAGGGGGGAGGCGGTATGGGAGCGACAAACAATAAAGTGTGCAGAAACTTACCCAGGAGGAGATTAACGGCGCTCCATGAGTATGAAGCGTGCCAAGAGGCGGATAAGCCTGGAGGAGGACGAAGAGAACGTGAGTGAGGACAAGGGGCTGGCGAGATGAGACAGACTGAAAACGGACTGGAAGCGGCAACAGAGGACGCCACTATACCTGTAGGGTAGCTCCGACGAAACCGGAAGCAGCTTGTGCCGAGGGACTAGTCTGAGCGCCACACTTCCTGACTACGCCAAAAACCCTAGCTCTAGTCTTCAATCTACAGTCTCAGGAAGGGCAGCCGCAGCACTTATATACTCACTATACCTTACTTCAATAATAGGTTATGGATAGAGATAGGGTCGCATCTGAGCTATTCGATAATCTATCAAAAGGGATCACCGATAATCCTGCATCCACTAGCAGCAACCCTACACACAAAGAGGGTCTTAAGGACAAATTTCTTAGATTAGAGAGACTTAAAAGACAGAAAACTCCAGGTGGTGGGACAGTGCCACCCTCAAACAATACCAAAGACTCAAAAGGGTCCCAAGGGGACTACGCTCACAAATTTTTCCTACATTTGATGATTTAGATGATGACTTATTGGGCAAATGGGAAGAAACTCTCAATTCTAACTCCAACACATTAATCGATATCCTAATTGAGAACGCAGAACGCAAGGTTGCCAGACTCCAGATTGAGATTGCCAACCTCGAAAAAGAGATAGTCGACCTGAACCTACAAGAAGCGACAGGCAAGAATTATGTCATCTTGAATGACATCTTGGCTAAACACCAGAACGAAATCAAAGACAGAAAGACACGACAACTTAAAAGAGACGAGGCTGATTATAGGGAGGGCCGTGTCTTTACCTTTGCCAGGAAATACGATAAGCTAGTCAAAACCAACACACAGGGAGACAGACAAACCGTCATTGATACTCCCTCTCTCTCATCCAGCTCCACTTCACTCAATACCACACACACTAGTGACAGCGATAACGAGAACCCAACTAGCAATACATACAGATTGGGTTTAACGACATCGTCTTTTTTAAAGGAGGTGCAAGCCATACGGAGGGAAAACAGGGCACAACAAAGACAAGGACCCCTAGACAGAAGACCCGTAGAGGGAAAAGGGCAGGACTCAGAAAACTACAGAAAAAAACTGAGATCCGGGAACGGGAAGAACTAGTTAACCCAGGGGATCTAGGCATACAGGTAGTCAACCTCTCCTCCCAACAGCTTGACAGTGGGATGATTTCTCTACTCAGCAGAGGCCTAAGCTTTAATCCCCATGAACAAGGGGACACCTGCAGACACAAAATAGACTTGTTCAAATTCATCAGGGGTATCAAGATCAAAAAACACTTCAACGGCACTCCATCCACCACTAGGAACATTAGTAAGATCTGTTCAGATAACTCATCTGGTGCTCAAAGTATCAGGGATATTCAGGACACACATCTACTCTTATCACTCACGGACTCAGATGAAACACCCACCAATATGGAGGATCTTCTCCGAGATTTAGATATAGAGGCAGACCTCAGTCTCAGCAGTGGCCTTAAAACCAAGTCTAAATGGACACCCACACTACCAGGGGGCAACGCAGTCGACACATTCCACAACTTGGTCCTGACGGACATGGACCGATACGAAAATAAAGTACAGAAAACCAAGCATAGAACGAGAGATAATCTTCGCAGGGAGGAACGCATAGCTCTTAAAAATCTTAGTTCCAATACTGATATCATAATTAAGGAAGCAGACAAGGGCGGGAATGTAGTGATTATGAATCGGTCCGACTACCATGCGGAAATTCTGTCTCAACTTCATGATACGTCATGTTATGAACAGCTTTCTTACAACCCCACGCCCGCACTTGTCACCAAAATTAACAAATGCTTATCCGATTGGCACACGCAGGGTCTCATTGATGATCAAGAACTTCTCTATCTCAAGATCCACAAGCCTGCATTCCCATGGCTTTACACCTTGCCCAAAATACACAAATCTGCACCCTTCCCACCAGGAAGACCTATAGTATCGGGCATCGGTGGACCTACCGAAAGACTCGCACAATATGTGGACCTCTTCCTTGGTACGTTGGTCAGAAACCTGCCCTCATACATACAAGATACTAAACACATTCTCAGCATCTTGTCGGATGTCCAATGGCAACCTGACATGATCCTGGCCACCCTAGATGTAGTTTCCCTCTACACCACCATCGAACCAGTACTAGGGCTGCAAGCCGTCACTGGCCTACTCCACAACAGACCAGCCACTTTATGGCAACATACTCAGATGCTTGGTGCTATGATGGACATCATCCTGAATAACAACTTCTTCATTTATGACAACATCTGGTACAAACAGAACAAGGGTGTTGCCATGGGCTCCAAGTTCTCACCTTCTTTTGCGAATCTGTACATGGGTGCCCTGGAATCCAAATGGATCTGGAGCACCAAAGGGGCACCATGGGTTGACTCCATAATCTACTGGGGACGCTACATTGATGACTGTCTCCTACTCTGGTCTGGGTCACAATGTAAACTTGAAGAATTCTGCAGACATCTCAACACCAACGACATGAACATGAGGTTCACTAGCTACTCCAGTACCTCCAGTGTCACTTTTCTGGATGTTGAAATCTACGTTAAGTCAGACATACTTCACAGTCGGTTACATAGAAAGGCAACATCATGTAACGCCATCCTCCATGCTGAAAGCTCGCACCCGCAACATCAAATACAAGCAATCCCCTATGGTGAATTCACAAGAGCAAGGAGGAATTGTAGCGAAGAATCTGAGTTCCAGAAATGTCTGATCAACATGAAACATAGGTTCAAGGCTAGAGGTTATAGTACTCGCACTATCTGCACTGCCGAAAAGAGAATCAGTAACATAAATAGGCAAGAAACACTACACACCCGACACACAACCCCCGAACTTAACCAGCCTGTCAGATTAATCACCGATTACAGTGACATGGGTCTAGCCATGAGGACAAGCCTCAACAGACACTGGGGCGTTCTACTAGCCGACACCACTCTTAGAGAGGTCATCCCCCCAAACCTCGAATCACCTACAGACGAGGAAGAACACTTAGAACAAGACTCAGCCCTAGCGTGCCTAGTCCCACCACTAGCCCCTCTTGGCTCACCACCTCCAATCTTGGTTTCTTCAAATGTGGTTGCTGCGGGGTCTGCAGACTAGCCCAACATGGAATTAGAGGCTTCACAGCTGTCAACAAGCAACATTACCAAATCAAGCATAACATTAACTGTAACACCAAGTTTGTGGTATACATTCTGGAATGTGCCTGCAAACGCTGGTACATCGGCAGTACGATCAGACCACTGAAACAACGCATCGGCGAGCACATCAGAGCCCTGCAAAATCAGGATACGAGATATCCCATGGCTATCCACGCAGCCACCTGCCCCAACCAAGGTGCAAAGAAAAGGATCTCCTTCTTTGGATTTGACACGGCAGTGGTCAGCGCCAGAGGTGGCAACAGGGAACTGAGACTGAGACGCCTGGAAGCCACATGGATCATGCGTCTACGGACGGTTCAACACGGACTCAACATAGACCATGAGCTACATTATTTTCTGGGTGAATGACCTCCGCACCCAGTAACTGCATTGAAACGTCATGTTTTTGTTGTTTTGGCTCTCATATTCTGTACATTGTTCATTCACTAGTACTGCATGCCATCTCAGTACCTTGACCTCTTCGCATTCTGGGGATAACTTACTTAGCTATTTTTTTCCACACATTCGCTTTTATTACAGCTTTATTATTATACCTTTGTGGATCACGTTGCTGATCACTTTTAAAAACGAGTTCCTGCTCGCTCATTAACCTCATTGTGACGCATTCTAGATTCTACAGCTTATGTCCGGTTGTTCGTGTCTTCTGGACTATCCGATTCTGTACTTTTGATTATTCACGAGTACTACATGTTATCTTGGTACCTTTACTTCATCATATTGGGGACCACTTTCCTAGCTGCTTTGTACACATTTGTCATTTCCTCTTGTTATTTACGTGGCTGATGATTTACAACGTTTCATGCCTACTCATTATTCTCGTTTGAACGCCCACTACTTCTCATTTACATTGGGCCTCCTGGGTATGCTCTTCTACTGACTATTGTTTCATACGATCTACTTTCGTTTTTCTCTCCCCTTGTGCCTTATCCCTTGCCCCACCTTCGCTTTGCACTACTTAATAGTCCCCATCGTCTGGCCACTGGGCATCCCCTCCGGGCTCAGTCCAGTCGTAGGTCCGCCATTCCTTGCCCCTTCTCTTTACTCCCTTCATTGCAGGCATTCTGTACTCACCTTTTGCCTCTGCCTTTCTTTCCCGCGGACCTACCATCCCAGGCGTTTCCATTACCTTTAATCTTTGTTCGCTAGCTGGCCGGCGCCAGCATCTCTCCCCGCCCTTGGGTCTTTCTCTAGATTCCTTTTCATAGCGCGTCACCTCTGCCCCCTTTTTCACCCTCCCAACATGGCAGCCTCACACACGTATACCACGTGATACACCCTCGCGCGTTCTAGTCGCCATGGTGCCTATTTCCATTATTACACCCCTCCCCTTCCCAGTCCCAGTCCAGCTATCCCTCGGCACAAGCTGCTTCCGGTTTCGTCGGAGCTACCCTACAGGTATAGTGGCGTCCTCTGTTGCCGCTTCCAGTCCGTTTTCAGTCTGTCTCATCTCGCCAGCCCCTTGTCCTCACTCACGTTCTCTTCGTCCTCCTCCAGGCTTATCCGCCTCTTGGCACGCTTCATACTCATGGAGCGCCGTTAATCTCCTCCTGGGTAAGTTTCTGCACACTTTATTGTTTGTCGCTCCCATACCGCCTCCCCCCTAGCCCCGCTGCTCCTTCTCAACTACTCCGTCTTTTCCAGCTCCATTACTTCCGCCGCCACCTGGCTTTTTACCCTGTCCTCCCGCAGTTTCTGGACCTGATTACTTGGTTTGGTAAGTCCACCCTTCTTTCCACTCTTCGCCACCGGCACCAATTTTCTTTCTTTTCTTCCCTCAACCCTAGTCTCGTGACCTTATATTAACTTTTATTGCAGTTCTGATACTTCTACCTTCGTCCCGGTACTCCCGCCTGCTACATTCCGCTGATTACTTCTCCTTGGCACCACTGCCCTCACCGCCCACAGGCTTCACGACTAATCCCGTGGCACGCACCCCGTGCCCGGTCTCTACGTGGAGCACCGTCTCCTCCTTTTAGTAGTGCTTTGCGCACACCCCCGAGCCGGGTTGGAATTATCACCGGTCTTACGGTGAGTTTCCTTTACTCCCTTCGCTTTGCCCACCTTACTTTTGATTCCCCTCTTAGTCTGCTCGCCCTGTGGCCCCAGTTCATCCACTTTTCTTTCCGCAGGTTTCTGCTTTTTCTATCCTCACTCTTGCTACACAGGCAATTTCTCACTTCTTCCTTTTCTTTCCTCCTCTTTCCCTTTTGAGTTTCCTCCTTTCTTTTCCAAGTTTTGTTTTCTTCCCACCCCTTTTTCCTCCACCTCCTGATTCCCTTTCATTTTTTTATGATTTTTTTATGCCTTTCTATGCTTTTCTCTTTTTCAACCATGCGCTCTCCCTGCTTCTGTCTCTCTTCTCACCTTAGTTTAGTATTCCGATTGGGATTCTCACTACCGCATCCAGGACTCCTACGCACCCCACTTCAATGTTGTACATTCCATGTTGTTTTTATTTTCTGTGTGATGGATTTAGTCTCACATTTTCGCTGAGTACATGATGTTTATAGGTGATTCACGCTCACGGATGCCCACATTTTACCTTGTCACGTGACTATGTACTTGTCTTTTCCCGCGCATTTATTCATGTTGTTTACACCATGAGAGCGGCACCTACACCCAAGTCACTTATTGCCATGCGCCTCTGCTGTTATGCCCACAGCACATGCACTTTAGGTGATCCCTTTTTCTCCTTTTTTTTTCTCCTTGATCCTGTAGAGATTATAATGTTCGATGTTTTCCTATTGTTTTCCCTTTACCCCTCACCCCATTTTTTGTATCCTTCCCAGCCCTGAAGAGTCACCGGATTACTCTGAGTGACGAAACACGTGTCGGCTGGTTGTTTATTGTTAATTCAGTTGTTTTTCATTAAATAACTTTTCAACTCTAATAGGTGTCGACCCTCACAACTGTTATTCGAACAATACGGTCACACTATCGTTATACCCTTACTACGTGTGCCCGGGACTGTGCCTATTTTCCCAGTGTGGGTCCTGTGACTCACACACCTCCGGGGGTTATTGGGTAAATCCCCGACCTGGCAGCACCGTACCTACTCTAGTTCACATTTACACCACGCATACTAGTCTGAGCGCCACACTTCCTGACTACGCCAAAAACCCTAGCTCTAGTCTATATCTATATATATCTATCTATATATATATATATATATAGATAGATATATATAGATATATATATAGATATATATAGATATATATACAGATATATATAGATATATATATCCAACAAACAGAGTCGCCCCTCGTGGGAGCACGCCGGCAGGTGGGTACAAGCTTCCTTAATGAGCGCTGCTCGCAGACATGCTTTCCTCCTCACGCAGTCAGCAGCCCAACGCGTTTCGGGCCAACGCCCTTAATCATGGACTGACTTTACAGGAATGAACCGCAAGCAAAGGCACACTGGTATTTTCCCTTTATTTATTTCCATAGGTCACATGCAAATAATGGACCAAGGCATTCTGGGACTAGTAGTGCTTGCATATTACCCAAGTGGGGTGCAGCTGGTACTTCCATAAAACAAATCTTTGTGGCTAATGGGAGTCCGTTAGTGTAGCACTCTCGATAAATGGAGCTCTCCCTGCTCCGCTCTTGCGGCTTCAGTGCGCCGCTGCAGACCCGCTCAATATTACAGTGGCAAGCTCCCGTGGCCGGACCAGCCACTAAAATCCAACAAACAGAGTTGCCCCTCGTGGGAGCACGCCGGCAGGTGGGTACAAGCTTCCTTAATGAGCGCTGCTCGCAGACATGCTTTCCTCCTCAAGCAGTCAGCAGCCCAATGCGTTTCGGGCCAACGCCCTTCATCATGGACTGACTTTCAGGAATGAACCGCAAGCAAAGGCACACTGGTATTTTCCCTTTATTTATTTCCATAGGTCACATGCAAATAACGGACCAAGGCATTCTGGGACTAGTAGTGCTTGCATATTACCCAATTGGGGTGCAGCTGGTACTTCCATAAAACAAATCTTTGTGGCTAATGGCAGTCCATTAGCGTAGCACTCTCGATAAATGGAGCACTCCCTGCTCCGCTCTTGCGGCTTCAGTGCGCCGCTGCAGACCCGCTCAATATTACAGTGGCAAGCTCCCGTGGCCGGACCAGCCACTAAAATCCAACAAACAGAGTCGCCCCTCGTGGGAGCACGCCGGCAGGTGGGTACAAGCTTCCTTAATGAGCGCTGCTCGCAGACATGCTTTCCTCCTCACGCAGTCAGCAGCCCAACGCGTTTCGGGCCAACGCCCTTAATCATGGACTGACTTTCAGGAATGAACCGCAAGCAAAGGCACACTGGTATTTTCCCTTTATTTATTTCCATAGGTCACATGCAAATAACGGACCAGGGCATTCTGGGACTAGTAGTGCTTGCATATTACCCAAGTGGGGTGCAGCTGGTACTTCCATAAAACAAATCTTTGTGGCTAATGGCAGTCCGTTAGCGTAGCACTCTCGATAAATGGAGCTCTCCCTGCTCCGCTCTTGCGGCTTCAGTGCGCCGCTGCAGACCCACTCAATATTACAGTGGCAAGCTCCCGTGGCCGGACCAGCCACTAAAATCCAACAAACAGAGTTGCCCCTCGTGGGAGCACGCCGGCAGGTGGGTACAAGCTTCCTTAATGAGCGCTGCTCGCAGACATGCTTTCCTCCTCACGCAGTCAGCAGCCCAACGCGTTTCGGGCCAACGCCCTTAATCATGGACTGACTTTAGGAATGAACCGCAAGCAAAGGCACACTGGTATTTTCCCTTTATTTATTTCCATAGGTCACATGCAAATAACGGACCAAGGCATTCTGGGACTAGTAGTGCTTGCATATTACCCAAATGGGGTGCAGCTGGTACTTCCATAAAACAAATCTTTGTGGCTAATGGCAGTCCGTTAGCGTAGCACTCTCGATAAATGGAGCTCTCCCTGCTCCGCTCTTGCGGCTTCAGTGCGCTGCTGCAGACCCGCTCAATATTACAGTGGCAAGCTCCCGTGGCCGGACCAGCCACTAAAATCCAACAAACAGAGTCACCCCTCGTGGGAGCACGCCGGCAGGTGGGTACAAGCTTCCTTAATGAGCACTGCTCGCAGACATGCTTTCCTCCTCACGCAGTCAGCAGCCCAACGCGTTTCGGGCCAACGCCCTTAATCATGGACTGACTTTCAGGAATGAACCGCAAGCAAAGGCACACTGGTATTTTCCCTTTATTGATTTCCATAGGTCACATGCAAATAACGGACCAAGGCATTCTGGGACTAGTAGTGCTTGCATATTACCCAAGTGGGGTGCAGCTGGTACTTCCATAAAACAAATCTTTGTGGCTAATGGCAGTCCGTTAGCGTAGCACTCTCGATAAATGGAGCTCTCCCTGCTCTGTTCTTGCGGCTTCAGTGCGCCGCTGCAGACCCGCTCAATATTACAGTGGCAAGCTCCGTGGCCGGACCAGCCACTAAAATCCAACAAACAGAGTCGCCCTGTGGGAGCACGCCGGCAGGTGGGTACAAGCTTCCTTAATGAGCGCTGCTCGCAGACATGCTTTCCTCCTCACGCAGTCAGCAGCCCAACACGCTTCGGGCCAACGCCCTTAATCATGCAAGCACTACTAGTCCCAGAATGCCTTGGTCCGTCATTTGCATGTGACGTATGGAAATAAATAAAGGGAAAATACCAGTGTGCCTTTGCTTGCGGTTCATTCCTGAAAGTCAGTCCATGATTAAGGGCGTTGGCCCGAAACGCGTTGGGCTGCTGACTGTGTGAGGAGGAAAGCATGTCTGCGAGCAGCGCTCATTAAGGAAGCTTGTACCCACCTGCCGGCGTGCTCCCACGAGGGGCGACTCTGTTTGTTGGATAGATATATATATATAGATATATATTAAGATATATATATATATATATATAGTTCATCATATTCCCAACAGCAGCAGGCTGAAAAGTGGGACACGGACACCAGTTAAGTGCATGAAATATCTTCTTTATTTGCTGACACTGATCGACATGGCAGATGACGCGTTTCACCCAACAAGTGGGCTTGATCACATGACCAGATTACACTCTTGTTTCGTTTTTAAAGCACCTTCACCATGTAAGTGTCATGTGACTTGGTGAAAATAGAAAAAATACTCAGCTGAACAGCATGTTATAAAAAACTAGGTGATGATTTACACACGTAGTAAATAAATAAATATAGCAGCATGGGGTAAACTGTTAATAAATTATTGTTAAATAGTTTTTACATAAAACCGTTAAAAAGAACAAACAAAAATTCCTGGTTAAATCCATTAATTACCTTTCAATAACACGAATAGCAAATGTCAGTATGTATATAACAAATATAAAAAATCATATAATTGAAATGTTAATTATGCGTACTGTTCATTTTGTCTAAACGGTTGATTGTCTTAACAATTGATTGAGTTATCCCCAACATGATTTGCTGTTTCCTAGTCTAGTTCTGAGTGGAGCATAGAAAAAGTAAACAAGTGCATTAAAGTGACTGTGCAATAAAAACCATATTATAAAAACCTCAATGTTTCGAAACTGGGCGGTAGTAACTCTATGATTTTATCTTTTTTTCTTTTTTCTTTTTCCTTCTTTTTATCTTTCTATTATCTTTTTTTTTTCTTTTTTTAGAATCAAAACATAGTCAGAAATGCTTACAATGGATCACATATTTTCAGTTGAAACTATTATTAATCTCGGGCGTCAGATAAATATTATGCCAACATCATATGACCAATCAAAAAGTACATATTTATCCTGCTTGAATTGGGATAAAACTAGTTAAATAGTAAAACCAGTTGATATTAATTTATTATAAAATGATATTTCATATTTATAATAAATAAAGCATAAAAACCCTAATGAATAAACACCTTTAATAATCATAAATATCCATAAATAATCATAAAAAGTTATATAATTCCTCCCCATTGTTCAATCCATTCGGGGTCCGGGTATCCAGTTCAAGTATGAAGCTGGCCTCCAATTGTCTTAAAACTCTTTCTCTGTTTCCTCCCCTTCTCATTGGTGGTACTGCAGCTATAACAAAATATCTCAGGTCATCTAGTTTGTTTCGATGTGCAGCCTTAAACTGTCTAGCCACCGGATAGGTCATATGCGAATTGCCTATGGCTCTGAGATGTTGCAGAATGCGTACGTGCACCTGTAATTTTGTGCTGCCCACGTATTGAAGCCCACAGGTACAGCTCAATACGTAGACTGCATATTCGGTGCGACACGAATATCTGGCCTTAAGTCTACTGGTGGTGGGGCCATACGTGGTGGTATATTGCGATGTGTTGACCCCAAACTTGCATGTCCTGCATGTATTGCATTTAATAAAACCATTAGGGGGAGCTAGCCACATGTGTTTGGGTTGAACTGAATTACTAATCAGCTCAGGGCTAGATTTAACAAGGGCATTATGCATAGACTTAGGTTTTCTGAAGGTCAAGGCGGGAGGGGTCGGAAACAGTTGGTTTAAGACCATATCAGTTTGTATAATGGGCCAGTGTTTATTAATTATGGTCCTGATTTTTTTGTGTTGGCAACTATAGGTGGTTACAAATCTCATTTCTTGATCTGCCTCATCCAGTTTGTGAGGAGTTGCTTTATTAATAATTATAGAGGTCATATTGGTTTTCAATAGTTCATCTCTGGACTTCAACTTAACTTTGGCCAGGGATAGATTAATATCTTTTTCTTTATAGCCTCTAGCTAAGAATCTGAGACTGCTCTCTTTGATACATTTCTCGAAACTCACTTCGAACTGCATATTCTGCGTATCCTTAGGAACTCCCCGTAGGGATGCTCCTAATTAAATGAGTCAGATGGAAACTCGACGCGTGTAGCGTAGAGGTCCTAGCCGTACTTTTTCTGTGAAGAGTGGTTTCTATAGAATTGTTATCAATGTACACATGTACATCTAAAAATCAATAGCAGTCTTATCAATTGAGGCTGTAAACTGAAGATTGAGCTCATTATCATTTAAAGATTTAATAAAATCACAGGCCATCTCCTTGGTGCCCTTCCAAATCCAAAAATATCATCGATGAAACGCATCCAACAAATGATGCGTTCATCCCAGAGTTTCTTGAATTTAACCTTGAGAACCTGCTCCTCCCACCAGCCCACGTGTAAACACGCGTAGCTGGGGGAGAAGCAAGCTCCCATGGCAACTCCTCTAATTTGATGGTATATATCTTTGTTAAACATGAAGTAGTTATTATGGAGGCAAAAGGCAATCATATCAACAATCATCTTTACATGTTGGTATAATTCTATAGGTCTACTTTTCAGAAAACATTGTACCGCTTCCATACCATCAGTGTGGTTTATACTGGTATACAAAGCACATATGTCCATGGTTATCAACAAATAGTCATGTTCCCACTGTATATCTCTAATCCTCTCCAGGAAATGGTTGGTATCTTTAATGTAAGAGGGAAGGGCGATTACCAAATCTTGCAAATAAAAATCTACATATTCAGATATTTTTTCTAAAAGCCCCCTCTAGCACTAATAATAGGTCTTCCTGGAACTGGAGTGAGTCATCTTATGTATTTTAGGTATAAAATACATTATGGGAATGACTGGGAACTCAGTTCGTAAATAGTTAAATTCATCATTGGTGAGTTGGTTTTCGCGTTTCCATTTGTTCAGATGTTTGAGACATAAAGCATTTAGTTTCAGAAATTGTTGAAAATCAGACTTTTTGTAGCAGTTTTCGTCGGTTAGGTGTTTTGCTGCTTCAATTAAATAGTCCTGTCTCGGCCATAGGACTATATTTCCCCTTTATCCGATTGTTTGATAATCACTTCGCTGTGTTCTTGTAGCTTTTTAATCAAATCTTTGTATTTTTTATATTTAAATTTTGTGCCTCCTCTTCGTCTTTTGATCACTAGTCGTAGTTTCTTGACCTCATCAATGATAACATCTTGATAAGTATCAATGGCGTCCCGAGACATGACTGGCACAAAAGTCGACTTGGGTTTAAAGGGGGATTTTGTGACTGTAGAGGAATTGACACCCATTTCTCGGATCAATTCCTGCGTTGGTGTAATAATATCATCCTGATTTTCATTGAATAAGTCACCCATAGTTCGTAGTGTTGGGATATCTGAAACTGTTAAAGAGGAAAATGTTTCTGAACTTGAAGCGCTAGCATTGTCAGTATTGTCTGGAACCTTTTTAAAATTCTTGATAGTGAAGTATTTTTTTAATTTCATTTTGCGAATGAATTTGTAAATGTCCACTCTAGTTTGAACATAGTTCAGGCTGCTTTCTGGGCAGTACGATAGACCTAGTGCCAGAAGTTGGATCTCAGCTTGATCTAATTGGACAGATGACAAATTCACCACTGTATTGGCATGGGATATTACTTCCTGTTCTATCTTTTGTTTCGCTGTTGCCCGCCTCTTGCGTTGCCGGGCTTGCCTTCTGGCTTTCCTTCTTTTGTTGCGTCGTGTTCTGGATTCTGTAGGGGCTTCCGTGGTCTGAGCGTCTGGCGCCGCGCCCGCTGTACAAAATCCAGTTCCTCCGCTGGAGTAAGGGATCCCATTCCTTCCCTTTCTGGGTGTCTTTCACCTCTACTTGCATCAGAGTCAATTTCGCTGATGGTGGAGCTAGATTCAGATAGAGATCCTGACTCTGGTTCCTGACTGGTAAGCCCTTGCTCCATATTGGAAACCCCACGAGGCATCTGTTTCTTTTTCAAAAAATCATATTTTTTTGCGAACGTAAAGATTTGTCCAGTTTCATAATCTTGTTTGTCCCGTGCATACTTGTATGCCTTCCTGGTTTTAATTATTTCTTCTTGTTTCTTAAGGCGTATTTGAATTTCACTATTAGTTTTGGTTATCAAGTCCTGAAATTCTGACTTTGCCAACTCATCTTGGATGATTTATATTTCTTTCATAATGGTTTCCCGGTCTATCCTGGCATATTTGATTAATATTTGAACCATGCGCATAGATGCTTCCAAATTACTGCTGGCCCACTCTTTAAGCATTTCTGGATTCGGGCTATCAAAACTAGGGGCAAGCAGTATGCGTAATCCACGTGGTACCCTGTTAGCCTCCACATACTTCTCCAGAGATTTCTGTTGTCACCATTTGGTTATTTCTGACTTCATTGGTTTTTCCAGTTGTTTTAATAGTGTCCGAGCGCCACCTTCTGGTGAACTGCTGATAGCATTTCTGTTATGTCCGATGATCGAAACTGTTGGTAAATTGGTGAATAAATCTAAAGCAGCCGCCTCTCGTTCGCGTATAATCTCGTCAGCCATGTTTATCAGTTAGCTATAGCACAACATATAAATGTACAGCCCAAGTTCGACCTCCGTTGACAAAGAGCATACGATGGTGAATCACCGGAGCCCCGGTAACTATCCTCAATAATGCAACGTTTCCTGGCCGTACTGGGGACTTCAAGCACACCTCCCCACCCGCTCTGCTTCCTTGTAATGGTGTCTTACCGGCTGGTTCACGCGGGGAATCGTGGATCCTCCGACTCACGTCTCCTCGCTTTAACCGTCCGAATCCATTCACCATACACTTCCGGATGCGGGGGGTCAACAGTGACTATTCCTTCCGGAATTGAACAAAATCGATGTAGGCTGTAGGCTGAATGTCCCACAATGGAGGAGGGGGTCCGTGATTCGGGCGCAGCCTATTCCCGAAGTATAATGATATAGTTCATCAAATTCCCAACAGCAGCTGGCTGAAAAGCGGGACACGGACACCAGTTAAGTGCATGAAATATCTTCTTTATTTGCTGACACTGATCGACATGGCAGATGACGCGTTTCACCCAATAAGTGGGCTTGATCACATGACCAGATTACACTCTTGTTTCGTTTTTAAAGCACCCTCACCATGTAAGTGTCATGTGACTTGGTGAAAATAGAAAAAGTACTCCGCTGAACAGCATGTTATAAAAAACTAGGTGATGATTTACACACGTAGTAAATAAATAAATATAGCAGCATGGGGTAAACTGTTAATAAATTATTGTTAAATAGTTTTTACATAAAACCGTTAAAAAGAACAAACAAAAATTCCTGGTTAAATCCATTAATTACCTTTCAATAACACGAATAGCAAATGTCAGTATGTATATAACAAATATAAAAATCATATAATTGAAATGTTAATTATGCGTACTGTTCATTTTGTCTAAACGGTTGATTGTCTTAACAATTGATTGAGTTATCCCCAACATGATTTGCTGTTTCCTAGTCTAGTTCTGAGTGGAGCATAGAAAAAGTAAACAAGTGCAATAAAAACCATATTATAAAAACCTCAATGTTTCGAAACTGGGCGGTAGTAACTCTATGATTTTATCTTTTTTTCTTTTTTCTTTTTCCTTCTATTTATCTTTTTTATCTTTTTTTTCTTTTTTTTTTTAGAATCAAAACATAGTCAGAAATGCTTACAATGGATCACATATTTTCAGTTGAAACTATTATTAATCTCGGGCGTCAGATAAATATTATGCCAACATCATATGACCAATCAAAAAGTACATATGTATCCCGCTCGAATTGGGATAAAACTAGTTAAATAGTAAAACCAGTTGATATTAATTTATTATAAAATGATATTTCATATTTATAATAAATAAAGCATAAAAACCCTAATTAATAAAAACCTTTAATAATCATAAATATCCATAAATAATCATAAAAAGTTATATAATTCCTCCCCATTGTTCAATCCATTCGAGGTCCGGGTATCCAGTTCAAGTATGAAGCTGGCCTCCAATTGTCTTAAAACTCTTTCTCTGTTTCCTCCCCTTCTCATTGGTGGTACTGCAGCTATAACAAAATATCTCAGGTCATCTAGTTTGTTTCGATGTGCAGCCTTAAAATGTCTAGCCACCGGATAGGTCATATGCGAATTGCCTATGGCTCTGAGATGTTGCAGAATGCGTACGTGCACCTATAATTTTGTGCTGCCCACGTATTGAAGCCCACAGGTACAGCTCAATACGTAGACTGCATATTCGGTGCAACACGAATATCTGGCCTTAAGTCTACTGGTGGTGGGGCCATACGTGGTGGTATATTGCGATGTGTTGACCCCAAACTTGCATGTCCTGCATGTATTGCATTTAATAAAACAATTAGGGGGAGCTAGCCACATGTTTTTGGGTTGAACTGAATTACTAATCAGCTCAGGGCTAGATTTAACAAGGGCATTATGCATAGACTTAGGTTTTCTGAAGGTCAAGGCGGGAGGGGTCGGAAACAGTTGGTTTAAGACCATATCAGTTTGTATAATGGGCCAGTGTTTATTAATTATGGTCCTGATTTTTTTGTGTTGGCAACTATAGGTGGTTACAAATCTCATTTCTTGATCTGCCTCATCCAGTTTGTGAGGAGTTGCTTTATTAATAATTATAGAGGTCATATTGGTTTTCAATAGTTCATCTCTGGACTTCAACTTAACTTTGGCCAGGGATAGATTAATATCTTTTTCTTTATAGCCTCTAGCTAAGAATCTGAGACTGCTCTCTTTGATACATTTCTCGAAACTCACTTCGAACTGCATATTCTGCGTATCCTTAGGAACTCCCCGTAGGGGATGCTCCTAATTAAATGAGTCAGATGGAAACTCGACGCGTGTAGCGTAGAGGTCCTAGCCGTACTTTTTCTGTGAAGAGTGGTTTCTATAGAATTGTTATCAATGTACACATGTACATCTAAAAATCAATAGCAGTCTTATCAATTGAGGCTGTAAACTGAAGATTGAGCTCATTATCATTTAAAGATTTAATAAAATCACAGGCCATCTCCTTGGTGCCCTTCCAAATCCAAAAATATCATCGATGAAACGCATCCAACAAATGATGCGTTCATCCCAGAGTTTCTTGAATTTAACCTTGAGAACCTGCTCCTCCCACCAGCCCACGTGTAAACACGCGTAGCTGGGAGAGAAGCAAGCTCCCATGGCAACTCCTCTAATTTGATGGTATATATCTTTGTTAAACATGAAGTAGTTATTATGGAGGCAAAAGGCAATCATATCAACAATCATCTTTACATGTTGGTATAATTCTATAGGTCTATTTTTCAGAAAAAATTGTACCGCTTCCATACCATCAGTGTGGTTTATACTGGTATACAAAGCACATATGTCCATGGTTATCAACAAATAGTCATGTTCCCACTGTATATCTCTAATCCTCTCCAGGAAATGGTTGGTGTCTTTAATGTAAGAGGGAAGGGCGATTACCAAATCTTGCAAATAAAAATCTACATATTCAGATATTTTTTCTAAAAGCCCCCTCTAGCACTAATAATAGGTCTTCCTGGAACTGAGTGAGTCATCTTATGTATTTTAGGTATAAAATACATTATGGGAATGACTGGGAACTCAGTTCGTAAATAGTTAAATTCATCATTGGTGAGTTGGTTTTCGCGTTTCCATTTGTTCAGATGTTTGAGACATAAAGCATTTAGTTTCAGAAATTGTTGAAAATCAGACTTTTTGTAGCAGTTTTCGTCGGTTAGGTGTTTCGCTGCTTCAATTAAATAGTCCTGTCTCGGCCATAGGACTATATTTCCCCTTTATCCGATTGTTTGATAATCACTTCGCTGTGTTCTTGTAGCTTTTTAATCAAATCTTTGTATTTTTTATATTTAAATTTTGTGCCTCCTCTTCGTCTTTTGATCACTAGTCGTAGTTTCTTGACCTCATCAATGATAACATCTTGATAAGTATCAATGGCGTCCCGAGACATGACTGGCACAAAAGTCGACTTGGGTTTAAAGGGGGATTTTGTGACTGTAGAGGAATTGACACCCATTTCTCGGATCAATTCCTGCGTTGGTGTAATAATATCATCCTGATTTTCATTGAATAAGTCACCCATAGTTCATAGTGTTGGGATATCTGAAACTGTTAAAGAGGAAAATGTTTCTGAACTTGAAGCGCTAGCATTGTCAGTATTGTCTGGAACCTTTTTAAAATTCTTGATAGTGAAGTATTTTTTTAATTTCATTTTGCGAATGAATTTGTAAATGTCCACTCTAGTTTGAACATAGTTCAGGCTGCTTTCTGGGCAGTACGATAGACCTAGTGCCAGAAGTTGGATCTCAGCTTGATCTAATTGGACAGATGACAAATTCACCACTGTATTGGCATGGGATATTACTTCCTGTTCCATCTTTTGTTTCGCTGTTGCCCGCCTCTTGCGTTGCCGGGCTTGCCTTCTGGCTTTCCTTCTTTTGTTGCGTCGTGTTCTGGATTCTGTAGGGGCTTCCGTGGTCTGAGCGTCTGGCGCCGCGCCCACTGTACAAAATCCAGTTCCTCCGCTGGAGTAAGGGTTCCCATTCCTTCCCTTTCTGGGTGTCTTTCACCTCTACTTGCATCAGAGTCAATTTCGCTGATGGTGGAGCTAGATTCAGATAGAGATCCTGACTCTGGTTCCTGACTGGTAAGCCCTTGCTCCATATTGGAAACCCCACGAGGCATCTGTTTCTTTTTCAAAAAATCATATTTTTTTGCGAACGTAAAGATTTGTCCAGTTTCATAATCTTGTTTGTCCCGTGCATACTTGTATGCCTTCCTGGTTTTAATTATTTCTTCTTGTTTCTTAAGGCGTATTTGAATTTCACTATTAGTTTTGGTTATCAAGTCCTGAAATTCTGACTTTGCCAACTCATCTTGGATGATTTATATTTCTTTCATAATGGTTTCCCGGTCTATCCTGGCATATTTGATTAATATTTGAACCATGCGCATAGATGCTTCCAAATTACTGCTGGCCCACTCTTTAAGCATTTCTGGATTCGGGCTATCAAAACTAGGGGCAAGCAGTATGCGTAATCCACGTGGTACCCCGTTAGCCTCCACATACTTCTCCAGAGATTTCTGTTCCCACCATTTGGTTATTTCTGACTTCATTGGTTTTTCCAGTTGTTTTAATAGTGTCCGAGCGCCACCTTCTGGTGAACTGCTGATAGCATTTCTGTTATGTCCGATGATCGAAACTGTTGGTAAATTGGTGAATAAATCTAAAGCAGCCGCCTCTCGTTCGCGTATAATCTCGTCAGCCATGTTTATCAGTTAGCTATAGCACAACATATAAATGTACAGCCCAAGTTCGACCTCCGTTGACAAAGAGCATACGATGGTGAATCACCGGAGCCCCGGTAACTATCCTCAATAATGCAACGTTTCCTGGCCGTACTGGGGACTTCAAGCACACCTCCCCACCCGCTCTGCTTCCTTGTAATGGTGTCTTACCGGCTGGTTCACGCGGGGAATCGTGGATCCTCCGACTCACGTCTCCTCGCTTTCACCGTCCGAATCCATTCACCATACACTTCCGGATGCGGGGGTCAACAGTGACTATTCCTTCCGGAATTGAACAAAATCGATGTAGGCTGTAGGCTGAATGTCCCACAATGGAGGAGGGGGTCCGTGATTCGGGCGCAGCCTATTCCCGAAGTATAATGATATAGTTCATCAAATTCCCAACAGCAGCTGGCTGAAAAGCGGGACACAGACACCAGTTAAGTGCATGAAATATCTTCTTTATTTGCTGACACTGATCGACATGGCAGATGACGCGTTTCACCCAATAAGTGGGGTTGATCACATGACCAGATTACACTCTTGTTTCGTTTTTAAAGCACCCTCACCATGTAAGTGTCATGTGACTTGGTGAAAATAGAAAAAGTACTCCGCTGAACAGCATGTTATAAAAAACTAGGTGATGATTTACACACGTAGTAAATAAATAAATATAGCAGCATGGGGTAAACTGTTAATAAATTATTGTTAAATAGTTTTTACATAAAACTGTTAAAAAGAACAAACAAAAATTCCTGGTTAAATCCATTAATTACCTTTCAATAACACGAATAGCAAATGTCAGTATGTATATAACAAATATAAAAAATCATATAATTGAAATGTTAATTATGCGTACTGTTCATTTTGTCTAAACGGTTGATTGTCTTAACAATTGATTGAGTTATCCCCAACATGATTTGCTGTTTCCTAGTCTAGTTCTGAGTGGAGCATAGAAAAAGTAAACAAGTGCAATAAAAACCATATTATAAAAACCTCAATGTTTCGAAACTGGGCGGTAGTAACTCTATGATTTTATCTTTTTCTTTTTTCTCTTTTCTTTTTCCTTCTATTTATCTTTTTTTTATCTTTTTTTTTTCTTCTTTTTTTTTAGAATCAAAACATAGTCAGAAATGCTTACAATGGATCACATATTTTCAGTTGAAACTATTATTAATCTCGGGCGTCAGATAAATATTATGCCAACATCATATGACCAATCAAAAAGTACATATGTATCCCGCTCGAATTGGGATAAAACTAGTTAAATAGTAAAACCAGTTGATATGAATTTATTATAAAATGATATTTCATATTTATAATAAATAAAGCATAAAAACCCTAATTAATAAAAACCTTTAATAATCATAAATATCCATAAATAATCATAAAAAGTTATATAATTCCTCCCCATTGTTCAATCCATTCGGGGTCCGGGTATCCAGTTCAAGTATGAAGCTGGCCTCCAATTGTCTTAAAACTCTTTCTCTGTTTCCTCCCCTTCTCATTGGTGGTACTGCAGCTATAACAAAATATCTCAGGTCATCTAGTTTGTTTCGATGTGCAGCCTTAAAATGTCTACCCACCGGATAGGTCATATGCGAATTGCCTATGGCTCTGAGATGTTGCAGAATGCGTACGTGCACCTGTAATTTTGTGCTGCCCACGTATTGAAGCCCACAGGTACAGCTCAATACGTAGACTGCATATTCGGTGCAACACGAATATCTGGCCTTAAGTCTACTGGTGGTGGGGCCATACGTGGTGGTATATTGCGATGTGTTGACCCCAAACTTGCATGTCCTGCATGTATTGCATTTAATAAAACCATTAGGGGGAGCTAGCCACATGTTTTTGGGTTGAACTGAATTACTAATCAGCTCAGGGCTAGATTTAACAAGGGCATTATGCATAGACTTAGGTTTTCTGAAGGTCAAGGCGGGAGGGGTCGGAAACAGTTGGTTTAAGACCATATCAGTTTGTATAATGGGCCAGTGTTTATTAATTATGGTCCTGATTTTTTTGTGTTGGCAACTATAGGTGGTTACAAATCTCATTTCTTGATCTGCCTCATCCAGTTTGTGAGGAGTTGCTTTATTAATAATTATAGAGGTCATATTGGTTTTCAATAGTTCATCTCTGGACTTCAACTTAACTTTGGCCAGGGATAGATTAATATCTTTTTCTTTATAGCCTCTAGCTAAGAATCTGAGACTGCTCTCTTTGATACATTTCTCGAAACTCACTTCGGAACTGCATATTCTGCGTATCCTTAGGAACTCCCCGTAGGGGATGCTCCTAATTAAATGAGTCAGATGGAAACTCGACGCGTGTAGCGTAGAGGTCCTAGCCGTACTTTTTCTGTGAAGAGTGGTTTCTATAGAATTGTTATCAATGTACACATGTACATCTAAAAAATCAATAGCAGTCTTATCAATTGAGGCTGTAAACTGAAGATTGAGCTCATTATCATTTAAAGATTTAATAAAATCACAGGCCATCTCCTTGGTGCCCTTCCAAATCAAAAAATATCATCGATGAAACGCATCCAACAAATGATGCGTTCATCCCAGAGTTTCTTGAATTTAACCTTGAGAACCTGCTCCTCCCACCAGCCCACGTGTAAACACGCGTAGCTGGGGGAGAAGCAAGCTCCCATGGCAACTCCTCTAATTTGATGGTACATATCTTTGTTAAACATGAAGTAGTTATTATGGAGGCAAAAGGCAATCATATCAACAATCATCTTTACATGTTGGTATAATTCTATAGGTCTACTTTTCAGAAAAAATTGTACTGCTTCCATACCATCAGTGTGGTTTATACTGGTATACAAAGCACATATGTCCATGGTTATCAACAAATAGTCATGTTCCCACTGTATATCTCTAATCCTCTCCAGGAAATGGTTGGTGTCTTTAATGTAAGAGGGAAGGGCGATTACCAAATCTTGCAAATAAAAATCTACATATTCAGATATTTTTTCTAAAAGCCCCCTCTAGCACTAATAATAGGTCTTCCTGGAACTGGAGTGGTCATCTTATGTATTTTAGGTATAAAATACATTATGGGAATGACTGGGAACTCAGTTCGTAAATAGTTAAATTCATCATTGGTGAGTTGGTTTTCGCGTTTCCATTTGTTCAGATGTTTGAGACATAAAGCATTTAGTTTCAGAAATTGTTGAAAATCAGACTTCTTGTAGCAGTTTTCGTCGGTTAGGTGTTTCGCTGCTTCAATTAAATAGTCCTGTCTCGCCATAGGACTATATTTCCCCCTTTATCCGATTGTTTGATAATCACTTCGCTGTGTTCTTGTAGCTTTTTAATCAAATCTTTGTATTTTTTATATTTAAATTTTGTGCCTCCTTTTCGTCTTTTGATCACTAGTCGTAGTTTCTTGACCTCATCAATGATAACGTCTTGATAAGTATCAATGGCGTCCCGAGACATGACTGGCACAAAAGTCGACTTGGGTTTAAAGGGGATTTTGTGACTGTAGAGGAATTGACACCCATTTCTCGGATCAATTCCTGCGTTGGTGTAATAATATCATCCTGATTTTCATTGAATAAGTCACCCATAGTTCGTAGTGTTGGGATATCTGAAACTGTTAAAGAGGAAAATGTTTCTGAACTTGAAGCGCTAGCATTGTCAGTATTGTCTGGAACCTTTTTAAAATTCTTGATAGTGAAGTATTTTTTTAATTTCATTTTGCGAATGAATTTGTAAATGTCCACTCTAGTTGAACATAGTTCAGGCTGCTTTCTGGGCAGTACGATAGACCTAGTGCCAGAAGTTGGATCTCAGCTTGATCTAATTGGACAGATGACAAATTCACCACTGTATTGGCATGGGATATTACTTCCTGTTCCATCTTTTGTTTCGCTGTTGCCCGCCTCTTGCGTTGCCGGGCTTGCCTTCTGGCTTTCCTTCTTTTGTTGCGTCGTGTTCTGGATTCTGTAGGGGCTTCCGTGGTCTGAGCGTCTGGCGCCGCGCCCGCTGTACAAAATCCAGTTCCTCCGCTGGAGTAAGGGTTCCCATTCCTTCCCTTTCTGGGTGTCTTTCACCTCTACTTGCATCAGAGTCAATTTCGCTGATGGTGGAGCTAGATTCAGATAGAGATCCTGACTCTGGTTCCTGACTGGTAAGCCCTTGCTCCATATTGGAAACCCCACGAGGCATCTGTTTCTTTTTCAAAAAATCATATTTTTTTGCGAACGTAAAGATTTGTCCAGTTTCATAATCTTGTTTGTCCCGTGCATACTTGTATGCCTTCCTGGTTTTAATTATTTCTTCTTGTTTCTTAAGGCGTATTTGAATTTCACTATTAGTTTTGGTTATCAAGTCCTGAAATTCTGACTTTGCCAACTCATCTTGGATGATTTATATTTCTTTCATAATGGTTTCCCGGTCTATCCTGGCATATTTGATTAATATTTGAACCATGCGCATAGATGCTTCCAAATTACTGCTGGCCCACTCTTTAAGCATTTCTGGATTCGGGCTATCAAAGCTAGGGGCAAGCAGTATGCGTAATCCACGTGGTACCCTGTTAGCCTCCACATACTTCTCCAGAGATTTCTGTTGTCACCATTTGGTTATTTCTGACTTCATTGGTTTTTCCAGTTGTTTTAATAGTGTCCGAGCGCCACCTTCTGGTGAACTGCTGATAGCATTTCTGTTATGTCCGATGATCGAAACTGTTGGTAAATTGGTGAATAAATCTAAAGCAGCCGCCTCTCGTTCGCGTATAATCTCGTCAGCCATGTTTATCAGTTAGCTATAGCACAACATATAAATGTACAGCCCAAGTTCGACCTCCGTTGACAAAGAGCATACGATGGTGAATCACCGGAGCCCCGGTAACTATCCTCAATAATGCAACGTTTCCTGGCCGTACTGGGGACTTCAAGCACACCTCCCCACCCGCTCTGCTTCCTTGTAATGGTGTCTTACCGGCTGGTTCACGCGGGGAATCGTGGATCCTCCGACTCACGTCTCCTCGCTTTCACCGTCCGAATCCATTCACCATACACTTCCGGATGCGGGGGTCAACAGTGACTATTCCTTCCGGAATTGAACAAAATCGATGTAGGCTGTAGGCTGAATGTCCCACAATGGAGGAGGGGGTCCGTGATTCGGGCGCAGCCTATTCCCGAAGTATAATGATATAGTTCATCAAATTCCCAACAGCAGCTGGCTGAAAAGCGGGACACGGACACCAGTTAAGTGCATGAAATATCTTCTTTATTTGCTGACACTGATCGACATGGCAGATGACGCGTTTCACCCAACAAGTGGGCTTGATCACATGACCAGATTACACTCTTGTTTCGTTTTTAAAGCACCCTCACCATGTAAGTGTCATGTGACTTGGTGAAAATAGAAAAAGTACTCCGCTGAACAGCATGTTATAAAAAACTAGGTGATGATTTACACACGTAGTAAATAAATAAATATAGCAGCATGGGGTAAACTGTTAATAAATTATTGTTAAATAGTTTTTACATAAAACCTTTAAAAAGAACAAACAAAAATTCCTTGTTAAATCCATTAATTACCTTTCAATAACACGAATAGCAAATGTCAGTATGTATATAACAAATATAAAAAATCATATAATTGAAATGTTAATTATGCGTACTGTTCATTTTGTCTAAACGGTTGATTGTCTTAACAATTGATTGAGTTATCCCCAACATGATTTGCTGTTTCCTAGTCTAGTTCTGAGTGGAGCATAGAAAAAGTAAACAAGTGCAATAAAAACCATATTATAAAAAACCTCAATGTTTCGAAACTGGGCGGTAGTAACTCTATGATTTTATCTTTTTTTCTTTTTTCTTTTTCCTTCTATTTATCTTTTTTTTATCTTTTTTTCTTCTTTTTTTAGAATCAAAACATAGTCAGAAATGCTTACAATGGATCACATATTTTCAGTTGAAACTATTATTAATCTCGGGCGTCAGATAAATATTATGCCAACATCATATGACCAATCAAAAAGTACATATGTATCCCGCTCGAATTGGGATAAAACTAGTTAAATAGTAAAACCTGTTGATATGAATTTATTATAAAATGATATTTCATATTTATAATAAATAAAGCATAAAAACCCTAATTAATAAAAACCTTTAATAATCATAAATATCCATAAATAATCATAAAAAGTTATATAATTCCTCCCCATTGTTCAATCCATTCGGGTCCGGGTATCCAGTTCAAGTATGAAGCTGGCCTCCAATTGTCTTAAAACTCTTTCTCTGTTTCCTCCCCTTCTCATTGGTGGTACTGCAGCTATAACAAAATATCTCAGGTCATCTAGTTTGTTTCGATGTGCAGCCTTAAAATGTCTAGCCACCGGATAGGTCATATGCGAATTGACTATGGCTCTGAGATGTTGCAAAATGCGTACGTGCACCTGTAATTTTGTGCTGCCCACGTATTGAAGCCCACAGGTACAGCTCAATACGTAGACTGCATATTCGGTGCAACACGAATATCTGGCCTTAAGTCTACTGGTGGTGGGGCCATACGTGGTTGTATATTGCGATGTGTTGACCCCAAACTTGCATGCCCTGCATGTATTGCAATTAATAAAACCATTACGGGGAGCTAGCCACATGTTTTTGGGTTGAACTGAATTACTAATCAGCTCAGGGCTAGATTTAACAAGGGCATTATGCATAGACTTAGGTTTTCTGAAGGTCAAGGCGGGAGGGGTCGGAAACAGTTGGTTTAAGACCATATCAGTTTGTATAATGGGCCAGTGTTTATTAATTATGGTCCTGATTTTTTTGTGTTGGCAACTATAGGTGGTTGCAAATCTCATTTCTTGATCTGCCTCATCCAATTTGTGAGGAGTTGCTTTATTAATAATTATAGAGGTCATATTGGTTTTCAATAGTTCATCTCTGGACTTCAACTTAACTTTGGCCAGGGCTAGATTAATATATTTTTCTTTATAGCCTCTAGCTAAGAACCCGAGACTGCTCTCTTTGATACATTTCTCGAAACTCACTTCGGAACTGCATATTCTGCGTATCCTTAGGAACTCCCCGTAGGGGATGCTCCTAATTAAATGAGTCGGATGGAAACTCGACGCGTGTAGCGTAGAGTTCCCAGTCGTACTTTTTCTGTGAAGAGTGGTTTCTATAGAATTGTTATCAATGTACACATGTACATCTAAAAATCAATAGCAGTCTTATCAATTGCGGCTGTAAACTGAAGATTGAGCTCATTATCATTTAAAGATTTAATGAAATCACAGGCCATCTCCTTGGTGCCCTTCCAAATCAAAAAAATATCATCGATGAAACGCATCCAACAAATGATGCGTTCATCCCAGAGTTTCTTGAATTTAACCTTGAGAACCTGCTCCTCCCACCAGCCCACGTGTAAACACGCGTAGCTGGGGAAGAAGCAAGCTCCCATGGCAACTCCTCTAATTTGATGGTATATATCTTTGTTAAACATGAAGTAGTTATTATGGAGGCAAAAGGCAATCATATCAACAATCATCTTTCCATGTTGGTATAATTCTATAGGTCTACTTTTCAGAAAAAATTGTACCGCTTCCATACCATCAGTGTGGTTTATACTGGTATACAAAGCACATATGTCCATGGTTATCAACAAATAGTCATGTTCCCAAGGTATATCTCTAATCCTCTCCAGGAAATGGTTGGTGTCTTTAATGTAAGAGGGAAGGGCGATTACCAAATCTTGCAAATAAAAATCTACATATTCAGATATTTTTTCTAAAAGCCCCCTCTAGCACTAATAAAAGGTCTTCCTGGAACTGGAGTGGTCATCTTATGTATTTTAGGTATAAAATACATTATGGGAATGACTGGGAACTCAGTTCGTAAATAGTTAAATTCATCATTGGTGAGTTGGTTTTCGCGTTTCCATTTGTTCAGATGTTTGAGACATAAAGCATTTAGTTTCAGAAATTGTTGAAAATCAGACTTCTTGTAGCAGTTTTCGTCGGTTAGGTGTTTCGCTGCTTCAATTAAATAGTCCTTTCTCGGCCATAGGACTATATTTCCCCCTTTATCCGATTGTTTGATAATCACTTCGCTGTGTTCTTGTAGCTTTTTAATCAAATCTTTGTATTTTGTATATTTAAATTTTGTGTCTCCTCTTCGTCTTTTGATCACTAGTCGTAGTTTCTTGACCTCATCAATGATAACGTCTTGATAAGTATCAATGGCGTCCCGAGACATGACTGGCACAAAAGTCGACTTGGGTTTAAAGGGGGATTTTGTGACTGTAGAGGAATTGACACCCATTTCTCAAATTCCCAACAGCAGCTGGCTGAAAAGCGGGACACGGACACCAGTTAAGTGCATGAAATATCTTCTTTATTTGCTGACACTGATCGACATGGCAGATGACGCGTTTCACCCAACAAGTGGGCTTGATCACATGACCAGATTACACTCGTGTTTCGTTTTTAAAGCACCCTCACCATGTAAGTGTCATGTGACTTGGTGAAAATAGAAAAAATACTCCGCTGAACAGCATGTTATAAAAAACTAGGTGATGATTTACACACGTAATAAATAAATAAATATAGCAGCATGGGGTAAACTGTTAATAAATTATTGTTAAATAGTTTTTACATAAAACCGTTAAAAAGAACAAACAAATTCCTGGTTAAATCCATTTATTACCTTTCAATAACACGAATAGCAAATGTCAGAATGTATATAACAAATATAAAAAATTATATAATTGAAATGTTAATTATGCGTACTGTTCATTTTGTCTAAACAGTTGATTGTCTTAACAATTGATTGAGTTATCCCCAACATGATTATATATATATCCCCAAGCAAAATGGATTAAAGGTTTTTATACCTCAAGTTGGTGATTGCGGTGTCGTCATTCCGGTGTAGGAGTGCTGGATTTTGTTCGCTGATATATATATATATATATTACGCTCTGTAGTTGTCCCAACATGTGAGCAGCACTCCACCTCAGCATTCGGCTACAAGCCTTCATACAGTACAGACAGGTAACCGCCTGCCGATTTCTTTAGACAGCTCTCTCGTCACTAGCCTGACGCGTTTCAAAGTTAGGTACTTCTTCCTCAGAGGCATGACGGGAAAGTTCAGGTGCTTGTACAGGTCACAGTTCCTCAGTGATTTATGCTCAATCCCCCGCCCCCTGATGGGCGGGCTTTTCATTTTATTGACAGGAATTTGTGCATCCATTTGAGGATTAATTATTCAGGTACTACAGCACCCAGAATGCCCCAGCCCATCAGGGGGCGGGGAATCGAGCATTAATCACTGAGGAACTGTGACCTGTACAAGCACCTGAACTTTCCCGTCATGCCTCTGAGGAAGAAGTATCTAACTTTGAAACGCGTCAGGCTAGTGACGAGACAGCTGTCTAAAGAAATCGTCAGGCGGTTACCTGTCTGTACCGTATGAAGGCTTGTAGCCGAATGCTGAGGTGGAGTGCAGCTCACATGTTGGGACAACTACAGAGCGTAATATATATATATATATATATATATATATATATATATATATATATATATATATATATATATACATATACAGAGTTTGTAGGGTTACTTAACCCAACACGATGAAGGAGTGAATATTTCATTACATACAGGTACCCGTACAATGACTTACTTAACAGCATGAGGACGAACGTTTTTCACAAAATACGTATTAAATATGTTACTTAGCCCTACATGGAATTGAATCCCTTTTGAGGCTGCAACAGTATTATATGGTGATTGATTTTTGTGACAAAGACTTTTTTTTAAATGTGGTTTAAAAAAACGGAGTGACATGGCAATTCTCAAGAATCTGAAATAATGCATTATGGATTGGGTAGTCCTAAGAACTGGAGAATTACGTGATCAGTACCCACTTGAATATTTCAGTATTTAAGCATTTATGACATATTGTTTCAAAGTATGGGTTTGTTAAAATATGTGAACTGATCTCCTGATGGAGCAAGGTTTCAAAATGAAACTTGCTTGTACGCAATCCTCCTCATAGTATTAATTTATTAAATTTGTATTGTCAATACTAACCTTTGCATTCACAAACACATTTATGACATATGGTTTCAAAGTATGGGTTTGTTAAAATATGTGAACTGATCTCCCATGGTTGAAAATCTGTATAAAAGCATTGTGAAAAATAAGGCACTCATTAAGAACGAGCATATTAGTCCTTCCTCACTGTTGTGTTATTCAGGTGCATTTAAACTCATGGACAACTGATCCTCATTTTTTGCATATGATTAAGACCATTGTCCGGTCGAAACGTGTAGTGCTTTTGTGCTGGTACCTGCTGGAATAAAGAACTTTGTTTCATTTCACTCCCGACTGGAGGGCTTGTTTGCTCGCATTGTGAAGGCTTTGTGGGACTTCGTTTGGCAAATATACGGTGACTCCTTGACCAGGCCCCGACTCATTAGGCTGAGGCGACCTCTTCGTCAAGTGTCATTTGGGTTCATGTTGTTCATGTTTAAAGGACGCCCGCCGGCTGCCTGCATATTACTACGGAGAAATTGGCTAAGCTCAGGCCACTGCACGCACAGGAGGCGTTTGTCACTGGTGGAGCGGGGGGCCTGCCTGCCTGCTGACAATTTGAGGCACGTTTGGAAGCAGCCAGAGTTTGTAGGGTTACTTAACCCAACACGATGAAGGAGTGAATATTTCATTACATACAGGTACCGGCACAATGACGTACTCAACAGAATGAAGACGAAAGTTTTTCACAAAATACGTATTAAATATGTTACTTAGCCCTATATGGAATTGAATCCCTTTTGAGGCTGCAACAGTATTATATTGTGATCGATTTTTGTGACAAAGACTTTTTTTAAATGTGGTTTAAAAAAACGGAGGGACATGGCAATGCTCAAGAATATGAAATAATGCATTATGGATTGGGTAGTCCTAAGAACTGGAGAATTACGTGATCAGTACCCACTTGAATATTTCAGTATTTAAGCATTTATGACATATTGTTTCAAAGTATGGGTTTGTTAAAATATGTGAACTGATCTCCTGATGGAGCAAGGTTTCAAAAATGAAACTTGCTTGTACGCAATCCTCCTCATAGTATTAATTTATTAAATTTGTATTGTCAATACTAACCTTTGCATTCACAAACACAAGAGGGACAGAAGCTTGCCTATGTGTTTTACTAATGAATAACGCTTGTCTGTAATCCAAAATGTCCGCTAAAGCGCGGGAACCTCAATGCGCATGTCGCAACCTGATCACATGGGGTGACGTCTTTCTTTGCTTGGTGGGAAACTTCTGCTTCTGCGCAGTGTGCGCTAAAATGGCCGCTAAATGTTTTCACATGCTTAAGCTTGCTCTCATGTCATTATTAAATTGTCGTTTTCTTAATGCTACTAATGCAGGATAGTATTATAATTAATTGGGAATAGAGTAGGAAAAGTGGGCATACAGTGAAACATTTTATTTGTGATTTTAATATTTTCTTCTTGCACTTTTAGTAATTCGTAAACTTGGGCCTGGGTTGGTGACTTGTAACTCGAGAGACGATGGTTCTGCGCATGTATCCTGTGTGCCTGCCAAGTGAAGTCAACTTGGACGTCTCCCAAGGCCATGACCCATTGGCCGAAGATGAGGTACTTTATGTTTCCTGTGGACAAAATGATACTTTTCCCCTGTAAAATGTATAACATTTGTCGTGAGACGGGTGGGAAATAAAGTGAATGTATTAATTTGAAGGGGCGGGAAGCTAAAAACAATAGGCTTTACAATTTAGGCCAAATCGATATGGTGCGAGAATCCACCCCCTGTCTCTGTCCAATCAGAAGTAGTGGTCCCATATTTTAGCAACATTAAGGGGAGGTACATGGGCGCAGAAGGGTATAATAGAATATAGCATTAGTTAATTAGTCAGAGCATGCTTTCACGAAGAACAGGCGTCCATGCTGCGAGAGAGCTCTTAGCTCCTGACTGCCATGCTGATCGGTTGCTGACTGAATCCCTGTCCAGAAGAGGTCCTGAGGAGGGGGCGGCGGAGTCCATTAGAACGGGAGAATCGAGGAGAAGTCGAGTATCAGAGAGGGGAACGGCGCAGGCGTCGTTGTCACCGGTCCTGTCCTGATCCTGGAAGAAGTCTTTGCTCTTCATCCTTCCTGGGTCCTATCCTTTCCAACTCCTTGGCCAAGGGGCTTGGTTCTCGCATTTAGGTAACTATACTGCAACCTTTAGTTGCGCTGCTGTCTCTATTCTCTTCCTTTCCTTAAACACCGTCATTTATTAGCAAATCATTTCTATGCTTTTTCTTGGGTATTTCAATCAAGTATCGTGTTTTCTGTATTTTACTCTGCTAAAACTTTAGATAAATATTTTAAAACTTCCTGACTCAGTGGTTATTTCAGGATTATGAACTATATTGAATGTCACTCATTTTAAATTTCCCAATTGGCAAAGGATCCATTGGTAAGTTATTACTCTTCAATCAGAAGGTAATTGGTAGCAGGGACTTTGATAAAAGAGTACATCTGACACCCAGCGTAAGCATTAGTGTAGTATGAATGTATGGGCCCAAGTGAGTATATGGTGTATGAATGTGTGCTAATATTGCGCTGGATCAGTTTTCTGGTAAGCAGAGGACGGTTATGGTTACCCTTTGTTAATTGGGTAATGAGAATTTTTATTTGTATTTTTATGAACTAACATCCGCTTAAATTTTGAGTTTTGTTTTATGTTGTCCAGAATACCCCGGGGTAAAAAGAATAGCGGGTGGCAAGTGGAAGCCATACTGCAGTGAGGTTATCTGTCAGGCAGAAATAGTACTGAGAAGTTAAGCAGGACTTTCAGTACTCGTTAGGGACTCTATGCGTGTGAGTAATAGCAAAAAGGGTACGCTGATGAAAATTTGATGTTATATCACCTAGAAAGGGTAACATTGGAGAAGTAACAGGTACTTCTGGAGCTTGTGTGAAGAGTAGACGGAAGTGTTTTACTCGTAGTGTATGTTTTAAGTAAACGGAAAGGTTTTACTAAAGTGTGGAAGAAACTATTCTTTTCAAAATTAGTGGAAACTGGCACGATAGCGAATGTTTTATGTTGTTACTGAATTTTAATTAAGATTTATAGAGAAAATAAGTTTGCGTAAATTTTTGTAAAGGGAGGGTCAGTTGCCGGAGAGGGAGCTAACGTCACAAAACGCCGCACTGTGGTAGGTTGAAACAGCGGGTGTGGAGAGACTCTTGTAAAGGAGGGGTCAGTAGTCAGGAGTACTGACGTCACAAGTGCCGCGCTGGGATTGGTTAAACCAGCGAGGACAGAAAAGAGCAGATTGTAAAGGAGGGGTTGACAGAGAAACGTCACCAAAAGGCCGCGCAAGGATTGGCTCGGAAATAAAAGATAGCAGACATTTGATTGGTCGAGATTTTAGAAGCAAAATTCTTAGTGGATAAGGATTGCATGATAGAACGCGATCCAACTTTAACAGGAACTCGACCGGATAGGAGATTCCTAGGTTTTGCAGAATATAATTTTGTACACCGAAGATTAGATAGAATGTAGGGAGAAAGGCGAAAAAATTCATTTTTGCAAAAGATTAAGAATTATTTTAAAAAGGACAAACCAATCAAAACTAGAGAAGGAATTATTATTCCACCAGTTAAAACGCCAGCATCATTCATGATGATGGAGAGAGGTTATCATACCTGTGTATGGATGGAGAATTGGATAGAATAGACCAAAAATGATGGAATATTAGCATTTCCTGAAAATGGCACGTTCAATGGGTGAATTCTTCAGAACTTGAGATTGAGGATGAATGACTTAGAACCCAGACCTAGATTAACTCAGTACGAAGCTCTAGAGGAATGGGAAACCGAGGCATTTGAGCGGGACCGATCTAGAAGTAATAGGATTTATCCAGGATTTTTTCCCAGATATCTACGTGAGTCTAGAGAAGGTCAGATGAAACAATGGAGAAGGGCAATGATTACAGAAGGACTGTATCCATTATTCACAGAAGGAGAGAAATCAGGAGGCAAATGTACAGAAAAGACAAAACATTTAATGAGAAATGAGGAGTCTGAAGACGAATTTATGGAGGAAATGTTAAGAAATCCCCCACCATATCAGGAAGGGACAAGTGGATGCACCCCAAGTGCACCACCAAAAACTCCATTAGTGCCACAGGTAATGCATGAATTCACCCCGAGTAGAATGCTACATGATAAAGAAAAAGAAGCCCTAGAAAAGACCAGAGCAGAATTAATACAGAAAATAACCCAAATAAAAGTACATCCTGATTCGTTGACCATACCTGTAACAATTGGTCCAGTAGTTCCATTATATGGTACTCAGGGAAATTGTCCTCCACAGATACTTACACCTACTCCTGTGAATAATCCCAAACCTGAAGCTCCAGTTATAATTGAGGATCAATTTAGTGACTGTGAATCCACAATATCACTTATGGACTTGCCTATTCGAGGTTCTGTAAATAGTACTCCAAGAAAAGATGTACCTGGAGGTTCAAAAGATGTAAGTTTAGTAACTTCATCGGGAGCAAAAAGTGATACCATAGTAACACCTGAAGATCTAGAAAGATGGGTGCAAGGGTCAGTTAAACTGTGCACACCTCCAAAGATACTGGATATCCATAAATTAAAAGTTGAATTAGAAGAAATAATAGCAGGAAATGTAGGACTAGAACGCTTAAATACCTATGATGAAGAAGAATTATTATTCCTGTGTAGGAGTATCACCAGAAATGTAAGGATATTTCATGAAAAATTATCCAATTTAGCACTACAGATGGGAATAGAAATAGGGAGATCAAAGGTACTACAGAAACCCTATAGAGCAGAATTTTCAGACAAAGACTTAGAAAATATGAATGCCTCTGGAAGAAGATTACAAATAAGAGAATTAATGTTAGTTTTGCAAAAATGGGGAGACCTAGATAAATGGAAAACTAGGTGGGCCAAGAAAAAGGAAGAAGCCAGAACAAGTAGAACAGCATCTGAATATGTGATGAAGGAAACAGGGAAAGCAGACCAGATGTATCCAATGCGAGAAGTTGCGGGAGGAGGATATGTACATGTCCCATGGAGCAGACAGGATATTTTGTCATTTACGAATAATTTTCCAAAATTGAGAGAAAAACCAATTGAATGGTACAAGCAGGTTGATAGGTTTGTGAAGGTGTCAAAGGTATTGTTGAAGGATTTAGATGGTCTGTTTGACATAGTGGGACCTGCCGATTTGTGGACAGATTGTAAAATTACAGTCGATTGGCCTAGTGATGAATATCCTAGAGATCCGAAGACAGGTGCCCCGTCAAATGATGTAATGAAAAAGTATCAGCAAGTGATAACTTACCTGAAAGGGAAAATACCACCGAAAGAAACAGATTGGGTAAAAATAGATCGAACTACCCAAGAAGCGAATGAATCAGTGCATTCCTACTATGAGCGTTTATTGCAGGTATTTAAACAGTATAGTGGATTTGAGGACATTGGAGACAAAAACATGAGTCAGTTTGTGTATCGGTTTGTTTACGGTCTGAAGCCAGAGATTTGCCAGATGATTAAACAGCATATGCTGTGTTGGCAGGGAAAGCCCATAGATGAGATTCTGAAGTATGCAAAATATTGTGGAGACAATATTGAGGATAGACACAAGAAATTGCAGGAAAAAGTGATGTGGGCTCAGGTGAAAATGGCAGAAAAGCAGGGAATTAATTTGGAAAATCCGAGTGAAAATCCAGGAAAAGATTCTGGAACGAGTGGTGATATGGGAAATGGTGGAAAATTTAGAGGACGAATGAGTAGAGAAGAAGCTAAAAAGAAATTTCCTTGTCATGGATGCGGAAAATTGGGGCATTGGAAGGACGAATGTAAAAAGATTCGGAATAATAATGGCCCAAATCAAAACTTAAATCCACAGACGCAGAATGACTCACAGAAGGGTGTAAACCTCCAGAGTCAATTGCCACCTCCACCTGTTCAGGGTAATGTAAGTAGAGCAAAACACGGTACAGACATCGGATACCCAGGAGGAAGTGTTAAGAATGATTATATGACATCACAATTTCTTTTGCAGGACAATTTCTGTGAATTCAACTCATGACGGTGCCTAGGAGAGGGGAAGAAGGAGTGCGTACTTGGCGCATCCTTACAGGTAGATCAGTCTGGTCCATATGTTGAAGGGAATGTGAAAGGTAATGATATTACTTTCCTTTTGGACACTTGTGCTACCAGGTCTACGGTGAGATCAGCAGACATCCCAGACCTTCCTCTCTCTGGTGAAGATATCCAAGTAGTAGGGGTAGCTAATCAAAGAATTAGAACACCTCTTACAGAACCAATGGAAGTCAAAATAGGAAATTTTAGAGAAATGCATCAATTTGTAGTGTGTGATTCTAGTCCAGTGAATTTATTAGGTAGGGATTTATTGCGCAAAATGAACTGTACAATTTTCTGCACGCCAGATGGTGTGGCAGTTCAGACACCAGATGAGGACCATGTATATAAAATTATGGTTGCAAAACAAGGTACAGAAATAGACGAAATGTTTTCGTTAATAACAAAAGATGAGTTGCCAGAAGAAATAAAAGGTACAGTAAACCCCATAGTATGGGATTTCACGGGAAAAGAAGTAGGACTTATGGCAAAAATAGATCCAGTTAAAATTACTGTAAAAGAAGGTGCAATTTTCCCAAATACTAGACAGTATAAAATGAGTGCAGAAGTAAAAACAGGAGTTATTGAAGAAATCAATCGAATGGTAGAACAAAACATTCTAAAAGAAGTAATGAGTAGCCCATGTAATTCACCAATCATGGGACTAAAGAAACCTAGTGGAAAATATAGGATTGTTCAGGACCTGCGTAAAATAAATAAGATTGTGGAACCATGTTGTCCCATAGTACCAAATCCTGCAGTAATTCTATACCAGATCCCTTGGAATGCAGGATGGTTCACAGTAATTGATTTGTGTCAAGCATTCTTTTCAATACCATTGCATCCAGACAGCCAGTATCTTTTCTCATTTAAATTTGAGAACAAGGTCTATGTGTGGAATCGTGTTCCTCAGGGGTACACAGAAAGTCCTTCCATCTTCAACCAGATACTGAAAAAGTGCCTGGAAAAACTAGTGATGCCAGGAAGCTCAGTCTTAGTCCAATATATCGACAACTTATTGGTGGCGTCGACCACCAGAGAAGACTGTGTTGTTGACTCCATAGCATTATTACATCTTTTGGCTGAGGAAGGGCATAAAGTCTCACCTGAAAAGTTACAGTTTTGCAGGACAGCTGTTAAATATCTGGGACATCAAATTGAGAGGGGAAAAAGAAGAATAACCTCTGAAAGAGTAGAATTAATAAAGAGAATGCAAATGCCTGTAACCCAAAGACAAGTGCGAATGTTCCTAGGAATAGTAGGCTACTGTCGACAATGGATACCAAATTTTTCCATGTTAGCTAAGCCCTTAATTAACATGACGAAAAAGAAAGCAAAGGACCCTGTTGAGTGGGAGGATGAAAGTGTAGAAGCTTTTGTAAAATTGAGAAACGCACTTTGTTCAGCACCTGCCTTAGGCATGCCTGATTATAAAAGTGAATTCGCATTATTCTGTCAAGAGAGAGAAAATTGTGCACTTTCTGTCCTAACTCAGAGACATGGACTAGACAGACGTCCTATAGCGTACTTTTCTGCTACACTGGACCCAGTAGCAGCCGCGTTGCCAGGATGCTTAAAAGCAGTGGCAGCAACTTGTTTGAGCATTGAACAAAGCGAGTCAATTGTGATGGGACATCCTGTAAAAGTGTATGTTCCACATGCAGTTGTGATTCTGTTGACAAGAACCCGAACTCAGCATCTTACTCCTAGTCGGCTGACTAAATATGAGAGGATAATAATGGGTGCTGAAAATGTGACCATGGTAAGGTGTACAATAATAAATCCAGCAACTTTATTGCCGGACCCATATCATGAAACAATTAAAGATGACGAAGAAGATGAACATGATTGTGTACAAATTACAGAATTATGTACAAAACCATGCCCAGACATAGAGGAACAGCCTCTTAAAAAGCCAGACAGGGAGCTATTTGTCGATGGTTCATGTCAAAGACATGAAGATGGTAAACTAACTGCTGCCTATGCGGTATGTGAATTAACTGGAATAGTTGAAGCATCCTATTTACCAGGAGTCAAATCTGCACAAGTAGCTGAATTGATTGCTTTGATAAAAGCTTGCAAAATTGGGAGGAATCAGAGAGTGACCATATTTACAGATAGTCAATATGGTTACGGGGTTGTGCATGATTTTGGCCAACTGTGGATGCAGAGGGATTTCATGACTTCTTCAGGATCCCCCATTAAAAATGGACAATTTGTAAGGGAATTGCTAGAAGCAATACAATCACCAAAAGAATTGGCTGTGGTGAAATGTGCCGCACACCAGTCAGGAGATGACTGGGTGGTAGTCGGCAACAGATATGCGGATCTGGTGGCTCAACATTGTGCCAAAGCCAGAATGTCAGTCAATAAGAGGATGGAAAGAATGGGAATCAGCTGCCAACTTATGCTGTATATGCCACCTGAAACTTGGAATGACATCAAGAAATTGCAAGATGAGGTTGATGAAAGTGAGAAGAATTTGTGGATCAAAGTGGGTTGCTCCCAAAGAGGAGAGGATGAAGTATGGATCAGTGCTGATGGCAGACCAGTCATGCCAGACTGTTTACTCTCACAAATGGCTAGAATGCACCATGGAGACTCACACATAGGGAGAGATGCAATGATTAGGCTGTTCAGACAAAATTGGTACAATCCCAAATTCAGGGCTGTTGCAGAGAGTCTTTGCCAGAGATGTCTAACTTGCCAAATGCATAATCCAGGCAGGAAAACGATAATTGGGTTTGGAAAGATTGGAAAGGCAGAGGGCCCATTTATAAGACTCCAGTTCGACTTCATACAGTTACCACCATGCAGAGGACTAAAATATGTACTAGTCATAGTGAGTCTGTTTTCAAAGTAGGTGGAGGCTTACCCTACTAGGAGAAATGACAGTATTACAGTTGCAAAACTGTTGTTACGTGAGCTCATACCTAGATTTGGTTTCCCAGTATCTTTGGAATCAGATAGAGGAAAACACTTTAATAGCGAAGTGATCCAGATAATCTGTGAAGCATTTCAAATCAAACAGAAATTGCACTGTGCATATCGCCCAGAGGCTTCTGGAGTGGTTGAACAATTAAATGGCACTATAAAGTCAAGATTGGGAAAAATGTGTGCATCAACATCATTAGAGTGGCCAGACGCATTGCCACTTGTCTTGATGGGACTCAGAAGCATACCTGACAGAACGACAGGATTAAGCCCCCATGAAATAATGATGGGAAGAGCAATGAGACAAACACATGTTCCCACAAACAAATTAGTGAATATATCTGATGATATGGTTCTGGATTATTGCAAAGGATTGGCTGACCTAGTGCGTTCTGTCTCTCATCAGGTTTGAGAAGACGCAGTTTCCAGGCAGCCTGAACTAGAACATGATCTGAATCCTGGTGATTGGGTGGTTGTGAAGAATCACACCAGAGAAACGTGTCTATCACCCAGGTGGAGCAGACCTTGTCAAGTTATATTGACCACCAATACAGCAGTGAAGTGTGCAAGATTTCCTAATTGGATTCACGTAAGCCACACAAAGAGAGTACCAGACCCTGAAGAGGAGAATTCACAGACAACACCAATCACTGAAGAAGCTGAAGGTTGCCCAGCAGAGGATTCTCAGGATCGAGGTTCGAGAGAAGCTGACGGAGAACAACCGAGCACAAGTCAGGATTGGATACCAGTGGTAGAAGTTCCTGAAGTATACCACAGAACAAGAAGTCAAGCGAAATTGGAAGAAATAGAAGAAGATCAGATAGGTGAAGAAGAAGCAGCTCAGGTACAATAAGAAAAGACAATAAGAGAACCTGAGCAAAGTCAGATAGGGTAAGAAAATTGGACTCAAAACAGTGAAAACCTAATAGACTTTGAACAGGGACAGACAGATCTAGAAGAATCCGGTCAGGCTGCAGAAGTTCACAGTGCAATAAGCCCTGATCAGAACAAGTTAGATCAAGAAGAGTACACGGAAGAAGAAAACCTTGAAAAACATGAACTTGAAGAAATAAATAAAGAACAAGGTCAGTTATTGGAAACTCACAGCGGAGCTGTTACAGAGAAACCAATTAGACCTGAAAAGGAGCAAACAAGAAACACAGTAATTGAAGAAAACGAAACAGTGCTAAGAAGTGAATTAACGAGATCCCTGAAGACGAAAGCAAAGGAACAGTGCCAACAAAGAAAACAAGAAAAGGAGATCATTGGCCAAGTGTCATTAAAAGAGTAAAGTACCACATAACAACCAGAAGTGAAAATCCAGATCAAGTACCTGAAGTAACAAGTCAAACTGATCAAGAGAAAAAGTCAGGGAAAAGAAAAAGCAAAAGACTGAAACTTGTGAATAATAAATTCAAGGGTCCTGACTGGACTTATATCATTCTTGAAGATTTTGAAAGCTCAGAGTCAAGTGACAGTGGTGGCGAAGGAACAAGTGCAGAACTAACATACGAAGAAGAAACAAGACCACCCTGACTAAACAAAAGAATCCTCTAAAGAAAAGAAGAAGAGATAAGAAGAGCAATCTTCCTTGTCGAAAAATGCCTGACGATAGAGTTACTGGGAGACCAAAACGAAATTGTTGTAGGAGATGCTGTGCAATCTGCATATGTAGTCTAGTATTGGTGCTTGTAGTATGGTTAGTCCTAATTGTAGCAGTTCCTTACCTTATGATAATAGATAAGAAGATTAATAATGAAACTAAAGGGAGGACAGCAAACATGAAGGGCAATAGAGTAGAATTAATGACAGAAGATGAGGCAGAAATTCATCATGAAATAGCTGATAACGACACTAGTTTAAATGTTTTCACAAAATTATTGTTTCAGTATGTAGACACAATGGAAGTTAGTAATTGTTATGTCTGTATGAAGTTACCTGAATCAGTAGCGGAAGGATTAACATACCATCATTTACCACTGACATATGGCATCTCATGTAGTGTATTAACAAGTTTATTTTATAGAACAGGTAGACTGCAGTATTATTATTCAAACTTAGATGTGATATTTTCTGAGGTTCCGATTCGCAAGAGTATGAACCCAGTGCTTAGTAGTCAAGACGCACAGTTTATGGGAGAATTTTTCTTAACAATGAAATCAATAGATATAATCAATCAATCAATCAATCAATCAAGCATTTGTATAGCGCGCTACTCACCCGGAGGGTCTCAAGGCGCTTGGGGGAGGGGGTCCGCTACTGTTCGAACAGCCAGGTCTTGAGTTGCTTCCTGAAGGAGAGGTGGTCTTGGGTAAGGCGGAGGTGGATGGGTAGGGAGTTCCACGTCTTGGCAGCCAGGTAGGAGAAGGATCTTCCTCCCGTTGTGGCTCTTCGGATGCGGGGACGGCGGCGAGGGCGTGGTTGGTCGATCGTAGCTGGCGGGTGGGAGTGTAGAAGGTCAGACGGTCATTGAGGTATCTGGGGCCTTGGTTGTGGAGAGCTTTGTGTGCGTGGGTGAGGAGTCGGAACGTGATTCTCTTGCTGACGGGGAGCCAGTGCAGGTCTCTCAGGTGTCCGGCGATGTGGCTGTGTCGGGGGATGTCCAGGATGAGTCGAGCTGAGGCGTTCTGGATGCGTTGGAGTCTTTTTTGAAGTTTGGCTGTGGTTCCGGCGTAGAGGGAGTTGCCGTAGTCCAGTCGGCTGGTGACGAGGGCCTGGGTGACCGTCTTCCTGGTTTCGGTGGGGATCCACCGGAAGATCTTGCGCAGCATGCGTAGGATGTTGAAGCAAGACGAGGAGACGGCGTTGACTTGTCGGGTCATTGAGAGGGAGGAGTCCAGGATGAAGCCCAGGTTGTGTGCGTGGTCCGTTGGTTTGGGTGCGTTGCCCAGGGCAGGGGGCCACCAGGAGTCGTCCCAGGCGGAGGGTGATGATCCTAGGATGAGGACTTCCGTCTTATCTGAGTTCAGTTTCAGGCGGCTGTTCCTCATCCACTCGGCTACGTCCTTCATCCCTTCATGTAGGTTGGTTCTGGCGGTTGTGGGGTCGTTGGTGAGGGAGAGGATCAGCTGGGTGTCGTCGGCGTAGGAGATGATGTTGAGGTTGTGTTGGCGTGCGATGGCTGCGAGGGGGCTCATGTAGACGTTGAAGAGGGTGGGGCTGAGTGATGATCCTTGTGGTACGCCGCAGATGACTTCGGTGGCCTCGGAACTGAACGGGGGAGGCGGACTCTCTGGGTTCTTCCAGCGAGGAAGGAGATGATCCACTCCAGTGCCTTCTCTTGGATTCCGACGTTGTTCAGGCGTTGCACTAGGGTGCGGTGGCAGACTGTGTCGAACGCTGCGGAGAGGTCCAGGAGGATGAGGGCCGCTGTTTCCCGTTGTCGAGCAGGGCTCGGATGTCGTCGGTGGCTGCGATGAGGGCGGTCTCGGTGCTGTGGTTGGCCCGGAAGCCGGACTGCGAGTGGTCGAGGGATCCATTCGTCTCGAGGAAGGCGGCCAGTTGTCTGTTGACGGTCTTCTCGATGACTTTGGCAGGAAAAGGAAGGAGCGAGATGGGGCGGTAGTTTTTGAGGTCGGTGGGATCCGCTGACGGTTTCTTCAGTAGGGCGCTGAGTTCGGCGTGCTTCCAGCTCTCTGGGAAGGTGGCGTGTCGAGGGAGGTGTTGATGATGTCCCGGAGGTGGGGTGTGATGACGGCGTCGGCCTTGTTGAAGACGTGGTGAGGGCAGGGGTCGGTTGGTGATCCGGAGTGGATGGAGTTCATCGTGCGGATAGTGTCTTCGGTGTTGATCGGGGTCCAGGCTCGGAGGGTGGAGGTGGGGGACGTTGGAACGGTCGTAGGGTACGTCGGCTGTGTGCTGAAACTGTTGTGTATGTCTGCGATCTTGCTGTGGAAGAACGAGGCGAGCGAGTTGCAGAGGTCTTGCGAGGGAGTGATGTCGTTGTTTCCGGCGCTGGGGTTCGAGAGTTCTTTGACGATGATGAAGAGTTCCTTGCTGTTGTGGGCGTTGTTGTCCAGTCGTTCCTTGAATGCGGTTTTCTTGGTGGTGTGGATCAGCTGGTGGTGTTTTCGGGTGGCGTGCTTGAGGGTGATCATGTTGTCTGCAGTCGGGTCTCTGCGCCATGCTTTCTCGAGGGCCCGGCAGTTCTTCTTGGATTTCTTGAGTATAACACATGCACATAGACACAATCTAACATGTTCTCTATTAGAAGAAGAAAATATATTTTTGAATTTAGTAGAAGATAGAAGACAAGATTTTCAAAAGAAAGCTTCAGAGATTAAGGCTCAGTTGCCACCTTGGGCGGAGAAAGAAGGGAGTTATACACCTGGCAAAGCTCAAGCTGCTATGGCTCTGGATTTCGTAAAGACAGGGAAAATTTGTCTTCATAGGTTAAAGACTGATTATAACAATGTTTTCATCGGTACCAGTGAATGTGAACACAATTTTTTAATTCTTGGAGGTTGGGGACTCAAAGGAGGAACAGATTCAGTTTTTCCTGGAATTTATTATGTATGCGGGAATAAGGCTTACTTTAGGCTTCCTGCACGGTGGTATGGAAGTTGTTATTTTGGAATAATTTTTCCAAAGATATACCACGTAAAAAGAAACACTGGGAGCAATGAAAACAATAGCGAATTAATACGTAGTAAAAGAGCTAGTTTTTCAGAAATTGTAGGTGATATATTTGGTGCATTGATACCTTCAGTGGGAATATTTCTGAACTCAAGGAAAATATGCAAATTGTCTACAGTAGTTGATCGTTTATCAACGGATACTGCTGGAGGTTTTCTAATGATTAATGCGGAGATGGTTGCGATTAGATCTATGGTGATGCAAAATAGACTTTCTCTTGACATTCTATTGGCAAAAGAGGGAGGAGTCTGTAAATTATTGAAGACGAAACATTGTTGCACTTATATTCCTGATAAGAGTGCAGAAATTGGAACGTATATTCAGAACATAACTAAACTTGAGAAAGAACTTAAACCACTGGAAGTTGATAGTGTATGGGAAAGATTGACAAATAGTATCTCGTCAATTGGAACCTGGTTTGCTAATGTAGGAAAAGGACTTATAGGTCAAATATTAGTACCCCTAGCAGGGATAGCAATAATAATATTGGCGATAACAATATGGTGCAAATGCTGTAGAAAGAATGGAACATATAAAGTGACAGGAAAAGGAAAGAAGAGAAAACTAGATGAAATAGAACTTGAAGAATGGAGAAGTGAATTATACAAAAAGTTGAAAGGGGATGTGAAAAACAGAAAATGTAAAAATGAGAATGAAACGAATTGCTAGAAGTTGGCATCTGATTGAGGGTAGTGTTTTTGATGGCTCAGAAACGCCACAGTATTATATTGTGATCGATTTTTGTGACAAAGACTTTTTTTTAAATGTGGTTTAAAAAAACGGAGGGACATGGCAATGCTCAAGAATCTGAAATAATGCATTATGGATTGGGCAGTCCTAAGAACTGGAGAATTACGTGATCAGTACCCACTTGAATATTTCAGTATTTAAGCATTTATGACATATTGTTTCAAAGTATGGGTTGTTAAAATATGTGAACTGATCTCCTGATGGAGCAAGGTTTCAAAAATGAAACTTGCTTGTACGCAATCCTCCTCATAGTATTAATTTATTAAATTTGTATTGTCAATACTAACCTTTGCATTCACAAACACAAGAGGGACAGAAGCTTGCCTATGTGTTTTACTAATGAATAACGCTTGTCTGTAATCCAAAATGTCCGCTAAAGCGCGGGAACCTCAATGCGCATGTCGCAACCTGATCACATGGTGTGACGTCTTTCTTTGCTTGGTGGGAAACTTCTGCTTCTGTGCAGTGTGCGCTAAAATGGCCGCTAAATGTTTTCACATGCTTAAGCTTGCTCTCATGTCATTATTAAATTGTCGTTTTCTTAATGCTACTAATGCAGGATAGTATTATAATTAATTGGGAATAGAGTAGGAAAAGTGGGCATACAGTGAAACATTTTATTTGTGATTTTAATATTTTCTTCTTGCACTTTTAGTAATTCGTAAACTTTGGCCTGGGTTGGTGAATTGTAACTCGAGAGACGATGGTTCTGCGCATGTATCCTGTGTGCCTGCCAAGTGAAGTCAACTTAGACGTCTCCCAAGGCCATGACCCATTGGCCGAAGATGCTGTACTTTATGTTTCCTGTGGACAAAATGATACTTTTCCCCTGTAAAATGTATAACATTTGTCGTGAGACGGGTGGGAAATAAAGTGAATGTATTAATTTGAAGGGGCGGGAAGCTAAAAACAATAGGTTTTACAATTTAGGCCAAATCGATATGGTGCGAGAATCCACCCCCTGTCCCTGTCCAATCAGAAGTAGTGGTCCCATATTTTAGCAACATTAAGGGGAGGTTCATGGGCGTAGAAGGGTATAATAGAATATAGCATTAGTTAATTAGTCAGAGCATGCTTTCACGAAGAACAGACGTCCATGCTGCGAGAGAGCTCTTAGCTCCAGACTGCCATGCTGATCGGTTGCTGACTGAATCCCTGTCCAGAAGAGGTCCTGAGGAGGGGGTGGCGGAGTCCATTAGAACGGGAGAATCGAGGAGAAGTCGAGTATCAGAGAGGGGAACGGCGCAGGCGTCGTTGTAGAGAGGTCACCGGTCCTGTCCTGATCCTGGAAGAAGTCTTTGCTCTTCATCCTTCCTGGGTCCTATCCTTTCCAACTCCTTGGCCAAGGGGCTTGGTTCTCGCATTTAGGTAACTATACTGCAACCTTTAGTTGCGCTGCTGTCTCTATTCTCTTCCTTTCCTTAAACACCGTCATTTATTAGCAAATCATTTCTATGCTTTTTCTTGGGTATTTCAATCAAGTATCGTGTTTTCTGTATTTTACTCTGCTAAAACTTTAGATAAACATTTTAAAACTTCCTGACTCAGTGGTTATTTCAGGATTATGAACTATATTGAATGTCACTCATTTTAAATTTCCCAATTGGCAAAGGATCCATTGGTAAGTTATTACTCTTCAATCAGAAGGTAATTGGTAGCAGGGACTTTGATAAAAGAGTACATCTGACACCCAGCGTAAGCATTAGTGTAGTATGAATGTATGGGCCCAAGTGAGTATATGGTGTATGAATGCTGTTGGCTAATATTGCGCTGGATCACTCCCATGGTTGAAAATCTGTATAAAAGCATTGTGAAAAGTAAGACACTCATTAAGAACGAGCATGTTAGTCCTTCCTCACTGTTGTGTTATTCAGGTGCATTTAAACTCATGAACAACTGATCCTCATTTTTTGCATATGATTAAGACCGTTGTCCGGTCGAAACGCGTAATGCTTTTGTGCTGGTACCTGCTGGAATAAAGAACTTTGTTTCATTTCACTCCCGACTGGAGGGCTTGTTTGCTCGCATTGTGAAGGCTTTGTGGGACTTCGTTTGGCAAATATACGGTGACTCCGTGACCAGGCCCCGACTCGTTAGGCTGAGGCGACCTCTTCGTCAAGTGTCATTTGGGTTCATGTTGTTCATGTTTAAAAGATGCCCGCCGGCTGCCTGCATATTGCTATGGAGAAATTGGCTAAGCTCAGGCCACTGCACACACAGGAGGCGTTTGTCACTTGTGGAGCGGGGGGACATGCCTGCTGACAATTTGAGGCACGTTTGGAAGCAGCCAGAGTTTGTAGGGTTACTTAACCCAACACGATGAAAGAGTGAATATTTCATTACATACAGGTACTTACTTAACATCATGAGGATGAACGTTTTTCACAAAATACGTATTAAATATGTTACTTAGCCCTACATGGAATTGAATCCCTTTTGAGGCTGCAACAGTATTATATTGTGATCGATTTTTGTGACAAAGACTTTTTTTAAATGTGGTTTAAAAAAACGGAGGGACATGGCAATGCTCAAGAATATGAAATAATGCATTATGGATTGGGTAGTCCTAAGAACTGGAGAATTACGTGATCAGTACCCACTTGAATATTTCAGTATTTAAGCATTTATGACATATTGTTTCAAAGTATGGGTTTGTTAAAATATGTGAACTGATCTCCCATGGTTGAAAATCTGTATAAAAGCATTGTGAAAAGTAAGACACTCATTAAGAACGAGCATGTTAATCCTTCCTCACTGTTGTGTTATTCAGGTGCATTTAAACTCATGAACAACTGATCCTCATTTTTTGCATATGATTAAGACCGTTGTCCGGTCGAAACGCGTAATGCTTTTGTGCTGGTACCTGCTGGAATAAAGAACTTTGTTTAATTTCACTCCCGACTGGAGGGCTTGTTTGCTTGCATTGTGAAGGCTTTGTGGGACTTCGTTTGGTGTATGTATATATGTATGTATGTGTATATATATATATATTCACTGAAAAAACCATAGGTTTTAGGGACAGTTATAGTTACTTGGACATTACACTCGTACAAAACCCGTGAAATTCCCCCGTTATAGTTAGTTCAGCTAACTATAACTCGCGCCCCCGCAATGCACTGCTGATGACGTCACATATTACATCACTCATGACATGGTCAGTGACATCACTGATGACATCACTGATGACATCTCAAATGACATCACTGATGACATCATCCAGTGACTGTGTGTTTCTGTAAAGTTTAAATATGTTTAATATATATAGGGAAAGGCGTATTGAAGAATGAGTGGGTGTATAAGTGCCTGAATGGATGATTTAGTACGTGAGTGACTGACTCTACAAGTGAGTGATTAAATGTATCTTACTGAATTCATGGGTTAGTGACTAAACTGTGTGAATGTCTGTATCCGTCTGTCTGTTGGTTTGTAAGCGGCTGCATGGCTTTCTGAATAGCTACATGAGTGTCTACATGGGTTATTGATTGATTGTCTGAGTATCTGTATGGGTGCCTGAGTGTTTGTGTGGGTGGGGTGTGTGCGACTCTGTACATAGATGTGTGAGTGGGTGATTCTGTAAAGTTTAAATATGTTTAATATATATAGGGAAAGGCGTATTGAAGAGTGAGTGGGTGTATAAGTGTCTGAATGGATGATTTAGTAGGTGCGTGACTAACTGTATAAGTGAGTGATTAAACGTATCTTACTGAATGCATGGGTTAGTGACTAAACTGGGTGAATGTCTGTATCCGTCTGTCTGTTGCTGTGTAAGTGGCTGCATGGGTTTGTGAATAGCTACATGAGTGTCTATATGAGTTATTGATTGGTTGTCTGAGTATCTGTATGGGTGCCTGAGTGTTTGTGTGGGTGGGGTGTGTGCGACTCTGTACATAGATGTGTGAGTGGGTGATTCACTGGGTGCATGATTTGAAGAGTGCGTCTGTGATGGACTGCTTGGGTGGGTGAGTGTGTGTATGGGTGTGTTAGTCAGTGAATGTATATCTCAGTGGTACATGTGCGAGTAACTACATATGTAAAAGGAATCTATATGTGTGTTAGAGTATTTAAAAGGCTATACGTGAGAGTGTGTGATTGTGAGAGTGGCTGTATGGATGCGTGTGTGCTTGTATCAGTTATTGTATAAGAGCGTAAGAATGTGCTAGTATTTGTATGAGTTATTGAGCTGGTGTGTGTATAACTCTATAGGTGAGTAAATGGGTGTGTGATGAATTTTTGCATGACTGACTAGGTGTGTGAGTACCTCTATGGATGAGTGACGGTGTGTCAGTGTTTATATAGGTGTATGAGTGCATATGATAGTCCTGTACTGAGTGACTGTAAGTATGAGTGACTGTACGGGTGAGTGAGTGGATGTGTGTGTAGACCTAAGAATCAGTGAGTTGGTATGTAGTTATTGGTATTGGAGTGTCTATGGTTTTGAGAATGGCAGTCTGTAATTTAGAGTGGGTGTATCAAAAGTTATATTAGGGTGTGAGAAGATGCATGAAATTATCACATGGATGATGTCATCAGTGATGTCATTTGAGATGTCATCAGTGATGTCATCAGTGATGTCACTGACCATGTCATGAGTGATGTAATATGTGACGTCATCAGCAGTGCATTGCGGGCGCGAGTTATAGTTAGCTGAACTAACTATAACGGGGGAATTTCACGGGTTTTGTACGAGTGCAATGTCCAAGTAACTATAACTGTCCCTAAAACCTATGGTTTTTTCAGTGAATTTGTAAGGTTTTTTAAATGCTAATTTCTAACTATAACGTGCCTGAAACCTATGGTTTTTTCAGTGAATTTCAAAGGTTTTTTAAATGCTAATTTCTAACTATAACATGTCTGAAACCTATGGTTTTTTCAGTGAATTTCAAAGGTTTTTTAAATGCTAATTCCTAACTATAACATGTCTGAAACCTATGGTTTTTTTCAGTGAATTTCAAAGGTTTTGTAAATGCCAATTTTTAAATGTATTAATTGTTATTTTTATTTTTTCATACTGATTTACTACATTTTTTTAAACTATTTATTTTTAGATATTTTATTTTTTAAATTACATTGTAATTACATTATACATTACATTACAAAATATACTTTCTCAGAATGAATTAATTTACTTTAAATACTTTGCAAATAGGCAATAGACTTTTAAGTACAGTAGTTACAGTTGTTGCAATGGGCAACACAATTTCAAACACAATGCAACATTGAGCTCAATGTGAATTTCTAGCTAAATGCAATTAGTTACTTTATGGATTACTTTTCTAACCACAGGACTGAATCCTAGATTCAGTCCTGGGACATCTCCTGTAAACAGTTGAGTAAAAGCGTTTTGGTTACAGTTGTGATTTTTAAGGAATATTATTGTATTTTAAAAGTTGACACTTAGAAACTTTTTCACATAGAATCACCAATGTTATCCTATGGGAGGAAATTCACTTAGCAGGTAAGTAGTGTTATCGTGAGTTTTTCTCACTCAGTGGTGGATCCTGGATCCAGCACTGGTGCATCTCCTGTAAACAGTTGAAAGAATGCGTTTAAGTCATACAGGCGATTTTTAAGGAATATTTGTAGTTTGTGAAAATCGACACTTTGAAACTTTTCTGCTGAAAACCAGACAATGGATTCCTATGGAAGGAAATTCAAGTTACTGGTAAGTACGGTTAAAATTACTTTTCAGGATCAGTACTGGGCTGAAAGATGCAGCACTGAGGTCTCTCCTGATAACAGGTGAGTAAATCGGAATTCGTATTTCGGCTGATTTTAGAGGAATATTTGTATGTTTCAAAAATCGACACTTAGAAACTTTTTCAGCAAAAAGCAGGCAATGATATCCTATGGAAGGAAATTCAAGTTACTGGTAAGTACGGTTAAAATTACTTTTCAGGATCAGTACTGGGCTGAAAGATGCAGCACTGAGGTCTCTCCTGATAACAGGTGAGTAAATCGGAATTCGTATTTCGGCTGATTTTAGAGGAATATTTGCACAATGGTGAAGGGAGGGGGCGGGGCCTTAGGTGACATCTGTGCAAATGAAATGAATGAATGAAATTTGTACTTGTAAAGCGCACTGTTACCCTAGGGTGTCCTGGCGCTGTACGCATACCGCTGTGGAACCCTTCCTGTCTTTTCCCTGTGAAATGTCCACTCCTGGGCACCCCCAAGGTGAAGCCAGGCATCCCAGCGCTGGTGGGGCCATTGTGGAGATTAAGCAAGCTATTGCCCAGAGTTGCAGAGTGGGACCCATGATTAGAATAGGCACCGAGGCGAGAATTATCAGGTCCGAGGAAATTGAGCCCAAGACCCGCCGAGGCGGGAATTGAACCCTGGTCCCGGGCCAGATCTCTGCATCAGGGTCTGCCGCTCTAACCATTGAGCCACACTTCTCCACAAATGCGCCCCGTGGCGCGTTTTAAGTTGGGGGATTAAGTCCCCTATAATCATGAGGGTCCCTGGGGGCCAACTAGCCCACCAGGAACCTCCAGTATGCGCCAGGGGGCTGCGTTGCAGAGACGTGTACAGCGGCCACACCCCTTTTTACACCTCTCTGCAAGGCAGCTCTGTGGCGCTTTTTGGAAGTAGTTGGTGGGCTAGTTGGACTCCAGGGACCCTCAGGATTCAAGGGGACTTAATCCCCCATCTTAAAACACGCCACGGGGCCTGTTTGCACACATGTCACCTGAAGCCCCGCCCCCTCCCTTCACCACTGTGCAAACGCGCCCCGTGGCGCGTTTTAAGTCGGGGGATTAACTCCCCTTGAATCCTGAGGGTCCCTGGGGGCCAACTAGCCCAACAGGTATATCCAAAAGCGCCACAGAGCTGCATTGCAGAGAGGTGTAAAAGGGGCGTGGCCTCTGTACACCTCTCTGCAACGCAGCCCCCTGGCGCATACTGGAGGTTCCTGGTGGGCTAGTTGGCCCCCAGGGGCCCCCAGTATTGAAGGGGAATTACTTCTGGCGCGTTTGCAGAGTGGTGAAGGAAGGGGGCGGGGCCTGCGGCCCGATCGTTTTTTTTTTGTTTTTTTTCCCTGAAGGGGGGCTGTGTGGCCCCCCTTCCTTTTTCCTATTTTTGGGCCCTGGGGACCCCATCCCCCAGGGCCTTATCCCCTTTTTTTTTTTTTTTTAATTAAACGGGAAGGGGGCCGCGTGGCCCCCCTCCCCTGGCCGAATCCTACCCCGGGGACCCCATCCCCCGGGGCATGGCCACACTTTTACATTAATTTTTAAGGAGGGGGCTGCGTGGCCCCCTCCTCAGGCCTCCTTTTGCCCCGGGGACCCCATCCCCCGGGCAGGCCTTTTTTTTATTTTTTTTATTATTTCTGGGGAGGGGGGCCGCGTGGCCCCCCTCCCGGGCCACTACTTGCCCCGGGGACCCCATCCCCCAGGGCCTGGCCTCTGGTTGGGGACTGTGGGGGGGTCACCAAACCCCCCACAGTCCCGCTGGCTCCCCGTGTCCTACGGAGCCGGCATTGCTTTTCCACATGGGGAGCAGCTAACATGCTGCTCCCCGTGTGGAAAAGCAATTGTCTTTGGATATTGGAAGCGAGAGCAGGTTTCCATGCTCTCTCTTCCAATATCCAAAGCAGTTTGCAATGACAGGACGGGAGCCGCGAGACTCCCGTCCTGTCATTGCAAACAGCAGTGTCCCGGGGTAGGCACCCGGGACACTGCAGGAGCCGGCCCTGGGGGTGGCGGTCCCCAGGGCCATCAAGGGCTCCAGGAGGGGGGCCGCGCGGCCCCCCTCCCATTCAAATGCACAGCCCCGGGAGGTGGTGGTCCCCGGGGCTCGGGGGTCCTTAACGGACCCCCATTTTCAGTTCTCCCGCGCTTCGATGTTAATTTGCCCCCGGGTGGGCCAAGTCCCGGGGCTTTATTTGAAAAAGTAGCGACCGCCAGTAGATAATATATATATATATATATATATATATATATATATATATATATATATATATACCAAGCATTTAATTCATAGTACAGAAGGCAACACTCTTTTCTTCCTGATGAGCTTCTCAATTAACCCTTGACTACAGGTGAACAGGTAAAAATGTATGATAATCATTTGCTTTTAAATCCCAACACATGTGACAAAGTAGCATGTCGTCCTACAATACCCAGAATGCACCTGGACTGAAGTCACATATTTTGTCTTTTGACTGTAGTGCATTAAAAGCATGCTATAATAGCATCACTGCCACATAGTCACGTTCAAATTATAAAGTCCAAGTGAAAAATAATTCCAAATGAAAATTAGTCATGTGCAGTCCCCGTTAATCAGCTGAAGCCGCCCTGCAGGGTTGGGGGCTCCTGTCGATGGAGGTGCTTGTCTTTGTATTTGATGGGGGAGCATGACCCACTTACACTCCGGCCTGAAAAAAGGATTTAACCTTCATTATTCAGACTTGCTATTTAGCATAGCCAACTAATCTTATAATTTTCACACCCTGTAAAAATGCAATCTAAGCATCCTGATATATATTCAGGCTGTAAAACTCCTAAATGGTCTCTTTATCTTCAACAATACACATTTGAATATAGGAAATAAATTTGGGATCACTAAGTAACTCACCTTTGGAAAATGAGGCATTAGTTATGAGGCCTGCACAAATAATGGGTCTACATTTGTCCTTCACTGGGAACCAAACACCCCCCATTGTAGCACTTGACTCTCAGAGGGTAGCGTTGGAGAGCAGTCTAAGGCTTACTCAAGAGAGGTAGTGTGGGCTAGCAATCGCTATTTAAGGTACGCAGAAATAACACTCAATAATTGATTGTCCAGTCTGTACTTTTCTTTATAAAAAGGAAGAGTACATTTATTACTCACATACTACTCAATACTATGCATCATTTTACAAATATACATAAGCTGTTAGAAATACTTCTTGACACTGCGTAACATTCCCTCCCCTCACGCAGGTGGGGGGAGGGGACTAGTACCACCACTCATGTATGAACATCATCTTGCCCCCAAATGCAGTGGGTTGACCATAACCTGGAGCGAGGGCCCTTCCCACTGGCACCACCCGGGTGGCGGCCCACCCCATTATTTCAACAAGCATTTATAATGGGAACACCCGCCATAGTGACACATAACCCTGACTGAGAGCATCTTATACTGACCATACAGTATACACACTTGTGGGTGACAGTCTGGTTGTTCAACTAACGCAGTAGCAAGAATACATGTCTAAGTATCACTTAGAATGACTGGTACTTATAATATCTGATAACATGAATCATGCAAGTCAATCACAGCCCCTAATAGGCATGTCATTTATAAATCACATGACTATGCAATCACAACCAGGCACCCTGGCAAGAATGCCTGGCAACATATTTCCAAATGACTTATCATGTCACATATTACATGTGACTTCCAGTCCCCAAACGGAACACCATTTGTAAATGCACCACCTGTGCAATTACACCTTTCAACCTCTAGGGGATGTCTCTATGAAGACAATCCATGTTCAGCCTTTCACACCTCTGTGCAGTCCTAAACATCAGTACCAAACTGTAGAACAGAAGTTCCAGCATTAGGTAACCTTTAAAACCTGGCTGAACCCTTGAAGGGTTATTTCCTGCAAGTCTCCAGTGACTTAGGATGGGGACTTTCCACTGTTCTGATGGGGGAGTCTGCGATGCTCTTGCAGCTCCCCCTGCACCTTGGCAAACAAATGGTGGTGACCCCACCTTCCTGGGGTCACCACGCGCTGAAAACGAGCAGGTTTGCTCTGCCCTGCTAGGCTTTATGGGACGCTTTGCTCTCAGCGTGAATATGTGAGCAGCGGCTCTCCCGCTGCTCCGGGGAGAGCCGTGCTGCTTCCGATGGCGGCCTCATGCCGCTTCACGTCTTCTCGGGGGCCCGGTTCCACCCGGGCACACCGAATCCAGGTAAGGTGGAGAGCAGCTCGAGGAGCCCACCCCCAGCTGCTCTCGCCAGCTGCCCGACTGGCCAGCACCCTCTCGTGCTGCCACGGGAGCCGGCCTTTCACTGTGGTCTGCCTGCTCCTGCGGGCAGACACGGATACTGCGGCCGGTCGGGCAGGGCCTCCTCCTTCTTGCTGCGGGGAGTGCGACGGCACTCCCCCCTCCTCGCCTCCGACACCAGGGCCCAGGAAAGGGTCCTGGGCCCCACCCACCCACCTTCACGGGGAGCGCGACGGCGCTCCCTGACTTCTTCTTTTGCGGGGCCCGGAAATGGGGTCCCGGGCCCCAGGAATCTCTTCACGGGGGCGCGGCGGTGCTCCCCGGCTTCCTCTTCGGCGGGGCCCGGAGATGGGGTCCCAGTCCCCGGGAACCGCTTCACGGGGTCGCGGCGGCGCTCCCCGGCTACAGGTTTTGTCGGGGCCCAGTGTAGTCTCCTGGGCCCCTGGGGGCCATTTCACGGGGAGCTCCTTTACGTCACGGGGCCCAAGATCGAGAGCCAGGGCCCCATAGGCACCTTCACGGGGGCGCAATGGGGCTCCCCGGCATCACCTTCTTCTGGGGGCAGCACCGGGACCTGACCCACCCCAGGGGCACATTAAAGACCGGTGGGGGAGCCCCACGTGCTTCGCCGTCAGTCCGTTCAGAGGTCGCCTACTTTCTAGGGGGGCACATCTTGGCCCCCGTTGGGCGATTTCGACAATCTTGGCCTCTTTTCGCTCCTGGTGGCCAGCCCTAACCATCTGGAGCACTTTTCACCACCCTCCTGGCCTCCAAGAAGGTGACTCGGCAAGGAGCTGTCTTCACTGGCTCTCTGCGCCAGCCTTTCACCTGGTTCTCCTTCTGGGCCTCTCTTCTCCTTGCACAGAGGCCCCGGGCTTTCTCTTACTGGCCCTGGACTCCCTCAAAGGCGCAGTCCAGAAACCCAGGGCAGTCAGGGGGTTCCTCCTTCCAACTGCCCATGGCACCAGGCTCCAGCACCAGTCTTCCTCAGCAAGAGCACACCCCAGAGAGCGATCCTCTGCAAGACCTTTTAAGAGAAATTGGAGGGGGCTGGCAGGAAGGCACTTCTGCCCTATCCTGCAGCGACACATCACCTCTCTGCCCCTGATCCCTCCTTCCTGCAAACGCCTCTGGGATACTTCAAGATGGCGTTGTCCGGGGTCTCATGCCACTTGGTCTCTGAAAAGCCCCCTTCCCCCACTTGCTGACTTCATGGCCTGGGCCTGGAGCAGGCCTAGTGCCTGGCACCGGGTGACCGCTGCTGATTGATGCCCTGCAGCTTCACCCCATCTCTTCCTCTTGGAGTGAATACCTTTGCCCTTGAGAATGCTTGCAGTAAAGGGCTAAGCTACAGCTTAGGGAGGAAGGTAATTAATCCAGCCTGGCAGGGTCACACCCGGCCGGGTTCTGGTTCAGAGCTGAGTCAGAGGAATATGAAATTTCTGGATGACCCAAAAGCAGTATAAATATGGCTTTCGACTCAGCAGAATAATTCTTTTTACACAACTTACAGTGTACTTTGGTGCATGTCTGGAGTTTGTAGGCCCTCGGGAACTGAAACTACCCCATGTGGTCTCGATCTCCATAGGAGAATAATAGAGTGTTCCTACAGTGAAACAGTAAAGCACACTGACTATCCCTTACATGTGTCTCCCCACATTATAAGGCCTATTCCATGTCACCACCCAACTCTGCATATTCCCTTCCACATCATTCTATCTGTACCAACACCTGGCTGCACATGACAGGAATCTCCCCCGCACAGCCCTTACACAGGGGCACACAGGTGTGCCCACGTGTCCACATGTAATCAGTCCAGTGCCCCTTACCCTGGCCACAGCGGCCTTAACTCCCAAGGCGGACACCGGTGAAATCCACATGCAGTCCATTTTATCATGAGTTACTGTGGGTGAGTCCCAGCTTATGAGGATCTCCCACAGTAAAAGCTAAAACATCAGGTGTTCAAAAAGCGAAATATCCGGGCAGCTCAGATGGTTAGAACCACCTTCTCACACTCACAATCTATATTTCATCTTTCAGTCTTTAGGTTCAATCTATCCAACATCATTTCCACATTAATTGAAGTTGGGCAGAAAGAAGTTCAAGCGACAGCTTAATATTTGTGAAGTGCAAACCTGTTCTCTAAAGAAATACATAATCATTTCTTAAAAAGACTGGTTACTCTAGATTTAAAAAAACTGCATTTCTACAGTTTTCAATGTTCCTTGATTCATCTAACAAATCTAATACTTTTAATACTGTCTGCAATGCTTTCATTGATTTATCCAAGTAGGCTTACATATTCAAATATTACAAATAATTTATCACAGTCTTTGTTCATTGTGACATCAAAGTTGGCACCATACAAATGAAGGCAGGATATTCAAGCAATTATTTTGTCGACTACAGATTACACATTGTGGTCAATATGATATATACCTTGAGTATGATAATTGGGTACACTTCATTCCATCCCTTTCTGCTTGTGTGACTACCCATTGGCCTCTATAATTGGCTGTTGATCGAACTATATTTACCCAATTGCTACTTTAAACAATGAAAAAGAACCCCATGCTGGTGTGTTTTGAATATCAGTTTATGCCAGCTGGGATACTTACAGAATGCAACATTTCTTATCAGATTTTTTGTCAGGTGTTTCTTATAGGTTCATGTTATATAAATTGTGAGTGATGTATTAAAAGACATTTGCTCTTTATCACCCCCAAATAATGAATATTCCATGTGGTAATTGAGATAATCTTTTTAACCTAATAATTCATGCTGGATCACAAACACCAAGTAGCCATCTATCTCTAGTATTGCTTAACACAAGATCGCATTACAGGTACAACAATTTATGCATCAATTGGCTATCTTCATCTATCTTTGATTTCCTCCGCATTCTCATTAAGTCAACATTTACCACATCCTTTGAAATCTTATTTTATTTTCTATCTCTCTTTATTTTATACACCCAAATTTTTGATCCAATTTTCTGATAAATTACCTCTATTCATCCTTCCAGTCTGGCTGAGCCATTTGCTGGGAAAGCACTAATTCCATGCCACAAATAAGGAACAGTTTTTGTGGAATTTCCTTCACAAGTAGCATCTTGAACAATTTATTTCTTGTCTCTTGCTGGACATCCATAATTTATAGTAAATAAATGGTTAAATCCAACTTGCACCACATTAGAAAACAGCCACTTAATTAGTTGATCTGATTCAGCTTTGATTGCCTAGTATAAGTACCATCTGATACATCTGAGTGCACAAAAAATGCTATAGCTTGCCTCTCTTAGCGAAATGTTGCCAATGTTAATTAAGAACAAACTAAGCTTAATGTTGTTAGTTTCTGGTTTAATAAGAATGTCGATTCTCAGAGGTTGCACTGCATAGAGAATCGTGATTTTATTAAAGACTAGGAGGCTAGCATTATGCATTAAAACCTTTATTGCCACTTCCAGCAGCAACCTTAAAAGTATTCCAAAACAGAACTTAACAACCAACAATAGAATAGAACACACAGTCCAATAAAAGCTCCTTGTCAGCCATTTCCTTCCTCTTTTGTTCTCCTTCTTCTTCCCTCTTTTTCTTATCCTGTGAAGCGAAGTTGCACATCAAATTTCTAAAAGAAATAACAATGTAATCCATCACTAATAAATAAAATAAATCATCCAATTCTTTTACTACACATAAATCAGTTCCTAAATAAAAAACGTTATCATAAAATTTTAATCACAAACTTACTACCTAAAACCTGCCACACCCAGGGAGGGTGGGCGGGATAATGCTAGCCTCCTAGTCTTTAATAAAATCACGATTCTCTATGCAGTGCAACCTCTGAGAATCGACATTTTATGGCAAGACAGGAGGCTAGCATTATGCATGTTCAAAGCTTTGCAGCACTCTGTTGGAAACATGTTCTATGGTTCTAAAATAAAATTTCCTAAAAACATCCGCATTACTCCAATCTGCCACCTTCAAGATTTCCTCCAATCTTGCCCCATTCAAATAAGCTTTACTAACCACAGCACTTCTGACAGAATGTGCTTTAAAATTTGAAAGATTCACTCCTGCTTCTTTCATAACTGACTTAACCCATCTTGAAATTGTAGCAGAAGAAACCCCTTTAAAAGGTTTAACATAAGAAATCAAAAGCTGATCCATTCCATGACACCTGTTCTCTTCCACTCTTGCTTCATATTCTTTTAAACATTTAACAACACACAATTTTGGTTTTTGATCAAAACTTGGATAGAAAACAGATTCCGACATGGTTTTTGTCCTTTTCCAAATCTCAAAGTGAACTCCATCAGGTTTATAAAATCGTCTACTTACCTCCAAAACCTTTACATCAGACACTCTTTTAATTGAGATTAAACACAATAAAGTAGCTAACTTCCAAGAAAGTTTTTTCAAAGACAAATATCTATTTCCTGGCCATGACTCCAAAAGATTAAACACCAGGCTAACATCCCAAACAGTCTCATACCTAGAAATAGGGGGGTCTCTTTAACCTAATACCTTTCATAACCCTACAAATCAAAGGACTCTTACCAACAGATAGACCATTAACCAGCGAATGACCGGCTGCAATTGCTGACCTATAACAATTTATAGTTCTGTACATAAGACCTTTTTGAAAGAGTTCAGCCAAAGAATTTGCTATCCTCACTTCATCAACTTCCACGGGATCCAAATCCCTTGCCATGCACCAACAAACCCAGACATTCCAAGCACTTTTGTATCTCTTATGAGTTCCTGGTGCCCATGATTCATTGAGTAATTCTGAAGCTGTCCCCGAAAGATCTTTGAATCTTCCAGAATTCCTGAAACTCTCCAAACTAGAAGGTTGAGCGAATTCTCCTCTTCCAAAGGATGATCTACTCCTTCCACCCCTACTAGCAGACCCTTGCAACACATTACTAAATAAGAAATTTCCACCACCATTTCCAGAATAGAAGGGAACCAAGCTTGCGATGTCCAAAACGGTGTCACTAACACCAACTGACACTTCTGCCTCCTCACTTGGACCAGCACCCTCTGTATCATTGCAAATGGAGGAAAGGCATAACTCCTCCTCCTCGACCAGTCCTGGGTAAATGCATCTACTGCTAATGCACCCAGATCCGGTCTGCAGCTGTAATATGCATCCAATTGATGTGTCAGTCTGGATACAAACAGATCCACTTCCAAAGGACCCATATATTCCTGAATCAACTGAAACACATCCTTGTTCAACATCTAATCGCTGAAATCTATCAAATTCCTTGTGATTCCAATCTGCTATCTAATTCTCCTTTCCTGGTAAATACTGAGCAACCAAAACAATCTTGTGTTCCAAACAAAACTTCCACATTTCCTTTGCTAATTCCGCTAATTTCTTCGATCTGCTTCCTCCTAACTTGTTTATATATGTCACAGCTGTTATATTGTCCATTCTCAACAGAACTGAAGTTCCTTGAAAATGAGATCTGAAACTCTGTAAAGCAAAATAAACTGCTTTCATTTCATAACAATTGATATGATCCTCTCTTTCTTTTAAATCCCAGACACCACCTGTCTCTTGTCCTGCACACGACGTTCCCCAACCTAAATTGCTCGCGTCTGTTTCCAGAACAAAATCCGGTTTTGTTCCAAATATCGCGCTTTCATTCCGTGCCTGCAAATTTCCTTACCACCATTCCAATTCTTTTCGTGCTTCCAGAGAAATCCTCACCATGTCTCCATACCAACGACCCTTTGAAAGTTCCAATCTTTTCATTCTCTGTAAGGCCTTGTAATGGAGCAGACCTGGAAACACCGCCTGAATAGATGAAGATAAAAGGCCCAATACCCTTGCTATTTCCCTCAATCTGACTGTACCTTTCTTTAAAACAAACTTTACCTCCTTCATTATCTTCACAATTTTTTTCTCTGGTAAAAGAAGTTGTCCTTTCACTGTGTCTACCACAAATCCCAAAAACTCCAGATCCTGACTGGGATTCAAAATAGATTTATCTATATTTATCACAAAACCCAAAGAATCCAATAAATTCCTCACCATGTCCCTCTGGGAAACAAGATGATCCTTGCATTGATTCATAATCAAAATGTCGTCCAAATAAATCAAAAGACGAACACCCCTTTCTCGTAGAAAACTTACCACTGCTCTCATTACCTTGGTGAAACACCATGGGGCTGAGGCTAAACCAAAAGGAAGGCACTGAAACTGAAATAACTGACCTCTCCAACGGAACTGTAAAAATCTTCGACTTTCTTCTGCAATTGGTATTGAGAAATAAGCATCCTTCAGGTCTATTTTTATTAACCAATCTCCTTTTAACAAAACATCCCTGAGAAGATGGATGCCTTCCAGCTTGAAATGTCTGTATGTTACTAAAACATTCAAAATTTTTTAATTTATTACAGGACGCCATCCTTTGTCCTTCTTTTCTACCACATCAAAGTGCTTATAAAACCTACCTCCTCTTTGCAAATCTCTTTTATTGCACCTTTTTCCAACATAGCTGTCAATTCGCCTGCAATCACATCCAAAATCTCCTCCTTGAACACTAACTCCCTTGGTTCTTGAACCTGATATGGAATTGTATCGAACTCTATCTGGTAACCTGCAATAGTTGAGAGTACCCATGCATCCCCTGTGATTTTCCTCCAGTTCTCCATATGAAATGTCAGTCTACCTGCCACTTTGTGGAAAGAACCAATGATTTTCTTCATACTCACCTGTTCCTGACGAAGAAGCTTGACCTCTTCCTCGTGATGCTCTTGCCCTGGAAGAACTCCCTCTTTGAGGATAAAAGCTTCCAACACTTGTTCCCTGGGATCCTCTAAAAGAGCCTCTTCCTGTAAATTGGGACTTTTAGAAAGTACGGCCGAAAGATTGCCCTCTTCTCCCGGCCCTACCATATAAATTATTCTGGCCAGAAAAAACTCTCCTCATTGAATAATGTGCCTTATCCAAGGCCGTAAAGGTTTGAACATATTTACTCAAACTCTTTACCATTCCTTCACCGAAGAGTAAACCTTTAGCCTCTTCGCTAGATTCCTTTTTGGCCAAATCCGCCAACTTTGGATTTATACGTAGCAGAACTGCCTTCCTTCTCTCTGTAATCAATGCAGCATTTGCATTTCCCAGGAAGCATACTGTGCGTTGACACCAACCTCTCAATAGATTTATATCCAAATCAGTACCTTTAACATAAGATTCTTCAACCAAATCAAATATTCTAGCCAATGGACCTAGAACGTCCAAACTTTTGTCCTCACACTGTTTCAGAGATCTCTCCAAACCTTTTCTTGGATCTCTTCCCATTTTAAAAAGGTAAGTAATTAACTCATTATCTAAGTTTGGTGTCATAGTTTCTTTGTCACTTATCACTGGGCGAGAACATTCTCCTCTCATCAATCTATGCTCCTCTTTCTCCAGAGGCTTACGAATCCAATTTTTAATGTACTTTGCAACATGACTTAGGGGCCACCATTCAGAACCCCGAGGATGTCTTATCTCTTTAGGGTCAAAAAGCTTCTTTCCCAAGGGATCCGTCACAATACCTTTTGAATTATCTCTGCTTTTAGAACTACCATTAAAATCCTCATCAAATGAGTCCTTATAGTCCAGGTCTAAGATATACTCATCTAATTCCACTTAGGACACTCATTCTTTTTGAGCCACTTGGGACTCCTCTCTGCTCATAATGACTTTCCAGATTTTTAGACTTCCTCATACATTTACCACCAGGACCCCTTACAGGCCTCTCTTCTCCTTCCGAGATAGAATAGTACTCCTCATCCTCATTAACTGTAGATTTCCTTTTACCTAAAGCTGCCCTAACTGACTCCTCAACTAACTCTTTCAACTCTTTAGATAAGGAGCCTGAAACTTTACCATCCTGACCAGATTCTGGTAAATGCAAAAACAACAGTTGATGGACAGAATGCAGAACAATGTCATACATTCACCCCAGTACAGAGATCTGGGCCTAAATCCATACTTTTTTTGCTCACCATGCCATTCCAGTTTGAACCCAGCCATATGCAAATCAGTCTTGACCCTGTGCCTCATGGGAACAGTCAAGCCCGAACTGCCAAGCCAGGTCCTCCCTGGATTGGAAACAAGCATCCTAGAACCGGTTTCGGGATTCACCCCTCTTCAGCCAGGATAGCTTGATTCCAGTGGCATGGAGAGCACGGGACCCACGTCTGGGCATACCCGTCCCACTCGGGTAAAACCTGATCCGCCATATCCAAAATACAATACTTATCTTCTAAATCTAAAATAAACTAGAAATACTCTACCAAATATTTTAATTTTATTTCCAAATTACTATGAAAGAACCCTAAACAAACTTAAAACTAAACCTAAAAATAAACCAAAGAATAATTTCTATTTTTTAAAACAATTGCTCAAAAATTCCCAATAATAATCCTCAATTCCGATTTCCTTAAATACTTCCTTCCTTTCGTGACAGGAAAATAAAACTGACAACAGCTGTGCCGGTTAAAAACGACACTAGTTCTAAAAATACTTCAACTTCCCTTCAAATCAGCCTAAAACGAACTAACGATGTTGATCTGTAAATAATACAGATTTCGAATAAAACATACTCCTTATTAAACAGTTATATCCCATTAAAAACCTTTTTTTTTTTTTTTAATATAGAACGCTGAAAGTTTAAAATAGTCAAATATGAAATTACAATACGGACTCGCAAAACCTATTGAGTCGCGTATTGATAAAGATGTAGAGCGTACTTCCAAAATGCTCTATTTCCGCTAGAAACAAACGTAAAACACAGTGCGTGCCCAAATCAAAGATGGCCCCCCGTGTTATTTCTTACTTGAAGTCTTTTCGTGTTAATTTGCCCACATCATACATGTGAGCAGAACCAGCACGTTCAAAACTTAGGTAACCGTTTTTCTGTTCCTCATCCAATAAACATTGTTTTTACCCTCATTTTTAAGCGATTCGATGCGCATACAGATTTAATACTGCTAGAAAAATATTTAATACAAAATAACGTCGTACAATTAAAAATTTAAACAGTTCAATAAAATCATTATATTAATAAACACTATATTAATCCAAAAATTGGATTATCCACACACACACAACCACAGATTAATCTAAAACAACTCATATACAATAAGATAAACTAAAATATTAAAATCTTAAACATTTAAATACATGTACTTATCTGCCAGAAGCAGCAACAAAAGAGGAAGGAATGCCTGACAAGGAGTTTTTATTGGACTGTGTGTTCTATTCTATTGTTGGTTGTTAAGTTCTGCTTTGGAATACTTTTAAGGTTGCTGCTGGAAGTGGCAATAAAGGTTTTAATGCATAATGCTAGCCTCCTGTCTTGCCATAAAATCAATAAGCCCTTTGAATTTTCTTTGCAACATCACAGTCAATGTTTTCGTATTTTTGTAGAACATTTGAATTCCAAATTTTCTGTGATGATTCCCTTCTGAGCAGAGCTTTATACCCAAAATTCAGTATTCATTATTAAGTCTATCTTTTTAAAAATCTCTAGTTTTTTTCTACCATGTAGAGTCTCGCCTTCAGACCAAACAAATATGTATTTCACTTACATTTTGTTTCACTACCCGAGATTTCAAGAGTCAAATGTTTCCTTCTCTTTATGCATATTGGTTACCCATGTCAAACGAAATCTGTATTGCAGTTTCCTTTGGGTCTGGCCCCTTTGACCAGATAATGTTTCTTTTTCTCTGGCAGATGTAAACTCTACTATGAAATTTGTTATTAGGTGGTGTAACAGAGTGTTTACGAGATGTTCATCAGATACTGGCAACTGCCTCTGCTTATTTGTAATATTATCTCTAGATTTTATGATAGTGTCCTTTAATTGTAGATTAGCGATTTGAGGTTTTGCAAGGTGTGTTGTGCCTAAAATGTATTTTTATTATTTGTCCAATCATTTAGTGTGGTGTCAGTTGCACAATAGATGAGGGTGAGGCCTACAACTTCTCATGGTTACAGTTATATAGGATGTAGAGTGCTAGCCATGTTGGGTTGTGTTTTTTGCATTTCTTTGGAAATCTAGGATTATTTGACCAAACATTTCGATACTATTTTTCTTCATTAGACCCAAAGATACCAGAATCTCATTGTTCCGGCATCTTAACTAAGTTTCTACAGTGAGAATAAAGAGAAGTCTTTCCATTTGGAGGATTGTTTCTTTTGCTTTTACTTTTTGTTTCTTCTTCCTTTAAAGAGAAAGTTGAACTAATCCCAAAATTAATTCATAAAAAGTTCTGAAGCAGATATTAGCTAACACACGTATATGAATTGGGCTGCTATTGTGAAATGCAATAGGTGCAGCCATGACATGTCAGAGACAAAGCAATGACATACCTAGGTAGAACCAACATATGGCAGATACAGTTATTTGTCCAATTACAAGCTCAAAAGCCAGTGATGTCATCAATGATATCATTTGAGATGTCATCAGTGATGTCATAAATGATGTCATAGAACATGTTATTAGTGATGCAATATGTGATGTCATAAGCAGTGCATGACAGGGGTGCAAGTTATAGTTATCTCTGCTAACTATGGTGAATTGCTGTGTTTTTTTGTTTAAAACGTTAATGTTGTCAATGACATGTTCACATAACTATAACGTTACCTTAACCTTTGTTTTTTTTCAGTGAATTTCTAGTTTTTTTTTTACGTAAAGTAATATTTTATTACCATACATAAAGCCAACCCGCCTTGCTGCGCATGGCCGAAGGCACATTCGTGGTAGAGGGTTAGCCACAGAGCCTTATGGTTTTTAAAAGGGAGGGGAGCCATGTGGCCCCCCTCCAAGCCTAAATAAGCCCATTAGGCTCTGGGGACCGCAGGGCCTTATGTTATTTAAAGGGGAAGGGGGCCAAGCTGCCTTCCAGCACCCTATGTTTTTTAAAGGGGAGGGGGGCCATGTGCCCCCCTCCCCGAGCCTTGTTAGGCCCTGGGGACCCCATTCCCCAGGGTTGTTTATTTTAATAAAAGGGAGGGGAGCAGCAAGGCCACCCTCCCCCATCCTTGTTAGGCCCTGGGGACCCCACTTCCCAGGGCCATTACAAAAAATAATTGGGAGGAGGACATGTGGCCACCGCCTCAACCCAAGGACCACTCATTTAAATAAAATGGAGGGGGGCTGCACGGCCCCTCTCCCCGAACCTTGTTAGGCCCTGGGGAACCCATCACCCAGGATCACTAATATAAATAAAGGGGAGGAGGGCTGCACGCCCCCCCCCTCCTCGAACCTTGGTAGGCTCTGGGTACCTCATCTCCCAGGACCAATTCTAAAAATTAAGGGGAGTGGGGCATGTGACGCCATCTGAAGGGACCTGCATTTCTTAAAGGTGGGTGCCCTGGTGCCCACCCAGGACACCCACCATATACTTGTTAGGGGTCGCGGGGAGAACCTCAAGGCCCCCATGGTACCAGCCAGTTCCCCGCATGCAGTGGGAGCTGGCATTGCTCCTGCCCAGAGGGAGGAGCTACTATGCTGCTTTGTTCAGGCGGGAGCAATATTTTGAACTGTTTACCTGCCCGCATCACTGTGGTCAGGGAAACAGATCAAAGGTCCGCTCCCAGCAGACGGGAGATTTTTTAAAGCTTCAGCCCACTGGCAGTAGCCTTGGTGTTTGCTCCCAAGTTTCCCTGCCCAAGCCGGTGTGGGTAGGGGAAACCAGTATGTCCCGGTTGTGGGCGCCCCGGGATGTAGTTAGTGAGCCGGCCCCAGGCGATGGGGTCCCCGGGCCATAAATGGCTCGAGGCAGGGGAGGGGCTTGCGGTCTCTCTCCCCCTTTTGCAAAATTTCGGCCCCGGGGCCTGTCATGGCCTTATTTAATGATTTAGGCCCTGGGTTGGGCTCCTTGGGGCCTCTGATGGATTGAGGAGGTGGGCCGCGCAACCCCCTCCCCATACACAATGTTTTTGGCCCTAGGGTTGGGTTCGGCGGGGCCTTTGATGGCTCGAGGAGGGGGGTGGCATGTCCCCCCAGCCCCTACACAGGGACTGTGGCCCGGCCCTGTGGCCAATCCACCTAGAAGTAGCCAACCCTACGCTACATACGCCGTTTTGTTGTGCACAGCGTTGGGTTGGCTGGAGGAAGTTACCTGAGGCAGCCAACACCACACCATGCACGGCTATTCCTCAGGGCTGTACATTTTTTTTAAAGGAGAGGGGTGCCACATGATCCCCCTCCCGAGCCTCAGTTGGCCCTGAGGACCCATTCCTCCAAGGCCATATCTATATTAAAAGGGGAGGGGGCCGCTTGCCCCCCCTCCCTGAACCTCATTAGGCCCTGGGGACCCCATCCCCAAGGGCTGGATATAAATATATTTAAAGGTGAGGGGGCCACATGGCTCCCCTCCCCATGCCTATTAAGGCCCCTGGGACCCCATCCCCTGGGGCCCATATTATTTAAAGGTTGGTGCACTAGAGCCCACCCAGAGTACCCACCATTCACACTTTCGGGGCTGCTGGGAGAGCCACTGGGTTCCTGTGGCCCGCGCTGGCTCCCCACATGCTGTGGGAGCAATATGTTGATCTGTTTTCCTGCCCGCATCAATGCGAGCAGTGAAACAGATCCCAAGTCTGCTCCCAGCTGGTGAGAGCATTTTTAAAGTCCAGCCTGCTGAGAGCAGACTTTGTATTTGCTCCGGTTTGTCAGGAAATTCGAAAATGCTCCCGCTAGATGGAAGCGAACACAAGTTTCCCTGACAATGCGGGCAGGGAAGCTACTGTATCTTGGGGATGGGCTCCACGGGACACAGCAAGTTACCCGATCCCTGGTGCCATTAAAGGTTCAGGGAGGGGGGCCGATGAGTATCTTGAGGAACTTGGCTTTCTCTGAGCAGTTGTATACATATTGAACACTGTGTGTAAAGAGGGTTTCCCATATGTGGTTGATTGCTAATGTGAACTAGGCTACCTTTGAAGTGTATAGTATGGGGTCAATGTTGCACATAACACATGCTTGCTACACCTTGGGAATTGTACCTGGGATTACATTAATGATGCTTCATATTATTCTGAGCTATTTTGAACTTTCTTTCAGGCCTCTAATGCCATAATAGATTATAATGTGTAAAAAGAAGCTTAAATGATACCATTAGTGATGCCATTTGATGTCATAAATTATGTCATAGAACATGTCATGAGTGATGTAAAATGTGTGATCATAAGCAGTGCATGACGGGAGGGCAAGTTATAGTTAGATATAAACGGTAAATTTCTGTGGCTTTTTGAGTTCAAAACGTTAATGTTGTCACTGACATATTCACCTAACTATAATGTTACTTTCATCTTTGTTTTTTTTCGATGAGTTTCTAAGTTTTCTTTAAAAACAAAACAGATCTTTTTCTCATACCTAACTATAATGTTACTTAAGCCTTTTTTTTTTTCAGTGAATGTCTAATTTATTTATTTTATTACCATACTTAAAGCCAAACCCCCGCCGAGCACGGCCTTCACACAGGATTAATGTCTTAACCTGGATTTTATATGTTCTAATCAGGCAATGTCTTACTCTGCCATTAATCCTTCAGCGCGTGGTAAAATCAATGAACAACCCTGATTTATATTACTGGATTTCTGCCCCCCTGTTTGGCAGGACATCTGGATTCAGGAAATGTCAGGGGCCATAACCACCGACACGCCCACCCTCTCCTCCTCCCCCCTCAGCCAATCGTCTCTGTGTCTGTCAGTTAGCCATCCGATGAACTTTGTACAACTCTGTTCAGCTGCAACCTACATTCTTATAAACTTCCATAGCAAACGCTTTTGACCTCGCTGGGGTAGGAAAGCACTACATAAATTTCTGTACAATACCTGATTTTACAGGTATTCAATGTATAGAGGGTCCTAAACACTAGGCCAGTCATAGGTAATTGGTGACATTTGGATGGTGGCCTTGTTGGTTTTTTATGGAATGCACCTCCGACCACAGAGGTAGGCTCTGGATGATTTAAGATGGAGGTGTGGCCTTGAGGCTAGAGCTCCCGACCTTGGAACTGGGGAATCAGGATATAATCTAGCCATGGCTCAATAACATCCTGCGATTCAGGGCAAATCAATTAATCTCCCCAAGCCTAAAACGTGTGTAACATTTTTTGGTGCACATGCAAAACGTTCTAATAGCTTTTGGCCAGGTTCCTGCTACGTAAAATCGCAAAAAACATATAAAGCTTATCTGCCTCAGCTAAAGAAGTGCTCTTGTCACCTGCTCCAGTATTGAGGGTAGTTATGCCTCTACGCTTACTTGAGGTCTGGTTGGACATAGCCCCACAAACACTGCACCTTTGCGCGTAGTGTGCCTACAATGGATTGTGTATGTTGCTGTCTTCACTGCTTTCGTACGGCAGTGTGAGAAGCCAAGTCCACCATGGTTTAGGAAACCTGGTTAGAAGTTTTATTTATCATGGTTGTGGCAAACTTTCAACAGTGAGCACTGGCCCTGCGCACTTAAAAGTGCAGCTCCACTGAGTGCCATACTGTGGCTTCAAGAGACCATGTGCTATTAATGTTGTAGTTCATGCTAACAAAACGTACCACAAAGCATTTGCATTAATTTTCTTTATATGAAAAATACCATATGGTAAATATTGTTTGCAAAGTCACAACTTCTAATTTTTACAAAGTGCCTTTGAATATGTTCATGTCCCCTCACAGTTCAACATTTTTATGGTCTGGCTTGACAGCGCAGCTGTCGCCAGACAATTATGTGAGCATCACTATAGAGGGGCTGTGGCTCCGCCCAGATGTTGGGATCCAGGAGTACATGTTTTGATTAGATAGAAGTTGTGTGCTTTCACCAAAAAAGTGCCTGCCTCCACGCTGCTGTGATCATTTTGTTTATTTATCCAGCTGCCTGAGCTTGAACTTTCAAGGGCACACACAAGACATAAGAATTCTATTAAAGTGTCTTAGATAACTAGACAATTTATGTTGTTTTTCTCTGGCAGAAGCACAGACGACATCGGAGCGGTCGTTAACTTACATGGATTTTTAGGTCTGGCTTGACAGTGCAACTGTCAACTGACCTTTAAACCTACACCAATATTATTCTACAGTTCTTTGCTTCCACAAAAATACATATCTATTCCCATGCTATTTACTTGTAATGCAGCACATTACCATACACCATTCCTTTAAAGCCAGACCTATTAGCATAGTAAATGCTTTTTATACTCACACTACATGCCGCCTTGCCTATAAACAGGCACAATGGGACTCCCTCACCGACACCATCTGCGCCCACTGCTATACTGCTTACATATGATAATATTTCACTTTTCATACATTCTAATGTTTAGTTCTAGTAAATAAAAAATGGACAGGAAGAGAATTCATCACGCAGAACCCCTATTTTGAAAGAGTGGCACCTCATATCCATGCCACGTTCAATGACACGGCAGAGACTGTAAAGTTAGCCGAAAGGGACCACCGCACTGTTGATGTGGGCGGAAGGGGAAGCTGAGAATGGCGCTCTGTCACGAACAAAGAGGTCATGACAAGAAATGGCTCACACCGCAGGACCACAGGTGCCATAAAGAAGATACAGGACAGCCATAAATTCCTTCATCCCAGATCCATCATCTCGGATCTGAAGCCTGCCTTCACATCGGGCTCCCCTAACAAACATTGTTGACGCCTGGGAAGGAAAATGATAGATCATCCCCTGAATGTTTTGTCGAGAGAGCATTAAAAAGATTTCTCAATGGCAGTTCAAAAGATATATTTCACAAAACTGTTGGTGTTGCATGTCACACCATCAATCAGTGCACGCCTGGATCAGATTCGTCATCAATTAGCCAGCATGTTCAATGATGTTCCAAATTCTGTATTTCTCAAACTGTTTCACATGATGGTACACAGAAAAATATTGTTCGAAAGAGTAGAAATTCGGTTTCTTCTTATATCACAATTAGAGAACTGCACAGTACCAATAATGAGTGAGGGCAGGTAAGCCTTTTCAAAAGCAGGTACTCAAGAACTCCAACACAAGCTGCACATATCTACAAGTACCCGCAAGTATGCATGAAGTCCCCTCGAGGAGCTATTGTGTGGCTCAGCTCAGCTATCTATACATACTGTCTGGCCCTGTACCTCTCACACGAAGCAATGACTGATGGATCAACAACTAAATCATAACTACAGGGAATTAAGGCACATACCAAAACAAGCAAAGAACTAAACACAACATAATTCATCTGATTTAAAAAATAAAATAAAATACTACAACCCTATTAAGCCACAGTATTGCTACATTAACTACACAAACAACTACTAAAAACTAACATCAGCTAACAAACACATGTAAGGAAACACCTCAAACTATTATACAACAACAACTTGCATTGACAGCGTTGACATGGGACAAGGGTGACCAGACTGTGCTCAAATAAACAAGGCTTAACCCACATGTATTCGACATGATGGGCTTTGACACCGGCGAACACCACATATCTTGTTCACAGGTCTGCATACTCGTTAGTCATACAGATGATGGACACGGACATATATGTACACAGTCACAGAAACATATGCACACCCACACAAACATACAGTACTGTACAAGAGCACTAAACTGCATATAACAGACTGATTCCTCTACATGGTGGCAGCCACACTGAAGAAAGACCAATAATAGGTGGATGCAACCACCCCTCTCTGTGGTTCATGTTACCCATGAAGCACAAGTAACGCACCCCTAGAACTTCAATGAGTGCAATCGCACCAGGCACATTACTGATGAAACAAGCATTGGCAAAGCCAATAGCAGTCACCTATGGAAGAGCATTTGGCTTTGCCAACGTCCTTTAGCCATGTTGTAGAGGAGCGCGGCCGCTGCATGGCTCTGTTAGACAAAAGAGCTATGACACAGCCGGCACTGGCCGCTTCATAACGCTTTTTTTTCTAATGGGTGGTGGGCAACATGGACAACATGAGGGAGGGTGGGAGGGAAGGGGCAACATGGACAATGGGAGGGACGGCACAAGCAACACAGACAATGGGAAGTGGGAGGGAAGAAGCAAAATAGACAATGGGAGGGTGGAAGTTGGGAGGGGAGAAGCAACATGGACAAGGGAGGGGTGGGAGGTAAGAAGCAACACAGACAACAGGCTGTATGACGGGTCCAGCGCTGGCCAGTCATAGCAGTTTCTTTTTCTTATGGTGGGGGGTCGACACAAACAGCGTGAGGGTCGGAGGGAAGAAGCAACATGGACAACAGGAGGGTGGGAGTTGGGAAGGAAAAAGCAACTTGACAATGGGAGGGTGGGAGGGAAGAAGCAATATGAACAAGGAAGGCGGGAGGATAGAAGCAACATAGAAAATGGGGGTGGGAGGAAAGAAGCAACATGGAAGAAGCAACACTGTCAACAACGAACGACAGGAGAAGAAGATATACCATGCATTGGCAAAGCCAATAGGTCTTGCCTATGAGAGCGATTGTCTTTGGCAATGTTTTGTAGCCATGCTGGTCCGCAGCACTGACACTTTACAGTGTGGCTAAAACTAATTTTTAAAAATGCTATGACAGAGCCAGGGCTAATGCGCTATTTTTTTTAAAGTGCATTAGTGCTGGATGCATCATAGTATTTTTTATTATTATTATACTTAGCCATTGCTACCTAGCAACCACACTGTTATAAAGCATGGCTACTGTCACGACTTGCTCCCTGCATTCCCGTGTCCACCACCAGGGGGCTGAACTGGGGGACTTTCCAGTCTTCTAATAAGCTTCCAGACCCTCCCCTGCATGCATATCCTGACTTCCAGCCATTTGGACACATATTGGGAATAGACATCCATTCCCAATCCATGCCGGGTTTTGTGAAAGCCAGCCTGCTTATATTTGAAGCCAGCCTACTCATGCCTGAAACTCCACTACCTAGAATTCCCTGCTCACTGCTTTGTCTCCACCCCTGCAGGCCAAGGATGGGTGGAGGAATTCAGCTCACCTGTGGCTGGCTGCTGCTAGCCTGCTCACACCTGCTGCATATGATTACTGTGAGCTCTTTTAAGCCCCAGCTCCCTTCAGCCCAGTGTTGGTCATTGTAAGCTGTTATCCGGTGAGACCAGTCCTTGTTCCTGAGCTTTTGCTATTCCTTGTTTCCTGAACCAGCACTGCCTGCAGTGCTACTTAGTATCCTGAGCTATAGTTAGTCCTTGTTCCTGTTCCTGGGCTTCAGCTATTTCTTGTGCCTGATTTGCACTGCTTGCAGTGCTCTCTTGACTCCTTGTTTCCTGAGCTGTAGCTATTACCTGTTTCCTGAACCAGCACTGCCTGCAGTGCTACTTAGTATCCTGAGCTATAGTTAGTCCTTGTTCCTGTTCCTGGGCTTCAGCTATTTCTGGTGCCTGATTTGCACTGCTTGCAGTGCTCTCTTGACTCCTTGTTTCCTGAGCTGTAGCTAGTACCTGTTTCCTGAACCAGCACTACCTGCAGTGCTACCTTGATTCCTGAGCCTTAACATTTCCTTGTTCCTGACCTGCAGTGCTACTTGGACTCCTGAGCCTTCGCTCAATTCCTGCCCCAGCACTGCATCCTATGCTACCTTGTTTTCTTGATTCCTGACCCTGCACTATTCTAGTATACCCTTGTAGCCTCCCTTTCGGTATATCCTTTTCCAGTCCCTGCCTTTCTTCCCAATTCCTTGGTTCCAGTTCTAGTTTGCTATCTTTCTATTTCTGCTGTCTTGCTTCTGTTGCCTTGTATGTTTGTTACCTGCTTTCTGCCAAGTGTGCCCTGTGATTTCCTTCCTTTCCTGTTAAGCACTCCTCCTTGCTAGCTCCTTGTCTATTGTGCTTGTGTTTAGTTCTACCCCTTTGCTGTTACCGCCTTGCGTGTTCCTGTTTGATCGCCAGGATCCGTGGGCACAGCTGACTACCTAGGTGGTGTTTCTTGTTCACTGTGAGAATTGTCTTTGAGTTACTGTTATAACATCACCATAGGTATAAGCTCCACAGACCCTGCCTTTGTATACATATCCTATATGTGGGTATTTCCAGTCCGTATCTGTAACAGCAATTGTGGGTAAGGAACTTACTGAGCTTCAGTCTTACCGTGTGGAGCTCCTGAGTGCTTTACCCCACATCCCCTTTATTGTTAATGTTGTTTTATATTTAAGTGTATTGCACATCCGTCCTGGGTTTAGTGATTCTGAATGCTGAGCCGCCTCATGAGTGCCCTTCCTTTCTGAGTCTCACCCTTCTTGTTCACTTGTACAGGCTATCCCTTTGTCTCCTCTTTCTGTGTACATTTTCTACCCAGTTCCCAGTCCTTGCCCAAGTCCCTGACTGTGTTCCCCACATAGTCCCGGTCAGACCCTGACAGCTACAAATCCTTGCCAAAATCTGGCTTTTTTTTACATTTGGCAAAAAATTCTATCACATAAAGAAAATAATTGCACCCACATACATGTCTTAGTGAAAATGCACTTGATCAGTGATAACCTCTGTTGTTACGATAAACATTAATTTAAAAAGAAACAAGTATTTGCAATGCAATAGGTCCCGCAATAGCAAGATTTTGTGCTTTTGGTATTGTATATGACAATGCCTTTTATTTATGTGTTTAAAAAACCTGCAATAATAAAAGGCATTGTCCTTTACAATACCAATAGGTCAAAGTTTCTAAAATGCGAGACCTATTGCATAGCAAACGCAATGCTTGTTGTTTACAAGCGCCCCATGCTGTGATTTCATGTTAATAGAGGCCACGCCCCTTTCTTTAGACGAGCTATGTCTAAAGAAAGTTCAGCGCCCGATATTAAAGTGAAAGCGCGGTATGTGGCGCTTTAACCAGAAAAAGTATTTGTTTGTGAAGTTGCCAAAGAAATGGTTTTTTTTGTAAAAGCGCCCCTTGAAAGCACGCATGGCGGGCTGAATGTTGAGGGAAAGTATGTTGTGTCCGCAGTAGGACAAACTCATTAAAGAAAATAGTGCTTACAGACTAAATAAGACGTACCCTGTTACAACCGAAGTAAAAGGGCCAGTCCTTATGGGAGGTTACAAATGAAGACAAGGCGGTACTAAGGAGGGACTAACAAGCCTATTAACGAATCAGAGACCAGCATTTACGAAGGACAATGACACAAGCCAATAACAAATATGGGTGGAGAGTGGGCGGGGCTTCATGTCCATACTGCAATACAGCATGGCTCGCAGAGGCTCGACCTAAAAAGTAAGCTAGTTGGGATAATTATAATTTTAGGATTGGGCGCATGGTAGTAAACACTGAAAGAGAGCTGACCTACTTAGTTAGTCTCTGAACATAGCAAAAGTTTCCTTTATTTAAGGTGTGAAAATAGAGAGTGAAGTATGGCAATCTTACATGCACTGTCCCTTAAACAGCAGCAACTAACAAAGCTAGGATAAAGATTAGGCTAGAATAGAAACATATCTCAGATTAGGAGCGTCTGGGAATGATAGAAACTTTGAAATTATTTTGTGGGTGATGGCGAGTTTGGGCTGTTGCATTGGATGCTTTCTAGTTGAAAGCCTTCATTCAACTGACAGGACATAGCAATCTCCGTACATGTTTTTGAAGGCTTCAAAGAATGCTAGAGTGTGCTTGTGAGAGGGGACACTCTATCCTTCTCCTCTTGTCTTCTCTCGATTCTCTTGATTATATAATGAGCGGGCCACTGGAGTCATGTGATTCTGCGGCCGAAGCTTTTTTTGAATAATTATGGATTCGCTCCATTTTCCACATAATTCACCATCTGCTGCATAATCTTCAGATTTTAGCAAAAATAGTTTTGTTTCAAGCTGAAACAGATCAAAAGTTACCAAAAATGTACCAACGTGTTTGCATGCAGTGGAAGGCCCTTTGCAAAGGTTTGCTGATCGTTCATTTGCTTATTTCTGTATGTGCTTGTTAAACTGGAACTAATGAGGAGAAATCTTTGCCCCACCAGTATAACCAGGTGTATAAATGACAAACTAATGAATACTATAAAAAAATATGCCGGATTACACTACATAATTTACCTTTTCTTGCTGCAAAATTTAGTCAACCCTGCCACATAATTTGGTTGTCCCGTGTTGCATTATTCCAGTGGCCCTCATCGCGAGTTCCCTTCAGAAATTGGCATGTAAACGTGCAGCTTTTCGGCTAGACTCTTTGAAAGTTGTGTTGTAGATTTTGTCGTGCAGCAATAGTTAACGTTATTCCGCCCAGCAACATTACTTATGAAGTAACAGCGCGAAAGAAAAAAACATTGTGAGATTTGTCCAACCCTTCCAACACAAGAGGGGCGATTCGGGGAAGGTCCATCTCTCTACCAGAGTAGGGGGAGGAAGGCAGTGACACGCCAACGCTATTCGTGACGTACTTATTTACGTTGCTCTTAATATTGGGGTTTGTAATTGTTAAGTGCCGATTCGGAGTAGAGAAGAAAATCGAGGTGGAGGAGAGAATAATAGAAGATATGGTGGAGGAGGTGAATTAAAGAAGGAAAGGGGTTTCTCAACTTCACACACTTTACTCAAAGAGAAATTAATGAAATAGTAGCGTCCTCTGGGCCATCACCGTCTTTCACCCCGAACAGCAATGGGGTAATTACCACGACCTTGTCCTCTGGTAAAATGACTTCTGGCTGAGACTCCCTCACAGGAAAGAGGTATGTAGGAGAAACGGGTGACTCTAGAAGGTGACCCCCAGCCCACTTAAGGGTATCAAATGCAGAGTGGAATTTCCTACAGCGAAAGGCAATATACAACTATTGTAAATAGGTTGATCTATGCAGAGTATGGTTCCCCACTCCCCTACCCGTGGGAAAAGCGATGTCCGCAAAGCGTGCTCTAGCACCCAGAAATAGGAAATATATACGGGCAGTACCCCAGGCCCTTCACGGAAAGGCGAGTCAGAATCAAGTGAGTGTGATCAAAAGAAACCCCAAGCAAGCAATCGATGGAGTACCCCAACATCCTCCACCCCTCCCGGACCAGGAGGTACAATCAATGCTGTGCGCCCCTCTCACCAAAGAAGGTGGGACCAAATGCGTGACCCAACCCCACAATGTGCTTGAAAATCTATAGCTTTTGAACTAAATGTTATGAATATTGTCTTTTAAAGTGAATACTCAGCAAGTCTTTTCGTTTATATTGTAAAGACTATATACGGATCACTTTTGTCGAAATAAGCTAATACTATCTGATCTGCATCAGTACAGAGCATCTCCACCCTGACTTACCCCAGAAACGGGCAAACCACAGGAAAAGAAATCAATGATCACCTCCTCTGGGAATAAAAATCAAGAAAATGCAACTTTGGGATAGGAAACAATATAGTGTAGAATGTGACTGCCCCTCCTGAAAACAAATCGATAGCACCCTGGAGCCTCCCTCTCCCCACAACAGCTTTCTCTTACGAGGATGTAGTCGGGTGTGCAAAATGTAGCCGTCCCGCACTCTACCCCCTTCATGAGGTCTATGAACGGACTGCACACCCCGTACCATGTGACATCATATAAGTAAACACAGAAGAAGCGCCAGTGTTTACCGGTCGAGAGACTTACTGCTCAAACCTGTGGGATGCATCCTATGCCAGACTGTGGGGGCGGTTCCACACTATGGCCTGCGTAATGGCTTCAGTTTGCTGTTGGCCTGCCTGACGTCAGTTGGAAAGGAAACTCTCGGGCTGGGATACTCCTCCCTCCCATCTGTTTTCAGTTGAAACGTATGTGGCTATGATTTTGTTTCAATAAAATAAGCCATGAAAACAAATTTATTTTTGATGAGCTGCAGCACACTCACAACAGACCTGGAGCTCTCATACTTTGCTCTCCTACATTTCTATAATTGAAAATGGGGCAAAAGCACGGCACCCGTGTTGATAATATGAAAGGGTGCGCCGGTCTGAAGTATAAACTTTATGAAACTTGATGCTGCAGCACGGCACCCGCTTTCATATTATCAACATGGGCACCATGCTTTAATATAGTGCGGCACCCGTATTGATAATATGAAAGTGGGTGCCGTGCTGCAGCATAAAGTTTCATTAAGTTTATACTTCAGCATGGCGCCCGCTTTCGTATTATCAGTACAGATGCTGCGCTTTATTAAAGTGTGGCGCCCGTGTTGATAACATGAAAGCGGGCACCGGACTGAAGTATAAACTTTATGAAACTTGATGCTGCAGCAAGGCGCTTGCTTTCATATTATCAACACGGGCGCCGCACTTTAGCAGTGAGCGGAGGATAGCAACCGCAAGCAGTGAGCAGCGGAAAGTAACCTTTATAAAAAGAAAGAGTTCTTGCAGACAGCACATGAAGAATGATGGCACATAGAAACTGTAATTGGCCGGTGCGCCTCACCCTTAAACGGAAGTGAGGCATCGGCTGCAGGAACGAATTAGGAGGCAGGAAAGAAGACCGACGCTGCACTGAGCCTATGGGTAAACAGCAGGTGGGAATAGAGGAGCAGTATCGATTACAGCAGGTCTTGCAGACAGCGCATGCGTGCTGATGCTCGACCTAAAAAGGGCTTCTTTGAAGTGTGTGTGGCATAGTATAACATAGCTACAAAAATATAAAAATGTAGTACTTTAATCACAGACCGATCATTGAAAGGACAACAATCAAGCTGATGCAATTAGTACTTGGTACATGCTCCAGCCAAAAGAAGTGAAAGTGAAGCCAGCATGAGATGGACAATCCGAAGGCAGCAAATAAGAGTGACAATAAAGCCAACAAATGTTAAGAAATGGGTGGGCTGCAAGGCCCATGTTGTATTCAATATCTCTTGGAAGCAACATCCGTTGTCACAGGCGAGACCTAAAAATATACCTAAATCACAGCGCGAGCAGCAGAAGGACACTAATCGATAGGAAGCAACCAATACCTGGTCCATGCTCCACATAAATGAAGAGGAAGTGAAACTGGCATGTGCTGGCCAATTAGGAGACAGCAAATCAGAGTGACAATGAAGCCAATGAATGGTAAGCAATGGGTAGACTCCAAGCCCCTTGTAGTAAACAAAATCTCTCGCAAGTAACAGCGCATGTGCACTGTATTAGGGAAGACCAAAAACAGGTACACAAACACTTTTACAGCACACGAATCACACAAAACATACATACCCTTAACTGCGTACATTACAGCTGCCAAATACCAATGCATGGCCAGTCATGCACACATGCCACCGCCTCATTGTAGCAAGGGAGAATGTACAGGTAACAGCCAGGAGAGGTCTAAGTCCAAAACATGCATTATGAACACTCAGTATACTACAAATGCAACGCAGCTGGATAAGGAAGTGCAGCTAACTGAAACAAATGTGACAAATGACGTATACAAAAGAACCTGGGACATTGCTCCTAGTCCTTCATTAGTGTAAACTTAGAAATACACACTGAAGCACTGTAAATAATGCATTCTGGTGCACGGACACTTACCAGAGGCCTGCTTTACACTGGGCATGTAAACTCTAGCACACACCACTCTGGCATATTCTAACTAACAGCACCTAATACTGCTGCACTGTAAGCTATGTACTCTTGTGCACCAAATGCAAGCACACAGCCTGACATACACTGCAACGCAGAACAGAAACATGCACTCTCTGGAGCACTTACATTTTCCATACACTTTTCTAAAGAAATAAGAGTGAAGGCAGGTAAGCGGGTTATTAAAATGGGCAACATAACATAACATGGCATAGCATAACATAATCTAGTACTAGCCTAAGTAACAGGCAAAAGCATTTTCTCAAGATGCAAAACATACAATCCTTTATTTGCAATTTCTACTTGTATATCGTGAGTAAAAGTGTCAACAAGCAAACAACAGGACACTGCCAGACTAGAGATTAAGATATCTTCTTAAAACAGCAACAGGCATTTTCTAACTGTGCACATCACAGACTTGCAACCTAAACCCTGTAGACAAAACAGTGAGACTCTCCCTCATGCCCATCAAGCATTCTGGGTTAAACCCTCCCACAGCCTGCCTATCTCCTGGTTGCTCCTTACCCTAGGCACTGGCACCCACTCCCTCTTTCAGGGTGCCAGAGGCACTCCCATCTTTTCCAGACTCCTCCTAGCAGTGCCAATCTAGAACGGCACTGAAATGTGTAGAGAAGAGGGGAACCATTTCAGAGCACCATTGGGAATCTGGACGGCAATGGAAGGAAAATAAGTGCTAATGCCACGTGTGTTAGCAAATTAAACCCAAGCCTATTGGCTTTGCCACTGTTTGTTCATTTTTGTATCTTGGGTTTGCAGTCGGACAAGAGAGTATTTTCAGTCCATGCAAGTGCTACAGGCAGGTGCATGACAAGGCTATTAAAGCTATTGTTGTGGGGCTACCTTTCAGGGAGGGGCTAAGAGAGAACATACATATTTCCATATGTCCAGGGTCCTGGGTGAAACAAGTGTGCATTCAGGAGATTCCAGGCCCTGCTCCAGGGCAAAATGGCACACAAAATAGTATGAGTAACAACTTGTGATGTAGCCGGCAGCACTGCTAGTTCTTTCCTTAAAGTAGGTCAAGTTAAGAAGGGACAAATGCATGTCGCTTCCAAGACGATCTCTAGAACTGTGCTTGAGCAGTGGCACTGCTGAGGTCTGTGCATATCCAGGAGATCACAAGCTGGAATACGCACATGGCCGATTCAGGCTTCTACCCTCCTGAGGCAGACACATTGAGTACAATTAATTTGGGCTTTTCAACCTGTAGGTGATCTTTGGATTCACGCCAACTTCTTAAGAATGAACAGAGGTAAAACAAAGATAAACATAAGTGGGCAAATATAATTCCTTGGTTCCCCGAGTGATATATCTAACCTCCTGGCATCCAGCTAGGCACTAGCTTCAATTGCTAGAGATCTGTGTGTCTCAAGTAATGACAGGTTAGCACTTCTCTTACAATTAGGCAGGCGTAAAATCTTGCTTCTTTTATCTGAGGATCTCCCAAATAACCAACCCTCTGCTCTCAGACACTCACAGAGCCATAATTAGTTCAGAATGTATTATTTAATTACCACACTATTTCAAAGGTGTTGCTTTGCAGTCTTCTCTTATCTAAAGCGAATATAACACTATGTGACAAATTTGGTAGCAAATTACTGTCCTTTCCCAACTCAAGTGGGTTCCAGTAGTCAACAAAAGTTTCTTTTTTAAACCCCTTTCTCCAACCTATTGGATTTATCATCAACCAGGGCCCTTCTCCCTCCCCTCTTACTTAGAGTCATAACCCCCTCAAATGGAATTTAAGACATAAGCCCCTTAAGTTCTGAAAATACAAAGGTTCTGAGATCTAGGTTTGGGGGTCAGGCTCTCTCGGCCCAGACAGCCGAGCTCTGTTCTTTTAGTATAGACTGGATGGATAATTAATGTAGTGCTTAGAAATACTTTGGTTAAACCACAGCTGCTCCCTCTGAAGACAATTGAAATAAATGAAGGATGTGTAAACAGGACAGACTAACTTTATTAAAAATGGGATTCATTACATTAGGCTCTTTAAGTACTTACCCCGTAAAATGCATCTATACCTTTGGTAACCATGTGCCATATACATATGCAAAATAAAATATATGAAATACATTTAAAAAATGAATTACGTACAAGATGCCTAACTGTGCATCCTAGAGCAACACAGAAAAGAATGGCGTTCCATTTATTTAGGAGAGGGCCCATACAGTGGGGCCTGGGGGTATCAGAGACGTGGTCCCTGCCTCAGCAGGAGAGCTCTCTTACTTGACTTCATTCATGGAACATGGGAACAGAACAGTCGACACTAAAACAACCAAAATACTCAGAAAACATGCCTTAAAAAATACCACACACAAAAACCAGAGGCACCAAAGAAAACTCTGATGCTTTTTTAGAGGCAAAAGCAGCAAAGTAAAGGTGTCCGCGCTTCGAAACCAGCGACAACTAAATGAAACTAAACTAATGTTCACAAAAAATGATTAAACGCCTTGCATTTCGTCGTCGTCACTCATTTCCGAATCACACGAGGTACTCTGGGGTCTGCTTGTCTGGCACAAGTTAAACAGGAGCAGGTGTTTTACCAACAGCTGGGTGGTGGATGGTGGGCGGGGGGTACGGAGCACCCCATGGAAGCCTCTGGGTGGCGTAAAATGAAATGGGTCAATACAATTCCGCTCAATTTAAAATGGCTTCACTGCGGCCCTCGCTGAGGCGGCAGGTGCTTTATTCAGGAAATGCAAATCATTGTAAAGAATGCGGCGCGTGGGCTACATACGTTTAACAGAGTCCTAATTGCACAACTGGGGGGAGGGGCGCTTCTCGGCGGAGTTTTCTGACGCGGCCCGCAGCCGAGCTCCAGTTCACTGCCCTGCGAGACGTGTGAGTTAAGTTAACCTGACACTTTTCAGAGTTAGTGCTTGATTTTCAGATAGCACAGCTCTGAAACAATGAGCAAGGTATCCCTCTTTCTGCTTCTGAGCTGTGCTGTCTGACAACAAAGCACTAACTCGGAGATATCGCGATAAATCATTTCCCTTACCCAGTGTCTCCAATTTTTTTCTTTTAAGTAGCGAACAGTCCCTCTAATCTTTTATTGTGCTCCTGTAAACCTCCCCCAAACACCAAGGAGTCATTCTGGGGACAATCACTCACCTGGGATGTTGCTAAACAGGTTGAACATCGTCCTCTGCAATACGTTTATGATCAAGAGGAAGACAAACCTCCTCCTGAAGACAAGGAAGCACAGCAGAAGGGGGGAGCACAGTGGGGTTCATGACTCAGGGAGCCTGATAACCGGTAAAGCTCATGTCCACAGTGTACAGGTTTGGGTTCTCTTAAGAGTGCAGTCATCTACTATTATGACACACCTGATATCTATATCTATTGGTAACGGTTCACTGACAGAATATCGTGTCCAAAATATCGTGTGGACAGAATATCGTGTCCAAAATATCGAGGACAAGAATATCGAGTAGGTAAGTGCAAATAGATGGGTATCAATTTACTATTCTTAACTCCAGATCTACGTACCTTGAAGACATATATATCGTCAAAGTACATATATGTGGAGTTATATATAGTAAAACTTTACTTACCCATAGAAAATGACCTTCACGATATTCTTGTCCTCGATATTTTTGACACGATATTGTGTCAGACGATATTTGTGTTTTCGATATTTTGTCCACCCACCATTGGTAACAGTTGTGTTTTTATTAAGAACCGGCACTCACACATCAATGACCTCTGCTGGCTCCATAATCCCCTCCTTGCAAAGATTCTCTAGTTCATCAGATGCAGTTTTAATCATAAAAGTAGAATTTTTTTTTTTACTTTGCGAACACCTGGAGTTTTTTCCTATTTACCCTGATTGTTTTTACATAACCCTTTAAAGAAGGGCTAGTCCCAGGCAGACCCATCCCACTTCATTCGCTAGAGCCCACCAGATCTGCGTCTCCATGGTGCTATGTCATTTCAGCATGACCTTGTCCTTTCTGGTGTGACAAGTTCAGTGGCGGCTGGCATCTACAGGGAGTGGGGAGCGGGCGCACATGTAAAATATTATACAAAAATTAAATAAAACTTACTGAACTTGGCGAAGTCCTCGCTCCGGACCTGTTCTTTTGCCGACAGAGGAACCCGATGTTGGAACTCCCTTGGCTAATCACGAAGCTGCTTTCACCAGCACAAGAGCAGTGCTAAGATTGGTGGGAGTGGCCTCACTCGGCGTCCCCAGCGTTCGGGATGATTTGGCTTGCTCTATTCCAGCTGACTTAAGACAGCTGGGTTAGATATGTTTAAAGTACGCATGTGTGGCTGGCCATCGCAAGAAGGCCAGACAAAAATACATGTGCACTTTGAACAGTGCAATGCTAGCCCACCCTCCTCCCTGCTGCTGTCACGTAGCAGCTACCCCGCCCCGTCCTGACGCTCGGGTAGGGACGGGGAATGAAAAATCAAATGGTAATTATTTACCATTTTATTTTTAATCTCTAGGGCTTTGGGGGTATTTTTAAGTGGGGTGAAGCTCCTCCGCTCAAACAGAGGAGCCGCCCCTGGACAAGTTCAAGATGCCAGTACATTGAAATATAAAATGCAGCTTTCAAATGTGCTTCTCCATGCAGACTCAAAGCTTTGCTTGAAAAATCCTCTCAGTAGTCTAAGTTTCCAGCCATATCCTCATGGTATTGTATACGTTGCAAACACAATAAGATGATGAGCGGAGCGCTGAAACATTTCAGACACTCACCTCCAGTCACTATTAGATATGGGTTGAAATCATCATCGTTCTTTTGCTCACTTCGCCACACCGGTTGAGTCCCAGCCATATGCAAATCAGTCTTGACCCTGTTCCTCATGGGAACAGCCCAGCCTGAACTGTCACGCTAGGTCTTCCCTGGACTGGAAAAAATCATCCTGGGGCCGGTTTCGGGGTAACACCCCTCATCAGCCAGACTAGCTTGAATCCAGTGGCAAAGTGAGCAAAGGATGCACATCTGGCCATACCCTGCCAACTTAGGGCAAACAAAGCAAACACAATAAGATGATGGACGGAGCGCTGAAACCTTTCAGACACTCACCCCCAGTCACGATTAGATCTGGGTTGAATCCATCATCGTTTCTTTGCTCACTTCGCCACCCCAGTTCAGACCGAGCCAAATGCAAATCAGTCTTGACCCTGTTCCTCATGGCAACATTCTAGCCCGAACTGCCACGCCACGTCTTCCCTGGATCAGAAACAAGATTCCTGGCACTGGTTTCGGGGTAACACCCCTCATCAGCCAGGCTAGCTTGAATCCATTGGAAAAGTGAGCAAGGGGCCCACGTCTGGGCATACCTTGCCAATTTAGGGGAAATAAAGCAAACACAATAAGATGATAGACGGAGCACTGAAACTTTTCAGACACTCACCCCAAGTCACTATTAGATCTGGGTTTGAATCCATCATCGTTCTTTAACTCACTTTGCCACCCCAGTCCCTTGTTCACTTTACCACTGGATTCAAGCAAGCCTGGATGATGAGGGGTGTTAACCCGAAACCAGTCCCAGGATGCTTGTTTCCGGTCCAGGGAAGACCTGGCTTGGCAGTTCGGTCTGAACTGTTCCCACGAGGAACAGGGTCAAGACTGATTTGCATATGGCTGGGACTGAACTGGGTTGACGAATTGAGCTAAAGAACGATGATGGATTTAACCCAGATCTAATAGTGACTGAGGGTGAGTGTCTGAAAAGATTCAGCACTCCGTCCATCATCTCCTTGTGTTTGCATTGTATACGTTGCTTCACCATTTACTTTCCTCTTGAAACTTACAACGGTTATCACTGAATATTTTTGTCAGCATCTGTTAGACTTGGCATCTTTTGGCGTGTTTCTCCTGACTTTTTGCTTTCTGACCTCCCGGTTTTGACTCTGTTTTTGCTGGTGTAATGATTCTGCGCACTGTCCTCACTGCTGTCCAGTGGGAAAGTGCAAGTGCTCCTGTATAAAATGTGTTATGGATTGGTGTTTCCATGATTGGCCTATTTGGTTTATGTGTCAGTCCCTTGTAAAGTGCACTGCGAGTGCCAGGGCCTATAGACCAAATGCTGTTGGTGGGCTGCAGCACTGGATTGTGCCACCCACGCAAACAGCCCGTAAAGTGTAACTCAGGCCTGCCATCGCAGAGCCTGTGCGCAGCCTGGGGCTGCCATGTCGACTTGGCAAGTGCACACACTTGCAAGTCCCTAAACCTTCCCTTTGCTACATGTTAGTCACCCCTAAGGTAGGCCCAAGGTACCCCTGTGGGCAGGGTGCGTTGTATGCGAAAGGTAGGACATGCCCTGGTGTGTGTGGCATGTCCTGATAGTGAATTACAGCCTAGTTCGTTTTTCACTATTGCAAGGCTACCTGTTCCCCTAGGCCAGAACGGGCAGTTTGGATTATTACAGCTGATAATCCTAACTAACCCCGGGAACATGGTAGAAATTCGAGTTTAGTATGCCTGGACTCAGAATGATAAAATGCAGCTTTTAGTGAAGTTGGTTTTAACATTCTGTGTTTGAAAATACCACTTTTAGAAAGTGGGTATTTTCTTGTCTAACCATCCAAGCCTGCCTCTGCGAGGTTGTGTATTCCTTGTCTGGAGTGTGAGTGACAGGGGCTGGGGGATGCCAGGAGACAGGGTGAGTCAGCACAGGGCTGAATAGCAAGATCTACATGTAGATGGGTGGGAGGGGTCGCACCTGGGCCCTGAATAGGACAGTGCCTTCCCTCTACAATGCTGGCTCCACCTCCTGTGGTGCGTCTGATGTCCCTGGCCTGCTCACTGAAAGAAGGGACGGAGACTTGTCAACAAAGTGCTCCAGAACTGGTTTGGACTAGGCAAAGGCCTCTCTGCCTTCAGAGAACAAAGGAATTTGGGATATAAATATTGGGGCCCTGACCCCATGAATTTAGATCTCGCTGGAATCAAGGAACCTGCCAAGACGAAGAGCTGGAAGAGCTGCCAGGAGGAGTACTGCCCCTTTGCTGTGTTGTTGCTTTGTTGGGTTGGCCTGCAGCTGCTGCTTCTGCCTTGGGCAGTGAAAGGACTGAACTTTCTACAAACTTGTGCTGAGTATCTCCAAGGGCCTGGAACCGAGCTGGCCTCCTGTTAAGAAGTCTCAGGGACTACAAAGACTTCACAAGCCTCTGGGTACCGCTTCTGGAACGCTGTTTCAGTTGCCACAGAGGAAGGGAACTGCAACCGACTCCGTCAACCGAATCCATCCCTGGCCGGTGACCTGTTTGCACCGCAGACCGCATCGCCCCGCTTCGCATCGCAACCCTGGTCTCACCGTGGGCGACGTCCAACGCCGCCAACATCGAGCCGCTGCTTGCACCGTGACCTGAGGGCACCGCAGTTCGCATCGCATCGCTTCACTGAACCAGCCGGACCCGACCGACGCGGTCGCTGCAACTGGCTCAAGAGTCGTGACCGCACCGCATTTGGGGCACCGCCGCACGCCTGCGACGCACCGCTCCGACTCGCACCGCTGTCCGACGCCAGCTCCCGCACTCCGGCTTGGTCGCCTGCATCGCAACCTGTCAGCACCGCATCGAGCATCGTCTCACCCTGCATCGCACGCCTTGGACTCACCGACTCCGTCTGCACGACGCTCATCGAGCCGCTGCCTGCACCGCATCGAGGGACACCGCACCTTGCATCGCTCCGTCTTGCACCGCAACCGCGACGAACGCCGACCGGCTCGTACACTCCGTACCAGCCACAACGAGAAAGGTACTGTAACCGAGTCTGTTCATGACTCTGCTGGCCCGTATCGACGCGGTCGGCTGGAACTGTTAGACTCTGTGGTTTTCAGCATCACGGTAGGCTTGGACGGAGCTACCGACTCGTACGAACTTTGCTTTTGTGCTATTCCTGCAAAGAAGAAGTTACCTTATCAAGTATTCGTTTTTAAAGTATAGTATTGTGGATTTTTGTCGTAATTGGTCTTGTCTTGAGTATATAAAATATTGGTTATTTTTCTAAACTGGTGTGGTGTCCGTTTGTAGTGCTTACACTGTATTACTGTTGGTTATGTGCAAATGCTTTACACACTGCCTATGAATTAAGCCTGACTGCTCGTGCCAAGCTACCACGAGGGTGAGCAGGGGTTACTTCACGAGTGTAACACCCTTACCCTGACTAGGAAGAAGGGTCCCTACTTGGACAAAGGTTCAAGCCCTTGCCAACTAGAGATCCCATTTCTAACATTGGTTGTCAGCGGTGAGGATAGGACTTGTGTTTGCACTTGACTACAGTGATTGGTGTGCACTACTACCATATCGCAGACCATTACGTACCACATACTGGTTCTTTTTCTTTTGGCCTATTTTTGATCTTGCCAGTTTGCAACTCACTACTTTTGTCATGCCTGACACAGCTGCATCATCCGTTGCATCTCTGGAAATTATCTTTGAGGAGGATAGGTTGGAAACCTACGCCGTAAAGGAACTACGAGCGATTTGTAAAAACCTGAAAGTCCAAATTAAAGGCCTCACAAGGAAGGAGGAGCTACAGAAGGCGCTGAGGGCCTGGGTAGCAGCCAGACATGCCAGTGGGCAGCCTGGTAATCTCAGTGAGGAGGTGGAGGAGCCTATTTCCAGGGTGGATATGCTTTTGGGTAGGGGGAACCCGCCAGGTCAGGCAGCAGCAGTCTGTCCCCAGAGGAGCTGGAGGACAGGCGGGAGGCAAGGCAGTTTGAGCTGCAGAAGCTCAGGCTGGAGAGTGAGCGGGAGGAGAAGAGATTGGCCATAGAGGAGAGGAAGATGCTCTTAGAGCATGAGAGAGAACTGAAGGAGCTAGAACTTAGGAGTAAGTCAGGCTCAGATGGTGGCAGCAATTCGTCTAGAAAGGCAGACAGGATTGTGCACATTCCCAAGAACATAGGCAAGGAGTTCAAGAAGGGGGATGACATACAAAGGTGGTTTCAGGGTTATGAGGCAGCCATACACATGAATGGGGTCCCTGAGGAGAATTGGGGAGCAGGATTGTGGCCACTTTTCCCTGAAGAAGCAAGGGATGCTCTGATAGCTTTGGGTAAGGGGTATCACCTCACCTATGCTGACATGAAGGATGCCCTTCTCACGAAGTATGGTCTTACTCCTGAAAAGTACAGGGATCAGTTCAGGTCCAGTAAGAAGTCTGATGCCAACACTTGGTTGGAATGTGTGGATGTGTTCTGCAGGTCTCTGGATGGTTGGGTGAAGGGCAGTAGTGTAACAGATTTTCAGGGGCTCTACAACTTGATTGCATGGGAGCACTTGTCTAGTCTATGTTTTGCAGATCTGCGCCAGCACCTAGTTGATAGTAAGCTAACTGACCCCAGGAAGCTTGCTATGGAAGCGGACCGCTGGGTGAGTACCAGGGTCCACAAGAAAGCGTTTGTGGGAGACTCAGCCAAAGGTGGGCAGGGTCCCCAGCAGAAAGGTGGGGGGACAAGGGTAAAGCACAGGAGTTCTCTAAAGGGCCCCAAACTAGTACCCAGGGTAAAGGTTCCCAGCCCCCCGGTGATAAGAAGAAAGGGGTCTCTACAGGGAAGCCTGTTGAGACCGGCCCCCGCAAGTGTTATGCATGTGACCAGGTAGGTCACTTTAAGGGGGACCCCAAGTGCCCAAAGGGGACACAGCCACCCACCGGTGGACAGTCCAAAGTGTTGGCTAGTGTAGCGCTTGGGGAGGAGGGGTGCCCACAGGAGGGTGGGGATCCCGCAGAAATGACCCTTGTCTCACTAGGGGACAGTGAGATGGTCCCAGGAAACCAGGTGCCCCCTAACACAAAGAAATATAGCACCTGGGTGACCATCAATGGGAACAGGGTAGAGGCTCTCAGAGACACTGGAGCCAGTGTGACCTCAGTCCGGTGTCACCTGGTGTCTGAGAAGCAAGTAGTCCCAGGAGCATTCCACCAAGAGGTTGCTGTCGACAACTCTGAGCGCCAGTGTATGGTGGCGCAGGTTCCCTTTGAATGGGGGGGGGTCTCAGGTCCCTTGAGGGTGGTTGTGAGCCCTACCATGCCTGTAGATTGTCTGCTAGGAAACGACCTGGAGCAGTCCTTATGGAAGGAGGTTGAGCTCAGGTCTCACTTGGAGATGCTTGGGTTGCCAGAGTGGGCATGCGTGTCTACTCGGTCAATGGCAGCCCAAAAGGGTGATCAAGAGGACTTGGAGCCTGGAACAGTGGCCCAAGTCCCTGCCAAGAGAAAGGGCAGGGGGCGCGGGAAACCGGCCCCCGAAGTTCCCACGGACCGGGAGGAGGCGGACCTCGAGGGGGACGCCCGGTGCCTACAGGGGAGCAGGTAGCCGAACTGGGAGACATCTCTGAGCTGACCCATTGGCAGCAAGAAGGGGGTCCCACCAGGGAGGAGTTCTGCAGGGAGCAGAACGAGTGCCCTACTCTGGAGGGTCTGCGGCAGCAGGCTGCAGACCAGGCAGCCGGGTCACATCTGATCTACTGGGAGAGTGGTCTCCTATACAGTGAGCCTAAGGTTGCTGAGCCTGGGTCAGCCTGTGTGCTGGTGGTACCCCAGCGCTTCAGGACCTTCCTACTGGGTCTGGCTCATGACGTGCCTTTGGCAGGACATTTGGGGCAGGACAAGACCTTTGACAGGCTTGTCACCCACTTCTTTTGGCCCCAAATGCGAAGGCAGTCAGATGCACACTGTAGGTCTTGCCAAACTTGCCAGGCAAGTGGTAAGAGTGGGAGGAAGGTCAAAGCTCCTCTCCAACCTTTTCCTGTTGTTGGTACACCCTTTGAAAGGGTAGGGATGGATATTGTGGGGCCACTGGATCCCAAGACAGCCATGGGCAACAGGTACATCCTGGTCTTGGTGGACCATGCCACCCGGTACCCGGAGGCAATCCCTCTCAGGACAACGACGGCGCCAGTGGTGGGCCGGGCGTTAATGGGGATCTTTTCCCGCGTGGGATTCCCCAGAGAGGTGGTTTCTGATAGGGGGACCAATTTCATATCCAAGTATATGACATCCCTGTGGAAGGAGTGTGGTGTAACCTACAAGTTCACCACTCCTTACCACCCACAAGGAAACGGTCTGGTGGAGAGATTCAACCAGACCTCGAAAGGCATGATCAAGGGTCTAACAGAACCCATGAGGCGTAAGTGGGACGTCCTCTTGCCATGCCTACTCTTTGCATACAGGGAGGTGCCTCAGAAGTCTCTTGGGTACAGCCCTTTGAGCTCCTGTATGGCCACTCTGTCAGAGGACCTCTGAGTTTGGTAAAGGAAGGCTGGGAGGCAGCTCCCAGGAAAACTCCCCAGGATGTATTTAGCTACATGCTGGCCTTTAGAAACCAAACTGCCCGCTTCAGGAAACTCGCTCAGGCGAACCTAGAAGCAAGCCAGGAAGAAATGAAGAGATGGTATGACCAGAATGCCACTCTGGTCGAATTTCAACCTGGGCAAAAAGTGTGGGTCATGGCCCCAGTGGCACCTTGTGCCTTGCAGGACAAGTGGACTGGGCCATATGAGGTAAAGGAGCGCAAAAGTGACGTCACCTACCTGGTGGATTTGCAGGCTCCAAGGAACCCTTTGAGGGTCCTTCACGTGAACCGCCTCAAGCCCCACTTCGAGAGGTCCGAAGTGAGTATGCTCTTGGTGACAGATGATGGGGTGGAAGAGGAGAGTGAGCCTCTCCCTGACCTCCTGTCTACCAAGGAGCATGATGGGTCAGTAGAGGGTGTGATCCTCTCCCCTACTCTGACTCAGGAGCAGCAGGGGGACTGTCGCCAGTTGTTGGGACAGTTCGCCCCACTGTTCTCTCTGACTCCCGGTGTTACTCACTGGTGTACCCATGACGTGGACACTGGTGACAGCCCTCCTGTGAAGCACAAGATTTACAGGTTGACTGACCGGGTCAGAGCCAGCATCAAGGAGGAGGTCTCTAAGATGTTGGCGTTAGGGGTGATTGAGCCCTCCCACAGTCCTTGGGCCAGCCCAGTGGTCTTGGTCCCAAAGGCTGCGGCGCCCGGTGCCACTCCAGAACTCCGGTTTTGTGTGGACTACCGTGGGCTCAATGCCGTCACCAGGACTGACGCGCACCCCATCCCCAGAGCTGATGAGCTCATTGATCGGTTGGGAGCTGCCCGGTTCCTCAGCACGTCTGATTTGACGTCTGGGTACTGGCAGATTGCCTTAACCGATGGGGCCAAGGAGAGATCAGCATTCTCAACCCCAGAAGGTCCTTACCAATTCCGGGTGATGCCCTTTGGGTTGAAGAATGCCCCTGCCACCTTTCAGAGGTTGGTCAATCAGGTGTTGGCTGGGCTGGAGGATTTCAGTGCCGCCTACCTGGATGACATTGCTGTGTTCAGTTCCAGCTGGGAAGAACATTTACAGCACCTTGAGAAAGTGTTGAGGGCTCTGCAAGGTGCAGGCCTCACGATCAAGGCCAGTAAGTGCCAGATCGGGCAGGGTTCTGTGGTGTACTTGGGACACCAGGTAGGAAGCGGCCAGGTGGCGCCCCTACAACCCAAGATTGACACCATTCTGGCTTGGGAACCCCCCAAGACCCAGACAGAAGTGAGAGCCTTCTTATGTCTCACCGGCTACTATAGGAGATTTGTTAAGGGCTATGGCACCATCGTTGCCCCCTTAACAGAGCTGACCTCTAAGAGGCAGCCCAGGAAAGTGATCTGGACTGAGTCCTGCCAGAAAGCTTTTGATGCCCTGAAGGCAGCCATGTGCACGGCGCCCGTGCTCAAGGCACCTGACTTCTCCAAGGAATTCGTCGTGCAGACTGACGCTTCAGAGCATGGTGTGGGAGCGGTGCTCTCACAACTGAACGAAGAGGGCCTGGATCAGCCTGTAGTCTTCCTTAGCAGGAGACTACTTCCCAGGGAACAGAGGTGGAGTGCCATAGAAAGGGAAGCTTTTGCTGTGGTCTGGGCACTGAAGAAGTTGAGACCATACCTGTTTGGGACTCACTTCCGGGTTCAGACAGACCACAGGCCCCTCAGATGGTTGATGCAAATGAGGGGTGAGAATCCAAAACTGCTGAGGTGGTCCATCTCCCTACAGGGAATGGACTTTATGGTGGAACACCGTCCTAGTACAGAACACGCCAACGCAGATGGTCTGTCCAGGTTCTTCCGCCTTAGTGAAGAGAACTCCAATGGGGTTGGGTAGTTCTCCCTACTTTCAGCTGGAGGGGACATGTGTTAGACTTGGCATCTTTTGGCGTGTTTCCCCTGACTTTTTGCTTTCTGACCTCCCGGTTTTGACTCTGTTTTTGCTGGTGTAATGATTCTGCGCACTGTCCTCACTGCTGTCCAGTGGGAAAGTGCAAGTGCTCCTGTATAAAATGTGTTATGGATTGGTGTTTCCATGATTGGCCTATTTGGTTTATGTGTCAGTCCCTTGTAAAGTGCACTGCAAGTGCCAGGGCCTATAGACCAAATGCTGTTGGTGGGCTGCAGCACTGGATTGTGCCACCCACGCAAACAGCCCGTAAAGTGTAACTCAGGCCTGCCATCGCAGAGCCTGTGCGCAGCCTGGGGCTGCCATGTCGACTTGGCAAGTGCACACACTTGCAAGTCCCTAAACCTTCCCTTTGCTACATGTTAGTCACCCCTAAGGTAGGCCCAAGGTACCCCTGTGGGCAGGGTGCGTTGTATGCGAAAGGTAGGACATGCCCTGGTGTGTGTGGCATGTCCTGAGAGTGAATTACAGCCTAGTTCGTTTTTCACTATTGCAAGGCTACCTGTTCCCCCTAGGCCAGAACGGGCAGTTTGGATTATTACAGCTGATAATCCTAACTGACCCCGGGAACATGGTAGAAATTCGAGTTTAGTATGCCTGGACTCAGAATGATAAAATGCAGCTTTTAGTGAAGTTGGTTTTAACATTCTGTGTTTGAAAATACCACTTTTAGAAAGTGGGTATTTTCTTGTCTAACCATCCAAGCCTGCCTCTGCGAGGTTGTGTATTCCTTGTCTGGAGTGTGAGTGACAGGGGCTGGGGGATGCCAGGAGACAGGGTGAGTCAGCACAGGGCTGAATAGCAAGATCTACATGTAGATGGGTGGGAGGGGTCGCACCTGGGCCCTGAATAGGACAGTGCCTTCCCTCCACAATGCTGACTCCACCTCCTGTGGTGCGTCTGATGTCCCTGGCCTACTCACTGAAAGAAGGGACGGAGACTTGTCAACAAAGTGCTCCAGAACTGGTTTGGACTAGGCAAAGGCCTCTCTGCCTTCAGAGAACAAAGGAATTTGGGATATAAATATTGGGGCCCTGACCCCATGAATTTAGATCTCGCTGGAATCAAGGAACCTGCCAAGACGAAGAGCTGGAAGAGCTGCCAGGAGGAGTACTGCCCCTTTGCTGTGTTGTTGCTTTGTTGGGTTGGCCTGCAGCTGCTGCTTCTGCCTTGGGCAGTGAAAGGACTGAACTTTCTACAAACTTGTGCTGAGTATCTCCAAGGGCCTGGAACCGAGCTGGCCTCCTGTTAAGAAGTCTCAGGGACTACAAAGACTTCACAAGCCTCTGGGTACCGCTTCTGGAACGCTGTTTCAGTTGCCACAGAGGAAGGGAACTTCAACCGACTCCGTCAACCGAATCCATCCCTGGCCGGTGACCTGTTTGCACCGCAGACCGCATCGCCCCGCTTCGCATCGCAACCCTGGTCTCACCGTGGGCGACGTCCAACGCCGCCAACATCGAGCCGCTGCTTGCACCGTGACCTGTGGGCACCGCAGTTCGCATCGCATCGCTTCACTAAACCAGCCGGACCCGACCGACGCGGTCGCTGCAACTGGCTCAAGAGTCGTGACCGCACCGCATTTGGGGCACCACTCGCACGTCTGCGACGCACCGCTCCGACTCGCACCGCTGTCCGACGCCAGCTCCCGCACTCCGGCTTGGTCGCCTGCATCGCAACCTGTCAGCACCACATCGAGCATCGTCTCACCCTGCATCGCACGCCTTGGACTCACCGACTCCGTCTGCACGACGCTCATCGAGCCGCTGCCTGCACCGCATCGAGGGACACCGCACCTTGCATCGCTCCGTCTTGCACCGCAACCTCGACGAACGCCGACCGGCTCGTACACTCCGTACCAGCCACAACGAGAAAGGTAATGTAACCGAGTCTGTTCATGACTCTGCTGGCCCGTATCGACTCGGTCGGCTGGAACTGTTAGACTCTGTGGTTTTCAGCATCACGGTAGGCTCGGACGGAGCTACCGACTGCATACGAACTTTGCTTTTGTGCTATTCCTGCAAAGAAGAAGTTACCTTATCAAGTATTCGTTTTTAAAGTATAGTATTGTGGATTTTTGTCGTAATTGGTCTTGTCTTGAGTATATAAAATATTGGTTATTTTTCTAAACTGGTGTGGTGTCCGTTTGTAGTGCTTACACTGTATTACTGTTGGTTATGTGCAAATGCTTTACACACTGCCTCTGAATTAAGCCTGACTGCTCGTGCCAAGCTACCACGAGGGTGAGCAGGGGTTACTTCACGAGTGTAACACCCTTACCCTGACTAGGAAGAAGGGTCCCTACTTGGACAAAGGTGCAAGCCCTTGCCAACTAGAGATCCCATTTCTAACAGCATCATGATAATAATCCACCGTTGCGGTCCATCAACAACACCGGTATTAACAAGCAGGACGGCATCCTTCTGCACCTCCTCCAAACCCGTACTTTTTATGAGAATCGACTGTAGCTTTAAGCAATAGAGCCTACTTGGAAACTTGTAGATGAAGTACACTTGAACTAATGACCAGAGAGGAACAGTAGGCTGGACTGGGCAGGTGCACTTACCAATGCCTATCATCAATGAAGCTGAAACCCACACATTGAGTGGTGTGGATTATCTTTATTCAGGAAAACATGCAAAGTGCCACATAAACATTGACAGACTCCTGTGCTTACCCCGATAGATCAGGCCTGGAAGCGCTGAAGGAATAAAACCATGATTCTCCACAGTCTTTTTCATTTGACCCTTTACCGGAGCATGCTACGAGCATGCGCACACTCATAACCACCCCAAAAAAGCTTACACAGAGGTGCGTTCTCAATTTACCATTTGACTACCTCTCTAAATGTACCTGTCATGCTTCTTTTGGTTTGTAATGATATAAACTTAGTTTTCAAGCCATCATTTAGGGACATGGCTTAATTTAAAAGGACAGTGATCATAATGATAGCTGTTATAATCTTAGCAATGATGGTGATGTGGAAAGTTGTTTTCATTACAATGCACATAACTGTACTGTCTAAGTTGCTTTCTGTTTGATTGTTACAGTTAGGACACTGCATCTCTTGCAGGTCTATGTTCAGAATACCTTTCTGATGATATGCTCTTGCATATTGCCTGAGATTTAGGAGTTCCCTTTTGGAGAAATTCAAAATATAAGTGTTCTGGGGATAAAACTGCATTGGTTTTCTTGGCAGACATTCACGTTTGCTCACACTCGCTGTCGTAAAGCTGTGATTTCTTGCCTCTCTGCTTTTAAAGAATTCTTTCTGCATCTTTAGCAGTTTTTAAACTCTACATGGCAGTAAAAAACAAGCAATCCAAATGATGAACTGAACGTATAACAAGTATTTGCATTTCCATTACATGACACACAAATGGCAGATTACATTATACTCATCTGGATCCTAAAATGATGTTCATTTATCATAGTATGTGTGACAAGGGTAAACTTTGGGAAAAGCTGTAAAATTTAGACTACTCAGACTGTGAGTATTGATCCATTTTTATTCAACCTTTCTTTTCTAAATGAGTCCTTCAGGAGGCTGAATGATATACACCCCCCAACCCAGTTTGGACTGAGTGGGAACGGCCAAGGAATAAAAAGACCTCTAGAGATAGACTGTTTGTGTGTGTTTGAGCATGCGCAGTGTTTTTTCGTAGGCTGATGTACACGAAGAGTGTACTGGGCTCTAGACATTGGAAATCTCTTTGTGCAATGAAGTGCTTAGTGAACGAGCTGCAGTTTAAGCTTGAGGTCTTAATTGGTGCTGTCCTCCCGGACAAGTTGTTCCTCTCTAAACAACCCTTTCTATGTGATCTAACACTATGGCCCTCAATGATTCACCAGTCTCTTGAAGAGGTAACCTGCTCAAACTTCCCTCGTCCTGTTGCGTCCAATCATTTCCTGTGGCTTAATGAAGATTTTCCTAGTGTTGATGAAGGACACTCTCAATTTAATTCAAGACATAGAGGTGAGTATTAAGCTTCACTTATCCTGCTTCATTTTAAATAGCAGCAGTTAAGGAGCACATGAAAATTATGTTTCCTATAAAGCTTATCACCAACAAACCATTGGGAGAATAACACTACCACAATAGAATAGTAACACCAATCAGAGATAATGAACCTCTATATCATCTATTTTGACTGTAATCAGATCTCTTTTCTTGAGCGAGAAGTCATTTAAGAATTATGGAACAATGGAAGGACCAGAACAACAACAGAAATTGCCAACAATAATGTGAAAAGTTCCTGAGAAAGTTTTGTAAAGGTATTTATTGGAGGACAAGATGATGTTGGTAATGGAATGTGCTGAAGATTCTTAAAACATGCAGTTGAAGAGTAAATCTAGAATCAAATGAGCAACGTCCGACCCATCTCCATGCTTCCCTATCCAGCCAAAGTATTTGAGAAAGCCATCAACAAGCAACTAACAACCCACCTCAAACTTCACCATCGTCTTGACAAAACTCAATCAGGATTCAGAAAGAACCACAGCACTGAAACAGCTCTCAACATGGCTACCGAAAGCATTAGAATAATCCTGTACTGAGGAGAAACAGCGACCCTTATCCTGCTTGACCTCTCTGCAGCCTTTGACATTGTCTCCCATAACGCCCTCATCAGAAGACTCCACGAGATTGACATACAAGGATCCGCCCTCAAATGGATCTGTTCCTTCCTTACTGGAAGAATCCAAAGGGTCGAGCTGCCACCCTCCACATCATAGACCAAGAAATTGATATGCAGAGTCTCACAGGGATCGTCCGTCAGCCCTAGCCCTTTCAACATATACATGAAGCCGCTCACCAACATCATCCAATCACAAGACATCACTGTCATTTTCTATGCCGATGACACTAAACTCATTCTCTCCCAGACAAACAAAACAACCACTGCCAGAACCAACTTCACCAACTACACGACCATTGTAGCAGACTGGATGCGAACCAATTGCCTGCAGCTAAACTCCGACAAGACGGAGAAACTGGTCTTCATTAACAAGACCTCCCCATGGGACTCCACCTAGTGGCCATTGAAGCTAGGACCAACACCCACACTCACAGAATATGCTTCCACATTCTACGCATGCTGTGAAAAATCTTTAAATGGTTGCCTCAGAACACCTGACGGACCATCACGCAAGCACTCATCACCAGCAGGCTGGACTACAACAACACTCTATGCCGGAATCTATAAACAACTCTTACACAGACTCCAGATCATCCAGAACACCACTGCAAGACTCATACTTAACCTCCTACACCGCACTCACATCACACGTTACCACAGGAAGCTTTACTGGCTCCCCATTCACAAGCGCTGCCAATTCAAATTTCTAACGCACACATACAAAGCCCTACACAACACAGGACCAGAATACCTGAACAGCCGCATAGACTTTTACCAACCCACCAGACACCTACGCTGTGCCTCACTCACACACATTCCCTGCATCCGCAAAACCAAACAGGAGGTCGCTCATTCTCCTACAGCGCACCCAAGACATGGAACAGCCTTCCTCAACACATCAGAGCATCTTCCTCACTTCTTGAGTTCCGCAAGAAGCTGAAGACCAGGCTCTTCGTATAAGCAGCTTGGGGACCACAACCCTACACATCTACCCAAGCGCCTGGATACCCCTTAGGGTGACTAGTGTGCTATACAAATCAATATAACATAAAATAACAAATCCAAGAGTTGTTGCAGTAGTCGGAAAGACTCTTATGCAGTAGTATTTATTTAAATGGCTAGCACTGAAGAAAGGAGGGATAGAACCTTGTTAATGAGATTCAAGTGGTGGGTAAAAAGTCACCTTGTGTCTTTAATAACATTAAGAGTTTCCTTCATGAACTCATGGCTTGATACGGAGGGACGGTATGCTCTGCTTACGGGACGACTGGCGGGATGGGAGGTGACGCTAGGCAATGAATATGCACCCAACCAGGACCAAGTCGGCTTCCTGGAGTCTTTCTCCGCATCCCTGGCTCATTGCTTGACAGGTTCCCTAATCTTGGGGGGCGACTTTAACTGTGTGGCGGATGTTGCCAATGACCGTTCGCACCCCCCCTACCGGGGACTCAACCGCATCGTACGGCAATGGGTTTCTGGACCTGGATAACCCACTGGGGCCTGGAGGACACTGGGAGACTGCAGCACACGGGGGATAGGGAGTACTCTTTCTTTTCGCCGGTCCACCGGGTTCATACCAGGCTCGATACGTTCCTCTGTGCCCCGGCCTTTAATTGTTCCATTTCCCACTCTGAATATTTGGGACGCACTTTGTCGGACCATAGCCCATTACTCATGTTACACCAACCACTGGGGCGCCGTCCTCCGATCCCTACATGGAAATTGAACCCGTTGTTGCTTGATGACGTCCCCTTCCGGGCCTCATTGCTAGCGCTGGTCGAGGCATACTTCCCTATCAATGTCAACACTGCCTTCTCTCCCCAGGTGGAGTGGGAAGCGTTCAAGGTGGTTGTAAGGAGACACTGCATGGCTCAGGCATGTGGGGCACATAGGGAGATTAACCGGCAACTCCGTACATTGGAGGCAGATGCACAGGACAACCTGGGTGGCCCGATCACTGTGCAGGAAGTCAAGGCCGCCATAGCGGCGCTGGCACCTGGTAAGACGCCCGGGCCTGATGGCCTTCCGGTTGAGTTCTACCAGCGGTTCACGGATACACTGACCCCACATCTTGTGGCATTGTTTGCGGAGGCGTATGAGGGAGGGGGGGCTTGCCTGACTCCACCTAGATGGCGCTTGTTATTCCGCTCCCTAGGTCCAAGCAACTCGACGCAGGGGTGAGAGATTATCGACCTATCTCCATGCTCAACCTGGACTTCAAGATCTTGAGCAAGGTGTTCGCGGGCAGACTACTCCCGCACACAAAGTCCCTGATCCACCCGGACCAAAATGGGTTTATCCCCTCTCGTGGTACTTCTTATAATCTCCGCAGGCTCTACTCCGTACTCTACCATGTGGATGCGCCAGCTCTCCGGCAGGCGGCGGTTTTATCTGTCGACCTGGAGAAGGTGTTCGACACGGTAAGCTGGGAGTACCTCTTTGAGGTGATGCACCGCATGGGACTGGGTGATGATTGGGTACGGTGGGTATGGCTTCTTTATGCCTCGCCCATTGCGAGAGTCAAGACGGGCCGGACCATATCCAGATTGTATAGGATTTCCCGGGGGTCCTGGCAGGGGTGCCCCCTTTCTCCACTCCTATTTGCCCTGGCCGTTGAACTGCTGGCAGAACAGTTTCGCCTAGGTGGGAGAGGACTGGGACTGGCCTTGGGTGGGCGACGGTACCACATCTCTCTATACGCAGATGACTTGTTGCTGTACCTTGCGGAGGCAGTTGAGGTGGGCCACTGAGGCCCTACAAATTCTGGGCAACTTTGCTCTTCTCTCAGGCTTTAAGGTTAATAAAACCAAGACCTATCTGTTTCCCATAGCTGGACCTTTGCCCAGACCTGAGGCGCTGCCGACCGACACTCTCTGGGCACAGCGCACCTTTAAATACTTGGGCATACATATTTTTCATGACCTAGATGATCTGAAGGATGGGAATCTGGGAAGGGCGCTGCGTTCTCTTCGCTCTTGTGTTCAGTTCTGGAGCACGTTACAACTGCCCATCATGGCCCGGATCACGCTGTCCAAAATGGTTATGCTGCCCCGGCTGTTGTACTTTTTCCTGAATTTCCCTGTTTTGATGCTGAGAAGCTGGTTTCGACCCCTGCACGCTCTCCTGCGGGACCTGAATGGGGTGATGGATGCCCGAGGGTGTCCTTGAAAACTCTAAGCGTCCTATGTCAATCCGAATTTAAAATTTTACATGTTGGCTGCCCAGTTACAGTGGTTAGCACAGTGGGTGGAGGGAGTGAACGAGGAGGGAATGTGCCTGTCGGACCCGGCATCCAGCCTCAGGCTGGTGACAGCGAAGCTCTTACAACGGCTACACCTACCCCTTATTGCTCCTTGCTGCAGCGCACGGCCTTCCAGATGTGGAGACGGTGTTGCAATGGAGGGCGACAACCAGCGGGGTATTCCCCTATGATACCGCTGGTGGGGCTGCCACACGGGGACCCCCAATCTATATTTACGAATGCCCAGCTGGCCAGATGGTCGGAGGCCGGACTGGACAATGTTGGGGACTGCTACTTAGATAAGGCACTAATCCCTTTTGCGGAACTGGTAGATGGTAGTGCCCCCCCCCCCCCGGGTCAGTGCCTGCATTATGAAGCATTGACATGTACATTTGCGCATCTGTGGGGCTCTGAGAGGGAGGAACCCGACACGCACCGTATCCTCCATGCTTTATTCACTCTTGGCACCGCGAGACACCTGGTGAAATGGCCTTAAGCTGCATTAGTGGAGGCTTCCACTGGTCCCCTAGACGGATTGCGGGCGCATTGGGACAGGATTGGGGGCAGAGTCCTTACCGACTCTGAGTGGCGTAAGGTTTTACACTACCCAAAGAAGGTCTCTCGGAACACCCGATTGAAATATATCCAATTCAACTACACACATATGACCTATATGACACCACATCGGCTTAACATGACATACGGAGGGGAGGTGCGACACTGTCCCAGATGTGCCCACCCGGATGCTGACTTTGGCCACATAACTTGGGATTGCCAATGGGTGTGTCCTTTCTGGGAGGCAGTGTTGGGCAAGATCAAAGTCGTGCTTGGTAGGGAGTTGGCCCTAACAATTCAGACGTGCCTGCTGGGTCTCTTACCCAGGCCACCTAAGCGCAAAGTAGGAAATCGGTTGATAGATCTTGCGCTGGGTCTCGCTAAGTGCAGGATAGCGATGGAGTGGAAATCATTGGGAGGGCCACAGGTTGTAGCCTGGAGCAGGGATGTTATTGCATGGGCGGGGGCTGAGGGCAGAGTATTAGCATGGGAGGAGGCCATGGGAGAGAGAATGCGCCCGATTGCGAGCAGTGGAAGGAGGCAATGGCTGAATGGGAGAAACCGGCGGGATCTAGCAGTGAAGGAGGAGAGTCGGATCATGAACCCCAAATAGATGCTGCGGCTCAAGCCGCTCTTTTAAGGTCCCCTGGAGCTCCAGGGGTTTGATTTATGGGGAGGCAGCGCACGGGTTCGGACGTCCCCAGTAGTGTTTAGCTAGACACAGATGGGATACCAAGTGTGGGGGGGGGCCCCCCTACCGGACCCGCTTGTGGGTTGTTTAAACTGTCATCTCCATTAGATATCAGTGCTCCGACATGTCCACACCACTCCTCTGCACAAGTTACTCGTTCGTTCTTCTTCTTTCTTTTTTTATTTTCTCCTTTTCCTGGGTTTGAACATTGTGACTGGCATGATATGACCATATTTGTAACTATATATGCAAACGATGGACTGATGTTGGACGACTACCCACATAATTACCATGATATAACTGTCTTAGTGGAGCAAGTATTTGCGAATGTAGTTGGGAATTGATGATGTAAATTGTTTTTTTTTTCTTTTCTCCTTTTTGTATTCAGTGTGTCGATTTGTATAAAATGCCAATAAAAATAACTTTTAAAAAAAAAAAAGAGTTTCCTTCATGAACACTAGGAAAATCTACATTTCATGGCAAGACCAAAGGCTTATATTATGCTTGTTTAAAGCATGTTTACTACAAAAGATGGTAGTCACAGGTTTACAACAGTTTGTACGAAAAGTGTTATCATTTGACAAGTCAGCCGATCCTAAAATGTCCTGTAAATGTGATCCTGTCCAAAAGGCTTTGAATGACATTGTAACCCTGGAAGAATGGGCTTTAAAAATAGAATTATAACCCGCTAGGGACATTACATATTTAACCCATCTAGCAAGAGTGGGCGAAGAAACAAGCCTATGGGGTTTCCTGACAGAAGTAAGGAGCTGGGTGTCAGAGGATGTGCTAAAAAAGGCTGGTCTTTTGTTCATATAACTTCAAACAATTACCTACACACAGTTTAGGCTGATTTGGAAAATAGAAATAGAAAAAAGGAAATCAAATTTGTTTTAGTATGTCTTCTGACATTAAAAGACAGACCTGTAGGAGTATATTGTATTGCAAAATTATCTAATGCTTTTACATCTGAAAGGCATTTTTTGAACACTAAGCACTAAAACATTGATAACTTTGAAGAAATAATTTTTAAAAGATAATGAATAGTCATATGACCAATTTATAAACCTAAAGTACCAAATTACCATTACGTAATTGACTATATTTTGGAATAGAAAGGTTATAAAATCTTACTCCCTTTTAAAGTTGACTTACAAGGGAATGTTCTCTAACCGGTTTTGCATTAATAGGAGGATGATTGGCAGAAACGGCTGAGGGATAAGTAGTATGTCTGTGGTATCTTCGGTAGCTTGTGAAACAAGGAAATTTATAATCAAGGAGATATCGTTGGAAAGGGATCAATGGATTTTTCCAAACTCCAGCTTAACCAAAAAGTCGATGCTGATTTGCCTTAGTTGTTCCACAGGTCCAGGATTTTCTGATACAGTTTGCAGCTTCAGACAAAATGCTTGGAGTGGACCAGGCTGCCCCGAAACCTTTCAAGCATGCAATATTACAATGTTGTCCAATATTACCTTGTGCATATGGCATTGTGAATCCAAATGAAGATTGGGAAAAGTTGGTATTATCACTAGGGAATCTATTGTTTGTTCTAAAAGAACACACTTAGGATTGCCAAAAAGGAGCTATTGGCATCAGGGATAATTTATGTCACCTCACCTGAGCTAATATCTTGTTGATCATGATGAATGGAGGGAAGACGGCATCATTGTTTCCCCCAAACCAATCTTGCAGGACTGTGTCTGCTGCTAAGGCCAAAGGATCTGATCTTCAGATGAATAAATATTGAAGAAGAGAGTTAGTCTGCAGGCAAAAGGGCCTATTGCGGAGAACCCCTATTTGCTCTAGAATTTCATACATATGGAAGGACGAAGACTCCAATTGCTTAAATCTTAGAGACAGTGTGAGTGCCAGTCTGTGACTGTGTTGAGATTTCCACGAAAATACGTTGTAAAAATAGAGAGTTTGTGGAGAAACTCCTAGAATCGTTTTGCTAGCTCTGCCAGGGGTCTGCATTTTGTTCTTCCAAGATGATTTATGTATCTCACTGCTGTGAGACTGTCCATACAAAGGAAGATGGAACAGCATATCTTGTTTTTTGCAAACCTCTGGATTGCAAAGAAGCCTTCAAGTATCCCTAAACAGTTTATGTGCCTTGTAAACTATTATTGTGACCATGCACCTCCATTTGTGACTTGACCACATCGGGAACCCTAAGCTGTCACACTTGCATCTGACTCGAAGACAAGAGCTGGGGCAGAAGTGAAAATTGTCCTGCCATTCCAGGTGTTTAAGTGATCCAGGCACCACTAAAGCTCCATTTGAGACTCAAGATCTAAGTCTATTATATCTGAGTATTTTAAACCTTAGTAGAGGAGCTTAATGTTTAATCCGTGAAAGACTTGATAATGAAGAGACATCTGAAATATAGCCTGTATCGACGAGGAGAAAAGACATGAAAACCTTGAAAGACTTCTTAGAGAAATTAATGAAGATTGAAGAATTTACGTAATTTCTAATTTTGTAGCTTTTACTTTGAATTGGTGTGAATGAAGGGTGGACTCTTCTGAATTTAGTTAAATTCCCAAAATTCCATTTTTTTTATAGGGAGTCAGAATAGAGTTCACTTTGCTCAGAACAAAACCCAAATCTTGAGCAGGGAGCATTTGATAAGAATCTCAGACTGGAGAGCGTGAAGATTTTGAACCATGAAAAGTATGTTGTCTAACTCAGTGTTCCTTAACCTTTTGACTTCTGAGGATCCCTACTTATTCATTAAAGCAACATAGGGACCCCCAATGAATCATCATTGGAATACAGGGCACCCCACTGAGTCATTACTGCATGCTGGGGTCCCCAGCCTATCCATTTTGAACCTCAAACCATTACACAAATATACAGAAACAATCAAGCACATATACAAATGATGAAATATTTTATATAATTCATAAACAAAAATAAAAATAAATAAATTTTAATTTTAATGGGAGTTTGGAGCTTTCCTAATTTAATTGAAGCCACCCATCATCCATACTATATTCTGTTTGATGCACTTGATTTGTTCCTAAGAATCAATTTGAGTATGCCAATTTAGAGTCAGATGGACAGGATACCCCGTCACAAACAAGATTGATATCCCCTCCATCATATTACAGTGCTATAAGACATAATGAATTCTTAATATGATGGACGGGATATCTGTCACGTTTGTGACGAATTATCCATCTGCCAAATTCTAAATCAGGTACTTCATTTTTAGCATCCAGTTTCAAATTTCTTCACTTTTACGAATGATTTCAATTTTCAATTTTGCTTCTTTATTAATCTGTTAATATTATTTACTTTTCTAAGCATTGACGGACCCCCCTGAGTAGGAATCACAGACCCCCAAGGGTTCCTCAGACCTCAGGTTAAAAACCATTGGCCAAGATAAATTATTAATCAGATGCCCTGAGATCTGAGATGTGCTACTCCTGGTCTCATGACTTTCATAAAGCACTAAGGTGCTAAAGATAAGCGGAACAGAGGGAAGAAAACTGATACTTTCTTCTTTCCATTGGAATTTAAGATACTTCCTCCATTGTGAATGAATCAGGAAAGGTAGGTATGAGTCCTATTGGTCTATGTTGGACCATCCAATCCCCTTTGAATAAGAAGTCTCTGAGACAAAGTATAGTCTCCATCTTGAAGTGATGATAAATGACAAATTGGTTGAAGTTTCTTAAATTAATTAAAGGGTGCATTTTTTGATTGGTTTTTTTTTGCACCAGAAAAATAGCACTTAGAAAACCTGAAAGCTATGTCTCTTATATTGCCTGTTTGCAAAGAACAGTCTGAACTGCTTCAGATTCTAAGGAACCTAGCTCTTGGGGAAAATGTACAGGAAGAGGATGATAATTCTGAAAAGGAGTTGTGTGTAGTTCTATGGAATAATGTTGAACTGTGGCCAACACCCAGGGGACTGCAGCTATACATTTCCAATTTATGAGAAAATGCTTTAAACGATCCTGTTAATTTGAATAGCAAAAGGTGAACTTACCAGTTAGATTTGAACCTCTCTGTGGTCTTGCTCCATGGTTTCAGATGCTTCTTTTCCTTTGAATGTAGAACTGGGGCCAGAAATCTTACGAGTTGTAGTAGAAGGAGCCTCTGTAATTTTGATATCTGTTGAAACACTCGGCAAAGTGGCTCATGCCTCTGTTGGCCCTGGCAAAAACCTGTTATACGAAGCCTCTGAATAGGTACTTTTGTGCTTTCTCTAACAAGGCAACGGTATTGTTGTATTTACTTAATTCCTTTATAAAGGAATCTCTCAATAACATTCAATCCACCTTGACTTCGGCATCCACTGAAACTAAATTAGTCAACTTGGGGTCTAGTTTCAGGAGAAAGCCTTTCCTTATTTCATGAGTCATAAAAGAATTTGCATTTCCCAAGAGGCATATTGCCCCTTGAGTCCACATAGCTTGCTCTTCCGCATCAATCATTGAATTTTGTAATCAAGCTGATTCAGCAAGGTCTACAATACTAGATAAAGGACCTACCATATCTAGCATCCGGTCCTGACAACTGGCCCAGCCTTTGTCTACACCTTTTAATGGGTCTTTCTGAATTTAAAGAAAAACAGATCTGGGTATATCCCAGATGTTGTAGTGGTATTGTTGGGTAAGGAGGGTCTAGAACATTCCGACTTTAGCTTAGCTCTAGTTTGTTTTCCAGAGCCAAGGAAAGCCTACTTGAAATCTATTCATCCAGATGGTCTATAAGAAGCCACTCCATAGAATTGGGATGATGAATGAATTTAGGTTTAAATATTGGCTGGCCCTACAAGTCCAACATCACATTCATATTAAAGTTTCCCATTTAGGGAGCTAGAGACAATTTACGTTTTTTAAACCCAGAAATCACCTTTGTTATTGTCGTCATCAGTGTCCTGAAAATAATTGCCATCATCGGTATCCTGTTTCGCTTGTATTGTTATTTAGGAAAATTTGAACTTCCCTTCTGTAAAGGAGACCCAGGAGGGTCACCGTGCTAATTCATGAGTGAGGAGCACTCATCAACCAATTGCTCAATTACTAGGAGATTACTTTTTGTTAGGCATAATTGTTTGTTAAAAGAGAAGCATAATATGAGACTACGGTGCTGGCATAAAATTTGGGAATTCTTGTTTAAACTATGTGTAAACGTAAGTTGACTTCAGGCTTAGAAAACCAAACAATGTGCCTCTCTTCTTGTCCTAGAAGATGAAAGAAAGAGGCTATTTATATAGACACACATATATACAAGATAACATTATATAGCCATACAGGAAGAAGAGAATGCTCATTAGCACAGTGAACCTAGATATATATGTCATGTTACGCTAGTGAGCATCCTCTTATTCCTATAGGGCTATATAATGTTATCTTGTAAATTATACCCACTCACTAACTTAGGAAACTCCGACAATAATCTATGTCTAAGGGAATCTAGTCAGGTGGGTAGTTTTTATCATTCCATTGGCTATACCCTAGATTGGTGACATTCTGGGAGGGAGTTAGAACATACCTGACTCCAAGGCGTTAGGGAGCAAAGCAGCAAACTCATCAATATTATGTATATGAAATGAAGAGACATCAACCACACTGTATCAATAATGTTTTGATATGGGCCTCATGGTTGCTCACAGAGAAACTTTTGTCACACTTTGGGGCAGCTCGGAGCTCCCAACTATGGTAAAATGGCAGGCCAATATGGACATGTGTGTGTTTACTGAAAAGGGTTTCTTCAAAGGTAGAGGTTGCTAAAAAAAATGGAAAAAGATCTGCAGTGAATGGGAACATTATTATTGTGGCTATAGCTCCTAGACTGGCTAACTAGAACGGGCACAGAACATAATGTCTTCTAATAGCTGCACCTGGGTCTGAGACAGACCACCCTATGTAGAACGAGGATAACATGAATTGTAAAATGCCATGTAATTGGTCAAAAATAAAAAGTGAAAACACAATGGTTCTACTGTAAAAATATTCTGCAGATCATCTATATAGCACAAATAGTTATGTAATATCTATGATGCAGCATTTGTTGTAATGTTTATACTGGATACAATAAAATGATTAAAATGTTTATGAAAAAGATACATGTAATTATTATAGCTACCTGTATGTATGGAAGCAGACAGAAGGTGGTGGTTTTATTCATTGATAACTAAGGAGATATAAGCACCTAAATCTAAACTGCTTGGAAGAGCCTGGTCAAACCCATTCCATAGTTGTGCAACTCTAAAGCAAACAAGCCTAAGATGATGTGGCAGAGGAGGGCATACTGTAACATAAGGAAGTTTGTCTCACACAGGGCAACTGATGCATGGAACCACAGCCACGAGTAGTAAGGAATGACTGCTAACATAATTCACAATTACATGAGCTAAACATGGGATAATCACAACGAAACAGCAAAGAAAGAGCTGGTCCCAAGCCTAGAGTATCACAGCAGACAAGAACAAGCATTGGAAAAGCCAATAGGTCTGGCTTTTCACATATCTGCAATAGGTGAAGTCATTATTAGAAGTGCCTCTAGAATTACAAGTAACAGCTGGAAGTATTTAACAAGGCTGTAGTCTTTTAAGGCTTTACCAGATGTCCCTCTCGAGTCAAAAGTAACTGCTTAACTAGTTAAACAGTTGTGGTGCGTGGGTCACATGGCAAAATAGGGCATCGATAGGCGAATATGTTGATCAAAGGTGGGAGCAAGCAGCCAATTGCAGGCGCTGGGGGGCTATTTATTCACTTAAGGGTGTTTCCTTTGCATGTTTCAGTATGCTCTAGCAGTGCATGTTGGATGAGGGGGTAAACATCAATTCATTGAGGGAATTCCAAAAAGCAGGGTACACCAGTGAGGAGACCATGGCCTCAGCGCAAAGATGGCCCCAAAGTGAATGCAGTAAGGCAGCTTCAGATGAGTACAGATTCAGTTTAGGTGGCTGAGAACCAACAACTAAGAATACTACACTTTTTGTCAGAAGCACTCCATTACTGTAAGAATCCAATGCCAGTATGAGTGGGCTGCTAAGAAGCTGCCTGGCCTTTGTCTCACAGTGTAAAATCTAAATTCATGATTATGCCACAAAGGCATTAGTGTTAACAGTCTCTTTCACACACACATCCTACTGCAGTACTGCGCAACCCTCTGTGGTGTATGGCCCACAGATGGAATCCATTCTACTTGGTAGCGAGTGTTTGATTTTCTGCTTCCCAAAATACTTTCAATGGAAGAAGCAATCACAGTGTGGCTTAATTTGCTTTTGATTTTCACTATCCCTTGTTTGTTCAATCCTTCCCAGATACCCGAGGAGCTGCTTTTTCCATTGTTTTCACTTCTCGTTGCCTCTTTTTGTCATGGGCTTCAATCAATTCTCTTGTCTGTGTTGTATTCTTCTCCTAAAACATCAGGACTTAGAAGGCAAAGAAACAATCAGGCCCCTTCTTATCTACACTGCCTTGAGATCCCAAAGCACAATAAATTCATCTCGTCCTGGACCACTTGTCTCGGTACTAAGAACATTGTGTCTTGTTTTTACACAATCAAAGGCCTAATTGCTTTTCTAGCCATCAATAATCGGCTGTTGTTCTGCTTATTTTAATTTCACTGGTTTGAACTTGATGCAATTGCAGAACAAATTGGTAAATGTTTGCTACAGTGGCTTCCTTTCCAGAGGGCTGATAGCGGTGGCTGGGGGCAGATTTCAGTACCTGTACTTTGACCTTGAAAATGGTACATTGAGGGGCACAAAGTTTTTAATGGTGGACCATTTTCAACACCCCAAGCATTCTCGACTTAAAAAACCAGTACTGCCATCTCTCCAGTAACTTCACTGTTACCTGTATTTTGATCTTCCACAGGTTTACTCTTTTACATATGTCTAGGACCAGAGTTTGGGAAGGTGCAATGACCCTTCTAGACTACTTGCAGGAAAGAAATTTCAGATGTCATGTGATGAAATGCCACTATAAAGAGATTAATGAGGGAAGTCATCGGTGCTAGTGTGAGAAGAGAAAAACAAATTACGGAAAGCCGGTTTAACTACACTGCTATGCTAATTGAAGCATATGTCTGAAAAGACAAAGTATTATGTAAATATTTTCAATTAAAAAACAGCACATTTCAGTAACGTGGATTGGATAACATTGTAAATGTTTTAACGTTTAATATGTGATATGGAAATGAAAAAATCAATTTCACTCACAGTATGCTGGGCTTTGTGTGGGTGCCACGAATGCCTTGTGCTTTATTTGCATAATAAGAGTATGCAGGCACCTCTCAAACCACAAGTCCTCCCCTGTCTCTTCACCTAGACATTCCATTAAGACCCTCCTTCCAGGATTCTTTTTGTGCTTTTTCTGCATCACCCACCGGACCATCCATGTGATGAGGTCTCAGGCCTTGCCCCAAAATTGAGTCTTTCAGGCAGTTCATTACTTCCCTCCAACATCCCTTGAAGCATGGGGGCTGTTTCAAGGCTCTGCTCTAGCACTATTTGTATGCTTGTGTTTTCTGTTCCCAAGGTCCAGATAATTGAGGATGATGGTCTTTGGCATCACCTCTATGCCAATGACACACAGATTCTGCTTGATCTCAACAGGAGCTTTCAGGACTCTTTGGAGATGGATGATTGCTTGAGGACAGTGCAGCAGTGGATGCAGGACACGTGGCTATGGCAGAAGAAGATAGGATTGTGGTCCTGCTCCTCGGCTGTGTGGATTCCCATCTTCTGCTCTTTGCACTGCTCGATTGTATGGGCCTAGCACCATCTCTTGTGAATGTATGATGATACAACGCGTACCATCACAACGCGGTATCTTACATTGCGGTCTTAACAATGCAAGTTGTTACATTGACTTGGGCTGGAGGGCGCTGGATTTAGGATTAGTGTGAATTACTCTTCCAACTCCAGTCTACGTACAGTAGGGAAGGTGTTGGAATAGTAATTCACACTATTCCTTAGTCTAGAGCGCCCTCCAGTGCAAGTCGATGTAACGACTTTCGTTGTGAAAACCACGATGTAACCATACCGCGTTGTAATTGTTTCGTGGTAAAGGATGTTTCCCTCTCTTGTGGGTGTGAAATTTGACACCGGCCTCTTCTTTAAGCCCCTGGTAAAAAGTAGTGTTATAAAAATACCCTCCTCCATTTCTGCTCTAAAATGTACCCCATGGCTGTCCAGTTAAACATTTGAAACTATTGTCTAACTTGGAGACAGTTCATAACAGAGCAACTGGGCCTAGTTTTGATGGAAATAATATGACCATTTCACACTGAAAGGCCACAAATTAGGCTGGTTGGTTGGCAAGGTTGAATGGTTGAATTGCTGACTAATTTTATTTTAGAGTGCTACCGCTACCCCCAAATTATTTGGCTGATATGATGACATCTGGAAGTTCCGTGAGACGTCTTCAATCTAGCAACATCTCAAGATACTATTGACCAGATGTGACAGAGAAAAACTGAGTGTTGGGTCAGTTAAGGTTGCTCGTGCTAAACTTGGTAATACTCTCCCATAAATCCTTCCCGAAATTCCATTTACTTCCTTTTTAAAGATCAGAATGTTTACCTTTGTCTGAAAGACAACCAATGCCACCCTTGCCTGTCTGGGTTTTGAGGATTTCAGTGGCAGACTTTAGGGCCTTGAAAATTCTGGAGTCCCTATTTTAGGAGGTTTACTTTCGTTTCATAATTTTAGCAGGCAGGAAAGATTTTAGATGTATTTATTTATTAAATCAATTCATGATAGGTACAGGGTAAGTTTTTGTGTCCGTGACTTTTTTTTATTATTTATCAGTTCATTTGTATACGGGTCTTGAAGCTTACCTCTATTGGCAGTTTGTAAATATTAAACTGAATTGATATGTGGGAAAGGTCCCTGTCCCCTTGTATGAAGTGACCTAACCAGTGACATAATGCAAAATGATAGGGCCCCTCTGTGGAATGTGCTTAAGAACCTTAGAAGAGATTGTTGAAAAAAATCTAACTGATTTAAAGGCACGTGGGTTTAGTTGATAGCTCTACAGTTACTGACAACAAATTAAAACACACCCAGAGCATTTCGAACCATTTTTGGGGCCGGCTGGTCTACCTTTAACATGGTCCAACATATAACAACAACTAATGGCGTTTAAACGGGGCCGTGGGCTAGTCGCAGCGGGCAGATGGCGGAAGCGGGCGCTCCTCGTGCCCGTCTCCCCTCTCCACATCCCGAAGGCGCTCCGGGAGGTGGTGGACATCATTAAGCGAAAGCATTAGTCCCTGTATACGGCTGTTCTGTAATGCTCGGCTTTGTCCTGCTAAATAAATGGCAAACCAGAAATTGCCAGTAATTTCGCTGGGGAAGCGAGGCCGGGTAATTGTCTGCGTGAATCCCAGACAGCGCGCTGAATAATGACAGCGCGCGACTGACTGAGGTTTTAAATTAACGGCACTTATCTTAATTGAACATCTGAAATAATGTTTTTTTTTAATACAAGGAAAAGGTGTAAGAAAAATTAACTGATCCAGAGCACTAACGAAGAATCACTTCTTTTTCGGACGTTTCTTCTCTGAGTACGTCTGCACTTTAGGCCAAAAAGCCGATGTTTTAAAACTAGTTGTATGGCAGGGATATTTTTTTTATCTGAAGAGCTTTTATGGTCAAGCGCCTCCTCTTAACAGTAGCGGTCACAGCTGGAGTCCATCTCGGTGTTGCTAAAACACTTAAAGCCCGGCTCAGAAACCTGCGAAGGAGAGATGTCCCTCCCACAAACATTGCATCGGCCTCTACCCTGACAACAGGTTGGAGCAGCATCAGTACCAACTGCTAGGCACAGATGGCATAACAACACATAGAGAGAGGGGGGATATCTGATGCTGCCTGAGCGAGGCAACAATACAAAGAGAGTGTGAGACAGGCAATGAACATATTGTATTGTAGCATTTATATAAAGCTTCATGCCCTGTTATGAGCTGCCAACGCGTATTTTAGTCTGGGTTGTATCATATGCTACACCGCCGGGAAGGGCGTGGTTGGCAGCGTTGTATTTGCTATGATCCTGTGCAGGAAGCATTTTGGTGTCATGCATAAGTGACCACAGAAGTGTTCTTGTCTTGGGGTACAGTGCCTAGCAGTGCAACGGAGGAGGCTGTCCCATTAGCACCACCACTAACTCAGGCTGGCACGTGAAGGGGAAAGAGACGGGTGGAAGAGGCAGAAATCTACCTGGATGGTCTGTGGTATAGGTAGGTAGTCCAGTTTGTGGAAGAGGCTCTAAAATTCATAGGTAGCTGTACAGCATCAACATAGGTAGAGGCTGTTCAACAAAAAAAGGTGGTAATCTGAGAAGGTCTAGTATTAATATACGTAGAGATGCTGTCAGATGAGTAAAATGATGCCAAGAGGTCAAGAAAGGGGCCCTTACACCTTACTGGCAGGCGCACTGCCTACTGGTGTGGTTTACACCTCATGAGCGAGGAAAGATAAGCAGATTAGCAATCTTGTTTGTCATTCTGAGTACAAACTAAGCAATCTTTAAAGCCCAGATTTCGTCTTCTCCGGCTAGGCCAGAGGATGCTATATTTTTAAACAAGTGGTTGCCACCCAAACCCGTCTCGTGCTACCCAATGGTCCAAAAGGCACCTGTTGGGCAAACCCTAGTTAGATAATAGCTCTAACCTTAGCCAGTCTGGTACACATGCAAGGGTGAGAGACAACGCATGTGGCTGGTTGATGCCGTGATAGCACATGAACAAATCGCCCACCCCTTGTTATCTTTCTGTCCTCATGCCCACATACGGGCTCAGTAATTTTTCTTAGGTCCCAGAGACCTTTGCTCTGTCTAAATTAGGAATGCAAAAGAAACAATTGATGGACGGAATGTTGGACAATGCAAACATTCACCCCCAGTCACAAGGATCTGGGTTTAATCCATCATTCTTTTGCTCACCACATCACCCCAGTTTGGTCCCAGCCATATGCAAATCAGTCTTGACCCTGTTCCTTATGGGAACAGTTCAGCCCGAACTGCCAAGCCAGGTCCTCCCTGGACCGGAAACAAGCATCCTGGGACCGGTTTCAGGGCATCACCCTTCATCAGCCAGGCTAGCTTGAATCCAGTGGTGTAGTGAGCACGGGACCCACGTCTGGGCATACCCTTCCCACTTAGGGCGACAAATGCAAACGAAACAATTGATAGACGGAATGCTGAACAATGCAAACATTCACCCCCAGTCACAAGGGTCTGGGTTTAATCCATCATTCTTCGCGCACCAGCCCACCCCAGTTTGGGGTCTAAATGAGGAGGCATTCTCTTGCTCTTTTAGAATTTTCCCCTGGACAACTTCCTCTTTAATTATTAGTAGGGAATGGCATTTCATAGTAAAAAGAGACAATGTGGTGAAAGGAGACTTACTCTTCTTCCATTGTTTCAACTAGTATAGCCTATAGATTTGGTGAGTCCCTTTTAGTCGAATCTTAGCCCATCTGTTCTCTGAGCAGTGCAGTGACCTTTGCATAATACAACTTTTATATATATGTATATATATATATATATATATATATATATATATATATATATCTTAACAAGTTAACTTTCATTCCAATTTCCCCTGTGTGGTCCTATTACACTGTCCCATCACCACCTATTAACTCTGCTTCACTTCTAGCAAGAGAACTGTGATCCAATAACAATAGGCAAACACGTGCCATTTCCTGTTCAAGAGAACTCCAAATTCAGCATCATCTAATGTTGGATTCAGCCAGAAAAAATGAGTTGATTGAGTCTGCTGTTGACTGCAACTCATGTCTGCTTTTAGAGAGAAGCTTTTTTCTTACTTGTAGTACTGTATTGCACTGTAGCATTTATACAGCGCTTAAGAGGCCGTTGTGGGGCACCAAAAGGCACTATTGAATGGCAGCACGCTACACTATGGGCAGTGCATGATTGGCGGAGAGATGATTTTTTTAAAATCCTATGTAGGGCGTAAAGACAGTGTAGCATCACTCAGGTTGCATAAGTCTTATAGGAATGGTGTAAAGACAGCAGAGTTATCACTCAGATCACACAGGTCTGGTAGGTAAGTTGTAAAGACATGAGAGCTATCGCTCAGGACACACAGGTCTTGAGGGTAACATGTATGGACAGAGTGTAACAACAGCAAAGTTATCAATCCGGAAACCCAGGCATTGCAAGTAGGGGGTTAAGGCAGGAGAGCTATCGCTCAGGTCACAGAAGTTTTTCAGATAGAGTGCAAAGTCAGCAGAGCTATTAATCAGGTCACACCAATCTTGCAGACAGAGAGAAAAGACAGCAGAGCTATCCCTCAGGTCAATCAGGTCTTGCAGGTATTGTACTGTATAGTAGCATTCATATAATGTGTTCGACTTGGCCCTTTCTGCAGGATCATCCCAAACTTTTTGCCTTCAATCCTCTCATTTTTGTTAATTTGTTTTTGTTGGTCTTAGGACTCTGCACACTTTACCTCTGCTAACCAGTGCTAAAGTGGTTGTGCTCTCTCCTTAAAACATGTAAGATTGGCTTATACCCAATTGACATATTTAATTTACTTGTATGTCCCTAGTAAAGTGGCACTACCTGTGCCCAGGGCCTGTAAATTAAATGCTAATAGCGGGCCTGCAGCACGGATTGTGCCACCCACTTAAGTAGCACTGTAAACATGTCTCGGGCCTGCAATTGCAGCCTGCATGTGTGCAGTTTTTCATTGCCCTTTAGACTGGGCAAAATAAACCTTTTTCCAGGCCCGAACCATCCCATTTTATACATATAGGTCACCCCTATGGTAGGCCCTGGACATCCCAGGGGGCATGGTGCAGTGTATTTAAAACGTTGGACATTTACTTTAACGTTTTACATGCCCTGGTAGTGAAAAACTCTTATATTTGTTTTTTAATTCTGCAAGGCATATCTCGCCTATAGGAGATACCTTATTACATTTTATAAGTGTAATTTCCAGATAAGAAGAGATAACCAGTTCATGTTTTGTGTCTTTGGAACTGGAGTTTTAAATCCTAACTTATGGTGAAGTCGGATTTTAAATTACAATTTTGAAAATGCCACTTTTAGAAAGTTTGTGGAGATAGCGTGAAACTGGAGTGGATTCTATAACAGCACGTGTGATATCTGAGAAACTGTAGCTGGATTACGGACAGTTGACCTTTGCGTTTTTCATTGTTTTATGCGCTAATACTTTTCAGTTACAGGACATCCATTTTAGAAGCAATGGACTCTGTGTTTATATTCATTTTGATAACGAACTGATATTTATTTATTCATTTATTTAATTATCATTTTTGCATATATTGATTTTTGTCACAGATGATCGACGGTAATTGCAGGGTGGAGTAATGGGGAATTGCTGGGTTGTTAGTATTTGTTTGTTTTTTGTTTCATGTTGGATTCAATCGTGGTATGGTTTTGGGGAGTGCATTGTGGGAGTTGAAGTTGTTGTTGCACTTCGGAAGAATGTGGTGCACATGGTCAAGGGGTCAGAAGCACTGAGTTTGATTGGGTATACGTAGGTGATAACTCGGTTTAAAACAACGTATTACACGGTAGCGAGAATGGATGACTTTCAAATATACGGGGAGAGTTGGATGAGGAGGTTAGGCTGCCGGTTGCGGCTTGTGTAAGGTAATTTGTCTGACCATGAAAGTACGGGAAAGGGGGAAGACGGGCTTCGATTTGAAAACGGGTCAGAGGCATATGGGGAGTATTGGTAATTAAAATAGAGGGTGTTGAATTTAGCTTTTTGGGGATGTTACACAAGGCTACAGTTGCTTTTTGATTGCGTGTTTAGTTATGATTAAGTGGATGGGTGAAAGGGGTTTGAGTGATGGGAATGGGATTTTTTTGATGTTTGAATGAACGGGTTCCTAGTTAGGTGGGTTTGGGAGTAGTAGGGGTTTTGAGTGTGACAGCGTGGGTGTTTATATTATTTGGTATTAGTGAAGGCCAACAGTAAGTAGTTAGCTGAGTGTCTTTTATTTATTGCAGAAACCACTGAAGAAGAGCCAGTGTAGGCTCGAAATGCATTGGGTATGAAAAGACAAGCCGACTCTGATGTACGTTCTACTTTTTGATTGTACAGGTTGCTGTGAAAAGCCTGATTGGCACGCAGTAGTCATTTGAAGTAAATAAAGACAGAAGGTGGAATGGCGCTGTCTCCACAGTGATTTAATAAGCTTGGATGAATGAAGAAAAAGAAACTGTATAACTATTGGTTTCTAATGATGAAAATGGACAAAGGATGTTTAAAGGGTTTAATGAAAGGAGAATTCCTACCCACAATGCAGTGCGACAGATGGGACACAAGATGAGTGTCCTGAGGTATACTTTCAGTACGAGCTGTGAGTTGGGGGTGATCACAGCATCTGATCGCAGGCACTACTGGATGACAGAATTATGGATTCATGAATTTATCATAAGGGAAGGAGTGCATTCTCAACATATGTTTTCTACTTTTAGAAAGTTGGCATTTTCCAACCTTAGTCGTTTTAGTGCCTGTATCCTGTCTCTGGTCACATAACTGGGTGTAGCTGACAGTTGAGCCTTGTGTATTCCTCCTAGACAGCCACCAGCCCATCTCTTAGCACAGTAGAATCGACAGCCTGTGTGGGTCCGACAATGGAAGCACCAGCCCACCTGTCTGTGACACCCAGCCTGCTCTTCAAGCCACACCGACAACCGCCCACGACGTTCTCCTTTGTCTCAGTGACCCTCTCCAACATGAATGGGACACTTGGCACAAAATTTGAGAAGGTAAATCTTTAGCGGGACTAATCTGGGACTGTATTCGACAGCGGTCTGCCTGAACTTTTGGCTTTGACCCGGTTAAGTGGGACTAGATAGATGTGGTTGGTGCTTTATGCTTTTAGGCGCTATTTCACAGTTTATTCTTTAGAAATTCATAACTCTGACTCTACTGACTGGATTTTTGTCACTTTGGTCTTGTTTTCTTTATTAAAGTGAACTCTATTCTTCTAACTTGGGGTGGTATCCTGTTTGTGTGGTGTTTTCACTGTTTTATTGTTTGAAGTGTTGCATAAATGCTTTACACATTGCCTCTAAGTTAAGCCTGACTGCTCTGTGTCAAGCTACTAAAGAGTTGAGCACAGGTTAATTTGGGGTTTGCTTGTGCCTTACCCTGACAAGGACTGTGGTTGCTGCTTGACCAGGGCTCACACCCCAGTCTACCAGTAACTCAATTTCTTACATAATGTTTCGTGTCCCTTTATGGGGTGCTTGTGTATTATCGGATGGGTAGCACACTACACTACAGTGAATGTTGTATGAAGGAATACAGCATTGTTTGTTCTGGATAGTAATAGCAATATATATACTAATAACATCTACTTCATGGAGCACCTTTCTTTAGATATTACTTAAGTTTTAGGGGTGACCAATACATTTAAAAAATATATTTTCTGCCAAATTATTAAACGTTGTTGATTAGGGCTAAGTGTCAGGATGCAGCACAGAATGCACCTACCATTGCATAGTGGTTCCGCACCACTCACGCCTCCAAGGTCATGAGCAAGCATGAATTCAGGAGTGGAACAGGATAGAAGGGCATTGGGTGTGGGTGGACTGAAGTCTTGTGTCTTAGAAGGACATGAAACCCCTGAGTGAAGACAAGGAGAACTGCATGTGCCATCAGTCCACAGGACTCTCACACGACTTTCCAGGGTGGGGGTCATCTGGAAGTACAATTACTCAGGAGCCATAACATCCTTGTTAGAAAATCGTGACACATTCCTTTTTTCATGAAATCAACAAAGACATCTGGGAACTAGAGAAGCATCTTGAAAATAATTAGCTTGCACTTGTTTGTTTCACAAGGAGTTATCCATGGGATTATGAGCTCTCTAGTACTTGTTTGTCATAAGGAGTCATCCACAAGGATGAGGGCTCTAGAGCACTTCTTTGATTCTAAAGGAGTCATTCAGAGGTATTAGGAACTCTGTAGCACGTGCTTGTTTCAGAAGAGTCATTTATAGGATTATGAACTTCATTGCACTGTTTACTCTGCAACAAACCAACCGTGTAGGTTACAACCTATTGCAAACTCCGGTGGACATATAATAACATAAAAGTATTTTGTACTGTATGCTGATATCAAAGATGGTGAATACATACATACCAAGTGTTAAAAACTGCACATGCAATACTAATGAATGATTTCGTGTTAAAGTTATCCACTTGTCACCTAAAACCCAAACCAAGTACAAAAAGTTATTTCCTAATTTATATGATATCTCTTGATGGGATACAATTTTATTGTAATCCTGATGGCTATTAATAGATTGAAACCCAACTGTCTTCCAGCTCAAAAGAAAAGCCAAGTTTCAAATAGAGTGTAGAAATACAGAGACGTTTCAAGGTAAGACGTCAGTGCTCAAACAATAGTTATACTAAAGTTATTCTACAGCTCTCCTTTGCTTTTGAGATAGCAACACGCCAGCAGAGCAGGTCAAATCCAGTTATGTGGCCAGGTGTGTGACAACATGCAGTGTCTGTTTGACTCTTTTGCCCCATTAACTCTTCCCCAGGCTGACTATATAACTCCACGATAGTGTTGTGGAATGAGCTCTGGGTTTGACAAAGTCTGAAAAATAGCCTTGCTCCTGTCAGATCCGGATTTCTAGGTCAGTGCATCCTAACAAGAGTGGAAGTTTCTTATAAGGCGCCTGTATCGTTAACGTGAATGGAGAGTTCATAGATGTTTTCAGGTCACTTAAGCAGTTCTTATAAATTCTTTCTGGAGCAATTGTCAATACAAACATGAGGTACACCCGTGGAAATAAAGTAGTGACACCTCTTCTTAACTGATGCTCTTTTTGCTTCCTTCACCCTGTAACACATCTATACAGATGTAGGTAAAACCTTTTGACAGAATGGGTTTCAGTAATAGGAATCGCAGTAAAACGTTCTCCCACAGAGAATGCAAATGACCTTGTAAGACTTACTCTCATCTGTTCAGTGGATAGCTAAACTGTGATGTAACCTTGTACGTGTAAAGCTCTGTTGCTCATATCTCTACTGGTGTCTAACCCAACCAAATATTCAGTGGCGGCTCCTCCGCTAAGGCGTAGGAGCGTCGCCCCACTGCTATTTCAGCAGTGCAAAAAATAAATAAAATGATAATAACAGGGCGTTATTATCATTTTATTTTTCTATGCGGGAGTCGGGCGGGGCTGGGCTCTGTGAGGCCAGAGCAGGGGAGGAGTGGTTTGCACTCCTCTAAAGGCACATGACGGTTTGGCCGGCCCTCTTGGGCTGGCCAAACCGTCATGCACACTTGGCATGTTCTCCATTGGGCTGTGTTGCACTGCCCCGTGGAGAACATGCCCAGGCTCCCAGGTACTGCCTGAGCGTCCAAACAGGATGCTCAGACCAATCACGACGCTGCTCCTGCAGCGTCGTGATTGGCTGGGAGAGTCCAGAAGCCAGGGTGCTTCCGGTGCTTCAGCAGACCGAGGATGGAGGAGAGGCATGCGGCGGCGCGGCGGAGAACGCAAGTTTATTTTTTTAAAAACTGTTTAATCCTACCACCCCTCCCCACCACCCCCGTTACGAGGCAGCCGCCACTGATATGGTTACTAATACAAATCTATGGGCACGATGTAGTAAGCGCTCTTTGCGATCCAGTATATGTTAATTGCACAGTGACTGGTTTGCGAAGAGGGCTTCATTTGTCCTAATCAGTCGCATCACAAAGTAGATATTCACAGGGGTCGCAAAACTTCCTGCCTCATTACTAATGATAAAGCAAGTGGAATTATGGAATTCCGTCCGAATGCCTGCAAATGCAGCGATGGAGGTTTAAGAATGACAGCAGACCTCTATCCCTGCATTCATGTTCCCCGGATGTCAAAATATGTTTTTAATTCTTTTAAAGCAGCCCACTTTGTGGTTACAAACTCTGTGACTTTGCAACTCCTAGTCTCAACAACATTAAAAAAACCTTGTAAATCAGGCTCAGTTGTCTCAGATATACTATTCTTAAATGCTGGGAAAACCACATATATACCGAAAATATTTTGAAAAATAAGGGCCACATGTATAAAAGTTTGAAATACTGAGTTCCTAATTGCGATTTACTGCGAATCGCAATTCGGAAATCGCTATTTCAAATGCATGAAACTCTTTTGAGTTTCATTTGCTATTCCCAGTGGGTCACAAATAGGCCTACCTCATGAATATTAATGAGGTAGGTCTCGGTTTGCAACCCACTGGGAATCGCTAAAATCACAGGGATGGTGGCCATTGCTTTTAAATAAAGCAATCTTTTCTTTTTTAAAGGTAGCCCGTTTTCCTTAACCCTTTCCGTGCTCATGACGAGCTCAGCTCGTCATGCTGCGCGGTAGCGCTGTGCGCATGACGAGCTGAGCTCGTCACGACCCCACCCGCGATCGGAATGTCCAGCATACGAGCGGAATTCCGATCGCAATCAAGGGGTTAAAGGAAAATGGGATGCGTTTCAAAAACAAAAATTTAAAGTTTTCTTTTCATTTTTTAAGGGTAGGCAGTGTTCCGTGGGACCACTGCCTGCTCTTCAAAAATGCTGTAACAAACATTCACAAAGGGGAAGGGGTCCCTTAGGGACCCCTTCTCATTTGCGAATCGGTTACCACCTACTTGAAGTAGGTGGTAAAATGTGAATGTTTTGTGACCGCATTCACAGTCACTAAACATTCATACATACCGCAGAGATTCGGAATTTGGAAGGGACGCCCTAAAGACGCCCCTTCCAGATACTGAATTGCAAACCCATTTTGCGATTCAGTAACAAGTTACCAAATCGCAAAATAGGGTTTGCTGCATCAGAAAAGCATTTTTTGCATTTGCAAACATGCCGATTCTGCGAATCCGCCTGTTTGCGAAGACAAAAATGGTTGATGCATGTGCCCCTAAATATCATGTATTGAACACATTTCATAAATCTGTGTTATTAATCTATATTTCTTAAATGAAACAACTCTAGACATAACTGTGGCATTTTAAAGGTACATGTATTATCGATGTAAATGCAAGAAAATGAATATTTATGATATTGTATAATCAAGTAGCACGCAAAATTATAATATAAGAAACTACTGTTTCGTCGGAATTTCTTAAAAGAATATTTTGATGCCAGAAACGAATATTCTGATACATAGTGAAAAAGAAAATTCTATTTTTTTCTGAATAATTCAAAAGCATGAATGTGTTTGAATCAATCAATCAATCAATCAGCATTTGTAGAGCGCAGCACTGTCACACCAGGGGGTATCTGGGCCCTGAATGTGAACAACAGACATTTTACCAGTGTGAGATACACTTCTGTTTGGCTGTTCATGCAAGAGATATGCGAGCCCATTTTAGGAGGTCATTAAAAGACTATGGAGATACATATTCACTGAATTTAATGGTCCCTTCATCCTGTCTGTGGCATTACACATTTGGGGTCTCAGTCTGGCCCCACCTTTGATTTTTGTCTTTTTGCTAAAACATACAGGATGAACACAATGTCCTGAGAGACCTAGGAATAGGGCCCCAGGGTGAATCTATTATTTTTAATTGATACAATGCTTCTTTTTGTCCTATACATGATATTGCAAACATCAAATTGTTTGTAATAACACAGTCTACTATATGGCACTAACATTGTCCTAAGTTTTTAAAGAGTTTTTGTATAATCATTTAAGACACCTGCATCAGAACCCAAAACACACACTCCTACTACAGTTACTCTCTCATTTGGACATAACAGGTTTAACACCAACAGCAACTTCACATTCATAGAAGCCCGGGAAATTTGCTGCCATGTTCTTTTTTCCTACTAAAAAGGGTAAAGGAATCTGGTCTCATTTAAAGGTGGGTGGAGGGGGTGAAGCTTGGCGCCAATGAGCATGGCGATGCATCTCTAGACCTCCAGCAGGGTTGTGAGGCCACGAGTCCTATTCCAAATCATACAGGTACCCACCTGATACCAAGGAGGGGCAAATATTCGAGGACCACCTGGGGAACAGGTGATTCAGAGTGGGAACTGTCCTGTGCAACCGAAACTGGGCTAAGATGCAGCGACATTGCAGTGAGGGGACTCTCGTCTGGTGCACGACTATCGTCCTAGGAACAAATCAGGGCCACACCGTGCGTACAACTTGATTTTTACCTGGTTATAGTTTCTGGTCGGGACCAGACAAATGGCCAGAAAACAATTAAGGAGCTTGTTGCTATACCCTCAAAAGCAGGGCTTGCACCATGAAACAATGCCCTCGCCTCAATAAAGAATATATAAATGAGAGTTGGGGTGCATAGAGGGTTACACAGGAGGTACGCAGTGACACCTCTTCAGGCACCCGCCTGTTAACCTGCCAGACATCAAAATAGAGGACTGCAAATCTGGCAGCCATCTTGGAATGGATTCCCATGGTTTTCCTCCATTTCGTCTCTTAAATGCCGCCTAACCGGAGGTAAGGTTGCAGGGAGGTAGGGGGCTAAGTTGTTCCGAGGACCAACATTGACTAAGAGGTATCATACTACGCATGCTTGGATCCTACACCCCTGCCACGATAGGACAAAACATCAGAGATTTTATAATCCTGCTGTGATCTCCTCTAAGCTGCTTACTCAAAATGCTGCAAAACACTTGTGCATCAACAAACTTAGTCTCTTGGCCTCTCGTATGTGTCATGAGGCAACATGCTGAAACCCAAATCCATGACGCAGCTTTCTTTTCCTGAAGCAGTGGTAAACAATCAACAAGTAAAAGTTGCACCATTGGACATGGCAGTGGCTCCTGATATCCCAAGCATAGCTCTGAAGGAACTAGCGGATATAAAATGCTCAATCACGACAGCAAACTCTGCAGTAACCACAACCACCTCGGAAGTGCAATCCCTACGCGGAGACGTTACCAAGTTTCAGGCACAATTGTACACAAAGGGTGGATGAATTTCAGAAGTGGTGGAATCCCACCTAGACAAAACTGCAGATTGGGGGCAAGATATGTGACAGCTTCAGCAGAAAACCATTGAAATAGAACACTGCAGTCGCAGAGACAATATATAGATCATAGGACTGCAAGAATAAGCAGAGAAGGAAACATGTTTACCATCTTGTGCACACTGATCCGGGCTCTCCTGAAAATCACTTTCAACCCTCTTCTGGAATTTCAAAGGGCTCATAGATTATGTCCTCATACTGCTCATCAAAGTTCTCATCCATGCCACGTATTAGCCTGCTGTTTGAGACATCCGCATGCATGCCAGATTTAACAGATTCAAAGAAACATGGCTCGTTTTGATATGAAAATACACAAATTATTATCACAACTGATTTCTTGATACACACCAACATTATGCGGAAACAATTTCTGTTCCAACATCCTAAGCTATGGAAGCTTGACATTAACTATGTTTTGCTTGAACCTCCCACCATGTTCATTGCGATTCACAACTGAACAATGGATTACCATAAGCCCGGAGAACTGGAGCTTTTTCTGTATGAGCTGGACGGCTCTTCAATGGACACCACACAAGAAAAAAATATAATTACAACCATACGCCAAGACGGCCTGTGACATGATCAGCCATTAGATTAGGAAAACATAGACACTGGGATATGGTAACCTAAAAATGGTCCCAAAGCAGCAAAATTAGACTCTGGAAACCTGCCCAACCCAGGGACAAGTTGAGGTCACCTTGCAAGACTGCAGCGGGACTGGGTATCCCTTACATAACAGGACCTGACCCCTCTCTACACTTGCCACCCCTAGGCTTGTTTTGCGTGGGACCCAAAATTGGGCAGATACCAAGCAAGGACCCGCCACCGACCTTGTTTTCAGTTGCCAATATGGAAGCAGCAGTCATGCTCCAAAGCCAGGGGAAATGGGATGCATAAGAGTCCTGCTCATTTGTTCTGCTCTGATCCTACCGTCTGGGTCTCTTATATTGGTTTTCCAATTCAACAGTGGCTGGAGTCCTGATCCCATTGACCTGGAAGGGAGCTTAGACCGTTACGGTCTTTGACAAAGGCTACCAGAGCCTTCCCAGCAATTATTGTCCTATCAGCCTAATGGATAATCTGCAAAAGATATTTTACAAGCACATGCTTGCGAAGGTATAAGAGTGGATTGTGGATATGGGCATCTTAACACACTAGCAAGCAAGCTTTAGACCAAAGACGGGGACTGTGGACCAAGTCTTTCGCTTTTTGTTGACCAAGTGGAAGACCGTTGATATTAATGGTGGGAATCTTTTTGTTGCCTTCATAGATCTCCTTGCCACATTTGATCTGGTCCCTAGAGCTAAGCTCTGGAAAGTACTAGCTAGTATGGGTGTACCTAGTAACCTTCTTGATATCATACAGCACCTCCATGAAGAGATGTATGCCCAGGTGCAATGGGGGCCCAGTGGTGAACTCAGTGAGAAAATCATTGGTAAGAATTACGTTTGCCAGGGTTGTGTTCAGGCCCCAACCCTCTTCCTCTTCTTAATAAATAACTTTATACATTTCCTTTTGGGACTGTGCCAATAATTCACCAATTCTAGCAGGTAAAAAGATCCCCACATTATTTGCGAACAAAACTTTCTAGATTTCCAAAACTGCAGTGGGGTTCCAAACCCTTAACAACAGATTCTCATTATTTTGACAGCTACATGGATTGGAAATCAATGCTTTGTAAACAAAGTTTAAGGTCTACAACAAACGCAAGAACTTAAAGGGGTACATGTACTTGGGAACCACCATTTTGGAGAGAGTAAAAAATTTGATTATCTATGTATGTATGTATGGGTTATTTATAGAGCGCACTTTGACCAAAAATGATATCCTGGCGCTAAAACCACTATGTAAGGAAACAGCTGATCGAAAAACTGAAAAACGAGTCGCTAGTGAGGAAATAACCAGGTTCTAATCTAATCTAATCTAGTGATTAGATTGTCCGACAAAGATGTATGGGCATTCCAGATCTCCAAGAGCTATTTGTTGATTAAACACAGGGCTTAGGCATTAGTTAGGTGTGCCAAAAAGGCATCTTTTTAGCCTATTTCGCTAGTAATAGAGATCTATAACATTCAGATAAGAAATGCCGCATTCTATGGTGCGGTCTTGTGGGGCCATTGTAACTTATCAATCTGAGGATAGATAAAACAACTTTATTAGGTCCCTTCTAAACTTTGGGTGTAGTACCCCCTTGTTGCCCTTGAAATATAATCTTGCTCTAAAACTCATCTTCCTACGGTGCGTCCTTTTCTATGCTGGATCAGAACATGGAGTACTAAAGAGTTTACGCCAAATAGAGATGCCCTTATGGATATCATTAGCTGTCATAATAGTTAGAGGACTCCCTGGTTGGCTTATGTCAAGGAGGCTCTACTCGAGCTAGGTGTGACAGAGTGTTGGCATGACCAGTTGCCTATCCATGCATCCATGAAGACTGTTGTGAAGAAAAGATTTTGAGCTAAGTTCATCTAACAAAGTGAAACATTGGACAGTATGGGCAGATGGTCTCAATCTTTTCTTCTCCACAAATACGCATTTAAGGCGGAGGAATTGCTAGACTATATCAACCTCATGCTTGTGAGGTTTTATTTTTGTAAGTTTAGATATAGTATTTTGTCTACTGCCACTTTTACCTCTTTTTGGCTATCATCCATGAATATATCTAATCTGTGTCCATTGTATACCTACCCTGCAGAGACAGATGAGCACTACTAGAGTTTACTAACCAGGAAAATGCATTACGTAATCTGCACAAGCGACCCTAGAACGCTTGTGGTAACTGCTGTATCCAAATTTCTGTACATGACGCAACTGTTTCTATTGCCTACACTGGCCCTCTGACCCACTTAGTTCACCTTGTAGCCTTAGGTCTGATCAATTGGTGCTCTCTGGATTTAAATTGTTTTATTGCTCTGATTTTGACCCCATATATTGACTATTTATTTATTTTTCTACTGATTATTTTCTCTTCTGATGTTAATATATTGTTCTGAATGTTTTACCAATTTTATAGTGTAAATTGATTTTACTATTTATGTGTTGAATAATTTTTATATTCGATCTGACAATAAAATGGAGAATGGAATGACCCCCAATAATGTATACACCCCTCTTCTTTCACAGATTTGACGTCTGTTGGACGTGTCCATGGTTCTTTTTAGTGGATCCTGGAAAGAGAAGAACCTCCCCTCCCTATACTTGAAGGCCATTATGCCTGTTTCAGGACCAGATGTACATTCATTTAATATGACTCTCTGGCCCCCTCTTTCCTACACAATCCACACACATTCACCCCTCCCTATGACGAGTTACTCATCACCCTGAAGGTAGTTTATACTTATGACTGGGTTGTGCGGCCTCGTGACCGGAGGTTGCAGTGCGTTCTTTTTCTGCAAGGACAAAGATGAAAGGCCTCCATTAGGCTACTGAGGACAACAGACCCTCAGGTTCCTTTCACCACATTGCTCCTGCCACAGGGAACCTCTCAATGACTCCTCGTACTCAAAATCCTCTCACCTGACTTACAACTTCATCCAGCATCACGTTAGTACCTCTACTTCGAGGGTGCTAGTTGAGACTCAATACTCCAAGACTTTAACAACACTTAACTACTACTTCTTAATGCAATGGTTTTATGCCAGCGTGTCATACAACCACAATGCAAGGACCGTTGAAAGAAACATCTCTTATCATTAATATCCTCTTAAAAGTTCCTCACCTTTCCCACCAAAAAAGCACAAAACTCAAACGCAACTGGGTAGGCCACATATCCATGCCAGAATCACACCCACCAGACCAAATAGATGGACAAGAACATCATTTCCCAGGAAGTGTGGGGTTGCAATTCTTGTGCAGAAATACTTTCCCAAAAGGTTATTGCACACATGGGCTGACTCAGAGGGGAGATACATATTTGCGAAAACTTCAGATATACGACACACAGACTGCTCACATCTTTTCGCCATTCTGGAGTAATTTTAGGTGAGCTGGAATTTAACACTTGTTTCGTTCGTTTAAACCTTTATTGTGGCTATCAAAGAAAACAGCCATAAAAGTACAGACAAAGAAATATATCTAAAAAAGTATTAAAAGGCACATAATTACAAAAACATTTTTTTAAAACAGTTCTTTTGCTACACTATAACACAATACTTTTCCTCGCATTAATCGATTTCAGGATAAACAATGCAACATTATAGCATGTTAGAGGATCATCTAGTGTCACCAGGAATTTCATTGCTACTTTGTGTGACCTGATGTTATGGGCAATAAACAATGGTTTAAGATAAAAAATACCTAAAATGATGATAAAAGTTACAGAACACTAAAAAGTGCAATGTGCTTTGTTTACTTTTTTATCGCAGGGGCATGGTTCCATATCAGATGGGCGGGACTTCATTTTTGGAAATGCAACAAGATAATCAGCAATGCCGCATCTCAATCTTAACAGTACAAAACGATGCTGTACATAAGTCACATATGACAAATAATTATTAGCTCCCTCCTCTAAATTAAAGAATTTGTACAAAGTGACAGTCGGTTTATTCTGTTCAGCCATTGCCCTAAGATCCAGTCTGTGCTGTAAAAAGGAGTCTTTAATCTCTTGCTTTGTATGAGACAATATTTTTGAGGTATCCGACCAAACTGATATCTTGAACAGCCTTTCTAATGCGGAATTAATATATGATAGCCAGGGAATTCTTAATGCATCATTCAGATTTAAACAGTCTATAATAATTGATCTAGTGAAGGCTGTTTCTTCCCTTTTCCAAAGTGAGGCCCACAAATGCAGCGGTCAAACCAGTAAAAGATCTTCTAAAAACCCAAGTCCCGCCTCATGATGTACAATAGTAATTGATACAGGGGACGGTAGATATAGTAAACGTTTAAAAAAACAATTTTCTTCTGTTTGCTAAGCTGTACTATTTGCATAACCCCAGAGACCTGCCCCATGAAGTGCTGTACTTACACCTTTTGCTCTGTATATGGCGACCATTTCATTGATTGGTTGATTCCCTAGTTTTGAGGAGAATTTAAAAATCGCTTGTGTTGCCCTGCTCATTTTAGCTCTAGTGTTTAAAATATGTTGGGACCATGAGCTGTTTCCCGAAAATAAAATACCAAGGTAGCAAAAGGAATTCACTGTGTGAACTAGAGTACTATCAATAAAAAAAGATTTACAGGATTTCAGTTTAGGGCCACAGACCATAGTGAATGTTTTCCCTTTATTGATTACCATTTTCCTTTGTGTCATAAAGTCTGAAAAAGCGTCCATTAATCTCTGGAGGCTGACTGGGGTCCGTGCTAATAATACTGCGTCGTTCGCATTTAATAGTATGGGTATCGGACGGCCAGCCGCCCGAGGGGCATCAGCCTGTATCATTTGTAAATGATCATCTACCCCATTAATAAAAAGGGAAAATAAAATTGGTGCTAGCACACACCCTTGTCGGATACCCCGCCCTACTTTAAATTTGTCTGAGCATTCTCCCCGAGGGCCGAAATGGACTTGACTGGTTAGTTTCTCGTATAAACGGGAGAGAAACCCAATGATCGCCCTAGGTGCTCCCATGATAATCAGAGTTGGCCAGAGTAAATTGTGGTAGACTAGGTCAAATGCACTACTTAAATCGGCAAAGCATAGATAAAGAGTACCTGCCTCTGCCCTAGTATACTTGCCGATGAGTAACTCTAAGTTAATGCATTGCTCAATTGTCCCAAGTCGTTTCCTAAACCCGAACTGCACCGGGGTTAGGATAAAATGCTCTAGCGCACATTCGTCCAATCTTAATAACAGGACCCTACTCATCACTTTCAAGGCGGTATCTAGGAGCGAGATAGGGCGATAGTTTTTAGGGTCTGTTTTGTCCCCTTTTTTATATATGGGTACGATGATCGATACTCCCCATGTCTGGGGGATCATATCTGTTACGGCTGAATTAAACACTCTGGTTAAAATAGGACCCCATAAATCAGGGGCAGATTTGTAAACATCAACAGGGATACCATCCGGGCCAGGGGCCCTTCCCCCGGCGCTCGCCTGAATAGCCTGAAGCACTTCATCAATAGTAATATTCAGAGGCTGACACCTCCCCTCGTACAACTCCCAATCAAACCCTACCATCCTCTCCCCACTATTACTAAAAATTCAAGAAAAATGTGTCACCCATATATCTGAGAGAACAAAAGAACAAAACTCCGGGATATCATCATTCTTTAGGAAGGGAGCATTTACCGTATCCCAGAAAAGTTTGGTATTCTTAGTTTTTGCAGAGATGACCAAGTTTTCCCATGCTCCATCCTGAAGTGTCTTTTGCGGGCAACTATAGCTAATTTGTACTTACTCCGTAGGGATTTAATAGTTGTTACATCTCGCGAGGATTTAGACAGGGCATGCTTTAATAGCTGTAATGCTTTAGTGCATGTACCATCAAACCATCCCTTTTTTTTACTACCTGCTGTTCCTGGGTACTTAGTTAAAAGCAATTTGATGGAAGTTGTAATACAACAGAAGTTTTCGATCACTGTATTTGGGGCAATATCATCCTGGAGACAGTTGGTTATTTCCCTACAGTTAGACGCTACTATTTTCTGCATGGTCATACGTGGATCCACACCCGTCCACTTAATTCTTACACCATTTGACCTATTGGAGTCGATATTATTTGCTAAATCAAATGTGTCTCCCCTTTGACCTCTGAAGAACAAGCATTGAAAATGCAATAGGTCTCGCCTTTGATTAAGTTAAAGCCATTTGCTTTGCTAATGGTATTGTATAGCAAAGCAAATGGCTTTAACTTAATGAAAGGCGAGACCTATTGCATTTTTTATGCTGGTCTCAGATGGCAGCTTTGGAGCACTTTCACTTGTCACACATGGAAATGAACACACAAATGGGCAGAGTAGAGAGAGGATAAAAGCAATGTCTGTAACCAGGAGAGGGAAGCAAGCTCACAGGTAAGGTGGCACAGATGGTCTACCCTATTTTTATGTGTTTGTTCTGTGTCGTTTATCCGTGTTTTATTCCTGAAGTGTCCCACAGTCATACATCCCTTAGTAACATTCGGAGGTGTGGGTTATGTGCAAGAGAGAGAGGCTTGGAGCAGCTTGTAAGGGCTCTGATGTAGAAGTGGTGCTCACGGCTCAGGGTGCCTCATTGTGCGATAACAATGAGAACAGGAAGTTGAAAAGCACAAGACATAGGCGTGGAGACCGCGGCTCGGTTTCTGAGACAGGAAAGTAAAAAATGTCACAAGTGGCCCCTGGAACATTTATCGCAGTGGTGCTTGTCGCTCTTGTGTGGAGAAAGCAACAACACACACACTTCATGACGACCTAACTGAATCCAATATTGATCCAAGACCAAACATTCTGGACCACCAAGCAAAATCCACTGTTTCCAATTTCATTGATATTAATAACTCTAGAGAGGGGGCCAGGCCAGCTCAAAATGTTCCTGTGCGCCACGGATTCCTAGTGGTACCGTGTGAGTTTTATTTTTTTAGGGAGAGCAGTGCGCTCGCTAAAAATAAGCTACATGAAACTAAAGTGACATTTTCAGAAATATTGCTGCCGTAATCAAAGTTCCGCCCAGGCAGCAGCGCCCGGTAGGGCTGGGGTAAAGCCAGTCACGTCGTGGGCAAGGATGGCATCTGCCTGAGTTGGTTTGGTGCCTGGACTGCGGGCTTCAAGAGCACCGCGCGCCACTAGACTTGGGGAGTACCTGGGCATCCATGTAGCGCCTCGAAGCTTGCAGTGTCGCCTCACTTGCGATCCAGGTGAACGGCGAATGAAAAGTCAATGTACAGTGTGGCAGTAACGACCTTGTTTGTATGGAAGACGCACGATGGGTGCTGATGGGGGGGGGGTGAGATACATGCCAGGCACTTGACAATAGAAAGGTGAAACCAGGTGTGCCAGGTTGGGGGGCATTTGACCCATGCACACATGTTTACAGGGGGTAAGCAATAAGCAATTACAGATGGGCAAGCAGACACTGCCCACGAAGGGTGCCAGCTGTCCTCTGAGTGCCAAGTATGCATATAGAGAGAAGCGGCGATCGCCCTGCCAAGGAGGTCTGCCGATTGCCAGCCTGGCCCCAACCCCACCCGCCTTAGCTAGGATCCGCATCTTGGCGGGAAGCTTAGATAGCCCCCCTGAAACAGCATTGGGGGAGGATAATTCGACTCATTCAGTACACGTGGTAGTGATGGGGGTGTACACAGGTGGCTCCCCACTTAACCCCCACCCCTGGCTCGGCTTCCCCGAGACGTGTACAGCCGGGACACATACCCCACCACCCGCTAGGGTTCCCAAAGCGCGCGCAGTGTGCCCTGTCTGGTCCTAAAGGATAGCGACGAAGCCGAGTTAATCATTAAACAATTAACAGGGGCCCAGGGAGTGGTCACTGAGGCGGGCAGAAGAGAGGGCCGCAGGGAGTGGTCACTGAGGCGGGCAGAAGAGGGGCCGCAGGGAGAGAGAGAGAGGTCAATTAGGCGGACAGAACAGGGAGCAGTCAGTCAGGCGGATAGACTCTCATCATAGGACCCAATATGGAACCTTCATCAGAGCCAAGAAGCCGAACTAAACACTTAAAAAGAAGTGAAAATTATTTATGTGCATTTAGTCGATAAACCAGGGTAGATCGGACCCGAGACCTCGAAACCGTAATATTACAAACATTGCTGACAATCCAAGGGGTCAAATTAAAGAGCCAAGCGGCGAGTAACAGTCCCCGGTTCAAGTACCAGCAAGCAGTAGATGCCACATCACATATGAAGTGTGCCAACGTGGAGCAAAACGAGATGGCGCCGCGAGTAATAGGTTGGAGTATCTGTAGCTGTATCAGCTAATTATTAAAAACAGAAGGGGCGAATGTTTAAAGGGTAAAGCAAATAGATACAAAAATCCAGATGACGGCGTGAAATTCGGCTCCCGTCTACTATATGTTAAGGAAATAGAAACATTGAGTGCTTCTCTTCGCAAGGTGCTTGAGTAGTTATTTCAAGATATGACCATTTGTAATAAAGCAAAGCATTCATCGAGCACGAACTGTAAATTGAGTTCTGTTGACAACATCTGAACAATCATAACAAACTACGTGTAAACATGAATAATTTACCTCCCAAATAAACAGCTCGATGCAGTCAATGGAAAGTGAGTTCCGTTTGAACCATTTCTTTTAATAACAACAATTTTCCCATATAGCGGCATCTTCGTAACTGGAGATCCTACCTGAAAAGATTACAAACCACTGTGAGCAATACACGGAAAAGTGTTGCTAACCCCAACAGTATCTATGCACGTGGAGTCCGCCATCACCCTCCCTCCTAAACAAAACAAACGACCGGGGGCGCTGGAGCTGCCAGTGACGTAACAGCTGCGACCGTAGTGCCAATAGGGACAAAAGGCGCTCGCGGGACCCTTACAGTCAGTCTGAGGGGCTATGACCTCCCAAGTGGTACGCTCTGCACACCAAGGGCTGTAATATAGGCTGAGCGCTGCGGCGGCAAGCAGCATGCTGCACCTGGTACACAGCCGCCTTAGAAGCACAGGTACCTTGCCGGCCTGGAAGAGAGGAGCAGCTGCCTCTGTAACCCGCAGCGCGGAACCTAGTAGTACCCAGCGCTGCCCTATCGCCTGTCTCACTACCCAAGTACCACGAGCGGTCCCCGAGGCCCTGTTCAAGCCGCAAGTACACAAATGCCGCTCTCTCGCACTGAACCGCTGCCTTCAAAGCATGCTGCTCGGGCTGGCGTTCTAGTAGTATTCAAACCTGAACTGTGAACACTGTCGAGATCCGGCAGGGCTCTCGCGACTCCACGCCAGGTGTAGGGGCAACTGCCTCTGGACCCTGCACCAAGACCTGCAATGCGCTACCAGGCTTTGGTGCAGGGGAAACTAGGCGGCTGCGCTCCCCTCGTTCTTTGCTCCAGGAGTACGGCTGGGCTCTCGCTACCTATCCCTGCAGCAGACAGGTCGGTGCATCTAGTCAAAAAAAAAGCTGTTGAACCGCCCTACATACACCAGGAGCACGGCGACCACTGTGTACACACCCAGCAGTACATAGGCAGCTCACGTAATCCTTCGGAAGCTGTATCGTTACTCAGGTGTACATGCCCAATGCTTGTTAAAGTACTGACTGGTGAGGCTCCAACATTGCAACGCACCCGTCTATCTACTGGTCTCGGTTCCCACTACAGAAAAAAACTCATCTACTACGCCTGCAGCCTTAAACTTAAAACGGCCTTGGAAAATACCCACGCATATCACCCCCCTTGAAGAGCTTGCCTCAATACTTTCAGCATTTGATCTTAACGTGAGAGAGCTGGTGAAATCTCAGTACCAAACAGGTAGAGAGGGAGTTTCCGGTTACTCGGCCCAGCAGCATCCCATATTTTAAAACAGATTTTCCAACAAGAGATTTATTTACTGAGTGTGAGGCGGCATCAATAGTCAAAATTAAGCGGGACTCTAGTGGCCGGGTATTTGCTTACACGTGTAACAAGTCAACATCTGGACCGCCAGAAGCAAACGTGCGAGCATACAGCTCAAACAAAGGGCACGATGGTTTAGACCAGTAATGCTGACCCTTGGAAAAAAACGCGCAACCTATTGACAACATTCCCAAAGGCTCCCTAAACAATTTAAATATAACATCTGAAGTTACCCGAGTGCATATGGTGTCTAAGCTTCGCGCTGTCCAGGACCAGAGGGTCACTCGGCTGTATTCAATCTATGGTATACTCAAAGAATTAAAAAAACAAGCGCTCGCCAGGCATCCGCTGTTTATTTTTGCATCGCGCTTTCACTTTAAAGTGAAAGCGAGATCCAAAAATAAACACGCAGCGCCATGTCTCCTTTTTTGTCTGGCCCAATCAGAGAGCCGGACTGGCGCATGCAAGGCAGCGTGACGAAGCTTCTGATAAGAAACTTCGTCACGACAGCCGTGAAGCAGGCAAGCCAGTCCGGGTGGGCCGGCCAAAAAAGGGAAAAGGAGGCACCCTGGAAACCTTATTCCCAATGGCAGCCCACCGTTTAACATAAACGGTGACGCGAGCCAATGGGAATAAGGGGCGGGGCTTCAAGCCCTCTTCAGAAAGTACTCATCTGCAATAAATCTCGCCGGGCGAGCAGCGCATGCGCTGCCACGCCAGGCGAGACCTAAAAACGATAGTGTGACTAAGTTATGGTTACTGAATATGGAGGGAACAACACTAAGATTACCACACATACAAATAGCTGTGGCAGACGCTAAAACATGGTCAATGATAGAGTACGAGTTTCTCCCGGTAAAGGTTGGGAGTAAGTCCCCATTTAGACCACGGCCCCCTCTAAGTAATTGGAGATCATATTTGGGGATCATCCGGTTTAGAGCCATACTCATTATGACAAAAATTATAATTTCCCTCTCCGTCATAGTAAATATGGCCACATGCCTGGTTAGTGGGTGCTCCACATGCCTGTATATTAAAATCTCCTGCCCACAATAAAACATAATTCGTATTAATTGGAGCCAAAAAGGTCTCAAGGCCTCGGTCAAGGGCTATTGCCACATTACTAAATGTTGTTATAGAAGTTTACAACTATCAAATCTTTCCCTCCTTTTTTACTTAGCCACAACAATTGTGCATGGGAGCCCACTGATGCAACCTTTTTAACATTGGCAGAGATTTTGTTAGAAATAAGTGTCTGTAGTCCCCCTTTTGCTCGCCCTGCTTGCGACCCTACGGTTGCAAAAAATGCAAGGAATATCCTTCTACATGTACAGGATTTATACACCAGGTCTCTTGTAGACATATAATATCATAACTAGATATGGTACTAACCCAATCAATATTCTCAGCCTTGTTTGATAGCCCATTCACAATCCAGGTTGCGAATTCGAACCCTTCCTCCAAGGGCTGACATACAGCGGGAGTGTTTGATACGTTTATATGTATGTTACAGAGACAAAGATTATATTTGCCAGAAGCCTTAGTGGCCTTAGCTTCAGCCAGCCCACAAATAGCGGGTGCCTGCGTGATATATATACAGTCTTTCGGGGGTGGTTGGCTTATCTGTTTGGTTATAAGTTCCTTTGTAAAATCCCCACTCTGATGATTCATAGGGTCCCCGACATAGCTTTGATTATGGCTGAGTCATTCATTGTCATCTAATCTACTCAATGCATCATATCTATTAGGCATCGCAAATTCCCAACCATGTGACAGGTGTGAGCTTGGAGTAGCCCTCTGTCTTTGTGAGTTTTGGACGCTACTACTGCGTTGGTCTGAACTCTTCAGATGGCGGTAAAAGAACCCCAATGGGAGTATACCCATATCTTGTGTATCCAAAGTTAGTACCCCTGTCATTATATGGATGCCTCTGGCAATTCTGGGGTTTCTAAAGTTAATTACTCCACAATCGCCACCAAGATTCTTCTCCAATGGCCCAATCCACCCCACTCTCCTTGTAAACAGGATCTCGTGTGCTCTACTAGGGGAAAATAAATGTTTAGAGCTAAGCCAGTGCACCACCTTGTTCTTCAGGCATTCCATAGTTTCCCTTACCCCCTGTTTTAGTGGGGGATGTTAACTAATACTGCCACATAAGGGCAGCTAGCAGGTGGCAAATTAATGATCACTAGATCTTGTGAGGGTGTATTGGTATTGGTATTAGGGGGGGTGTATATTTGGGTCCCTTCGATGTTGTAACTCAACATGTGTCATGGTAGCGGGCCCCCTGGTAAGTTCCCTATTAGTCTCTTGTACATTCCCACCCAACATCACATCTTGGCTGGGACGAATCATGTCCTTGGCATAGGGGTGCATGCCGCCTACAGCATTGTTCAGACTAGTATCTATTAATGGGGGCCTCTTATCCAGTGACATTTTGTTCGCATTTGTAGTCTTTTTCAATTCCTCCTCCACCCTTCCCAATCTTTCTTCGAGGGGGCTTAGCAAACTGCTAATAACAGATGTTAGTTTATCCCAAAAAGAGGCCCATGTTGGATTATCCATAGAGTTGTTTCCATTTTCAACCCCACCCAGCAAGGCAAGTGCATCCGGGGGCCTTGGATCAACAGGAGATCCATGCTGTGTCTTTCTTTTCCGTTTAGCTGCTGGTTGATGAGCTGCGTTCGAAGTTTTAGCGGTGCATATAATTGCTGGACCCGGGGGAGTAGAAGTTAGTGCCTGTTCTAGTACAGTTTGTGTTGGTGTTTGGCAAATAGTTCCACTTGTTCATCTCGCACTCTGGTCATCTTGGTCATCGTGTTCATTACCTAGGCCAGGCTTCCCTTTGGTAGATATTAGACATTCGGCACCCCCATTTTGGCCTGTCGCAGTAAGGGACATGCGCCGCTCATTAAGTCAATTTCTTTAGATAGGGCTCCCACAGCACGAGCCAAAAAGGTGTCTATGGTGGTTCGCTTCGGGGTGGTAGTTTGCTCGGCCAATGACTTTGTACTCCCCACCTTTCGTTTGCCCATACTACTAGTTGTAGGTTTAAATAAAAGGGGTACAAAAGAAGGGGAGGGGCGGACTTACTTTACTCCAATCCTCGGATATGGGCGATCAACGTCCTTTGCCAGCGGTACTGATCTGCTACAATCGATGAATAAAATAAAAAAGCGAAGAGACTGGGCCCAGCCCGGCCTCTTCCGGCCGCTGACGGGTGCAGACGGGAGGGCGCTGCGGGAGGACCCTAACCCCTTTTGAGCGCAGCCGGGTGCGGGCTGGCAGTAACGTTGGCGACACGCCGGCCGCGAAGGATTCTGCTGGTTGTAGTCTCCCCCAACAGCACCCAACACCAGAAACCGGCTCCCACGCGGCGAGAGGCCCCTAGCCCCATTTGAGCGCCCCCTGGTGTGTGCAGGCAGTAACGTTGGCGGCACGCCGGCCGCAAAGGATTCTGGGGGTTGTAGTCTCCCGAACAGCAACGAACACCAGAAACGGGCTCCCTAGCCCCTTTTGAGCGCCTCCGGGCGCGGGCAGGCAGTAACGTTGGCGGCATGCTGGCCGCAAAGGATTCTGGAGGTTGTAGTCTCCCCCAAAGCAACCAACACCAGAAATGGGCTCCCGCGCTGTGGGAGGCCCCTAGCCCCCTTCTGAGCGCCTCCGGGCGTGGGCAGGCAGTAACAAAGGCGACACGCCGGCCGCAAAGGATCCTGGGGGTTGTAGTCTCCCCCAACAGCAACCAACACCAGAAACGGGCTTTCTAGCCCCTTTTGAGCGCCTTAGGCAACGGGCAGGCAGTAACGTTGGCGGCACGTCGGCCGCGAAGGATTCTGGGGGTTGTAGTCTCCCCCAACAGCAACCAACACCAGAAACAGGCTCCCGGGCTGCGGGAGGCCCCTAGCCCCTTTTGAGCACCTCCGGGCAGGCAGTAATGTTGCCAACAAGCCGGCCGTGAAGGATTCTGGGGGTTGTAGTCTCCCGCAATATCAACCAACACTAAAAAAGGGCTCCCTAGCCACTTTTGAGCGCCTCTGGGTGCGGGCAGGCAGTAACGTTGGCGGCACGTCGGCCGCAAAGGATTCTGGGGGTTGTAGTCTTCCCCAACAGCAACCAACACCAGAAACGGGTTCCCTAGCCCCTTTTGAGCGCCTCCGGGTGCGGGCAGGCAGTAATGTTGGCGGCACGCCGGCCGCAAAGGATTCTGGGGGTTGTAGTCTCCCCCAAAAGCAACCAACACCAGAAATGGGCTCCCGCGCTGTGGGAGGCCCCTAGCCCCCTTTTGAGCGCCTCCAGGCAGTAATGTTGGCGGCGTGCCGGCCGCAAAGGATTCTGGGGGTTGTAGTCTCCCCCAACAGCAACCAACACCAGAAACGGGCTCCCTAGCCCCTTTTGAGCCCATCCGGGCACGGGCAGGCAGTAACGTTGGCGGCAAGCTGGCCGTGAAGGATTCTGGGGGTTGTAGTCTTCCCCCAACAGCAACCAACACCAGAAACAGGCTCCCGGGCTGCGGGAGGCTCCTATCCCCTTTTGAGCGCCTCCGGGCGCGGACAGACAGTAACGTTGACGGAACGCTGGCCGCGAAGGATTCTGGGGGTTGTTGTCTCCCCCAACAGCAACCAACACCAGAAACAGGCTCCCGGGCTGCGGGAGGCTCCTATCCCCTTTTGAGCGCCTCCGGGCGCGGACAGACAGTAACGTTGGCGGCACGCTGGCCGCGAAGGATTCTGGGGGTTGTAGTCTCCCCCAACAGCAACCAACACCAGAAACGGGCTCCCTAGCCACTTTTGAGCACCTCCGGGCAAGGGCAGGCAGTAACGTTGGTGGCACGCCGGCCGCGAAGGATTCTGGGGGTTGTAGTCTCCCCCAACAGCAACCAACCAAGAATTTAACACTCAATTCCCTCATGGATAGATCTGGCAAACTAAATGTATGCATTGATAAGGACAGATGTGCATTAATAGCTATAATTTCAGACCACACCCTGCAAGAACCCTTGTGGCTGTTACACCCAAGGAAACAAGATTACACTTTTACATCCAGCCCGCATAATGTCCACACCAAGATTGACTACTTTTTAGTGACTTTGTCCCTTCTACAAAAGTTGGTGGATATTTCCATAATTCACTGTGGGGTGTCGGGTCACAACCTCAATGACATTCGGATCAATCTAGGTTTTCAAAAACCCCAAGAAGTCCCTCGTGTTTGAACCTGTCACACTACAAAGACTCAGATGACAAGCACCACCTCTATTCTCATGTAGAAGAATTTCTGGAAAAAATTAGGAACTCAATCACATCCGCTCAGGTTCTGTTGGGTGCAGGCAAGGAGGTAGTGAGGGGACAGCTACATGGGCCTGGACTTTGATCAAGAAAAGTGCTGCTAAAACTAGTCTTCAATTGGAAACCACGACTGAAAATTTGGCTTCCGCATACTCCCAATCTCAATCAGTAGACAAGTTGATGGAACTAATGACTGTAAAGTTTAACCTCAACACCCTATCCACAACTTAGGCAGAAAAATGCCTTTTCCATATTTTTCAAAGGCAATATAAGTAGGGGAAAGGGCAGACCGTCTATTGCCTTTGCAATTCCAACAGCTAGACTCTTCCAGAACTATATGAGCCCTCCACAACTCTGCAGGGGATCTCCTAACTCTCTCAATGGACATAGCAATGGAATTTCAAACATACTATGATGCCCTCTATACCTCTGATAAAGGCTTGTATATGACAGAAGAGGAGGACTTCTTTGACCAGATTCGCCTACCAAAACTTAATCAAAACCAATCTGACAAACTGGAGGCAGAAGTCGCGAAAGCGATTGATGACATGGCCACCAGAAAGGCCCCTGGAGAAGATAGCTTCCTGGTGGAGTTTTACAGGATGACTAAGATTCTGTCTGTCTCTGGACTGGACATATTCCCTGTATTCAACGAGGCATTAGCCTGGAGGAATTTAGTAAGCGACTTCCTTAGAGCCAGAATTTCGGTAAACCCCAAGCCAGGGAAAGATCCCCTTTAGTGCTCCAGCTATAGACCCATTTCCCTGATCAACACAGCAAAAACACTGGCAGCCCGTTTAAGAAAAGTGATATTCATTTTGATTCACTCCTGACAAGTGGGCTTTGTACTGGGGAATAACAAACCACCTATTAACCAAATCCCATGTAATATAGCAGGTAAAGGACAATCCAAAGGAGAAAGTCCTACTCTCTTTAGATGCCTAAAGGCGTTGGATCGAGATGAGTGGATCTATCTTTTCTGAACTATGGAAAGGAAGGGCTTTGGTAAAAAATTCCTCATTGCTGTCTAGGGCATGTATCATAGCCCAGAAAAATTGATCAGCTATGGAAACTTTGACTCGCCATATATCCGGGTTCACCGGGATACACAGCAGGGCTGTTTTTCATCCCCACTACTGTTTTTACTGGTTTAGAACCCCTCATGATTGCCATATGGGCTAATGAGAATATTAAGGGGATATTAGAACATTGGAATGTTGGGAGCTCCATTGTAGACAATGGAGTTCTCCCTGCTTCTATGGGCCAGTAAAGAGCAGAGCAGAGCAACATTCCAATGTCTTAAAAAGGCCTCTCGGAGCTCGAGGGGATTTAAATCCCCTCGAGCTTCGAGACGCCTTTGTTTTATTTGTTAGAACATTCTGCCCTCTAGTGGCAGAATGTTCTAATAGCCTTATAGCCCTTCGTAGCAGGGCTATACCGGCTATTAAAGTCCCGCTACCTTGTTAAAGTCCCTCGCCTTCGGCTCGGGCCTTTAACGCGGTAGCGGGCCTTTAATAGCCGGTATAGCCAGCTACGGCGGGCTATAAGGCTATATTAGCCACCGCCTGAGAACTGAAAGCATTTTACTATGTGGCTGACATTCTCCTGACTCTGTCATATCCATCAGAATCTGCTTCTTCTTTGATAGGCCAACTTAATACAGTTTCCCGATTATCAGGTTATGAAACAAACTGCTCCAAATGTGGGGCATTGTCATTAATCCCATCCACTATGATAGCTTGCTTAGGGACTTACCTTTTAAATGGGTCCATGTGAAGCTTAAATATCTAGGAATCTACTTCAATCGGGGATTACATGGTATGATAAGTGATAACATAGCAGTGATTACTGACAAGATGAAGCTGGATTCCCATAAGTAGACAAACCTGAACCATCCCCTGTGGTGGAAAATACAAGTTATCAAAATGAATATAGTGCCTAAATGTAATTATGTTTTTGGCATCCAGCGATCTGGGACTAATCATTTTCCACAAACTAGGCCCAATTTCATTACCCACAAGCCCCTTCACGCTGAGATTAGTGAATTTCCAAACAAATTACCAAAATTACCAAAATCCAATTTGTGTCTTCATTTCTATTATACCAATTGTGGCGATGTGATCTTTTTATAGTTGACAGGGTTTGGCAAACCAATACTTATTTCTAGAATACTCATAAACTAGAAAAACAACTCTAATAAAGACAGACACATTTGTACATTTATAATGTTTATCTAAATAATGTGAAATAAATGCTCATCAATACCAAAATACAGTACAAATCATAGATCATCAAGGGGGCGGAGCTTGCCTGACTCTAAGATGGCCGCGAGTTAGGGCAGTTCCCCAGATCGCCACCAAAAATCTGGCATAATCCTGGCATAAATCCTACCTGGGACCCTCACAGGAGGGGTCGCTAACTTGCTGCTGACGGGCGCTACCAGATGAGCCCAGCGGTTCCGAGATTGAAGTCGCCTAGTGAGAGTTTCCATTAGTGACGACCGCGGCGGCGTATAGGATCGCTCTGCCTTTCAACTGCGCAGCAAAGACTTACATCCTAATTTCGAGCGAGAGGGCCATGTGTGGGCGCCTCCACGTTGCGGCACGGATTACATGGGCGCCGCGGTGTGCTAGAACCAGCGGAGGTACACTGGGACACGGAAGATGGAAAGTGACTCAGTCCAGTGGCCAGCAGAGTCAAATAGAGGCAGCGACGTGGAGCCATCCAAGGGGCGTACACCAGTGCAGTAAGTGAGGACGCTTTGCTGACCCATGGTGGCTCCCCGCTCCCCGGAAACACAGCCCCCGATCGCAGTGGAGGCCCGGGGGTGACTATGTCGGCGGCATCGTACCAGGGCGGGGACCTGCGACAGCGGGCGATCAAGGATCAACCGCCCAATAAAGTGCGTGGCGTGTTCTGGGCCTGCGATTACTTTGGCTCGAGCAGCCCTGCCTTGAGCTGCGGATCTGTACTCCTATGTGCCTGATTGCTGGGGCTGAATTAAGCACACTGTCTCGTGATACCCCGGTAGCACCCCAGGATTGAAGCCCAGCGCGACGGTGAAGCACGTACAGATGGCGGCAGGGCCCTGAGAAGTGCCGGGCCTCTGTAGTACCAGTACATCTTTGCGGACACGGACTTTCTTGGTGTAAGGCTGCACTGCCTTGACGCTGACAGTGATTGGTGTGGGGAGAATTGCGGTTTCAACTGATACACGCAGGAGGTGGTCACCGAGAATTGGGAGGCTGGCTGAGTAGGCTACCCAGGGGCACTCTGAAATCCCGGCAGGTTGACTACATCTGCCCTGTGAAAACACTGCACGGTACTGGTACAGTAGCCCATAGAGTGAACTTCTTTGTGAATCAACCCGCTACACCGTGGGCAAAACAGACAAGCTCCAATCAAAATAGCAATTTGAACTTCGCAAAACCCCACGTTCGCGGGATCTCACATCTACTGAGCAAGATGCTACATCTGATGATCAGGATGCAGCAACAGACATAGAGTTGAAGCAAGCGTTGCGCACTATACAACAAAGTCTCTCTAAAATAGACAGCAAAATCGACGCACTGTCGTTCCGCATGGATAGGATGTCAGAACATCTTGATAAACATGGCAACAGGCTCAATACAGTGGAACAACGAATATCTGATATGGAGGATGTCGTGCGGGCAGATGCTGAGACAGACAAAGAACGAGATAAAATTCTGCGTGCAGTACAAGCCAAGGCGGAGGATCTCGAAGCGAGATCAAGGCGAAATAACATTCGTATTTTGGGAGTGGCGGAGTCGTCCAACATTGGAAATATGGAACAACATGTGGAGAAGTTGCTCATCACACTTCTGGGTCGGGATACTTTCTCAGAAATCTTTATCGTGGAGCGGGCCCACCGCACCCTGGCGCCTCGTCCGATCCCAGGGGCAGCCCCTCGACCTATAATTGCAAGGTTGTTAAACTACAGGGATCGTGATGCGGCCTTGCGAAAAGCACGTGAACTGGGAACTCTTCGCCACGAGGGCGCGGATATATCGCTATTTCCGGACTTCACGTTACAAGTGCAGGAAGCAAGACGGCTCTTCACCCCCTCCAAAAAGAGACTCAGAGAGCTGAACTTGGAATATAGTATGCTATATCCCGCCAAACTAAGGGTCAGAGCGGACGGTAAGGTTCACTTTTTTACAGACCCTACAGCCGTCCTGCGCTTTCTTAAAGATAAGGAGCAGCGTCTGAAACGCCGGGGATCGCCTAGTAATTCCCAGCCCACACGGATGACTCCCCGGGCACTGATGAAGAGCGAGAAGAGTGAAAGAAGCTGGAACTGGCGCTCATGGTGGGCGATATGGGTGATGAAGCGATTATGAGTGCAACATGCAACATGCACACCATGAGACTCCGGTGCAGTAGGAACTGTTGATCAATGTTGCGACTTGGATATACAGTCCATGTTTCGTTTTCCATTATTCAGATGTAATGTACCACTGTGAGTTGTATGGATCTGTTAACTATGTGATGGACATAACATAAATAGCTTTCTAGAATAGACGGTTGAATAACTGGCCTATGGGACTACACCAATCTTGCAGAATGGCTGTATTGCAGTACCCCTCACAGCAGTAATAATTATAGTTGGCAGCAAATGGGGGAGGAGATATGGTGGCACGGGGATGCAGGAGAGATGGCAACATCTGCCCCCAAGTGTATCACACTATATTGCTTGTTTTGCTGGGGGTTTCTTTCTGTTAAGGGGAAAAAGGGGAGGGGGGAGGGAATCAGGGCAGCCACGAAAGTTGTGGGTTCTCGTGGCATGGGTGGGAAGTTTAATTTTGCATGCAGGGTTTGAGTGCAGTTCAAGAGACGAGATACGGCATTTCAGTACTAGGCATGACATACGTACATGGGCCCATTTTTCACTGTTGACATACTCACTCAATGACATCTGAGGGCGGGAAGGCACAGTCCTTACATCTTATGATCTGGAACGTTCGCGTCTTAAACGATAGCAGGAAAGTTCGGAGAGTGGCAGCCTACTTAAAGAGACACTCTGTGGCTATTGCGATTTTACAGGAGACACACCTTACTGTGGAGCGTAGTGGGGAGGTATGCCGTAAATTACAAGGGCAGTGTTACTCCGCAGAATATACCTTACATGCCAGGGGGGTCCTGATATGGGTAGATAAGAGAGCAGGGGTGGAAATGACCGGATATTGAAGTACCCTCAAGGCAGGTTCGTGGTAGCCCTTTGTATTAAAGGTGATCTTAAATTTCTCGTGGTCGGTGTATATGGACCGAATCATGGTGATCCCCATTTTTATCGTTCGTTAGCTGCGAAGTTGGTGCAATGGGAGGGTATCCCACAGGCGTGGGGCGTGGATTTTAATTGTATTCTTAATCCAGATATTGACAGATCCCAAGGTCCACCCAGGTGTCCAGCGGCAGTGGCGGTAGCTATAATGGACATCATGCATACTGGGGGCCTCATTAACATTCGGAGGCATAGATCACCCTCAGGGAGAGATTACACACACTACTCTTCAGCCTACGATACTCACACTTGCATCGATTACTGGTTAATATCGGGGGGATTAAACACCAGAGTCACGGCCTGCACTCATCTCCCCAGGACATATTCTGACCACTCTCCGGTTCAGCTCACAATACAATATAGATCACCCAGGGTCCCGGCATTTTCCTGGCGATTTCCTCCCTACTCTTTATTAGACACTGTCTTTAAAGCAGGTTTGACAACGGCAATAGAAGACTTCTTCGCAAACAATTTAGGCTCGGTCCTAACATTTGCCACTGTCTGGGAAACTTTTAAGGTGTATATTAGAGGAGTAGTGATTTCCACACATGCTGGAGTATTGCGTTCCATTCGTGGCAGGTTAGCAACATTAGAAAAAGAAATTGGGCACATAGAAAGGGAACTCTCTGGGACAGGCGGAACCCAGGCCACCGCAAATCTCAAGCAGAAACTGGTAGAGTTTTTAGACACTGCAAATGATGAACTTAAGCATATAGGGAAGTACACCACAGCACGCTGTTACGGGGAGCAGGAAAGACCCGGAGCCACGTTAGCCGGGATATTGAGACCTAAGAGGGAATTTGATAAAATGGTAGGTATGATGGACAACGATGGACATCCTCTGCACACTACCGAGGAAATTGCAGACCATTTTCGCTCCTATGATCAGACACTATATACATCACAAATCCCGACTGATAGCGTTGCTCTTAAGGAGTATTTGTCTTATATTAAAATGCAGTGGCTTATGACGGAGCACAGAGAGCACCTGATGGCACCCCTGAAATCGGATGAGATAAGGGACGCGCTGTGCAGTATGGCTGAGGGGAAAGCTCCGGGGGTGGACGGGCTGACTGTGGCCTTTTACAAAGAGTTACAAGATTTATTGATCCCCTACCTCAAAATGCTTTATGAAGAGATGGCAGAATCAGGAATTATGCCCCCCTCCTTGCGTGAAGCCGTAATTGTCACACTATTAAAGGCAGGCAAGCAACCTAACCACTGCTCTTCTTCATACAGGCCCTTGTCTCTGCTCAATGTAGACGCTAAAATCTATGCGAAAATCTTGGCTAACAGGCTGGCCCCTTTATTGTCAGGCATTATTCACCCTGAGCAGGCTGGTTTCGTCTCTAGTCGCAATTTGTCACAGAATCTGAGGACATTATTTGGAGTGGATTGGAGATGCTGTCTCTCATTCATTCAACATCACGCGGGGCACGAGACAAGGGTGCCCACTGTCCCCACCGCTGTAATCGATAGTGGCTGAGCCACTGGCCTGTGCCATCCGTGAATACCATGCGCACAGAGGGCTGGGGTTTCCGGAGTAAACACTGAACATTTCGGCATATGCGGACGACACTCTGCTATATATCCATAACCCAGAAGAAAGTCTGTCCCCCATAATGCACGAGGTAGTACAATTTGGTGGGTATTCGGGGTTGCGAATCAACTGGGACAAGTTGTATGTATTATGCAATCCAATAAAATCAATAAAATAAAAAAAACTTTGTTATGAACAACACAATGGAGAAATAGCATTTCATCAGGTAAGCAAAATATTTTTCAATGCCTAGGTGCGTAAAGATTTTTAGCTCTTCCAGAAATCAGTTATGCTTTCTCACCCTGCCTTTATAATTAATAAAAGTATTTTGTGGGGAAAAAAAATCATAGATCATCACAGAGCAACAATATCAGAGAAAATAATGATAAACAAACATCTCAAAATGTCAATGCATAAAGGAGTGGAGAGGCGAAGAGACAAAAGGTTCAGAGACAAAATACATTTGCGAATGATTATGCAAATTCAGTTTTCTGTCTATACTAACCCAATTGAATAGGAAATCTACTCTCTGGCCATGAGAGCAGTAAGGCTCCTCAAGAAGAGTTGAAGAGGCAAAGACTATGGGGCCGATTCCGATTCGGGCCGGAAATCTCTTTGACCGAGCCGGACCCGGAGAGATTTCCGACCGAATCGGACCCGTGCAGCCCGACCGAAAGAGTACGATGCGTCCGTATGCTATCGTACTCGAGTCGGTCGGACTCCCATTGAAGTCAATGGGAGCCGGTCGTACAACGCGTACGCGGGCTCCCATTGCGACCCTTGACCTTGCCAGGTAGGTCGCTCCCCCACCACACAGCTCCGCCTGTGCTGTCTGCCCGCTGCTCCTGTAGGTAAGATCGCCCTCCGCTTGTGGCCCCGGTGCCAGTTTTGTCTGCTTCGGACCCGTGCAGCCCGACCGAAAGAGTACGATGCGTCCGTATGCTATCGTACTCGAGTCGGTCGGACTCCCATTGAAGTCAATGGGAGCCGGTCGTATCAACGCGTACGCGGGCTCCCATTGCGACCCTTGACCTTGCCAGGTAGGTCGCTCCCCACCACACAGCTCCGCCTGTGCTGTCTGCCCGCTGCTCCTGTAGGTAAGATCGCCCTCCGCTTGTGGCCCCGGTGCCAGTTTTGTCTGCTTGTCTCCCCTTTCCTTTCTGTGCCCCTCGCTGCCCCACTGTTGTTGTGCCCGTGATTTGCCTGCTTTCCCCCCGTTTTTCCTTCTGTGCCCCTCGCTGCCCCACTGTTGTTGTGCCCGTGATTTGCCTGCTTTCCCCCCGTTTTTCCTTCTGTGCCCCTCGCTGCCCCACTGTTGTTGTGCCCGTGATTTGCCTGCTTTCCCCCGTTTTTCCTTCTGTGCCCCTCGCTGCCCCACTGTTGTTGTGCCCGTGATTTGCCTGCTTTCCCCCGTTTTTCCTTCTGTGCCCCTCGCTGCCCCACTGTTGTTGTGCCCGTGATTTGCCTGCTTTCCCCCCGTTTTTCCTTCTGTGCCCCTCGCTGCCCCACTGTTGTTGTGCCCGTGATTTGCCTGCTTTCCCCCCGTTTTTCCTTCTGTGCCCCTCGCTGCCCCACTGTTGTTGTGCCCGTGATTTGCCTGCTTTCCCCCCGTTTTTCCTTCTGTGCCCTCGCTGCCCCACTGTTGTTGTGCCCGTGATTTGCCTGCTTTCCCCCCGTTTTTCCTTCTGTGCCCCCGCTGCCCCACTGTTGTTGTGCCCGTGATTTGCCTGCTTTCCCCCCGTTTTTCCTTCTGTGCCCCTCGCTGCCCCACTGTTGTTGTGCCCGTGATTTGCCTGCTTTCCCCCCGTTTTTCCTTCTGTGCCCCTCGCTGCCCCACTGTTGTTGTGCCCGTGATTTACCTGCTCTCCCCCCGTTTTTCCTTCTGTGCCCCTCGCTGCCCCACTGTTGTTGTGCCCGTGATTTACCTGCTCTCCCCCGTTTTTCCTTCTGTGCCCCTCGCTGCCCCACTGTTGTTGTGCCCGTGATTTACCTGCTCTCCCCCCGTTTTTCCTTCTGTGCCCTCGCTGCCTATCGCCATTCCCGCCGCTGCGTCCCCTGCGGCCCCGCCCCTGACTGCCCATTCGCTGCCCCTGCCTCCCGCCTCCCAGCTGCTCCTCCCTCCCACCTCCCCATAAATGGCGGCCGCTGCACGGCCGCGCAGCGGACGTGCGCAGCGGGCGCGCCGCTGGCGCGCCGAAGGCGCGCCTAAGGCAAGCTCCGCTCTGCGCCCGTCCGCGACTGGACCGCGCCCAGCGCCAGAACCCCTGGATCCCACCGATGCAACACCACTCGACGGACCTACGACGCCGCCACACTCACCGCACTCAATGCCGGCCGGAACCCTGCCTGCTACCGAGCCTCACCGAGACGCACCCACGGACCCTTCACCTGCCAAACCTGCCGATTCACCTGCCCCCTGACGTGCACCACCTCCGCCAAGTCGAGCAACAGCAGCAACCACCTGAAATGCATCCTGCTGAACACCCGCTCCGTCCACAGGCACGCCGTGGAACTCTGGGACCTGCTCGACGCAACAGCACCGGACATCGCCTTCCTCACCGAAACCTGGATGAACGCCTCCTCAGCGCCTGACATCGCCATAGCCATCCCGGATGGATACAAGATCACCCGGAAGGACCGCGTCAACCAGACGGGAGGAGGCATCGCCATCGTACACAAGAACACCATCCGCATCTCGACTAACTCCGACGAGACCTTCACCGCCGCCGAACACCTACACTTCCAGATACACACGGACCCCAAGACCACCCTCCGAGGCACCCTCATCTACAGACCCCCGGGATCACGCACACTATTCAGCGAAGACATCGCAGACTTCATCAGCCCGCACGCCATGCCCTCCGCCGACTACATCCTCCTAGGGGACCTCAACTTCCACCTGGAGAACAACAACGACAGAAACACCACCGCCCTGCTGGACAACCTCGCCAACCTCGGACTCAAGCAACTGGTGAACACGCCCACCCACTACGCCGGCCACACGCTTGACCCCGTCTTCTCGTCCAGCAAGCACATCTCCTTCAGCCACGCCACCGGACTCCACTGGACCGACCACAGCTGCGTCCACTTCAGCTTCAGAAAGACTGCGACCCACCACCACCCGCAACAGGCTCCCCGCCGGAGCTGGAGCAAGATCACCGCCGAGCAGCTCACCGCCTCCTCAGCCAGAACACACCCACCGACACAACGGACCCAAACGAAGCAGCCAGCAACCTCGCCAAGTGGCTGACCGCCTGCGCCGACGACCTCGCACCACTAAAAACCCTCCCAGCAGACCCGGAAGCAAGAAAACCCCTTGGTTCACCAACGAACTCAAGGAATCCAAGAAGAACTGCCGCACTCTCGAGAAAACCTGGCGACTCGACCAGACCACAGACAACAGGACCGCCCTCAAGCACGCCACCCGCAAACACCACCAGCTGATCCGTGCCACCAAGAAGTCGGCACTCAAAGAACGACTGGACAACAACGCCCATGACAGCAAGGAACTTTTCAGCATCGTCAAAGAGTTCTCCAACCCCAGCGCCGGAAACAACGACATCACCCCTCGCAAGACCTCTGCAACTCACTCTCCGCGTTCTTCCACCGCAAGATCACCGACATACACAACAGCTTCAACGCACAAACAACGCACCCTACCGCCGAACCAATGCCCGCCACCACCACCCTCTGCAACTGGACCCCGATCAACACCGAAGACACCACCCGCACGATGAACTCCATCCACTCCGGATCACCAACCGACCCCTGCCCACACCACGTCTTCAACAAAGCCGACGCCACCATCGCACCCCATCTCCGGGACATCATCAACTCCTCCTTCCGCACCGCCACCTTCCCGGAGAGCTGGAAGCACGCCGAGCTTACCGCCCTCCTGAAGAAACCAACGGCGGACCCCACCGACCTCAAGAACTACCGCCCCATCTCGCTCCTTCCGTTTCCGGCCAAAGTCATCGAGAAGACCGTCAACAGACAGCTTGCCGCCTTCCTCGAGACGAATGGATCCTCGACCCTCGCAGTCCGGGTTTCGGGCCAACCACAGCACCGAGACCGCCCTTATCGCAGCCACCGACGACATCAGAACCCTAACCGACAACGGGGAAACAGCTGCCCTCATCCTCCTGGACCTCTCCGCGGCGTTCGACACCGTCTGCCACCGCACCCTAGTGAAGCGCCTCAGCAACATCGGAATCCGAGAGAAAGCACTGGAATGGATCATCTCGTTCCTCGCCGGAAGAACCCAGAGAGTCCGCCTCTCCCCGTTCAGATCCGAAGCCACCGAAGTCATCTGCGGCGTTCCACAAGGATCCTCACTCAGCCCGACCCTCTTCAACGTCTACATGAGCCCCCTCGCAGCCATCGCACGCCGACACAACCTCAACATCATCTCCTACGCCGACGACACCCAGCTGATCCTCTCCCTCACCAACGACCCCACTACCGCCAGAGCCAACCTGCACGACGGGATGAGAGACGTCGCCGACTGGATGAGGAACAGCCGCCTTAAACTGAACTCAGACAAGACGGAAGTCCTCATCCTGGGCTCATCACCCTCCGCCTGGGACGACTCCTGGTGGCCCCCGGCCCTGGGCACCGCACCCAAGCCAACGGACCACGCACGCAACCTGGGCTTCATCCTGGACTCCTCCCTATCAATGACCAAACAAGTCAACGCCGTCTCATCTTCATGCTTCAACACCCTGCGCATGCTCCGCAAGATCTTCAGATGGATCCCCACTGAAACCAGGAAGACCGTCACCCAGGCACTCGTCACCAGCCGACTGGACTATGGGAACACCCTCTACGCCGGAACCACAGCCAAACTTCAAAAGAGACTCCAGCGCATCCAGAACGCCTCCGCACGACTCATCCTGGACATCCCCCGACACAGCCACATCACCGTACACCTGAAAGACCTGCACTGGCTCCCCGTCAGCAAGAGAATCACGTTCAGACTCCTCACCCACGCACACAAGGCCCTCCACGACCTGGGCCCAAAGTACCTCAACGACCGCATGTCCTTCTACACGCCCACACGCCAGCTACGATCAACCAGCCACGCCCTCGCCACCGTACCACGCATCCGCAGAACCACCGCCGGAGGAAGATCCTTCTCCTACCTGGCGGCCAAGACCTGGAACTCCCTCCCCACTCACCTTCGGCGAACCCAGGACCATCTCGCCTTCAGGAAGCAGCTCAAGACCTGGCTGTTCGAGCAGTAACTTACCCCCTCCCCAGCGCCTTGAGACCCTCCCGGGTGAGTAGCGCGCTCTATAAATGCCGTGATTGATTGATTGATTGATTGATTGCCTCAATGGGTGCGAGGCGAACAAGGGCGCCCCCTACAGTGGGTACACGGCGAAGCGACTCGCGCCGTACACGCACAGGTAGGGGGACCCATGGGTCCCCCTGTGTGCGACTCGCGCGGCTACTGGCAGACAGGGGGTCCGACACGGACCCCGAAGTACGGCTCCGACTGCTCTTTCGAGCCGGACGGCGCGTGTCGGTCGGACTGCTCGCTGCGCGCATCGCACTTACCCGGCCGGGGAACGTCTCCATTGCGCGGTGCGAGTCGTGTCCGAGCAAGTCGGTCGGTGCGGTTCGACCCGGGACGAGTCGGTCGGAGCGGTTGGGACGCCCGAACGAGTCGGTCGGCGATTTCGCATCGTACTCGCTCGTCCGGACGCGCGTACGGATCGGTCGGGAAATAGGGCTCCGAATCGGATCCGGTTACAGCCAGCTCAGGATTAGGAGACAGCATAGAAGGCCTCTCCTCACGCAGGTAGGAAAGCAAGACACCAACTAACCACCAACAAACTCACCAACAAAGCCTAAACCCCTCCCACCAGGAACCTCAATTATACCCTAAAACTTAAATGTCCAACCCACACTTGTGTCAGAACAGAGGATTTCTCTACACATGATTGGTTAAGGAAGGGGGTGTACTGTCACACCACTCTCGTCATGTCCCTTAGCTCATCTTCTTTATTGTTCATTTATTCTACATATCTACTTCCACCCCAGGAAATACAAATTTGAGCCTCTGTCATAGCATTCGTTTCCTCCATCCTAGTCATGTAGCAAATTATGTGTCACTTTTATCCGTTCGTGCCGCACGAAGAGGAAATGGTCTTTCACTCAAGGAAAATTTTGTTTCTATCAGTTGTCTCTTGGCAGGCACACAGGACTGGTGAAGGACACTTGTCTTCCACTGCCATCGTTTTTGCTCAGTATTATTTCGCAGCGTTCATTTATTTTCATTTAACCCTGTGTTTTCCCGCAAAACAGAAAACCATGCTTCTATGAAAAATAAACAGGCATTATTAATCACTTATAATTCTTTTCATTACGCAGCCACCCCATGTTGCATCTATCCATGCGCAACCCATGTTAATATTATTTTTCTAGCAAACGTTATTAATATGCACAAAAGCAGCATTAGTCTTTATTTTTCGTTTGTCAAGCAGCGTTTGTGGCCTACTTCATTGCTTTAGTACGCGCTTGCGCAGTAGCATTTTCCCTCATGTTAGGCTCTTTTCCACATTCGTTTTTCACCGCACACAGTTAGTAAACGTTACTGAGGGTTCAATTCGAGCAGGTTTTATTTTGCGAAAACCCTGCTCCATCAATCCCCCCTTTGATGGCGTTTTGAGCCATCACCAAAATACCCACCAATATAATTTATCACTTTTAGAAAACAGTTGTTCTCTCTCGCTTTATCATTATCCCATCTAAATCCTTCATTATTTCATAATAATTCCCTTTCTTGTCTTTTAATTCTATCTCTTCTCTCTTTCACTTTCTTGCTCTTCATTTTACACCAGATGTCTCCTTTTACAACATTTATAAATCAGAAAAATCATTAGTACTGCTGTAGCTACTGCAATGACAGGCGTTAGTATTCTTCCTAATACACTATTCCCATAAGTAGCAAACCAATTGCCCATGGAGGAAAAACTCTTAAAAAGCTTCACCCAAGCACCGTCAACCTTTAGTTCAGCCAAATTTTCTTGAAGATTCGTAATGTTCTTAATATACCCTTCTAAACTCTTACTCTTGTCAGGTATAAAAGTACAACATTGTTGAATCTTTAACATATTACAGACTCCACCCTCTTTGGCCAATAATACACCAAGGGCAAGTCGATTTTGTAAAACCATTGATCTAATCGCAACCATTTCAGTATCAATCATCAAGAAACCACCAGCAGTATCCGTTGATAAACGATCAACCACTGTGGACAATTTTCTAATTTTGTGTGAGTTTAATATGACTCCAACTGAAGGTATCAATGCTCCAAAAATATCTCCCACTATTCCTGAAAAACTCACCCCTCTCTAATTACGTGTTAGTCCATTCTTTACTTCATTGATTCTGTCATTTTTATCCAAATGGTACACCTTTGGAAATACAAAGCCAATATAGCAACATCCATACCAATGTGCAGGCAACCTATAGTAGGCATTCTTACCACACACATAATAGATTCCTGGAAAGATAGGATCAGTTCCTCCTTTTATTCCCCATCCTCCCGTAATTAGGAAAGTATGATCACACTCACTAGAACCAATGAAGTAATTGTTATAATCAGTTTTTAGTCTAAGCAAGCAAAGCTTCCCTCTATGATGCCAGTCCAGGGTCATGGCAGCGTATGTCTCACCCTTTTTGTAATCTCCTTCTCTGAAAGCCCATGGAGGTACATGAGACTTTTGCTCAGCAGCTTTTCTCTTAAAATCCTGCCTTCTATCCTCTAACATGTTAATGAATTCTATTTCTTCAAACCGCAGTCTACATGTTAAGTTATGTCTATGAGCGTATACTATATCAATTGTTTTTGTTGGATGGAAAAATTCCCCCATATATTCTGCCTTTTCAGCACTACGTACTCTATTCATGTTTTTTCTAATAGGAATTTCTGAAAACACTAAATCCATGTTAGAAAAGTAGTACTCCAAGCTACCTCTCTCATAGAATAGACTTGTGAGTACACTACAAGACACACCATATGTTAAAGGTAGGTGATGATAAGTCACCCCCTCTGAGACAGACAATGGTTATTGCATGCACACATAACAGTCTCTCGCATCCATTGTGTCAAGGACTCATACAACAACTTAGTAAATACATTTAACGAAAAGTCATTAATTGATTTATCTTGATTGTAGATGCTGGCACCTTCCATCTTTTCTATATTAGTCTGTGAGATTTCTTTAAGACTTTTAAAATCTACTTTCTCACTCGTCACACCTTTAGTTTATTTTTATGGTTAGTTACCATTAAGACAGGCACAGTAACAATTAGTGTTAACCACACCATCATTAGTAATAAAATACTAAATAAGCAAGCATTAATACATTACCTTTGAACCTACGATTTTGATATCCAGTCTCTGTTATTTTTGCCATTTTAAGGAAAGAATTTATATCAATTCAAAAAGAAAAAAGAAAAAACTATAAAAACTATTAAAAAAAAACTATCTAAGTAGTGTATCAAAACACTTCAAGCCTTCTTCTTCTTTCTTCACCCTCTCTTTTTCTTTTTTATATCTTCTTCACAGCCTTTAGTTCAATTTCTTCTTTAATTCTTTTTCTTTGAATGAGTTCTTTAGTTTTCTGCACCCTTTAGTTTACACAGTTCTGTGTATTTCCTGTTCGGAACTCCTACTCTCTTAGTTTTCCAAACTAATTCTTCTTCTGACTCACTTTGTTCTGTTTTGTTTGGTATTTCAACTATCGTGTCTGGTATTTTCTTTTTCAGAGTGTATTTCAGTCTTTGCACTCCTTTTGGCCACACGTCACCTTTTCTTGCTCTCTTAACTTGCATAGTTCCCTCTGCTTCAGTGTTAAGTTCGCAAGTTCTTTTATTCAGTTCTTTTCACTGTTGCACTTGCTCTTGATTCTCATTTAACACTCCTCCATCATTACTTTCAACAGCAGTCTCACGAGACCCAGTAGCTGGTGCCCACTTTATTCGACTTTCTTCTTGATCATCCACGTGTTCAACACTCTCAGAATCTGTAGCTTCAGACTCTATGGTTTCACTTTCTACAGCTTCTGGCTCTTCTTGACTCTTTGCCAGTCTCTGCTCTTCTTCTTCTTGTCTTTCAAGTGGACTTGGGACTCTCCTTGTGTGACTTGCGTGTATCCAATTCGGCAAGCCTCCACACTTCACTGCTGTCGTTGTCACCAGTATTATCTGGTATGGGCCATGCCACCTAGGCTCCAGACACGACTTTCTCACATGTTTCTTCACCAGGATCCACTCTCCTGGACTTAAATCATGTGCTTGCTCTTGCTGTGTTGTGGTTGCACTTTCTCCAACCTGATGAGACACAGAATGCACCACATCATCCAATCCTTTGCAATAATCAAGCACCAAATCATCAGTTATATTCATCAGTTGATTCGCTGGTACAATCGGCTGTCTCATTGCTCTCCCCATTATAACTTCATGAGGGGATAATCCAGTCTTTTTATCAGGAATGCTTCTCAGACTCATTAATACCAAGGGTAAAGCATCTGGCCATTTCAGTGCTGTGGATGCACATACCTTTGACAATCTTGATTTAATAGTGCCATTAATTTGCTCGACCACACCTGAGGCTTCTGGTCGATAGGCACAATGCACCTTTTGCTCAATTTGTAATGCTGCGCAAATCATCCAAATTATTTCATTATTAAAATGAGTTCCTCTATCCGTTTCTAAAGAGACTGGAAATCCAAATCTAGCAATGATCTCTCTCAAAAGCAATTTAGCAACTGTTAAACTATCATTTCTTCTTGTTGGGTATGCTTCTACCCAACGAGAAAACAGACAGACAACAACCAAGACATATTTCAGTCCATTACAAGGAGGCAATTCTATGAAATCTGCCTGCAATCTAGTAAAAGGATCTGCTGCTTTTCCAATCCGTCCCCAACTGACAACAGTCATTCTACCTGGATTCTGCTGATGGCATACTACACACCTCTGGCAAAGACTCTCTGCAATAACCCTGAACTTTGGATTGTATCATGACTGTTTGAAGAGCCTAATCATAGCATCTCTTCCGACATGAGTCACTCCATGATACATCCTTGCAAATTGTGAAAGTAAACAGTCTGGCATTACTGGTCTATCATCCATGTACACCCATATTTCATCTTCAGGTCTCTTTGTACCAAATTTCTTTCTCTTCCTCACTAGCTTCTTCTTGCAATTGTCTAACTTCATCCCATGTTTCTAGAGAAGAGAACATCAAGTGACAATTTGTATTCTTTTTTCTGCTCCTTTATTAATCGAAACTGAATTTTGTGCACAGAAATGAGCCACTTGGTCTGCGTATCTGTTGCCACTAGTCACATAATCATTTCCTGATTTATGTGCTTGGCATTTGACCACTGAAATTTCTTTAGGCAATTGTAATGCATTAAGCAAATCTTTTACATCCTTGCTGTTTCTAATCGGGGATCCTGAAGAAGTCAGAAATCCACGTTGCATCCACAATTGACCAAAATCATGCACCACCCCGAAACCATATTGACTATCCGTAAATATGGTTATCGTCAAATGTTTGCCAATTATACATGCCCTGGTCAATGCGACCAACTCAGAAATTTGTGCTGAATTTATCCCTCTTAGACAAGATGCTTCAAGAACCATGGCCACTGTACATACTGCATATGAAGCACGCAATGCACCCTTTTCATCTCTCAGACACGAACCATCTACAAACATCACACAATCTGATTCTGGCAACGGTGTATCTTTTATGTCAGGCCTTGGTTTCGTACACAACTCTGTCACATCCAGACAATCATGATCTGCTTCATCTTTTACTTGTTCACAACTCTAACTCGGCAACACAGTCGCTGAGTTCAGTGTCGTGCATCTTGTTACTGTCACATTCTCAGCACCCAAGATCACTCTCTCATATCTAGTCAAACGACTACTCGTCATGTGCTGTGTCCTCGTCCTTGTTAGCAAAATCTCAACAGAATGTGGCACATACACTCTCAATGGATGTCCCATCACAATTGATTCACTCTGCTCCAGATTCACACAAGTTGCAGCCACTGCTTTAAAAAAACCTGGCAACGCTGCAGCCACTGAGTCCAAAGTAGCAGAGAAATATGCCACTGGACGACGCGCCATTCCATGTGTCTGCGTCAAAACTGAAACTGCACATCCATCCTTCTCACAACAGAACAATGCAAATTCTTTAGAATATTCTGTCATTCCCAATGGAGGTGCTCGACAAAGACTATCTCGCAACTCAACAAAAGCCTTCATGCTTTCTTCATCCAGTTCGATCGGATCGACTGCATCTTTGTGAGTCAATCTCTGTAATGGCTTGGCTATCAGTGAGAAACCACTGATCCACTGTCTGCAGTATCCAACCATGCCCAGAAACATTCGAACTTTCTGTGTTCTGGGAGGACCCATTTGCAAGATCACAGCAATTCGATCTTGTGATACTTTCCTGACTCCTTTCTCAATTTTGTGTCCCAAATATTGAACCTCTTTTTGAATAACAGCAATTTTGCTGGTGACACTTTATGCCCACCTACTGCCAAATGGTTCAGTAGAGCAATTGTATCTGTCACACATGCTTCTCATGTCTTTGATGCCACCAATAGATCATCGATGTATTGCACCAATACTGAGTCTTCTGCCATAACCAAAGACTCCAGACACTTTTTCAAAATCTGATTAAAGGACTCTCTGTATACCCTTGAGGAACTCGGCACCATGCCAAGACACGGTCTCCAAACCGAAAAGCAAAAAGATACTGGCTATCTTAATGCAAGGGTATCGAGAAAAAGGCTTGACACAAATCAATCACTGTGAACCATTCCGCATCACAGGGAATTTGGTAAAGAATTACTGCTGGGTTAGGCACTATCGGACAACAAGGTACTACAATCTTATTAATTTTTTGCAAATCTTGCACAATTCTGTACTTGCCACTCGGTTTTTCAATTCCCATAATAGGTGAATTACAAGGACTCCCTAGTATTTCTCTCAGAATACCTTGTTGAATCATTTGCTCAATTACAGGAGTAACTCCCTCAATAGTCTCAGGACTCATTTTATATTGTGGTGTTTTTGGAAATTCTGCACCTTGTTTGACCAAAATTTGAATTGGATCAACACCTTTCATCAATCCGATGTCTTTCCCTGAAAAATCCCACACATCAGTCGTCACAGTATCTCTCAATTCAACAGGCAAATCATTTGCTGTAAATAAAGGATACAAATCATTCACTTCTGTCCCTTACCTTGCTAACATCACTTTGAAAGCAACATCCTCATTTGGTGTTTGAAAAGCAATACCATCTGGTGTACAATAGATGGTGCAGTTCATCTTGCACAACAAATCCCTACCTAATAGGTTCACCGGACTCGTATCGCACACCACGAACCGATGCCAATCTCTGAATTCTCCAATATGAACCTCCATTGGTTTGGTCACTGGAGTTCTAATATACTTGTTTGAAACTCCTACAACTTGGATAGTTTCTCCCGAGAGGGGTAGGTTTGGAATTTCTGCTGCTCTCACAGTAGAACGGGTAGCACCAGTGTCCACAGGGAATGTAATATCATTACCTTCCACTTTCCCATCCACAAAAGGACCTGATTGATCTACCTCTAGAGATGCGCCAAGCACGCACTCTTCCTCCCCCCTCAGGCACCGTCATTGAGATGAATCTGAATCACTCTCAGGACATTGCAACCAATATTGCAAAACCATTTGTCCATTTTGTTTCTTACCAATTTGTTCACTCGAGTGAAATCCAACATTCGCACTGTATCTCTGTACCTGAGCATTCACATTATTTGGCATATGAGCTTTAGGCACTTGTATCTGTTGTACCTGTTGTACCTGTGGTGTAACTACCTGTTGCAGCTGTTGTTGATTCACAACCACCTCATTCTGCATCTGTGGATTAGAATATTGAACCATTCAATTATTTTCTAACAAGAACTTACACTTGTTCTTCCAATGTCCTAAGCTGCCGCACGCATGACAAGGGAATTTTCTCTTCATCTCTTCTTTATTATTTCTACCTCTACCTTTTCCCGGTAATTGCACTTGAACACCACCATTCGGTACAATATTCAAACCAGATAACTGACCATTTTGAAAATTCTGATTCTGTCCTATCATCTGAAAACCTGTTTGAGAATAATCAACAAAATTCCCATTTTTCTGCTGTGCCGCTTTCACTTGCGCCCACATCATTTTCTCTTTCAATTTCTTATGCCTAGATTCAATATCATCACTACAATACTTTGCATACCTCAGTATTTCATCCACTGTTTTGTTCTGCCAACAAATCAAATGCTGCTGAATCATATTACTAATTTCAGGTTTCAATCCAAACACAAATTTATACACAAAATGTCCCATATCTTTGTCAGTTATGCTTTCAAAACCACTATACTGTTAAAACACCTGTAAAAGTCTCTCATAGTAGGCATGTACTGTTTCTTTTGACTCCTGTGTCGTCCTGTCAATCTTAACCCAATCTGTTTCCTTTGGGGAAATCTTACTCTTCAAATAAGTAATCACTTCATTATATTTCTTCATCACCTCTTCTGAAGGCGCTCCAGTTTTAACATCTCTAGGATATTCCTCTTTTGGCCAGTCAATTGCAATCTTACACTCAGTACATAAATCAGATGGAACTACAATGTCAAACAAACCATCCAAATCTTTCAACATGACCTTTGAGACCTTAACAAACCTCTCTACCTGTTTGTACCACTCGACAGGCTTTTCTCTCAACCTCGGGAAGTTATTTGTAAAAGACAATATGTCCTGTCTTGACCAAGAAATATGAACATATCCACCACCCGGAACTTCTCTCATTGGATATATCATTTCAGCAGGTTCTGCCTCTTTTAACGGAAGCAAAGAAGATGCAGTCACACCCTTACTTGCAAGCGCTTCTTCTTTTTTTCTCGCCCATCTACCTTTCCATCGATCCAAATCACCCCATTTTTTCAAAGTATTAATCAACTCTTTTATTTGCAATCGTTTACCAGATGCATTCAAACTCTCTAAGTCTTTGTCACTAAAATCCAACCTATATGTCTTTTGTAAAACTTTTGATTTCTCAATATCCACTCCATATTCTTGTGCTGCTTCTGCCAACTTCTCATGCAAATTTCTCGCTTTCAATGTAATATTCTTACACAAGAATAACAACTCATCATCCTGGTATTTACTCAATCTCTCCGGATTTATTGTACCAATAATCATTTATTCCAGATCTACTCTTAACCTTCCTATATCTATACTCTGTTTGGACTTATTAGATGCCATTGCCCTAATCCAATCATCGAACTCTTCTGGCGAAGGTCCCACTGAACTCCCTGATACTGAAGTTATTTCTCTCACATTTGACAATAATTTTCTAGGATCAATTTGTACACTCCTTTTTGGCGTTTCAGTCACATTTCCATTTGCTGGAATATCATTTAGTGACGTACTCATCTCATTTGATTCTGGTCCACTAATATTCCTAGCACTATTCACTGGAACTGTCAATGCATGCACTCTCGAAATATTTTGACCCTCACTATACAATGGAACTATAGGACCAATTGTTACCGGAACTGATAATGCTTCAGCATTTAAACTCATCTGACTAATTTTCTGAGTCAATTCTTCTTTTGCTCTATTAAGCATTTCAATCTCTCTCTCCTGTGAGACTCGTGTAGCTGATGAAGACGGTAATACTAATGGAACTTGTGAAGCTTGTGTAACCTGTGGAACTTGTGGAGCTTCTATCTCAATTAATGGTGCACTTGGAATAATCTCATCCGGACTCTCCTGATATGGTGGAGGTCTTTTCAATAACATCTCATCTAATAACTCATCATCAATTTCATTTGGATCTATATCTAGTTCTGAAGTCTCTACATTATTCTTTTTCTCCTTGCACTTTCCACTAGCTTGTCCCTCAGCAACCATTACTGGATATAATCCATCTATCATTACATCTCTCCTCCACTTTTTCAACTGCGCATCCCATTTAGTCTCTGAATACCATCTCATTGTGTTCCTATATTTCATCCCATTCCTATCTCTCTCCCTTCTGTACGCCTCATGTTCCCATTCCTCAAGCGCCTACTGCATAGGTCTAGGATTTGGTTTTAACAAATTCATTTGTCTTCTCAAATTCTCCAAAGTCTTTACATTGAAAGTACCATGCTCTGGGAAAGCTAAAACTCCATCATCCTCCATATAACACACCCAATTCTCTAACCATGTACACGTATGATATCCACGCTCTATCATCATGAAAGAAGCAGGCGATGTTGCAGGAGGTACAGGAAGTCCCTCTCTAGTAACTATTGGCTTGTCTTTTTTAAACAAATCCTGTATCATCTTTATCAACTTCATTTTCAACTCTCCCTTTTCACAAAATACTTTAGAAATCGATGAAAATCCTTCCGTAATTCTGCTCACTCTATTGGCTCGCACTCGTCCAATACAGCGCTACTCACACCAACCAACCAATCACAACACAGTACACGCCCGCTATCTGACCAATGCCAGCGCAGCTTTTTGTGAAGTCAGTATAACTCCTGCGACTGACCCTCCCTTTACAAAATAATACGGCAATGTACTACAAAAGTCTTTCTAAATAAATTCTTATTAGAAACAACACAAAATGCTGCTACTTTGTCTGCTCCACTAAATGAAAGATAGTTCAGTCGTTCAAGAGAACCTTTTACAACCAGCAGAATAGCAACCAGCGTCACTCTACTCTCAATCAAAGTGAAAGAGGTCTTGGTACTCCTTTGGGGATACTAGCCAAAGTTTCGGAAGAGGACTTTTTAGAAAAGAGGTCTTGGTACTCCTTCGGGGATGTAAGGCCAAAGTTTCGGAAGCGGACTTTCACTATTTTCATACAATCTTCTTTCAACAAAATAGGTCCCTTAGAATAACATCAACAGCATTTTACTGTTCGATATTACAACAACAGACAAAGTACTTCTGCAGTGTGATACTTTTCCACACTATTCCTCTGCCCCTGAGGCTAAATTAACATCCCGGGATCTTAGGTAACTCCGTACCCGTACTTCCAGACTACATAAAACAAAGAGGCTAACTTTTCATATTAGTAACCAAAATCAATAATTCAACCATTAATTTGCCAAAATAATCAATATAAACCATCAGGCTGCTACCAAAACTGATCCAGCGATCTGGGACTAATAATTTTCCACAAACTAGGCCCAATTTTATTACCCACAAGCCCCTTCACGCTGAGATTAGTGAATTTCCAAACAAATTACCAAAATGACCAAAATCCAATTTGTGTCTTCATTTCTATTATACCAATTGTGGCGATGCGATCTTTATATAGTTGACAGGGTTTGGCAAACCAATACTTATTTCTAGAATACTCATAAACTAGAGAAACAACTCTAATAAAGACAGACACATTTGTATATTTATAATGTTTATCTAAATAATGTGAAATAAATGCTCATCAATACCAAAATACAGTAAAAATCATAGATCATTACAGAGCAACAATAACAGAGAAAATAATGATAAACAAACATCTCAAAATGTCAATGCATAAAGGAGTGGAAAGGCGAAGAGACAAACGGTTCAGAGACAAAATACATTTGTGAATGATTATGCAAATTCAGTTTTCTGTCTATACTAACCCAATTGAATAGGAAATCTACTCTCTGGCCATGAGAGCAGTAAGGCCCCTCAAGAAGAGTTGAAGAGGCAAAGACTAAGTCAGGAATCAGCTGACAGGAACAGCCAGCTCAAGATTAGGAGACAGCATAGAAGGCCTCTCCTCACGCAGGTAGGAAAGCAAGACACCAACTAACCACCAACAAACTCCAACAAAGCCTAAACCCTTCCCACCAGGAACCTCAATTATACCCTAAAACCCAAATGCCCAACCCACACTTGTGTCAGAACAGAGGATTTCTCTACACATGATTGGTTAAGGAAGGGGGTGTACTGTCACACCACTCTCGTCATGTCCCTTAGCTCATCTTCTTTATTGTTCATTTATTCTGCATATCTACTTCCACCCCAGGAAATACAAATTTGAGCCTCTGTCATAGCATTCGTTTCCTCCATCCTAGTCATGTAGCAAATTATGTGTCGCATTTATCGTTCGTGCCGTGCGAAGAGAAAATGTTCTTTCACTCAAGGAAAATTTTGTTTCTATCAGTTGTCTCGTGGCAGGCACACAGGACTGGCGAAGGACACTTGTCTTCCACTGCCATTGTTTTTGCTCAGTATTCTTTCGCAGAGTTAATTTATTTTCATTTAACCCCGTGTTTTCCCGCAGAACAGAAAACCATGCTTCTATGAAAAACAAACACAGGCATTATTAATCACTTATAATTCTTTTCATTACACATCCACCCCATGTTGCATCTATCCGTGCTGCAACCCATGTTAATATTATTTTTCTAGCAAACGTTATTAATATGCACAAAAGCAGCATTAGTCTTTATTTTTCGTTTGTCAAGAAGCATTTGCGGCCTACTTCAGTGCTTTAGTACGCGCTTGCGCAGTAGCATTTTCCCTCATGTTAGGCTCTTTTCCACATTCGTTTTTCACCGCACACAGTTAGTAAACGTTACTGAGGGTTCAATTCGAGAAGGTTTTATTTCACGAAAACACTGCTCCATCAGCATGCTTCTCCTCCTTATACCGCAATCAATGTTCAAAGACATCACGCACAACATCTCCCTGTTTGGAAGGGACAAACCAAGACTAAAAGGACCAAAATTGTACGCAGACACAGAAAAAGAGGTGCTTTGCCTACCTCATATGGAGAGTCACTGGCTTGCGCAACAGGTACCTCATTCGGTATACACGATACCCACCCACAGGGACCGCCTGACGCACGCACCACCAACACCCTGTCTTGCATCCTCCTCAACGTACGCTCCCTACACAGACACGCCGTAGAGATCTGGGACCTGATCGACACCCTCTCGCCCGACGTCGCATTCTTCATGGAAACCTGGACCAACGCCACCTCCGGCCCGACATCGCCACTGCCATCCCCGACGGCTACAAGATCCAGAGAAAGGACCGCCCCCACCGCCCAGGAGGAGGACTCGCCATCGCACACAAGACCCCCCTCCGACTCTCCACCTCCAGCTCGAGTGACCCTCACTCCAATACGGACCTCAACTTCCAGATCCAGACCAGCCCTAGGACCACGCTACGCGGCACCCTCATCTACAGACCGCCGGGACCTCGTACCCAGCCCGCAACCGCCATCGCCGAGCTCGCCGCACCCCACGCAATCGCCTCCACGGACTACATTCTACTCGGGGACCTGAACTTCCACCTCGACAACCACAACGACCCCGACTCCATCACGCTCCTCGACAACCTCGCCAACCTCGGACTGAAACAGCTGGTCAACACGCCCACACACAGAGCTGGACACACCCTCGACCCTATCTTCGTGGGAGGAACAAACAAACGCTTCAGCCACACCACCCAGCCCCTCTGGACGGACCACCACTGCGTCCACTTTACTTTCAACACCACCACCACCACCAAGCCCGCCCGCACCCACCACGACGGAACTGGAGCAAGGTCACAGAGGAACACCTCATCACTACCCTCCTCCAGCGCCACGACCGACCCCAACTCAGCAGCCACAGAACTTCACCGCTGGTTCACCTGCTGCGCCGACAAGCTCGCACCCCTCCGCCACCCCACCAAACAACGCCCACTGAAGGCCGCCTGGTTCACCACAGAACTACAAGAAGCCAGACGCTCCTGCAGACGCCTAGAAAAGACCTGGCGCAACCAGAAAACCACGGAAGCACGGAACAACCACAAGAGCGCCCTAAAGGAATACCACCAGCGCATAAGAGACACCAAACGGTCCTTCATAAGAGACAAAGTCCAGACCAACGCGACCAACGCCAAGGAACTGTTCAACGTCATACAGCAGTTCACAAAACCCCCCAGCGAAGCCACGGACGTCACACCTTCCCAGGAACTCTGCAACTAGCTCAGCTCCTACTTCCATATGAAGATCAAGTCCCTCTACGACAATTTCAGCGAACACACACCGGACACCACCCCCCCCTACGCCACCGATAAACCTACCATCATGACCTGGAACCCCGCCTCCGCTGAACTCATTACCGTCACCATGAAGAAAACCCACTCAGGAGCCCCAACGGACCCCTGCCCACCGCACATATTCCACATGGCCGCCGCCGCCATCGCACCCGAATTTGGACTGACCATCATGTCCGGCATTTTCCCAGACGACTGGAAGCGGGCGGAGGTTAAACCCCTCCTCAAGAAACCCACGGCCGACCCTACTGACCTAAAGAACTACCGGCCCATCTCTCTCCTCCCCTTGGCAGCCAAAGTCACCGAGAGACTCGTGAACACCCAGCTGACCACCTTCATCGAAGAGAACTCCATCCTAGACGCCTCCCAGTCCGGTTTCCGCATCAACCACAGCACCGAGACCGCCCTCCTCGCCGCCACTGACGACATCCGCATGTTACTCGACCAGGGACACACCGCGGCCCTCATCCTCCTGGACCTCTCCACAGCTTTTGACACCGTTTCTCATCGCACCCTCGCAGCCAGACTTCACGACGCAGGGATACAGGGAACTGCCCTCGACTGGATCTGTTCCTTTCTCTCCGGCAGAACCCAGAGGATCAGACTCCATCCCTTCCTTTCCGAACCCACCAATATCAACTGCGGAGTGCCCCAAGGATCATCGCTCAGCCCCACACTCTTCAACATCTACATGGCCCCCCTCGCCGCCATCGTGAGACAGCATGGGCTCAGCATTGTATCCTACACCGATGACACCCAGCTCATCCTCTCACTCACGAGGAACCCCGAAGACACCAGACTCTGCTTCCAGGAAGGAATGAAGAACGTGGCAGCCTGGATGAGAGACAGCTGCTTGAAGCTCAACTCAGAGAAGACCGAGGTCCTCATCCTCGGACCCTGCACCTCCCCCTGGGACAACACCTGGTGGCCCTCCACCCTCAGGAACCCTCCCACTCCTACAGACCACGCATGAAACCTCGGCATCATCCTCGACTACTCCCTCTCCATGAACCGCCAGATCAACGCCGTCGCCTCCACCAGCTTCAACAGCATGCGCATCCTCCACAAGACCTTCAAATGGATCCCCCGACTGCAGAAAAACCGTCACCCACGCACTCATAACCAGCAGACTGGACTATGGCAACGCCCTATACACCGGAATTAACAGAGCCCTGCTACATAAACTCCAGACCATCCAGAACGCCACCGCCAGACTCTTCCTCGGAACCCCTCATCACGAACACATGACCCATCACCTACGAGACCTCCACTGGCTCCCCATCGAGAAGAGGGTCACCTTCAAACTCCTCACGCACGCCTACAAATCCCTCAATAACATCGGACCCAAATACCTCAACGAGAGAATATCCTTCCACGTACCCAAGAGGAACCTCCGCTCTGCCGACCTCGCCCTGGCAGAGGTCCCCCGCATCCGCAGAATCAAAACAGGCGGAAGGGCCTTCTCCTACATCGCAGCCAAGAACTGGAACGAGCTCCCCGTGAACATCAGACGCTCCCCAACCCTGCACACGTTCAGGAAGGACCTCAAGATCTGGCTCTTCGACTGACCCGGAGCTGCCCCCTCCCCCCTAGCGCCTTGAGACCCTCGCGGGTGAGTAGTGCGCTTATAAACCCCTGATTGATTGACAGGGCGACGGCCCACTGGGTTGCAATTAAGCGGAACATCTTACATACTGGTTTGAACCCCAGTATGCTTGGCAGAGGGTAAGCAAACTGCTGAAAAGCCGATCCCGTTTATACTCCAAGGTCCGCTGTGGCGTAACACAGACTTCATGAATGGGGGAGAGGAGGTCAGTTGGTCAATATGGAAATCCTGTAAGATAAAGTACATAGATTATATCCTTTTCCAAGGCACCCTTAAAACCTTTCAAGCCCTACAACAGGAGTATACTAGCCCCGTCTTCCAGAAATGGAGCTAATGCAGGCTATGTGAGCTAAGTTAGGGAAGATTGACATTACATTGGCCCACTACCTCCTGCATCCTACATACATCCATGGAAAGAGTATACCGAGACTATACACTACACTGATTGGTCACCAGTTCTCTATAGATAATGCTTCTGCATTGCGCATATGGTGGGAGACACGGTTACACACTTAGGGGTATATTTACGAAGCTTTTGCGCCATTAATACATCACAAAAGTACGCAAATCGCCGCAAAATCTTTTTTTCCGAATTTACTTTCCAGTGCTAAACGCATTTGGCGCTGGAAATTCACTTGAAAGTAAAGCAAAGCAGTGCATAGCGTTGCTTTGCATTACTTAGTACCAAAGGGAGCATTCCATGGGTGGTCATGGGCATTCCCATGCAACCACCCATGGTTTTTGATACAAAACCCTATCTACTAAAAAAAGTAGACAGGGATTTTTGTCAAAACAAAACGCCCATTTCAAATAGGCGCTATCAAGGAGAAATGCTTTTATTTCTCCCTTCCTTTCCAACTTTGCAAGAGTGCTGTACTGTACAACACACATACAAAGTGAGAAAAGTTTTAAAGTTAGTCTAAGCATAGCATTTTGGACTGGAAGAGTACCCTTCCAGTACAAAGCCTTTGCTAGACTGATGCACACACTCTTGCACTACGGTTCAAAGGTGTGTGCATGGCGCACGGCTGCCTGATTGTGCACTGGAGGTAGGGAGAGGGGATGAGAGTGTCATATCTCTGTAAACATGGCCCTCTCCACCTCACGCAACCAACGCAGCACAGCAATCGCAGCACAGCATTTTTGCCTGCTGCGCCACATTGCGTGAGAATTTTGAAAATCGGGGCCCTAATTTCTAGACGAGGACTGGACGACACTCTTCGCAGATTACAACAAGTGGCTTAACGAGTCACAACTGAAGCATTGTTCTTCAAAATCTTTGACTGTTGACATTGGCCGCTGCAGAAGTTGCACAAACCAGGGCTTAGTATTAGTTCATGCTGTTGAAAGTGCGGGGAATTGGATTGTGACAATGTCCATCTGCTGTGGGATTGCTTGTTGCCGCGTAGCTTTTGGCAACAGGTCTGAGACTGCTTGAAGGGAGAACTGCACATGACAAGACAGATGCACACCTGGCCCTTCTGCGTGATACCTCCGGGCTGCCTGCCATAACAAACCTTTCAACTGCTCTCGGCGGGGCCAAGCCGGGCGTCCTGCGTCACTGGAAAACTAACTCAATCCCGACGTTCCAATCCTGGATGGGAAACAGCTATGAAATGGCGTCATATGAAAGACTGATATGAAAACGTATTGATAAATAGCATGTTTTTGAGGTGCTGCGGGGTTCCTTTCTCAAGAGTTGAAACCCCACTCAGAAGAAGGTTCACCACACGATTTATTAGATGGGCACTACCTGGAGGGCAAAACCAGGGCACTTCCAGCTGCTGCCCCCCTTCTAGACTTCAGGTTTATAAATACATCTCTGTTGAGTAATAAATACACCAAGTCAAAGTAATTCTGTAGCTTTATTCGAAAGTCGAGACACCAACGAAGCACATCATTCTTCAATGCTTCTCCTCAGCAAGCAATGACAAGAATGCCGGTTGCCAAGAAGAAACGCTTGAAGAATCGAATATACAAATTAAACATAAACAATGCTCGCGCAGCAGCACGAGAAAGGCACGAGATAAACAAATCATTTAAAGTGGAACACACAACACACCTTCCCCTTTAATAAATATTCAAAAAAAATAAAAAAATTAACTAGAATGGTCATCACAGACAAAATCAGATAACCATTTAGGTTTCATACGGTTGCGTACACAGCGGTTTCTTTCTCCAACCTCCACAATAGCATCACTGGCTTCTCCAACATCCCCACTTTCATTACTAACATCAACCATGTTATCCTTTCCAATAGAAGGTTCAGGTTCAACATGACTCATGTTAGCATCAGCATGAACATTAGGAGAAGTAAAATTGGAATTATCAAGATTGTCATTACAAACAATGTCGTCATCAATATCATAGTATTGTAAATTACACCTTGAAATGGAACAATCTTGTTCCTTGCTGTTGCCGAACAAATCAATGTTACCTTTTAACACAGCAATGCGTTTAAGATTCCACACTTTTCCATCGTTTAGTTGAACTGCATTGCGTAAAACTTTCACAACTTTCAGAGGTTCGGAAAATTGACTCTCTCCTTTCCTTACCTTCCATGGTTTCTTAACTTTGACCCAAGTACCAATTTTAATGTCGCACACCTTTGTACCGTGTTTGAGATCATAAGCCTCTTTGTTTTTAAGATGTTTTCTCTCAATCCTTGACCTTAAAACTTCCACGGGGACGCATGGTTTAGTAATATTAAATAACCACTCAGGATTACATTTAGTCCTGACAGCTCTTCCCCTCATCACTTCAAATGGTGATACTTCTAAAGCATCATGTGGAGTGGTTCTGTACGTCCAAAGAGTTTTAATTAATTGTAATTCCCAATCACATTTATTCATAATAGCTGATTGTATGGCATTTTTAAGAACCCTATTAAAACGTTCAATCATGCCATTTCCGCTTAGATTATATAGAGAAGTAGTGCAATGTTTTATGCCTGCTTTCTCAAAATAATCCTTAGCGATTTTAGAGGTAAACTGGACTCCGTTATCGCTTATGAGGAGCGCTGGAAGTCCTTCAACTACAAAGACACTGTCTAAAAACCTTATGACTTCTTCAGAATTCACTTTTTCAACAATTTTAAGTACTGGCCATCTCGAGAAAATATCAATAAGTGATAATATATACTTGTTCTGAGAGCCAATGGGCCCCATAATGTCAATGGCAACAGTGTGCCAAGGTAATCTGGGAATGATTGGTTCTGACATAGCAGGCTTTAATGTTATTAGAGTTTTATCAGAGTTGGCACACCACACACAGTTCCTTACAATTCTCTCAATGGATAAATCCATACCTGGCCACCAATACCATTGTTTTATTCTTTGCTTTGTTTTAACTATGCCACCATGACCTTCGTGACCCATTTTAAGTATATTCAATCTGAGCTGTGAGGGAGGAATAATTTTTCTGCCTCATGATATTACCATGGAGTACTGATAATTCATCACAAATTTTCTAAAATTGTTTAACCTCTTCTGAAATACTGTTTTTAGGGGGCCACCCGTCAGTAGTAAATGTGATTAGTTGTTGTAAAATTCTGTCGTTATTGTAAACTTTAATCCATTCATCTTTTTTACAACAGATAACCCTTGATCATGGACCAATGCTACTTGGACATTTTCCCATTCATGGTCAGAGCTGTCTTGCAATTCTTAGGCATGCATGACAAAAAATCTGTCACTACGTTTTCTTTCCCTGGAACATAAACAATTTTATAAATGTAATCCTGTAATCTTAAGGACATTCTGGCAATTCTAGGAGAAGCATTAAACAACCCTTCCGTAGTTAGTAATCTCACTAAAGGTTTATGGTCACTTCGTACACTGCAAGATTTTCCCCATACAAATGCTCTGAAATGCTTTAGGGCCCATATGCATGCTAAAGTTTCCTTCTCAATCACTGAGAATTTTTCTTCAGTGGGTGATAATGCTCGTGAAGCGTAAGCGGTAATAAATTCTTTCCCTTCTTGATTAATTTGAGAAAGTACTCCACCTAAACCTTTGTTACTAGCATCTACAGTGATACAATTACTGAGATCAGGATCAAAACTACTTAAAGCGGGTGCATCAGAAATAGCTTTCTTAATATCTGTAAATTCTTTATCACAGTCTTTACTCCAATTGAATCTGTTTCTGTCCCTGAGAAGTTGTCTTATATTGAAAATTCTACTACAGAATTGTTGTACGAATTTGGAGTAAAACTCCACCAAACCAACAAAGGATCGTACCTCATCCTTATTTTTAGGGTGAGGAGTATTAATAATAGAATCTACTAATGCGGGTTTGGTGGAAACTCCTGCACCACTAATGACATGACCCAAGTAAGTGATGGACTTTACACCAAACTTGCATTTAGTATGTTCAACAGTTAAACCTTTTTGTTCTAATACACTTAAAACATCTTTCAACACAATATCATGTTCTTCTTTGTCTTTACCAAAAATTTAAATGTCATCTTGAAAGGACCGTACCTTATCATGTTTTCCAAAAAGTTGATGCATTAATCTTTGAAAGATAGCTGCGGCCGAAGCAAGGCCAAAAGGTAAACGCTTGTACTGAAAGCAACCTGATGGGGTTATAAATGCAGTGAGAGATTTACTTTCCACAGATAGGGGAATCTGATGGTATGCAGCAGACAAGTCAATGGTGGAGAACCAATTAGCATCTTTTATGAGGGTTAACATTTCTGAAATTTTAGGTAATGGAAATCTATCCACTACTATATTGTTCTTTAAATGGCGCAAATCAATGCAGAGCCTCAATTTCCCATTACTGCGCCGAGCGACAACTATTGGAGAAATCCACTGCGAAGATTCTATGGGTTCAATTATATCTGCTTTGATTAACTTCTCCAGTTCCAATTCTACCTCTTTTCTGAGTAGAATAGGTATGTGTCTAACTTTGTGAACTTTGGGACAAGCATCAGGCTTCAATATGATACGGTGTTCAAAATCATTAATTTTGCCTATTTCTTTACAAAACACTTTAGGAAATTTGTTTAAAATTTCCTCACACAAGTTTGTATTATCATCTAATAACATGACAGGATCAGCACTATTAGGGTTGAGGATAATTCCTAAATTACCCTGATCTTTCCAGCCTAAGACCGCAGGACCTTTTAGCCACATATAGTTTCCCAAAGGACTCTCTTCCTTTAAATCTAAACAACAAGGAACGGAAACCAACCATATCAATCTTTTCACCCGAGAAACCTTCTGGGTGAATGTCAGCTGGAAGTAAGTCTTGCCCTAATTTTTTTGCAAATTTATTCAACCATGTTTCTTCATCAACTATAGTGTAGGGTGATCCTGAATCTGCATACATCAAAACATTGACTCCACCTAAAGATATAGAACATAAAGGCTTCTTTCTGTTATCTATTTGTTTAACAATAATATTTAACAAAAATAATTCCCTGGAGTCAAAATCATTAGAATCTTCCCCACATGTAATATTGTGAGAAGATAATTTTTTGATCAACTGCTCTTCATCACTAGAACTGGATAAATCATAATCAACACATTTTACTTTGACATTCTTCCTCCTTCTACATACTTTAGCAAAATACCCTACGACATTACAATTGGAACATTTTTGTTTCAAGGCAGGACAAAATTTGCTAGAGGCTAAGTGGGAACTACTGTCACAGTGATAGCATCTAAAGGTACCACTTTTTTTAACGGAATCGTATCTTTTAGGACTAACTTTCCTGGTCTTATCTGTAGTCCTATTCTTAATTTTGCTAATGATATTTTCAGATTCAGTTTTAGAATCACTCTTAAGTATTTTTGCGCTACGGCTTGATAACTCCGCCTTTCTTACAATAGCTAATATGTCCTTTAACTCTGTATCACCATTAATCCATAAGCGATCTTGAATGGCAGGATCCCTGGTGTGCATGACCACCTGGTCCCTAATAAATTGATCTTGTAAATGGTCAAATTTACAATCATCGGCGAGTCGTCTAAGGGCAGAAACATACTCATCAATTGACTCATTTAACTCTTGTTTCCTATGAAAAAATTTGTACCTTACAATGCCTATGCAAACTTTAGGTGCGAAATGGTTATCAAAATCCTTAAGTATTGCATTAAACGCATTAGTATCACCACTCACAACCCCTTTCTGCATCTCTTCGTAGGCCTTTAGCCCCCCTGGACCAACAGAATATAAAAATATAGTTTTCTTTCTTTCAGCTGACATCTTATTTTCCTCATCTATGGCATTAATAAAGTTCAGAAAATAGGATTTCCATTCAATCCATTTCAAACATGGGCTGTCCCTTGCAGGCCAAAAAGCTTGAGGCGCTTGTAGTGTGAAGTTCTGTGTAGCCATAGTGTAAGTAAAAGAGACTGTACACTCTGTGGATAAAGTAAAATGTGCACTCTTGCCCAATCCTTAAATAATAATCTTGCCCAAAACTAGTACCAAAAAAAATGTTGCTCACAAAAAGGCAGTAATAATGAGAAATGAGAATACAGTACCAGAAATGATGCGCTCGTAAAATTTGTGAAAAACGATAAACGAGGACCCGATAAAAGTAAATCCAAAATGGCGTCACGTAATTGACCTTACGTGACCACGTAATGCATGTAGTCCAGCGTTGAATAGAAGCTGCTGGCAGAATTCTGATCCAAGATGGTGTCGCGTAACGTAACAATGCGTGTCACCGTAGTGCACCGTGTAGGTACGCTGACGCTTGGCTCCTTATGACGACACTGTAAGCTGGAATTCCGACAGTGAAGAAGATGGTGCGCGTTCCACATCTCTAGTGATGGCGTCCAATTCAAAGGACGCTTCTAACAGACGAGTGCGAGATTCAGACATGAAGATCCATGCCTCGCCGACGACAATCCAAAGGTACAAACAGGAGGTAATTCTCCCGCGAAGTCGATGTGTAGCTGGTCCTTGTGTAATGAAGAAATAAAATCCAAAATCTTCAAAAATTGCGAAAAGTCCAATTTTATCATGAAATCCGTGGGTTCTTTGGTGGTGTCTCAACAATAACTCGTCGCCATAATTGTTGAGTAATAAATACACCAATCCGAAGTAATTCAGTAGGTTTATTCGAAAGTCGAGACACCAACGGAGCACATCATTCTTCAATGCTTCTCCTCAGCAAGCAATGGCAAGAATGCTGGTTGCCAAGAAGAAACGCTTGAAGAATCGAATATACAAATTAAACATAAACAATGCTCGCGCAGCAGCACGAAAAAGGCACGAGATAAACAAATCATTTAAAGTGGAATACACAACAATCTCTTCTCCTCTGACAGGTGGGACTTCCTCGATTTTTGTATAGTAAAGGTGGGAAAGCCGGCTGTAGGGGGAGGGGTGGGGGACGGGGGACTACCAGGCAGTATTGGCGTTTCTCCAGGGATAAGAGGTTTACAGATGTTTCTTAAGATTTTTCATGGTAGAGGGGAAGAAACTTCTGTTTACTTTTGGTGGCTGCGGCAGGGGTTTGCTCTTTAAAATGTATGTAGATATTGAACATTGCACACGGTTCTAGTGTGTGAACACTGTCTGGATGTTATGCTTGCATTAATTTTACTTGTATTCATCAAATTTCGAAGAATAATCAAAAAGGATTTGAAAAATAAAAAAAGGGTGGGTAGAAACAGGGAACCCGTCGATTTTTGGCAGTTTTGGAGGAAAGGAAATCATTTAATTTCTAACAGTGGGGCCTGTTGCACTTTCGAAAACACCTTTCTTATTTAGGGCGAACCTCCTGGCTCTTACTCTTATTTTTTGGTACTGCCATTCATGTCATGGCAAAACGAGGAAGAAAAAAACCAACAGTATTTGCCACAAGAAACCTCCTAGCATGTTTGGGACATATTATTTTTTTTTCTTTTTCATCTACAAATCTTCCCTGCGCTGGTTTGTTTCTGAAAAACAAAAAGATGTCACCCATTTCTTCCAAGTTATGGCGGCAAACGCGTTATTGAATATTTTTGCCAAAAGTGTAGACGTGTTGGAAAAGACTGGTATTAAAGTTAGAGAGGCTGCCAGCAGCTTCTGGTACCGAGCTTTCCACTGATACTTGATCCAGCAGCAGCTGCCGACATGTAGACATCTGGATTGCCCGTCACTCAACCAGTATTTGACGTATTAACAAAAACAAGAGAAGGAATGAAGAGGCAACCTACAAATTCAAATTATTGAGCCCTCACGGTCATAATCGAAATGCCCCTTGATAGTGCTGGTCTGGCAGTCATTCCTTCCAGGTGCACCGGCCCAGGCTCAGGTGCCACAGCGGTGCATGTGGGAGCCCTGGAGGCTAGCGCTGGTTGTGACCGAGAGAAAGTCAAGGCAGCTGGGGTCACAACTTGGCAGTGCAAGTATGGGGAACGGGTGTGCTGAGTCTGCTCAGCTGACACTCCTTTCTTTCTCTGCTCTTCTTCTCTCGGTCACTTGTTGATTTTTCGAGAATGCCATACTCTTCCAACCACCAATACCCTTTGAAGGTGCGGGAAAGATAGATGCATAGGCGTCCAAGTTTTTGTGCAAAGAACAGTGGCCTCAAGACCATAAATATCACAATCAATGTACAAATACATCAAATGATCAATTTATTCAACTGTATATAACAATTATTAAAAACAATGTGATGGTGCAGTGGGTGTGTGGTGAGAAATGTATTTGGTGCTCTCATACAAGTGATACACCGGCGTCCAGGGTGGCAGAGTTTGGGATGGGAAGACCTGCCCGGCAGTGACATCCTCCCGGAACCATAGCTCTGAATACCTGAGGTTCTGTGAAAGGACACAGAACTTCTGTTACACTACATATGCTTACTCTTGTCCTGGGAGTGTGCACTCCTCTCTCCCAGGGTTGCCCTACAGCAGACTCACCACAGGTCCTGTTCACAGAACAGTAGTGAGTTCTAAAGGGGAGCTGTGAATGCTGAATGAGGCCAACCCATTTCTGATGGCAGAGGTGTTAGATTTGAAGGGAGCTGTGTTAGTGGTGAAGTTAGTTATGCATGTACTGAATTGAGCTGGTGAGAGCTGTTGAGTGTTGAAGAGAGTAGTGTGTCTAACAAAGGGATGTGGGTGTGGAGGATTGATATGTATGAGTGATGTAGACAACTGTGCGTGTGAAGTGAGTTGTGTCAGTACTCATACGAGCTGTAAGTGCTGAGACGTTTATAAAGAAGATGCAGAGTCAGGTAAGTTCTCTCCAATCTTGTATTTATTGAAGTATCTTCAGCACAGACCAACAGGGAAGCAGGCTCACATTAACTGCCGCTCCCACATCGATGATCAACATTCCACCCCTACATTCTACATTCTAGCATAAGATCCCAACACATCTTCCCCTCCACAACAAAACATAAAACAAAACTTAACAAAATGGAAAAACAAAAACAAAATACAGAATGGCACATACCATCCAACCTCAGCTATATAAAAGGTTGAATCGCATGCGACTGATAAAATAGAACAACCCGAAAAGATTAATCCAAAACATAGTCTCGGAACTTGGAAGGCAGATGAACATTTCTACCAGACTTTCTGAGAACAACACCAGAGTTTGTGCCAGTGATAAGACACAAGTCACTGTTCCCAGTCCTATTGTGGCTGTTCCTGTTCCGGATGTTGTGTGGTCTAAACTAGCTGTGGATATAATTGGCCCGGTGGGTGTAAGCCACGGTCATAGGAAGTACGGGATAGTGATTGTGTATTATCACTCTAGGTGGTTGGAAGTAGCCTTTGTCAAATGTATTACATCCACTGTAGTGGAAGGGGTACTGAGGAAGTTGTTCTTTCACGAAGGGGTCCCAGAAGAAATTGTCACTGACAATGCACCGCAATTTGTATCCCATGAATTTGAGTCTTTGCTAGTTAGTTTTGGTATCAAACATGTTACTACTTCGTTGTATCAACCTAGCTCACATTAACTGCCGCTCCCACATCAAATATCAACATTCCACCCCTACATTCTACATTCTAGCATAAGATCTCAACAACGTTAACTGTGTGGCAGAAAGCTTGAGTGGGTAATGTAAGTGCGCGAGGGCAGAAAGGAGCTGTGAGTTATAATGACAGATGTTACTGCTGGAGAGAGCTGTGTAAGCGCTGAAGGGAGCTGTGACTGGTGAAGACACTTCTCACTTTCTGTGTGAGAAGCAAAAGGCGTTGTGAGTGTTGATGGCAGTTGTAGCTGCTGAAGTGAGCAGTGGGAGTGCGGAGTCTGCTGCCAGAACCCTGGATACATGTCCCAGAGCTCTTACAAATGCAGGTAGCTCAGCTTGGTGAGGCAAACACTGCAGAGGTTTATGTGTTACAGAACTTGCTGGCTGCTCGGCCTAATCCCATCAGCATAGCTCAGTGATCTAATGCTTCTGTTGCAGAGATCTGTGTTTAACCTTCATATCTCAGGTACAAATAGACTGTACGGCTGACCCTCATCAAGCTAAACAAAATGCATTGGCTGAAAACAAAAATATTTTTTGGGTCTCAAAAAGCACACTTTGCCATAATAGGTCCCTGGCACTTAAGGAAGCTACATACTGTGTAGAGATGCTCCTTGTAAAAGGGCAGTATGCCAATCCTGAGTGAAGTAGCTAATGGATGAAGTGGGCTGACCTACTGCACCATGCAATACAGATGGCACAATGTCCCACAAGATATCTGTTAACAGATGTCTCAAGCAAGGATGTGTCCTGGCATTGATACTGTACAATCTGTTTGTTGCCAACATAGAATTGACAGTCACAAACCAAAAATCACGACCACCTAAAATAAATGGTCACCCACTGCGTAGTCTGCAATTTGTTATTGATGCAGCCATCTTAGATTGTACCACCGAAGGCTTTCAACATTCACCAAATAACCTCCACAGCTATTGTAAACACAAAAAAGTACAGTAATTCAAACATGGAAGTTAGGCCTTCCATTCAGTTTCAAGCACAGTGTCCTACAATTACCCAGGGGTGGACTTCCGTCCCTCAGGACACCATATGTGGCATATGCAAGAGCTGGAAAAAAAGCAACAGGATTAAGATTTGCACTAGGCAAGACAGAACAGCATCTAATGGGACATAGTTTATGGTATAGAACACAAAATTCCTTCCAGCACTATGTGTTGACAGTCTTTCCAGTCAAAATTGATGTGCGTCAATCAAACACAAACAAAACTAAATAAACCGGTATTTAGGCTGCCAAACTCTTCAAGCCAAGCCAAAATGTGTCTGCAATTTAATTTAGTGGAGCAATCTCTGGGACAAAAAGCTCTACTACTCAGCAACTGCTTCAAATTAAAGCCATCAGAAATGGGCTCTTTTAAACATCAGCTCTGCCAGTAACTCACGCAGAGGAAAAACACTCACTGGTTTCTATCCATTGATTCCATCCTAATGGATCTTCAAATTACTCCACCTTGGGGTTGCACTACATGGAAGAGAGTGGTAATTTTGAAATCTGGAGACATTGACTTTAAATCCCTCCAAACGAAAAAACATGCTCCTCTAATATTAAACAAGTAGGAACATCTGGACCAACAAGCACACCTGGCCCTTCCTCTAACGTGGGGGGAAAAGTAACTTGTTTCTAAGACTACTCCTTGGATTCTTTGAGGGGGCTGCAGTACAAAGATGGAAACTTTAGATATAAAGCACAGCATGGTACCTTTGCCCCTATTGAAAAGAATCAGTCGCTCGTGTTCTTTGTGTTTGTCTGGCCTTCACAATCAAGAGAAAGTAGCATGAATGCCCTAAATTCCTTTAAGCAAATATAAGGAATTGGTCATGGGCTATTTTAATGTTTTTCATTATCACTGATGGTATTCTTATCAGTGGATTTGTAAAATTCAAAACATGGTTCTAAAATGCACAGCCAAAATAAATGACACTCAAAGAATTAGCTTTTTTTATTGTATGATTTACATGGCATAAGTTACGCGGTATTACGGTAAACCCAATTAGAAGATTCAATGATCTCTTTCACGGTTTTATTATGTACGTTCAACTCACACACCGCACAATAAATTGTTTTTGCTTTTTCTTTTAAGAGAGATTTTGTAAATAGTTGAAAACTCATGATGCTAAAATTGAATGGTTTTAACTTTCAACAAACATTTGTATGTATGTATGTATTGCATAATGCTGTATGCTATAGTGGGAGGAAGAAAAACATAACTGACACAAAATTAAGCCAATGTATGATCTATGCTATCTGAAAGCCCCTATAAGTAGATTATCCATATTATCCTTTCTAAAATCAATAGGTCTTGGCAAACGCCAGAAGACTTATAATAACTTCTTTTGACAAAGCATTCAGTAGCAGATACAACATACATGTATATTTTTCCTGTCTTCTTACACTGAGGTACCTATGCTTTTTAAATCTATAGCCTTTTCAACATTTTCATTAGCAATACTTGGTGTAAAATGCAATACTTTGGCCTCTATTTTTTAAAAATGTCAAGGGGAACCACCCCAAATTCGCTTGGGATAGGTGGGTTTGTTCACCTCCATCACAAGTCTTTATACTCCACCAGTTTTAAATATCATCATTCGCAACTGATCCACTGGCTGTACTTCCTTCACAGTATATCACTATGGTGGGCGAACTTCAGCCTACATTTTCTAGTACTTAGTTGGAGTTTCCTCCAGAAATTGGAGGATTTTCAGTTCCCTCCAACTAAATGAGGCCCAAATTATTTTAAAGAGGACTCTGGTCATCTTTAGCGTTCATTTGCTTTACTCCAGAGATATCAAGAAAATGTTTCACTCACACACTAGAAGCAGCAATTAGGAAGATCCAATGCAAACTAATGCATGTGCACTAGAGGGATCATGGTTTTACACATAGGTAATGGTGACAGCTACTGTGAACCAAGGCAACATAGTAAAGTGTGATCTAATGCGATCTATCTATCTCTCACACAATTGTACTAATGAATATCGACCCTCCAGAATATCGTGGTGCAAGAATATCAGGAGGAATCTTCTTAGAAGGTATCAATCAGGCTATAAAGTTGGGCACCGAGGAAGAACCCCGATGGAAAGGATGGTAGGATGGAAGGAGCACCAAGAAGGTAAAACACTGAGGAGGCGTATGATATCAGTTCATAAATATCTCCTACCCTTTGCCACACTGGTAAGTTAATTTGATTTAAAGGGATCGAAGAGAGACATGTGATAACCAGAAACTGGATAGAAGGGAGGCAGGGATGATAAAAAAAAGTCTATCAGTTGTCCCACCATCTGTCCTAGAGGAATTTGAGTCATAAACAGAGAGAACACTTCAAGGAAATTGAGGTACTATTGTCATAGAAAGAATGCCCCTGAAACAAAATCTGCATGAACGTTTACTTTACTTTAAAAGTTAATAGAAGTGTAGCACCTCACTCTGTGTCTTCTCGAGGTTTGTTGGGGCAAATCATAAAATGCGAATCTAAGAAACTGCTGTCTCTACAAGTATTAAAAAGAAATTGCTGCAACTCTAACTAAAAATGTAAACAGCGAATCAATATTGTGAAAAACGCCCTGGCCAAAAATATAAATTGTGCTTCAGCTAATAGGCAAGTGGAGACTGATGAAGATCCAAATGTAAAGCTTAGCTGCGAAGAGATAACTGAACTACAAATGTGAATGAAAGACAGGTTTTTTGGGGGGGACAGATATTGAGAGATAGGAAATCCAGAACTATCAACAGGGAGATGATCTTTAGTGTTCCATGAAAAATGAAATTTTGCCTTTGGAGGGCTCTCCATTTATTAATAAAAAGGCATTTTTTCTGAATTATGTTGGAAGTTCCTACTACCTACTGTTTGCGTCATATGGAAGAGAAAGCCCTTGTGGAAGCGTTGCTGGGAGCAAAATGAAAAGCTTATGTTTGTAGTTTTTCGCTTGAAAGACTTCAAAGTTACCAGTAAATACTCAATTGAAAAGGCAAGTATGTTTCACTTCCTTCGACGGGAAACAACAGATCAGGAAAACAAAACACAAAGGGGCAGATTTACAAGCCCCTTGTGACACTTTTGCACCGCCGTTGCATCACTTTTTGTGATGCAGCGGTGGCGTAAACAATGCGCCACGTTGCAGCCAATATACAACGTGAGGCATCTAGGGAGATGCTTCACCTTGTAAAGCCCTGCGCCACATTGTACCTGCGTCAGGTATAATGTATGCAGGTGGGCGTTCCCACGCAAAAAGCCATGTAGAACTGATGCAGTGAAATTTACAACATTTCACTGCGTCTCTCTATGACTTCACGGCGTCAAAATCCCTACGCCTGCTCAGACCAGGTGTAAGGAATGAGGCAGGGCTTTTTGAATGAGACTTACCTATCTGTTATGGCGCATTGCTGGAGTTGTGTCACTTTCATGAGCAACTCCAGCAATGCGTCACTTTTGGGCCAACAGATGCATCTCTCAATCCTTGCGCCATGGTGCTCCGAATTGTAAATACGGCGCATCCATGGTGGCGCAAGGGTTTCATATGGAGGCACAGGGAAACCAACGCATCTGTACAGTGTCTTGTAAATCTGCCCCAATGATTTTAGGACAGGGGAGAACTTGACCTGGAAAACCAGGACGTGGAATAAACACATTTTACATCAGAGGAACCCCAGTCCCCATGCGGAAAGAAGGATTCAGAAAGATGCAAAGCTGCAAGGAGGTCACCTGAGGACACAGAGGGAACAGAAAATCCAACTACATAGTGACTGATATCCTTATTATAACTTGAGAGGATCAGAAACCATGACCATCCGTAGAGAAAACGGGGGACGAAGGAGGGGGAAGTGTGAGACGCTGTTTCATCGTTTTTGGTACAGAATGATCTCAAACTATGAGAGGGAGCAGACTGGGCCTAGTAAAAAAACAAATAGAAGTACGAATTATATTTGATATTCATGCAAGCGCCTCCACGTGAAATCTCTGTCATTAAACACCACTGTGCTTAACACAACACAATTGAATCCAAATGGTTTTCAAAAATGGTGTCAGAAATTTGCTCACTTGTACAGAAATGATAACTGGTACCAGGGAGTCGAGGAGCTCCTATTGATCTATGCAATTACCAATGCTGGCTGAAGCAGGTTTATTTCTGTACAGAAAGCTCGACCGACGCAAAGGCACAATTATATGACCAGCATAATTACTGCTCCAGCCACTCTTATGCGAATGGCGAGTGTCGGAGGAAATAACAGTCCGTGCGGCTGGAAAATGACCCTATTTTTGGTCCGAGCATGCTCCGACAATATCGCCCCTGAGCCCATTTCTGAAAAGCAATGATCTCTGAACGACCCAAGCAGTTTAAAGGCAAACAATTACAAATGACAGCGCGTTCAGATGTAGCTGAAAAGATGTCTTCGCTTCAAGCTCGTAACATTTTTATGCCGCATTGTGGCGCTCAAAAAGCGATCGCCGGAAATCGCAACTGGCCTGATGAGCGCAATAAAATGGCCGACTCGTCAAGGCGCACAAGATGGCAATCAAGAGTGACGCAGTCATAGGACGCACTGCTCGTTCGTGTCCTTGGCCCTTGGATCTACCAGCACTGGCTGTGGTCTGAACTGCACAAGGGGGCTGCTGGAAAGTATGCAGCCGCCTTATCTGTGCTGTCAGTGCTTAATTTGTAAATAAATAAATAAATGCCAGTCCCTCGACAGGACGTCACTGCAGTTTGCACCAATCATTGCCTCTAGGAGCGCTGCCAGTGACATAACCAACACAACTACTAACCATTGCACTCCTACAAGGGTGACAATTAGGGTTATTCCAGGCCCCCAAATCTATAAAAATGGTTTGGGTGGGGGGGCGTGGCCAGCCATCATGGCCGCGCGGATGTGATCCTGCTCGGCTCCCGCACCGGAGTCTGATTTATTGCTGCCATCGGGACTCCTAGCCCGTACAAATGAAGAGCCGGTGAAGCAAGCATCTGCGGAAGGAGTAAGGAGCATTTTAACGCCCTTGCAGAGCCCGGGCGATGCTTTGATCCTGCATTTGCGACGGAGATGGAGCGCGGCCGCGCTTACAACATGGCGGCAGGGCCCCGCTGCTGAGGCTCCTCTGGAACCGGGCCGCGGCTCTCGGCGCCGGTCCCGGTCTCGGTGCGGTGGCCTCCCCCCTGGCGCCGCGGCGATGGTGTGGGGGATCGCCGCATAGGGGATCGGAGCTTCGGCGGTGGTGCTGGCAGATGGGGGTAGACAGCGGCGATCACAAAATGGTGGCCGGCTTGGCGTGAAGGCCCCGAGTGCGAACCCCGAGCAGCTGAGCCCGCCCAGACGGCTGAGGGAATCACGCCGAGACGATCGCGAACGGGGCATGGGCTGCTTACCATACACAGCATAACGAGGTCTGCTGTGGCGCCCCTGTTTGCCGAAACTGCTCCAGCTACCACGAGAGGTGAGCGTAAGTGCTGCTTCCCTGGAGGGCCGGGGGGCCCCCACTTAGCTCACTAGCGTCTCTCACTGCCCGATTTGCTGCGCGATGGTTTGTGTAGGCCCACTGACAACAGGGCTGAGGGCTGGGGCACTGCAGAGGAGAGAGAAGCCACGCAAAAGACCTGCCTGACCTCGATGCCTGACCTTAAGATGGTGGTCTGAGCCCTTATATTCCAAGCATTCAAGGCGCCCTGGGACTATATAACAGGCCACGGTCAACCGCAGGACACCATCTAGAGGCTCTGGGGACCGCGTTCTATGACCGGAAAGACACCCTGACCTACGGTGCAACTTGGGAACCAGATTCCACAACCGAGTGAGAGGGGAACACACGAGCACACCCACGTGCGGCGTAGGCCCGAGAATTGCCCATATGCCTCCCAAGAAATCGCAACCCAACAAGGTCTCGAGTTACTTTGGAAACTCTAGCACCGGGAACGGGCACGAACTAGAGCATACCCAGACGGCGGGGACTATTGCGCTGACCCGCGAGGATCTTTCAGCCACGCTCAGGGACTTCAAGAGAGAGCTGCTCGACGACATTAAAGCAGACCTCAACGCCTCCCTTGAGGCCTTCAAATCTGACATGGCCTCCAGAATCTGCGACCTACGCACTGACGTGGACTCGGTGGGGACTCGCACCCTTGACTTGGAGGCGAAATGCCAGGCTACGAGGGGAAAGATAAGGTGGGCACTCTATTGGCCAGACAACTGCGGAGCAGGCAGGAGAGAGAATACGTAAAGCAAATCATTGATGATTGATGATCGTGGCACAACTCACGTCGGTGAAGCTGAGAAAGCCCAGGAGTTCCATGACTTTTATCAAAACTTATACCGAGCTGACACCCTTAGGGCGCCCGAGCAAACACAATATGTAGCCGCCCTTGATTTGCCCCAGCCAGACTGCACACAGGCTCTGCAATGGCAGGCCTGAGACACACTTTACAAGCTGCTCCGGTGGGTGGCACAACCAGTGCTGCAAGCCCACCAGCAGCATTTGAGTCACAAGCCCTGGGCACAACCAGTGCACTGTACTAGGGGCTGACAGTGAATCAAATAGGCCAAACATGGAGTCACTAATCCATACATCAATTTATCATAGGGAGCACGTGCACTTTGGCACTGAATAGCAGTGGCAAAGTGCCCAAAGCATCTAATCCAGCAAAAACAGGTCAGTAACAGATGAGGCATAGCGCAAAAAATGGAGGGAGACCCACGCCAATGGTACCAGGTCTAACACCCCCTCATAGGATCTCTGCAGCCTGTCTCTCACTACTTCCGCAACAAAATCAGCAACTTATACAACATCTCATCCCAGCCAGACCTCTCCACCCTCGCCGCCCTACAACCCAACAAGAGGAAGACTACAGAAAATGCCTTGATCTGCTAGCCCATTATCACCCCTCAGAAAACCGCCACCACCATGCACTCTGTCCGCTCAGGAACTCCACCAGACCCTTGTAAACACTTCATCTTCAACAAAGGACTTAACCCTATCTGCACTGCTCTCACTCTGATACTCAACAACTTTCTCACCACTGTCACCTTCCTGGATGCCTGGAAACATGCCACTATCTTACCTCTACTGAAAAAACCATCAGCAGACCTGAAGTTACTGCCAAACTACAGACCCATGTCCTTGCTGTCCTACTCGGCATAAGTCCATGAAAAACTCATCAAAAAGCTATTGGTTGACTAACTTACAAAAACACATCGTGAACCATTCTCAGTTTGTATTCCGGCCCAACCATAGCATCGAGACCCCCTCAACGCTGCCACTGACATCTGTCTTATCATGAACAAGGGAGACACAGTGGTATTCATCCTTCTGGACCTCTCTGCCATTTTTAAAACCATCTCCCACCCCATCCCTCCCACCCCCCAACACCTTCATGAATCTGGATGACTTGGACCTGTACTCCGATGGTTCAGCTCCTTCCTCTCAGAATTCACACAGTCAATCAGCCTAGCCCCATGCACCACCTCTGCCTCTAACTTGAGCTGGTATGACAACCGTAGATGCTACCCATAGACCTAGGAAAGATAGGGTATGTAATTAAAGCAACAAGATTCCTTCTAGGTTTCATTCATCAAGAAGAATCGATAAGAATAGTTGATTGTCAATTAATCCTATCAAAAACACAAATAAATGATGATGTCCATGGTTGGAGACCTGAAAATTTGCTTTTGCAAAAACAAACTCTGGTTTGGGAATTTGTTTTTGAAAAACAAGGAACATAGGGCCAGATGTAAGAAGCATTTTACCAGCTGCAAATGGCCCATCGGGAATGCGGTCGCAAAACAGTCGCAGTTACCACCAACTTCAAGTTGGTGGTAACCCATTCGCACCCTTTGTGAATATGGGCGCCTACAGTTTTTTAAGAGCAGCCAGTGGTCCCACAGGCCACTACCTGCTCTTTAAAAATGAAAAGGTAGCTTTTCATTTTTAGTTTTGAAATGCATCCTATTTTCCTTTAAGGAAAACGGGCAGCATTACAAAAAAGAATATTGCTTTATTTAAAAAGCCATCACCGACATGGTGGTCTGCTGACCCCAGCAGGTCACCATCCCTGTGATTGTAGCCATTCACAATGGGTCGCAAATTGCGGCCTGCCTCATTAATATTGATGTGACAGGTCCAATTGCGAGCCACTGCGAATCGCTAACAGTGTCAAACACACTGTTGTATATCGCAGTTTGCCATTTCCTATTAGCGAATCGCTAAAATTCGCTATGAGGAAATCGCAAACACGCAGTTTCGTACATCTGGCCCACACGTTGCCCACACAGCAACTTTAGTGCATAATGCACAGCCACCTTAGTTGTGGCTAAATTGAAGGCACAGAGATCTCTGCCTGCCTGGCAGAGATCTCGAAATATGCCAGACTGTACTGTGGAAACTAGCTGAAATGGCTGTTAGCATCAGCTGAAGCCATTTTGTTTTTGGCAGCCATTTTAGTTAGCCATGTGCTCGCCATGTGCTTTCTCCCTCTTCACTGTTGCCTGCTCTTGTATTTCACTTGAGTCAGGAACTATAATTAACTCCTTCAGTATTGAGCTAGAGTACTGCACATGCTCAGAAAGGCCTAGCTGGTAGAATGCACCTGCTCTTAGAGTAACTGTCAGGCTATTTTAACTGATGTCAGCAACTCTGTTACTCCTCCTACTTTGTTGACTAAGTATTTTCTGTTAGTCCTTATATGTGTAATAGCTATTCATGTGTATACTTGTACCGCCTCTTTTTTAGTCTACATGCTAACTCAGCTATAAACTGGGCATAAAAGACCCAGGGTGTCTGTACTCCATGGACTGCCTCCTACAGTGGCCTGAGGGTACTGTATTGACGCAGTCACCCTCATGTGAGGTTAATAAACTTGTTATTTTGATATTCCAGCTTCCGTGCCAATCTCTTCTTTGGTGGTTTAAGGACCAGGTGCATCAGTGAACCCCTAAAAAGTTTTTTTTTCCTACAAATTGGCGCCCGAACGTGGACCTCATCGGAGACGCGGCTATCCAAGGGAGTGGTCTTGACGGAAGGCAGGAATCTACTGAGGAGGTACCCTGCACGAGGAAGCCCTTTGTCTTTGCAGACCAACGTGTTTTCCGGTTTTCCCGATCTGACCCTCCAGGTGTTGGCCGCTCCCGACTGAGATATTTTTTGGGCGTGAGTATTTTAAAACGACCGTTAGGTCACTCAGAACTTGGCAGTTGGAAGCTGGAGACTTTGGTTTGGTAAGGTTGCTGTAGCAACACTTTTGTTTGGATTAGCTTGGCCAAGATTTTTGGTTTGTTTGTTTGTTTGCTGCAGCAAATGAAGGCAGGTAATGAGGAGATTTTTCTCTAATTTTTGAAGTCTTGAACGGCACAAATTGTGTTAAGTGTCAATTGGATATAATATTATATATGCTATAATATTTTTGGCATGCCTGCTTCTAGCACACTTCGTAGAAAATGTTGCTGTCTTGGAGGTACCAATATGGATTTAGGAAGTACTCAACTGACTCCCCTAGAGGGGATACCTAATAGGTTTATGTACATTAAATATGAGTATTTCTTCCATAATGTATAGTACACTATGGAACAAATATATATAAAAAAGTATCCTGATCTGCGCACTTAGTAAAATTCATAAGTGGTGATATGGAGCACTTTTGAGTGTTCTGCCAGCCCAACTGGTAATTTGGTGTATTATTGGAAAAGGTCTGAGGTTGCTTTGTCCTAAGTGTTGATTTGTGGGTTAATTGTTTTTTTTAGTGTCTATGTGGTTGTGGATTGACACCGGTGGTGATGCTTGAAAGTACTTGTTTCAGTAAGTAGTGACTATGTTTTTGTGTGAGAATGGCTTGCCTTAGCAAGCAGTGTTGTGTGCTCTGAGTGTGTGGCCCCCTTCTTGAAAATGTCTGGAATGAGCTCAATTTGTTTTTTTTTGTCGTCATTCTGTTATGCAAATGTTATTGAAAGAACTATGGGCCATATTAGCAACAAAATGCGATAAATATCGCAGAGCGCGCTTAGCGCGAAATATTTTATCGCCAGCTATCGCTGGAATATATCGCCACGCTAACGATGTATTAGCAACAATTAGCGCTATGACAATGATTATTCCAGCGATAGCGGCATAATGCGAGAATATCGCTGGAAAACCAGCGATATTCTCGCATTAACGCTAAGGTGGATTCAGCATTAGAATCCACCTCCTATACTTCAAACAGGTAAGTCATCCTCACTAGCAGGTGTTAAAATCTAGCGATAAACGCGCTTAGCGCGAATTATTTTATCGCTCGCCTGCCTTGCTAATAGGGGTAGTGGTGTTAGCGACTGTATTCAGTCGCTTTAGTAGGGAACGCCTTCCTTGCATGTCATTAGCGATAATTATCGCTGACATGCAAGGCGATGGAAAACGTGGCCTCTAACGCCTGAAAGCTGTCGCTAACGCCTGTTAGCGACAGCTTGCTAATAGGGCGATGAAATTATCGCCGCTTTAGCGGCAGAAAGTGCCGCTAAAGCGGCGATAAAGCCCTTGATAATATGCCCCTATATTTTAAAATTCAAGGAATGAATTATATAATATATGCTAAATAGCTGCACGCTACCATTAGAAGTAAAACAGTAACAAAGTATAGATGTGTGAATTCTGCCACAATGGTAAAGAGAAATTAGAATTAACACTCAATAGGGAAAAAAATAGGCCTCATAGAAAAGAAAAAAAACGAATTTGTGTGCTTTCAAACTAGGACTTAATACAAAATGTTACAGCATTTTCCTTAGATATTAATATTAAAAGGCATTCACATCATTTGAGTAAATTGGTTGCTGCTGAAATAAACGCGCCTTTTTTCACATTACAAGACAATAGATTTGTACTGGCTTGGAATGCCTGTGTTTTAAATAGACTGCACCGTGCTCAAATTTCCAGCACTAGAAAAAGAGCTTTATAAACAATTGTTTAACGCTGTCTGACTGAGAGGAAGCTGTCTGTCAACAACAGACGGTAGATCTGCAAACTTTTTCAGGACATTGCAATACAGCAAAGGGTTTTTCTCCTGAAAAAGGCGTAGAAGTTGAGGCTTGCTGGTCGTAAAAGCACAGCTGAGTAAACAACACATGGCTATACCCGGCCACAAGCTACAGATCAAGCACGTGCGTTAAAGACTACTGATTTTAAAAGTTACAAATACAGCTTCATTATTTTGGATAAAATAGAAAGGATTAAAAGCAAGGATTTTCTTTCTTGTTGCTTTTCTAAATAAGCATATCTGTGGTTCTGATGGTAAATAATTACTGCCCTTTAAAAAGTGACACAAACTATTTCATGTTTCAGTACAGCTTCTGTGCTTAGTGTTATGTTATAAATACATGCATTTAAAGGCAAAAGGAAAGGAATGAGGCTTGCTTTTCATATGTGGAAACATTAAAAGAGTTAGTGATCATTATTAAAAAAAAAAGAACTACATAAAAATAAAATATATTAACAATAATTGCACTAAAATCGTTTTTTCTTTTTTATGATCTTTATAATGTCTAATAATCCTACTGTGACAAATATATAAGCTCCTAGCATCAAAGTTGAATTTGAGCAGCACTTTACCACAATGTGGGGAGTGAAATGTGAAATTTCACTTTACCCAGGCATATAAAAACTTATTTTATAAGGGTGTACCTTATACATTTCTGACCCCCCACCCCTGGGATATCTAGGGGAGACCCTGGGGGTCCCTAATATGCCAAAACATTGTAGGTTATTCATTTTTAAGTGCCCCTACCACCAAAGTCGAGTTTGGGCACAATTTACTTTTTAAAAGCAGTCCTGGCATCCAGGGCTGTTTTCAAACTGATCTCAGGTTTCAGCAGTACACACATGCAACTGCAGAACAAGCAGCTGGCCTCTAAACTGCTAGAAAGCACATCACACACTGCACACGAATAAAAATAAGTATAAAATAAGACAGCAAAAAGTGCATCTTACCTTTAAAATTATTAGCTCACAGGCACGGAACAGGACTGCTTTTCAGCTGTGATTCTTCAGAGTTACTTTGAAGTGGAAAACCGCATGGAAATAGCCTTGCACAGAAATGGGACAGCAGGTTTAAGGGGCAGAGGTCGAGTTCTGTATTTAGCAGACCAGCAAATTGCCCACATAGGAGGGGTTTTTCTAATAGGTTTGCTTTGGCACTTCGACCTCGGAAAAGATTCTGAAGGAAGGGATGACAGCGCAAAGAGAAAGAGAAGCTTTGCTACTTATTTTTGGCAAAAGACCAGGCAGGTTTTGCGCAGTCATAAGAAGCAAAGGAAAGGCAGTAACGTATGTGGGCCCTGTGTAGAGCATAGCTCTGCCATGTATATAGAAATAATGCGTTTAGTTTAAAGATTACTGTGCAAGGGCTACAATAAGGAGGCAATGAAATTCAGTTTGCATTCATGCGCCCTCATGTTACACTAGTACAATTGCTAAAGGAATTGGTAGTTGGTTATTAATGTTTTCTAGCTAGCTCAATGTGCTATTTACCTCCTACAAGTTTGTTTGTGCTCAGCTGCCAAAAATGGGGTAACTATTGTCGACAGAAGGTCACCTGTTTCAGGTTACCTACTGTCGAATGAGAGGAGAGGAGATTAGCTCCTGGGCAAATTAAGGGTAACTAAAATTAAGTAACACATTGTACATTTTTCTTGATTTATGTGCTCTCTCTCTCTCTCTCTCTCTTTTTCTCACTCTCTCTTGAGCCTGTCTAAGCTGTCTAGGAACGGCCATGAGACGTTTAATTGGCTATTCAGTAATACTGTTTTAAAATTATTGTTAGCATTAATAAAATGAATAAAAAATACGCCATGTTACTGCCCATCCTGTCTGATGAAATTATGAAAGGATGAGTAGTCTAGATTGATGTTCCCTTATTTGACCTTTAAAGGGGAACTATATGTGGGTAGTTTTGTTCTAAAATTCTCAGGAGATAACACCATTATTGTTTATATTATTCTCATGCTATAGTTATTTATGTAATAAGGATCCCTGTTAAATTAGCAGTTTTAGATTTTCCCGCCGCGCCTATAACATGAGAGCATGGTCCTAAGCATAAAATGTAGGTGTTTTTACGTAAGAAAAATCATTTTAGAAGTGTCTGCAGTCCTGTACAAGTAGTGAAAGGTTATAACTTATGCAACACAAGCTTGTTAAGACAAGAAGCACAAAAGAATGCTTGTTCTAAAAATTCCCTTTCTTGAGGTTCTTCAGATGAATAAAATAGGAATACACAAATGTAATGATTTAGAGTATGTCCGTATTGTTTTTCTTTTTCCCTCAGAATTTAGTAAATAAACATAGACTTCCTTGGCTGCTTCAAATAGTGTAACGTTTTACTCTTGTCAGTTCACCAAAAGTTCCTTTGTACTCGCTAATAGGTCCAGGGTTTTTTTACTCTCAGATAGATGAAGTGGTTCTTGGGTGCCTTGCTAATGTATGGGGCGCCCCAAGACTAGAGAAGTATTTTGAAATAGAGTATCCTCTCTGTTGATAGATTATTTGTATGCCTTGTCTAAAGATTTTTTTTTGTTCTGACCACCAACAGATATCTGCTGCCCTACAACCATTGCCAGAGGGGCCCGGACATCAGATTCAGCCTGGGGAGTTAGCGCCGATCCAGCTTGGAGTCGAGGTAAAGGGAACCAGCACAGGCATTGCTGGCAACTAGGACCTCAGTGAAGGTAGAAGGCCGGAAGCACTGGGACGTGAAGTGTGTACCCCTGCCACGGTCTTGGGCGAAAGACGGGGTCACAAATCAGGATGGAGAATTCTTTGCGTGGATCCAGTTTTTGATGCCCAGCTGAGAGAGTCACAGACCGACAAGGACGGCAAGGAGGCTTTTGCTTGAGGTGACCCCTTTTGAAACAAGGGTTGCCTCAGATATTCCAGCATCAGGCCTTTGAGTCCTGGTCCCCAAGTGAATGCAAGTCTGCACCTTTGTTTGTTGATCAGGAGGTGCCCTGGCATACTGGGTACAATCTGTGGCCCCGACAAAAGAGCAGTGCGCCAGCGGAGCAACACAGGAGTTAGGGAAGGACTTGAGTTCAGGGTACAGGTGCTGTGCCTTTGGTGCCTGTTAGATTAAAGCGAAGAATACTGGTGCACTGCCTGAGACACTGGACAGAGAGAGAGAGAGAAAAACTCTGTTTATTTAGACCGTAGTCTTTAAACACAATGGGAACCAAGAATAATGGTGACAATATACATTCTTTAACAAATGCGTTACCAATAATACACTTCACAAGAGATGCGGCACCCGCATCCTATCCATCTTAACACCAACGTATAATCACGGATCAATACAAACTTTTAAAAATTATAATTTAACTAAAAACTTTTATATAAGAGGGAAAAGGAAGACTAAAACAGAATTAAATTCACTACCCCTCCTTCAGTTTCTCCCTTACGAAGCTTTTATGGCTTTCATATATTTTCCCAGAGCAATAGCGATATCGAGATTTGGCATTTCTGTAAGTAAAAGTGCAGCTTGGGCGTGACCTTATTTCATATTTTAAAAATAATGGGCGTAAGAACAATTTCCGCAAGGCTAAAACCGAGATGCAATCACGCAATATGTGCAAGATATCATTTCTATTTCCTAACCCACATTTACAGATTCCATCTGACTGTATCATTTCTGCTTTTATTTTTTCTTCCATCAGCCAAGGATTAATGCCGACTCGTACTCTTAGAATTTCATACCTTAGCCCTTGATTAGGCAGGGTATCCAAGTACGGGTACCAAACTTCATTTACCCATGAGTTTCTTATACATTGTACTGATTTTTTCAAACTCAGGTATTCCAGATCCATCATTCTTGAATATTCCTGACCTTGGAGCCTCAGAGTACTCTTAGTAAAGTCTACTTCCATTAAATGCTGAGATAGTCTCACCTTAAAGCGCTCGCCTATTATCAGGAGTTTCCTTCTAACTTCCTTAGCCCATTTTAGGCTACTAAATTGAATCTCCTCTCTGCACCATTGTGAGACCTTCTGCACTCCACCTGAATCCTGACGTTTCCAAAATCTTAGCAGAGACATTTGAATCTGGGTGCTCCATGCTATTGTACCTAGCTCCATTCTAATAGCCTAAATCATTGTGGAACTCAGTAATGACAGTAACATTTTTAAAATCTTCCCTTCTTCTCTGTCCCACCCGCATTTACCACTTAGGTAAATAATTTCTGCCCCATACAATACTTGCGGGGGAATCACTGCTTCATATGCCTTAAGCATGGGTCTATGGGACATATCTCTAAATTCTTTATTACATTTTTTCAGCCCACATATTGATGAGAAGGCCTTAGCTTTTTGGGCTTCTAGGTGGGTATTCCACTTTAGAGCGCTATCGAACCAAAGTCCCAAGTATCTGTATTCCTTAACAATCTCCAATTTCTTTTGTCCTAAAAACCAGCTAAAATTCTTATCTCTTTTCCCAAAACATAAAACCTTTGTTTTTTCCATATTTACAATTAAAAGCTTTGCCTCACAATAGTCCTTAAAAGCGTTTAATTTCCTTTAGAGTCCTAGCTCTGTTTGATCAAGTATCACTAGGTCGTCTGCATATAGAAGGCATGACACTTTATTACCACTCATTCTGGGACTTGCACTTCTTTCCACTTCTAGTACTGAAGGTAGATCGGCTAGGAATATGGCAAAGAGCAAGGGGGCCAAAACACACCCCTGTCTGAGACCATTCCATACGGCTATTTTCCGAGTCAGTGACCCTTGCGTATCTCTAATTACCTGAGCCCAATTTCCTCTATGTAGTTCCTTTAGAATAGCTAATATACCCTCCGGTATATCATGCTTTGTCAAGGCCTCCCATAAACAATTGCGATCCACTGAGTCAAAGGCTGCCCGAAAGTCAACAAAGCAGCAGTACATTGTCCCCTTTTGCTCTATCGACTTCCGGGCCAACGCCCAAAGGGCGAAACAGTGGTCTATGGTGGAATGTCTTTCTTTGAAACCACCCTGTTCTACAGGTACGATTGAACCCTGCTCCACCCAATCTTTTAACTTTCCTAATATTATTTTTGCAAAGATCTTTTCCCCAATATCTAGTAAATTAATTAGTCTGTAGTTCTTTGGGGCGTGCATATCACCTTTCTTGTGCATCTGCCTAACTGGACAGGATCGCTGAGGGCATTTGCCCCGGAGGGTGATTGCCCTATCCTGAAAGAAGAAACTTTTTCCCTTAAAACTGGGCCGTGATTGTTTTCTTGAGTTGCAAGTTGTGCAGCTCCACCGTTGGAAAATAACTTTTGATGAACGGTAGGAGCCTGCCTGTGAGGCTCAGACGGACACAGGGAGAAGACTCCCCTCTGGCTGGTTGTACAGCGGCTTCTATTCTTCAAGTACTTTTTAGCAATGTATCCCTTTGGTCGTCCTATTTTTGAGGAGGAGCAGCCCTTTGCGGCTCCTCGTCCTAATTCCCATGGCCCCGTTTGGTCCTCCTGGTCCCCCAACACGAAGATTATTTTTGTGACAATATGTCTAGTTGCTTTAATATTTGCATTAGGAATGTATATTCTGCAAGAGAAATGTTTTTTTGAACAGTTGATAAATACTACTCTGCCTTCCTCCTGAGCATATCAATTGATACTCTAGCCCTCATAAAAAGAACACTGGAAAGGTCTATTAAAAATGTTTTTTTATTAAGATATTATATTAGATATGTGCTGTTGGCTATTCTGAAGCTGAAATAGATGGTCACTGAAATACATCGGAGCCCTGAAACTTAAAATTGGACTGGATGGTTTTGGGATTTGCTTTCTGCTTGGGGTTGGAAAAATTGATAGTTCTGTTTGTAATAATAGCCATTATTTTCTCCTGCTATCTGTGTGTTCATTATGACCCAATACTCTGTTCCCCATGTATTTCTACTTGTATCTCATCAGTTAAACAATGTTAAAAATGTAAATGCCCACCTACAATGGATCAGGATATTAATGGATTATGAGGATAAATGTGCAGGATAACTTCCATGCTTCTATTAATTCATAGCGGATGTCTTCAGCTAATGCTAAAACGGCCATCTGTGGAAACTAGCTGAAATGGCTGTTAGCATCAGCTGAAGCCATTTTGTTTTTGGCAGCCATTTTAGTTAGCCATGTGCTCCCCATGTGGTTTCTCCCTCTTCACTGTTGCCTGCTCTTGTATTTCACTTGAGTCAGGAACTATAATTAACTCCTTCAGTATTGAGCTAGAGTACTGCACATGCTCAGAAAGGCCTAGCTGGTAGAATGCACCTGCTCTTAGAGTAACTGTCAGGCTATTTTATCTGATGTCAGCAACTCTGTTACTCCTCCTACTTTGTTGACTAAGTATTTTCTGTTAGTCCTTATATGTGTAATAGCTATTCATGTGTATACTTGTACCGCCTCTTTTGAGTCTACATGCTAACTCAGCTATAAACTGGGCATAAAAGACCCAGGGTGTCTGTACTCCATGGACTGCCTCCTACAGTGGCCTGAGGGTACTGTATTGACGCAGTCACCCTCATGTGAGGTTAATAAACTTGTTATTTTGATATTCCAGCTTCGTGCCAATCTCTTCTTTGTTGGTTTAAGGACCAGGTGCATCAGTGAACCCCTAAAAGAGTTTTTTGTTCTACAGTACTTTGCCAGATCATCTGAACACATTCCTCCGCTGACCTAATCTAATGGGTACAGGTTGCCATATTTTAAATACGGCCCCTACGTTGCTTTATCCAGTTGAATTACATTTTGATTTTATATGTAGGGTTTTGGTAGTCCAATTAAAAATAACCACTAGCTCCTGAGACTAATCTTGCATCAATGTCCCGTTTTGCAACAATACAAATGACAGAATTGCTTTGGTAAGCTTTGCTCATAATGGTGTACTTATCCATTTGCTGCCAATCAATCAAGGATTTATAAAACGCGGCAAATCACCCATGAGGGTCTCAAGGTGCTGGAGTTGCTAATTGCTTTGTGGTGATCTGTTCATTTGAACAGCCAGGCCTAGAGTCTATTCCTGAATTCCTAGAGAGATGAGGTGGTCCTGTGGTGCATGGGAAGGTTGTTCCAAGCTTTGGCCGCCAGGTGTGAGAAGGAGAGTCCTCCAATGTTGCTTCGGCAGATCCAGGGGGTGTCTGCGAGAAAGAGGGAGGTGGATTATAGGTGTCTGGTTGATTGGTGGAAGGTCATGCTTTTGTTGATTTATGCTGGTCCTTTGTTGAGCAGGGTTTTGTATGAGTGGGTCCACATCTTGAACTGCCATCTGTTCTGGATCAGGAGCCAGTGTAGCTTCTTGAGGTGCAGTGTGATGTAGGTCTATCTACAGAGGTCAAGGATGGGTCTTGCAGCTGAGTTTTGTATTGTCTGTAGCCTCTTCAGGAGGCGTGCGGTGATTCCTATGTAGAGCATAGTCCCATAGTACAGCCTGCTGGTGATGAGGGCCTGCATGATGGCCCTTCTGGTGTTGACTGAGAGCTATCTGAAGATCTTGCAGAGCATTCGTAGGGTGTGGAAGCAGGCGAATGAGACTGCATTTGCCTGTTTCCTTATAGATAGTTTGCTGTCCAAGATGATTCCAAGGTTAAGGGTGTGGTCTGTTAGGGCAGGGGGGTGGGCCGAGTTCAGCAGACCACCATCTGTCGTTCCACAGTAAGGTGTTGTTCTCAAAGATGGGGGCTTCTGTCCTGTCCGTGTTGAGCTTGAGACATTTGTCCTTCATCCAGTTGGCTATGTTCATCATACATCTGTGAAAGTTGGCTCTGGGGGAGGAGGGTCTTTTGACAGCGAGAGGATGAGCTGGGTGTCGTCGGCGTAGGAGATGATGTTCAGTCTGTGCGATCTGATGATGCTGGCCAGGGGGGTCATGTACATGGTGAAGAGGGTGTACCTGGGGACGATCCTTGGGGGACGCCGTAGATGATCTTCTTGGGTTTCGAAGTGAACAGTGAGAGACTGATCCTCTGGGTTCTGCAGGTGAGGTATTGTCGTGTAGTTCCTAAAAAAACATAGGATCTGCACATTTATTGGACAACATAAACTAAGGGCTTGGTGTCTAGACTGATTCCGGACACCCCCACAGGATATGTCAGCCTATAGACCAGCTAGCTCACAGTGCCACCATAAGCCCCCTACCCTTACCAAGGAGCAAATAGTCTCTGGCAACCATTGAACATGACAACCCTTGACCCTTCAGGGATCGTGGAAACAGTACAGTACTTTTCGCTCAGTCAATTGTGCTCACTGAGTCGCAGAAAGATACACAGAATAAACGTTGGGGGCATTTTCAATAAGCATTTATTGAACCAGCATCATTCTAGTATAAAACATATTTGCTGCGACAATCAATAGACAGGAGCTAACGTAAGCGATTACAAGCACCAACAGAGTAAATAGAAGGTAGAATTCTACCATGGTGCTAAAACAGTGAATATATGCAGGCATATAAACATGACAGTAATCAAGCGTACCCCTACGATGTGGACCCTACCTAAGTGTACATAGCATGTATGTGAGTGTGAAGCCAAGAATCCGCTAGGAAAGAGCCAACCCCATTACCTGATTGGACAGAATGAAGGACCACGTCTTGGTCACGAGTTGGACATCCCACAAGGGATGTCATACCACTGCGTGTTGAAGCTTCAGCGTGCAAGGACCTCTGTGTCTTGTGTCAGCGTGGAAGCTTCTCCTCTGGTTACCTAGTGAAGGTGCGGTTCTTTTATATCACAAAGGTAGCCTCGGGGTTCCTACCACAATTGATATGTTGTGAGTACGATTATGTAAATGAGCCCAAATCAATAATTGCAACTATGCAAAGTAGCTCGTCACCCTAGGATGAAGATAGCAATGACTTTTGTACAGAGTATGTTAATCCTGTTATGTAAGTGATGTGCAGGGGATTTTACTAAGAATCCTCATGCATAATAAATTAGGCTAGTTTCAAGGAAACCAATCGACATTTATTTAGCACATAACTGGGTAAAAGGTTAGTGCTAGAACCGTTATGCAGAGCAAGGTAGGACAAATGTAGGTAAAAGGTCGCTTTGCTACTTAGGCCTAGGTTGGGGAACATAACAGTATGAGGCGATCCATTTGAGGGCGTCTCCTTGGATTCCAATGTGATGGAGTCTGTTTATCAAGATGTGGTGGGAGACGGTGTCGAAGGTGGCTGACAGGTCCAGAGGATGAGGGCTGCAGTTTCACTGTGTCCAGGAGGGCCCTGATGTCATCGGTGGCTGTCTCAGTGCTGTGGTTGGCTCAGAATCCGGATTGAGATGGGTCCAAGAGGTTGTTGTGTTCCAGGTGTTCAGTGAGCTGCTGCTTGATTGCCTCCACTGGAAAGGGGAGCAGGGAGATGGGCCGGTAGTTCTTCGGTTCTGTTGGGCCGGTGGATGCTTATTCAGGAGGAGCCACACTTCAGCAGGTTTCCAGTAATCAGGGAAGGAGGCAGAGGTGATGGAGGTGTTCAGGACTTTCTTGAGCTTGTCGCCAATCGTCTTGGTCCTAAGGTTGAAGATGTGGTGGGGACATGGGTCTGTGGGTGCTCCTGAGTGCACAGACTTCATGTTGGAGTGTTGTATTCCTCTTAGGGTGTCCATACACGGGCTTTCCTGTATCATGTCCTTATATAGGCACAATTCGCACTGCCCTTATATAGGCATAAAATCCCAGTCCTTATTTAGGCATTAAACCGTGCACTCCAAATACAGGCATGGTCTCCGACATCCGTCCACCCTAACGTCACAACGAGTTCTTGAAGAACAGACCCTTAGGCTTCAGGAGTTTCCCTAGCACAGGACTATTGATTTCTTCAAGGACTCATCTATTATGCATGAACCGTTATACCTTAGGGGTTCATTCATGACGTCTTCCGCTGTCCGATTCACGTCAATCCTAACATTCTGAGGTACCTCTCAGGTATAAATATACCTTCCCTAGCCCTTGTAAATCAGAGGAGACCTCGACTTCAGAGGAGCCCATTTCCCGGCCTGATGCACTGAGAAGACGCTGTCATCCCTGCACGCAGAGAGTCCAGCTTCCAGTGATCTGACTTCCCTCGCGGGGTGTTGGAGTTTGAGTCTGGCAAGAGATTCCCACCTCTCTCATTCATAAGGTATGGAACTGACTAGAAACCTAGAGGGACTCTTGGCATACTAGGCATACTAGGCTTAACATACTCTTAGTATACCATAGTAAGGAATACTCCACCTACTTCATACCTCTCCCTACACCTAGGTTAGGTTAGGTACATTGGGGTAGAACTAGCTTGGAAACGCATCGTATGAGTACTCGCATTTTTTAGTTTGTGTTATTTATGTAAATGAATAACTACTAAAGATCATGCTAGCGCAGTATTATTTATTTCTACTGTTTACGATGTACATTATTTATCTTGCATACTGTCTTGTGATCGTAACAGCACATATTACTTACACGAGAAACAAGACTGTTCAATAAATCTTTTATTGAAACGCCCGTCTATTCTTTCTGTGTAACTTTGAGGAAAACTAAGTATGCATGAGTGAGCTGAGTGAAATAGTTATCTACTGTTTCCACGACTCTGGGACACGTTCTGATTCTAAAAGGGAAACAAAGTTGTGATGTTTTGCGGCTGCCAGAAACTACTCCCTTCTTGTTTATCAAGGAGTTTCTAGTGGCCTCTGAGCTAGCTGGCACAAGTAATTAAGTTTAATATACTCGATAGGGACATACTGACCTTAGTCCTATGTCAAACCTATAGGGTATATTATTCCAATGCGCAGAGCCTATTAGGGAAATAGGAGCTACACTACATGGCGCCCAACGTTTGGTAAGGCACTAATTTAACGTTAGATACTGAGTAACTCAGCCATGCTTTTTCTCTCAGAGACCCCTACCCATATACTCCAAAAGACGTCTGGAGTGGGCAGGGTTAAGTATCCGCCACGGCTACATAGGGAAGCACCCTATATATTAGCTGATTGGTTTGCTCAAGGTTGAAGGATACAGTGTTCCAAAATATTGTGCACCTTATCTTTGTTTCCTTGAAACTTGTTCTACATTTTTCAAAAAACAAATGGACGAAGCCACCGGAAACGGTGGAGCTACGGCTGACCCAGCCATAAGAGCTTTAAACATTACAGGTTTAGATGGAACCGAGGAGGGTGTTATAGACATCCATCCAAACTTAAGAAGAGCCATCACTCTAAAACTCATAAAACACGGCCTACCACCAAGAGGCGGTAGAGCAGTTTTCGTGATAGAGGCACACGAATCCTTTCAGACAGAGGTATTCTATTCATGGGTAATATTTCCTGAATCTAATCGAGTTACAAAACTGTTTCACTTCTACAAAGAAGATGATCCACCAGAGGAATATATTCCTTTCGAGGATATTGAAATTCCACTAACATACCAGGAGCATCAGCTCTGGTTTAAAGGCGCCCTAAAACATCACAGAAACATTACCAGGCTCGGTCCACTAGGTAGACCAGGAGCAACATGGCCGATTCTAGCCGGCTACACACCTCATCCTGAACTGGATATAATGTCAGATGAGGAACTACTTACTCAACTTACAGAGTTAATAAAAATCTACAGACAATTGGTCCAATATGTCATGCGGACTTTCACAGTCCAACCACCATTAACACTTCCAAATCAAACTCCTCAACCGGGGAATACACTAAAAATTACACCACAGACTCTATACGCAGTCATGGGTAAAATGACCACAAAACGTGAGCAAATTCCATTCTGGATAGCTCAAAAAAATGACTCAAATCGAAGCAGTATTTCCAAATACTAGCCCGTATGAGAAACACAGAATCCTAACCATCAGTTTACCAATGGGGATCACACCACAACTGGAAGACTGCACCACTTGGGGCTCAGTCTTTGCTGCCATCTATACTAAAACACATGGCATTCCGTCAATTGCGGTAATACCAGATGTCCTGAAACAAATTCAAAACGAATACGGGGCAGAGCCTGCTCTGAATTTAGGTATGAAATTACTGAAAAATTTCGACCAGGTCTCAACAATAATATTATCTAATATTAAAGGGGAGGCAGCTGCAGTGGCGATCCGCCAAAAATTAAGGGAATTCGATATTACAGAACATCAAACTGAGCTACCCAGAATAATAGAACAATCTTATGCAGAATTAGGCAGAGATAGTTTGGGTGGGAGACCAGTGAAGCCAAAACTATCTGAAAGTCCTGAGAAGGACTCTATTAAACAAAGTCCTACATCTTCTAAAAAGAAGTGGGAAACTACTAAACAAAATTCAAACAAGAAACGTTCTCAATCCCGAGGTAGGTCTCCTCAAAAGGAGCCCTCTGAAAGGAGGTATAACCTCAGGAATAGGGATAATTTGAAAAACCTGACAGGTATCAAGATACTGATACACGTTCCTCTCGTACCTTTCAGATCTCGTCAAAGACTTCAGAAAGAAGAGGACGGTCAGAACATAGAGAAGAACGTGTAAAATCGAAAGACGACAAACACGTTCCAAAAACTAAATCAAAACCTCAATTCTCCAAAAAGAAAGTAGCGGGTCTGAAGATCAGACATGCCGAGAATACTGAGAACACAACACAAGAACGGAGAATGGGCTCAGACAATGCTGGACAGTGCAGCAGAAGTCACAATAGCTCGCCAGAACCTGAAGGAACTTCTGGAGATAGTGGACTTGAATGAATACATTATAGTTGAGACTGTAGACACCAGGGTTAGTACTCAACAAAAGTAATATGAAATAACACTCCGGATGGAGGGAGACATACCTAGACAGGTGAAAGCACTTTTTGGGAAAGACTATCAAGGGGCTATGACATACTTCTAGCAGAAAAAGACTGGCCACCACAATTTGTCAGGGAGTGCCCACACGGCGAGGACATTATTATGCCTGCCTTCTCCAACCATATTCCAATTCACCTAAAATATACGTATGCCAGAAAATGGGCAGTAGCCCAGGCCCCAGCATTATATAAAAATCATGTAGGATGGGATGAGGACTCCCTCACCATAAAATACATCTGAAACATGAACCAACTGCACAAAGGCAGTACCCAATAAAGCAAGAAGCTAAAAAACAGGTCAGGGAGATCTTAGATCAACTTGAATACCAAGGGGTGATTGAAACATGCACCTCTTCAATGAACAATCCTTTGTTTCCTGTCTCCAAACCAGACAATACATATCATCTAGTTTTGGATTACAGACACTTAAACACTTGTTCTAAAACATTTGCAGTGCAAAATGCACATAGCACAGCATTAATGAATAACATTGTGCGTAAAAAATATAAAACCACATTAGATATCTCAAATGGTTTCTTTTGTCAAAACATAGAACCTGAAAGCAGGTACTTAACAGCTTTCTCCATAATGGGGACCCAGCGTCAATTTTGTCGACTCCCACAAGGGTTCAAGAACAGCCCAGGGTTATTCTCAGCGAGGGTAATGGAGTTACTACAAATTTATGACAACGAGGCATTGTCATATGTCGATGACATCTATCTGACAGACGATGACCTGGATAAACACTTGAACAGGGTGAGCACCATTATATTGGGCTTCGCCTCTGAGGGCTACAAATTCAACTTTAAAAAGTCCAGAATTGCCCATCTCAATGTCCTATTTCTAGGATATGAGCTTTCAAGTGAAGGCAAGAGCTTGGCAGCTAACTTTCTAGAGAAATGTGCGCTGCTCCAACCTCCAAAAACGCTAAAAAACTTACAATCCATCCTGGGTTTCCTAAATTTTGGAAGAACATACATTCTAAATTACGCAGAAAGGGTTAAACCTCTCTACGCATTAATAAAACCTGATTTTTCAATCAAAAATTGGACACATGAACACACAGAAATCTTGCGTTCACTCCAGGCTAACATGTTAGCAACAAATCACTTACAAACACGCGTAAGTCAACGCAACCTGGTGATCTGAATAATTTCGGGTCAATGCGGATTCACCTACTTAACATTTAACAAGGGTGAAAAGATACCAATCGCATACAAGTCTCACTTGTATACACAAGCAGAAATGCGCTTCACTTCAACTGAAAAAATTCTGACAGCAGTTCAAACCGCTGTAGCAAAAGAAAGAGCCCTAGCCCAAGGGAAACACATTATTGTCGTAACCCCAGTACCAGCTTTAGAAGCGGTCACAAAAGCAAGCATTCCAAATGCTAAAGCATTACATCCAAGATGGATACAATGGGTTAATTCTCTTGCTGCAACAGATGTTGAATATGTTTTTGATCCTGATTTAAAAACACAAGCGTTCCTGCAATATGAACAAGAATGTCCTCTGCCTACTGAAATTCTGCCTCTCAATCAGTACGAATTCATAATTTACACTGACGGATCCGCACAGCCCGCAACAGGGAGTAAGCAAGCTTACAGTGCAGCGTGTGCAATTGTTAATGGTCGCATGCGAGATGGCATCTTCAGACCTATGGTCACAAAAACTCAATCCCTAGGAGATTGTACAGCTCAGCGAGCTGAACTACAAGCATTCAAACTGGCACTTGAAAGTACAGATCGAGAATTCCCCACACTAATAGTGTGCGATTCCTTTTACTGTGTGCAGTCGTATAATGAATATATACAAAACTGGCTTGAAAATGGGTTCAAAGATGCGAAAGGTGGCACAATAAAGCACAAAACGCTTTGGGAACAAGTAGTTCAGTTGAAAAACGAACTACCAAAGGCTCACGTGATCCACACACTGAGTCATCAACGTGATGGCGTTCACGTTGCAGGGAATTCATTGGCTGACGAAGCCGCAAAGGGGGCTGTTCAGACGGCTTCCGTAGCTGCGATCACTCGTTCAAAACGAAAATAGACAGTGAGATAATGTTGGCTGTCAATGCTACAAGCAAAGGCAGTGGTGCAGCGTTACCAAAAAGTTTCCACTCAAATACTCTTATGTAATTGATGCGAACAACGTTCCTTTTGCTCGAATCCCTGGAGTGGGGGATAGGGTAATTCCAAACAAGGAACGTAGATTAGGACTAATCCTAGCAGCACACGAAGGGATAGCTTCTGCCCATGCAGGTGTTTCTGCAACAGTATCTTTACTCAAGCAAAGATATTGGTGGCCTGGCATTCGGAAACAAACCAAGAACTATGTTTTAGAATGTGATATTTGCCAACAGATGAAAGTCTCAACAGTAAAACGTCCTGCGCAGACACCCCTGTTAATTTCAGACAAACCATTAGCTTGGGTTTACCTGGACCTCTGTGATAGAGCGCCATGTTCTTGTGAAATTTGTAGGGGTGCACCATAATCACTGATAGCCCGCACCCACATATATTCAGTTATATATCAATGAATGGTTAGTAGTATGTAGTTATAAACTGCAGTTATTAGAGTGAATAAGAAATGTAATGGTGCCATTTAATCATGTAATGTAAATGCTTAACTGAAATCATGTGAAAAATGATGCATAGATAAATCAGCCCATATGTAATCGAGCTGCAGTAGTTTAAATGTGTATCATATTAAGTTGCACATGTAGTTCACTTTTCGCATATGAGATGTACTGAAACAATGCTTATAGAGGTGATTGAGAATTGTGTGTTTAAATTGTGTAAAGGCCTGACTGCATATACGCCAAGGAAAGGCCTGTTTATTCTTATGTTAGCTTGGGTTTGTAGACAGAAAAGTTTCTCTTGGAAAGGCTCTCTGGGCACCGACGGTAGATTTAATTAGCACAGTAGAGGGTTTTTGTTGAACGTATCTTCTGTTGCAGGTGCAAGGACACATGCCTCGTTAGTTAAAGACTAGCTCTTTGTTTCACAAAGTTAGAGGGATGGGAGGCATGGAAATGGGAGTGCAATGGAATTTAGGGATGATACTTTCAGCGGAGAAGGTGCCCGGGACTCAAGGTCAATGCAACCGTCCAAGATGAAGTCACCGTTCCGATGGAAAAGTACAAGAAAGAAGACTTGGCCAAGGAGGCGTGACAAAAGGCGTGTTCTATTGTATTGGGATTTTGTATTAGGGATAGTGCCCCGAGGGAAGAGACCAGAGAAGAGGTAGGGGAGATCAGAGAGAAGGACTGAGAGGGCCCGGATGAAGGAGCATCTAAAAATCTGAGCTTAGGTACTAAGTGATTGTACTTCCTAGGAAGTCTTCACAGCTGACACCTTTTTACTTACTCTTGCCTGGGAAAAATCGTTAAGTAGAGATGTCACTTAGTGTTAGTGTAGGGACAGAAATTGATTAATGCTTATTTAGATAAATGAAGAGTAACATAGAAATTGGAGCAATCATTGCTTGTTTGATTCTTTTAGAACTATCGATTCTGCTTATTCTGAGTCAGATGAGACTCTTGCGTAGGTTACTATTTGTATTAGTGCCCATTTATTTCTTCAACCTCATGTTGAGGTGCTTGCATGTCCAGTTATTCTTGGCGATAATAAATTCATAACTTGAATTCGGAGTCAGTGGTCCTTCCAGGTGAACTGGGTATATTGTTGTAAAACCGGATAAGATTCTCTCCTTTACACTATTCAACAGGTAAAAAGATCCTGGTGACCAGAAGATCCTAATAGGTGATCAGATAAGGATCAGCGTTATCAGTTGGTAGCAGAGTAGGATGGTTACCTTTGATGGTAAGGGGAGATCTAGATTAGGATAGGAGACTAAGTTGCCCCATAGAGCCCGAGTTATGCTGATCCAGTGGATCGTAGGAGAAGGACGTCGGCGGTCGCTGAAAACTGACGGAGAGTGACGGTGCGGCGGAAGTAGCAGTTCGTGGTAGAGTGAGTATGAACAGGGTGATGTTTGATAGATTGCGGTGTTAATTGTTGTGTGATGTCTTGCGGAGTTGGAATGAGAGTCGTGTGATTGAGGATCGGACCGTGAGCGCGCGCGGGACCGAGAGATTTGATTATTGTGGTGTAGAAGACACCCAGAATTGAGAGCGTTGACCAGAGGTTGTGGGGGTCATGAGACGTCGTTGACAGACCCACTGAAGATAGGGAACATATGTGTGAGTGTGTGAATAACCAACGCTGGTCGTAGGTTATTGTGTGTAGGACATTGAGTGACTGAATCCTATCGATTGGTTTAGAGGAGATTGTCTGGTCGTTTCGCAGACAGACAGTTGCCAGATTGAGGTCAACAATCTCGGGAGGCTGATCAGTCATTGGTGGACTGACAGTCAGAGAGGTAATTGTTCAGTAGGACGAACATTGCTTCAGAGTATGATTGGGACAAGTGCGAGCGAGAACGAGTGAATTAGGAAGGAGGGGAACTGCTGCGAGCGGAGGAAAAGTGACGTCAGACGAGTGCCGCGCTGCGATAGGCCGGTTGGTGTGAGCCGCGCTGGCATTGGTGGATTAAAGTCAGGAAGTAAAGCCGATATATTGAGCGCGAACAGAAAGTTGATTCATCATGAAATGTTTTAAAGTTTTACGAGAACTCTGTAGAGGAGATAGACATGTGGTTGTTCGGGGAGGAGAGGAAGCCCCTCCCGAGGATACGCCAGCACATTATATGGCTACGAATGTAGGATTGCATACTATAATTTGGCTTGAGAACTGGCATAAAATGACAGAAGGGGAAGGAGAATTGACTTTCCCACGCTATGGCACTTTCAGGTTAGAGGTGTTGTACCAGCTAAAGACTATAATGGCTTCTTTACGACCACTGCCTAGACCGACACAGTTTGAGGCGATACATGCATGGATTAGGGCAGCGTATGACAGGAAAAGAGATAAGAGCCAGGAAAGGGTGAAGAAATCGATCAGAGCCTTCCAAGACGCGAGATGGGATGCAGTAGAGAAAAAGTGGAGGGTGGACACGATCGAAGGAGACAGGTTGTACCCACTGTTAATAAAAGGGGGGAAGATAACAAGGATTGAAGAGGACGACAGTGATACAGATGACAGCCTGTTAGATAGGTTGCTAGCAGAGAGACCACCCCCATTTAATCCAGATTTAGAAGAGGGAAATTTAACATCAGCGGTAGAAACGGGTGAAGTGAGGAGTCAGACTAACATGAGGGTAGTGGGAAGAATTTCCACAGGAACAGAAGGGGCGACAACATCTTCGAAAACACAGTCTCCCATTGGGAACACCAGGTTACCAGACTCCTTGACCGTGCCGGTTACCATTGGTCCTATAGTATCGGTATATGACCCAGATCGAGTGAGAGAAGGGAGTTCCGTACAGACGGGAGGAGAAGAAGTAACTAGTGGAAGTGGGAATGGGTTCGGAGTACGAGTGGTACATTTCCCAAGACCATTAGAGACAAGTACGCCATTACCAGCCACTGCAGACTCCTCTTTTAGACAGGAGGATGAGAGACCAGTCAGACCAAGGTCCTTACACGAATCCAAGTCAGCCTTGAGGATGTGGACACCAACAGTGAGACATCAAAGTGATAGGATGCCAGGAGATAGGGAACAAAATGTTTCAGAAGATAGACCAAGCTCTAGAAGCATGACAGAAGCAGATAGGTCCCAAGGACAGAACAGTGACTATGATGAGCGAGATGGCGCAGCTTGTCGAGAAACACTAAGGAGTGCAGTACAGGCAAGGTTGCTGGACGTAGTGAGGATGAAAGCAGAGGTAGACGAAATGATTAGTGGAAGCCTGCCTTTGGAAAGAATAGAAATCTATGGGCCAGATGAGCTGCTTTTCATAGCAAAAGACGTGACTCGGAAAGCTCGGATAGCTCATGAGAAACTGACAGCCTTAGCCAGGAGATACGAGGTAGACTTGAATAAAACCAAGACACTACAAGGACCGCATAGGTTGCAATACAGTGACCAGGAGCTGGAGGAGAAAAGAATCACAGGATTAAGGACGCATACCAGAGATTTGATTGTAGGGATGCGGATATGGATTTTGTTGGACAAATGGGAAGAAAGGTGGTCAAAGAAGAAAATAGCCAAGAAAGCCGAGGGAGAGACTCCGCCTCCGGGAGGGGGGGCGACGGGTGTTGGAAACTTTCCTTTACGGGAAGTACAGAATGGAGGGTACGTGCATGTGCCGTGGAATAGAGGTGATTTGGCTGCGTTTACAAATGATTTTCCTCGGCTGAGGGAGAAACCGGTAGAGTGGTACAAGCAGGTTGAGCGGTTCGTTAAAATTTCAAAAGTACTATGGATTGATTTGAACACCTTGTTTGACATAGTGGTGCCGGGAGATCTGTGGACAGCTTGTAAAGTCGCCGTCGAATGGCCGACTTCTGAACCTGAAAGGGATGCTGTCACGAATGGTCCGTCACCCCTTGTTATGAAAAAATTCGAACAAGTGATTACATGGTTAAAACTGAAGATTTCACCTCAAGATATAGATTGGGTTAAGATAGATCGAACTGTGCAGGAACCCAAAGAAACGGTGCATGAATATTACGAAAGACTTCTGCAAGCTTTCAAACAGTATAGTGGAATAGATACATTAGACCCCAAGGATATGGGACAGTTTGTCTCAAAGTTCGTACTGGGTCTGAGATCAGAAGTCAGCCTCATGATACAGCACCATTTGATCTGTTGGCAGAACAAGCCGGTAGATGAAATTTTGCGGTATGCGAGGTACTGTAGTGATGAGGTGGACTCGAAACATCGGAAGTTAAAAGACAAGTTGATGCTCGTCCAGATGCAGACAGCACAGGGTCAGCCTAATGGAGGGACCTTAGGAAGAAAGCAAGGAAATTTCCAGGTGAACCAGAATGGGCAAGGACAGGGAAAAGGAAAACCAATAGATCCCAAGACAGGGGTGGATGTGGCGACACTGAAGAAGACCACTGCGTGTCATCTTTGTCGCCAGATCGGGCATTGGAAACGCGAGTGTCCCTTGAACCCAGTTAACCACTTGCAGGAGGAGGTAGAGGGGTTCAGGCACCTGCGCCGGAGGTAGTCAATACTGTGACGAGACCCAGGTCGATGAAAGGGGGACGTACAATCCTCAAGTACAGGTTCCCCAGGCCCCGAGGATCCCACAAGGAATACGGACTTACCAACAGATGCCCCTGTTTGAAGGATATGACGAGTATAGCTCAGATCCTTTATCCTGACGGTGCCTGAGGGGGAGGAAGACTGCACACTTGGAGCGGTCTTGGAGGTAGACCAGAGGGGACCTTTTGTGGAGGCAGACATTAACGGTAATCCTGCCACACTTTTGGTCGACACTGGTGCTACCCGGTCTACTGTAAGATCAGCAGTGGTCCCTAACCTACCCCTCTCGGGACAAACAATCCAGGTTGTTGGAGTAGCGAATAAAAGAATAAACAGCCCGTTGACAGAGCCGATCTCAGTAAAGATAGGTTCCTTCCAGACCAGACATCAGTTTGTGGTGTGTGATACGAGTCCAGTTTGTCTTTTAGGGAGAGATTTGTTGTGCAAGTTGAATTGCACGATTTATTGCACGCCTCAGGGAGTGGAGGTTCAGATGAAGGACGATGATGCTGACTTTAAAGTCGCAAATCAACATCTATGTATAGATCTGTACCCGATGGTGACCGTGGAGGAACTTCCACCGGATTTGAGAGACACCGTGTCATCTGAGGTGTGGGATTTCACAGGCGAAGAAATAGGACTGATTAGAGGGGTTGAACCGATGCGGATTGAGGTGAAGCAGAATGTTGATTTCCCTAGGACACCTCAATACAACCTGTCGCCTGAAGTGATCGCAGGGATTAAACCTGTAATCGAAACTTTCATCGAGAAAGGCATCCTGAAGGAGATCAGAGGTAGCCCCTGTAATTCACCTATTATGGGAATACAGAAACCGAGCGGGAAGTACAGGATCGTGCAAGACCTGCGAAAGGTCAACACGATAGTTGTCCCTTGTTGTCCAGTGGTACCGAATCCATCAGTGATACTGTTTCAGATCCCTTGCGAAGCCGAGTGGTTTACTGTCATTGATTTGTGTCAAGCATTCTTTTCGATACCGCTCCATGAGGAAAGCCAATTTCTTTTTGCATTCAGGCTGGAAAATCGTGTGTTAACATGGTGTCGTATCCCTCAAGGGTATACAGAAAGTCCATCGATTTTTAACCAGATCCTGAAAAAGAATCTTGAGAGTCTTATATTGCCGCAGAACTCAGTTCTCGTGCAATATATAGACGATTTGCTCGTTGCCTCAGAAACGGAAGATGCTTGCAGAATAGACACGGTAGCCCTGTTGAACCACTTAGCAGAGAACGGATATAAGGTGTCTCCAAATAAGTTGCAGTATTGTTTAAATGAAGTACAGTACTTGGGACACAGATTGGAAAAGGGCAAGAGAAAGGTGTCACCAGACCGAATTGAGGCAATAATGAGCATGGCAGTACCTACCACACAGAGAGAAGTCAGGATGTTCTTGGGAATGGTAGGCTATTGTCGGCAGTGGATACCTAGTTTTTCCTTGTGAGCAAAGCCTTTACAGAGGCTTACGCACAAAGATGTGAGTGATCCGGTACCATGGGACGAGGAGTGCTTGATGTCATTCCTAAAACTGAGAGAGGAATTGTGCAGTGCCCCAGCACTGGGGATGCCTGATTACAACAAGGCCTTTTCATTGTTTTGTTGTGAGAGGGAAGGATGTGCATTAGCAGTCTTAGCTCAGAACCATGGAGGTGTCCGTAGACCAGTTGCCTACTTCTCAGCTACTCTAGATCCAGTAGCTTCTGCGTTGCCCGGATGTCTAAGGTCCGTTGCTGCAACAGGTGTCAGCATTGAAAGATGTGAAAGCATTGTAATGGGTCATCTTTTGACTGTATATTGTGCCACACTCAGTTGAATTATTGATGACCAGGACTAAGACTCAGCACCTAACGAACAACAGGTTAACAAGGTACGAGCAAGTCATACTTGCCGCAGAGAATGTGACTCTGAAAAGGTGCTCTGTCTTAAACCCTGCGACATTAATGCCTACACCGAATACTGATGATGAAGATTGTGAGGACCATGATTGTCTTGATGTGACCGACCTTTGCACCAAACCGAGACCTGACATTGTCGATGAACCACTGACTGACCCAGATGAAATTTTCTTTGTCGATGGTTCATGCTTAAGAGACAGTGTTGGCCAATTAAGAGCAGCGTTTGCTGTATGTACCATTTCCGGAGTGGTTGAGGCTGCCTGCCTAGAAGGAGTACGCTCCGCGCAGGTAGCTGAGATCATTGCCTTGACTCGTGCCTGTTTGGCCGCTGATCAAATTCGAATCACGATTTACACTGACAGCCAATACGGGTTTGGTGTGGTGCACGATTTTGGACAATTATGGTCCCAGAGGGGATTTTTGACATCATCTGGCTCACCCATTAGGAATGGAGAATATGTAAGACAATTGTTAGGTGCATTACAATGTCCGAAGGAAATCGCAGTTGTTAAGTGCACTGCGCATGGGAAGGGGGAAGACTTTGTATCATTGGGAAACAATTATGCAGATGAAGTTGCCCGTTTTTGTGCCGAACAAGGATGCATATTTACAGACAGATACGCAGGGGAGAGCCAAGAAAGAACCGAGCTCAACATGATGTTGGCCATGGCAGACACTTGGGAGGAGCTCAAGCGACTGCAGGGTGAAGTCTCAGATCAGGAACGAGAGGGATGGATCAAAGCAGGGTGTGAAAGAGGAGATGTGGATGTTTGGGTCTCCAGTGATGGGAGAGCTGTATTGCCAGAAGATTTGTTGAGCCCGATGGCAAGACTGATATATGGATCAGCACACCTTGGTAGAGATGCAATGATGCGGGTGTTTAAACAGACGTGGTATAACCCACGATTTCGTGCAATGGCTGAAACAGTATGTCAAAGGTGTGTTACGTGTCAGCAGATGAATGCTGGAAAGAAAACTGTAGTTACTTTGAGTCACATTGGGAGGTCAGGAGGGCCCTTCAACAGGATCCAACTAGACTTCGTGGAAATGCCTAAATGCAACGGGTTGAGGTACATTTTAGTGCTGGTATGTGTATTCTCACGGTGGGTGGAGGCTTACCCAACACGCAGGTGTGACACTCTCACAGTGGCTAAATTATTGTTGAGGAGCTCATCCCTAGATTCGGGATCCCAACCTCGTTGGAATCTGATAGAGGAAGGTACTTCCACAGTGAAATCATGAAGTTACTTTGTGCTGCATTGAATGTTGATCAGAAACTTCATTGTAGTTATCGACCAGAGGCTTCTAGGATGGTGGAACAGGTTAATGGAACTTTGAAAGCCCGAATGGCAAAAATGTGTTCGTCAACATCTCTGAAGTGGCCCGACGCATTGCCGCTCGTGCTAATGAGCATGCGAAGCGTCCCAGACAGGAGAACTGGGTTGTCTCCCCATGAGATACTCATGGAAAGGGCAATGCGGTTGCCAGCAGTACCAGCTACAGCTTTGATAAACATCACTGATGATTTGATTCTCGATTACTGTAAAGGACTATCTGATGTGGTCCGTTCTGTATCCCAGCAGGTGCAGGCTACAGCTGTCCCAGCCTCGAGTGACCTATGCCACGACCTGTGCCCTGGTGACTGGGTGCTTGTTCGGAAACACGTGAGGAAGAGCTGTTTGGATGCTCGTTGGCGAGGCCCGTACCAGGTGATACTAATCACGAACACAGCAGTAAAGTGTGGAGGATTGCCGAACTGGGTGCATGCTTCCCATACCCGCAGAGTTTCAGCACCCTTGGAAGAAACAGCTCCTCTCGTAAATGAAAATCCAGCTGATGTGGCAGGGCCACATGAGAGGACAAGTCAAGCTGTAAGGGTCGCTGACACAGCTGGTGGTGCACTAGAGCAAGCTGAAGGGGGTTTCAACAGTTCGAACCCTGACTCAGACCCCGAAGACAGAGATGGTGCAGTGGGCGGAGAAGAGTCAGTTTCAGCAGAAAGTGGAAGTAGTGCACTGGGTATAGCAGGGGAAGGCAGAAGAACGACTAGAACTGAAGAAGGCTGGCCTGAAAGACAGAGGCGGTTGAATCTGAGGTTGGCACCCGAAAGAGATCTTGCTCCGGTGTCTGAGGTGTCTGAAACGGAAGCAAGTGACGGAGATCAGACTCCAGAGAGCCGGCGAAGGTCGAAAAGAACGAGAGTACCCTGCCGGAGATACTCTACCCCTGAGTGGACTTACACAGTGTTCGATGCAGGGGGTAGTGAGTACGGGGAGGCTGAGGTCGGTGTTGGTGTTCAGCCGGAGCCCGAATGTGGTAGTGAAGGTGGTGCTGTTGTTGCCAGGGCTCGAGGTCGAAGGAATACTGACCCTCACCGTTCCGAATCCCCCGCTTCTGAGTAAAGTCCGACAACTGGTTTTGCATCGAGTTGAATTTCCGTCTTTTGGGCTTGAGCCATCTTCACATGAAATGATAATCTTGCGTCTTGAACTTTTGTATCAAGTTCTGGAAGTACTCACTAATGATCTTATCATGGATGAAATCTAACCTGTTGTAATTAAATCTAAAGAAAGAAGATAACCTAGGTCCGAGAGGAAGAAGAATAAACTTAGGGACTTTCCCCAGAAGAGGAACGAAAACCTAGGGAAGTCTTTTTCTGGACTGTGTAAATAAGACCGTGGCTGACCAGGGGATTTCCAGAGGTTTCGAAGTTGCTCGAGCTGGTTAAGCAAGTCACGAGTGGAGGACACTGAGACTTTTGAGTGTTCACTGTTGACACCAAGAACTTTTGAGAACTTTCGAAACCATGGAGGCGGGAGATCCCAACCGTAGATCTAAGTTGATTGTAGGCATACTTATAGGTAGTGTAATAGTTTCTATAGTCGTAGTAATCATAGTCTCATATATCGTTCCACATGAGCTAGCAGTGCAGGGGGTGCCAGGGACACCTACACCTACTACACCTAGCTGAAAAGAGGCAACCATAGGAGCTGACAGAGCTTTGCTATTAGAAGAAAGTCGTAGGTTGCATGTAGATTTGTCTAGAAGTGATTTTAAGCTTAATGCATACGCAAAGCTGCTGTATGAATACGTGGATGCGATGGATGGGAAGGATTGTTATGTGTGCATGCAGTTGCCTGCGTCAGTGGATGAGGGTATTAGGTATCACCATCTTCCACTGACTTATGGAATTTCATGTAGTCTTTTACTTAGTATGTTTTACAAAAGAGATCAGTTTGAGTATTTCTTTTCCAATTACGATGCTGTGCTTCCTGAAGTCCCAGCTTACAAGCATTTGAATAAGTACGACTATTATAAGACAGAGGATCGACTCAGGAAGTTCTTCATACCGTCTTTGGAATTGGATACAGCATTCGCTCACCGACATAATCTGACGTGCTCATTGTCAGATGTAGAGAAGAAGTTTGTAGATCAGGTGGAAGACAGGTATAGAAAACTGACACAGAGACGAGATACAGGGCATAGCAGACTGGATTGGACAGATGAGGAAAAATTGCATAAGACAAAGGGAAGCTATGGTCCTATAGCTTTGGACCAAGAGCAGAGGGGCAAGCTGTGTGTGAGACGTTATCAGACTTACTATGAAAAAGTTGCAGTGGGACAGAGCACGTGTGATCACGTTTTCACCATGGCAGATGTAGCAAAGAATTTTCTCCAAGGCCCTGTACAAGTGATACCTACGGTGTATTTTGTGTGTGGAAAGAATGCTTATGTGAGGTTGCCCGCGAATTGGTATGCTACTTGGGAATAATATTTCCAAAGATATATCATACCGAGGATTTGGAACTTTTGGAAGGTGGGAAGCATTCAAGGGTGAGAAGAGGTGCGAGTGCAGGGGTCGTGGTTGGAGATATCTTTGGAGCCATGATACCAAGTTTGGGAGTGATCTTGAATGATGTGAAAATTCGGAGACTGGCGACTGTGGTAGACGAATTATCAATGAACACAGCAAAATCGTTGGTACTGGTGGAGGGAGAGATGTTGTCGATAAGGACAATGGTTTTGCAGAATCGCCTTGCTTTGGATGTCTTATTGGCAAAAGAGGGCGGGGTCTGTAAATTATTGAAGGTTCAAGAGTGCTGCACTTATATACCAGACCGTAGCAAAGATCTGGAGAAATATATAAGTAACATCACTACAATCCACACAAAAATAGCGGATTTGACCGAAGAGGGGGCTTGGGAAAAGGTTGGCAAGGGATTTGGTCAAGTAGGGAGCTGGTTTGCGAATTTGGGGAAGGGATTTCTTGGTTATATTCTGAGACCTCTCCTTATATTGGTGGTTTGTGTGGTTTGCCTGTGGGGTTCGATCAAGGCTTACAAGTGGTATCGAGCAGGCCGAGTTGAGAGAGCTTTGAGAGAAAATGAGATGAGACTAGCAAGACTGCAGGACAGTCAATATCAGAGGCTCAAGAGAATGGAGAATCACAGACCAGGGAAAATGGCAACGAGTTCTGTTTAGGTCGGTTCTTTCTCCAAGGGAGTTGAATAAAATGTGATGACAGGAGTCATCAAAGGGGGGAACTGATAGAGCGCCATGTTCTTGTGAAATTTGTAGGGGTGCACCATAATCACTGATAGCCCGCACCCACATATATTCAGTTATATATCAATGAATGGTTAGTAGTATGTAGTTATAAACTGCAGTTATTAGAGTGAATAAGAAATGTAATGGTGCCATTTAATCATGTAATGTAAATGCTTAACTGAAATCATGTGAAAAATGATGCATAGATAAATCAGCCCATATGTAATCGAGCTGCAGTAGTTTAAATGTGTATCATATTAAGTTGCAGATGTAGTTCACTTTTCGCATATGAGATGTATTGAAACAATGCTTATAGAGGTGATTGAGAATTGTGTGTTTAAATTGTGTAAAGGCCTGACTGCATATACGCCATATGTTAGCTTGGGTTTGTAGACAGAAAAGTTTCTCTTGGAAAGGCTCTCTGGGCACCGACGGTAGATTTAATTAGCACAGTAGAGGGTTTTTGTTGAACGTATCTTCTGTTGCAGGTGCAAGGACACATGCCTCGTTAGTTAAAGACTAGCTCTTTGTTTCACAAAGTTAGAGGATGGGAGGCATGGAAATGGGAGTGCAATGGAATTTAGGGATGATACTTTCAGCGGAGAAGGTGCCCGGGACTCAAGGTCAATGCAACCGTCCAAGATGAAGTCACCGTTCCGATGGAAAAGTACAAGAAAGAAGACTTGGCCAAGGAGGCGTGACAAAAGGCTTGTTCTATTGTATTGGGATTTTGTATTAGGGATAGTGCCCCAAGGGAAGAGACCAGAGAAGAGGTAGGGGAGATCAGAGAGAAGAACTGAGAGGGCCCGGATGAAGGAGCATCTAAAAATCTGAGCTTAGGTACTAAGTGATTGTACTTCCTAGGAAGTCTTCACCGCTGACACCTTTTACTTACTCTTGCCTGGGAAAAATCGTTAAGTAGAGATGTCACTTAGTGTTAGTGTAGGGACAGAAATTGATTAATGCTTATTTAGATAAATGAAGAGTAACATAGAAATTGGAGCAATCATTGCTTGTTTGATTCTTTTAGAACTATCGATTCTTCTTATTCTGAGTCGGATGAGACTCTTGCGTAGGTTACTATTTGTATTAGTGCCCATTTATTTCTTCAACCTCGTGTTGAGGTGCTTGCATGTCCAGTTATTCTTGGCGATAATAAATTCATAACTTAAATTCGGAGTCAGTGGTCCTTCCAGGTGAACTGGGTATATTGTTGTAAAACCGGATAAGATTCTCTCCTTTACACTATTCAACAGGTAAAAAGATCCTGGTGACCAGAAGATCCTTATAGGTGATCAGATAAGGATCAGCGTTATCAACTGCGGTCCCTTGCAAAGGGACGGTTACTATAAATACATCATGGTTGCAGTGGATTCATGCTCTAGGTTCCTATGGATATGGCCTCAGCGCTCGGCTGACGCTCGAACTGTTATAAAAGATTTGCGAGTCTTTATCGGCATATACGCAATAGGCACGCTACATTTTGACCAGGGCCCTGCGTTTAGCTCTCGGGCTTACAAAGAAGCCATGGCCAGTCTGGGCGTTGCATTGCGGTACTCCTCTCCATTCCATCCTGAGGGAAATTCGGTTGTGGAAAGGAAAAACCGGGACATAAAGCAATCTATAACAGCTAGGGTATTAGGTTCGGGTGATGGGTGGGTCAAACATCTTTATGGGGTCCAACGCTCATTAAATAACCTGCCAAGAAGTCCTCTAGGGGGGGTCACTCCATATGAGGTCCTATTTGGGACAAGAATGTGGGTACCAGACCTCGATCACGTAGGCACAGTGGTGGAAAATAAACCCTTTGATATCAAAGATCGTTTGGCTGTTTTACAGGAACTCAATGAACTAAGATCGAGACAAAGCAACGTATTCCTGCAGCCAACCACCATTGGGGAAAAACCGGCGGTCCCAGCAAGGCATGTCTGGATTCCAAAAGTTGGGGATCTAGTCAGAGAAAAGATTGCGGAGAAGAAGGAATTTGGACCTTCTTACAGACAACCAGTACCTGTCCTAGCAGTTCAAGGAACAAGAACAGTACTTCTGCCGCCCCTTGCTGGAAGAAAGGAGAAAAGATTTGTGTCCATTGACCTCATCAAACCACAGTATGTGTCCAATACTAAGTAGTAGGCCTCGTGGACTCCGACCTAGTAGCAGACACACTCCTCTCGCTACTATCCAAGAGGTTCAGACTGAAAGACTGATAACAATTGGGAATTCAGCAGTAACAGATGAAGGACTAAGCAACAATGCTATGGAACTCATCCCTCTTGAAAATCAAGTAACAGTTCGTCCAAATACACCTGTCTACACCAATGTAGCAAGTGATCAACTGGTTCCAGCGATTTCTACAAATCCTGATGCAATTCCAACAATTGACAGAACTGCTTCTGGCTATTTCATTAACTTTGATACGTTCTCAGAAGATCCGAGTGAACCTGAAACGACGCCAGCATCATTAAAATTCAAGCAGCAAGTACAAGACTTTCTTCACTTTCTGAAAAAGACTTATCTGGTTTCTCCAGGGATTGAACTCTGGATTATTTCTGGAATATTTGTTTTCCTGCTTTGGCTAGCTTTGGTTACAACTATGAGCGTGCTTATAAATGGCAGATACATCCATGTGCATACTAAAGGAAAAGATGTGAACGTTCTTCTGAAACCACATAAATCTTCCCATCGTGAAGCAAGAGACTTGTCAACAGTGAACATCACAGCCGTTCCTATACAGGATGGTATAGTGTGGGACAAAACTGATTTTGACATCTTTGGCCCGACGGAACAATTGAACATTCCACATTTGTTTAAAATTTCACTAAGTGATCTCATTTCGTCCAATACGTATTCTGATGATTGGGACTTTGAGACTGTTAATGACATAATGTTTGACCTAGAAAAATCTGCTGCATTTTCTAAAAATGAATATTTAGAGGGTTCATCAGACTATGAACAGCTGTATTGCTATAACCACTATGGTCATCATTATTTGCATAAATCTGCATACCCTAGAAATGTGTTTATGTTTAACCAATGGGAGCATTGTCCTACACCACCAAAAGGTAGTTCAAAAACATTTGCTAACAAGTTTCCATATTTTTCAGGTTACAATACATCTGATCCAGAAACGTTTTACTATAAAAATGTAAACAAAACAGGACTGAAAATTATGTTAACTAATACGAAACAGATTTACTTTGCAACATTTATTGCCCAACTGTTTAGACAGGGTTTCGACTTATGGAAAGACACAATAGACACAAAAACTGTCTGGGGTACAAGAGATTGGCAAGTGCAGGGGATAGAAGCTTTATTTAGAGCCTGTATCATCCCTGAACAAATAATGTTTTTGAATGAAACTGTCCAACAAACATCTTGTCTTGGACTAGCCAAGATCAAAGAGATGAAAACACCTTCTGTACCAACACCTGCAAGTGATAACAATACACAGGCAGCGGTTACAGTTGACCAAATACTACAACTCAACAGATCTAATCCTGATTGGAGAAAATGGTTGATCTGGCCCACAGACACGAACAACTGTCAGGAAAGATTCCTGAATAGAACTCAGGGATTTACTATTCATAGGCCAGACCCAAGATACGTCCAAAGACAGCATCCGGGGGTAGTAACAACATACAGTGTAGGAAAATTATGCCTCGATTGGCTGCAGAAATCTACACTACAGGATGTGAAACAACACTTATCCTTACTTAAAGAGGACACAGACCTTAGGGAATTCTTGCTTGGACCAAGAAAACCGCGTCAAAAATGTTTCATATATGCCGGCATTTATGCTGCCTATAATGAAGCATGGAAAGTGTCACAGATGGAGGCCGCAGAACGAATACGTGAACTTGATCGTATTAATTTAGAGAAAACACTCACTGTGGTCGACAATGGGCTAACAACTTTGTCCTCCAGAATATATTCATTGGACGGCATTGTATCCTCTGCTTTCGACATACTAGAACAAGATTTGGCGATGTTACAGCAAGGCCAGTCTCAATTACGTTCTATTGTGTTATTAAGCTGGACGCTGCAATCTTTGCGTGCTGGCTATGTGCCTTGGCGTTTCATCAACACGTCGGCTCTGTTTGCAGAATACAATATAACTGATAAACAGATCGAACTGGCACAAAGAGGAGCAAGGTATACAGTGCTGAGCATTGAAAAACTGGAAAAGTTACCATTCACAGTGGCAGAAAAACCAGCTACAGAATGGCTCATTCATGGCAAAATCACACTACCTGTGACTACTTTTCAGTTTCAGTATTGCCTCAGACAAATGCAAGCAGGCAAATATGAAAGGTTGGGTAAGGAATACATTAAGACATCTTGGGATTTACCGTATACATATAGATGTTGGAGTGGGGATCGTGAAGTGTTTTTGAGCGGTACACACTGTAAAAGTGCACTGAGCGGTTCACTTATATGTCAGGACATTTCTTTACACGGGGCTTGCAATGGTTCTGTGGCAAATTTGTCTTGCCATCAGCAGGGTACACCAGCTGCTGTGATTAATCCAACGTTTGGACAACTTTCGAATGGGAGTTACCTCATGTTGAATGATCAGAGTTGCTGCGGCATGTTGCCAGGCATCCCATATCTAGTAACGGTCAACTCCGGGGTCACTTGCTGTATGCAAGTATTGTTTGCCCCAATAGACACAGTCAGAGAGTCGCCTTTGTGGCCTTCGCTGAACGTCTCTTTTATAAGATTTGATACTTTGAGCAGAATGAAAGCCATGCTTTTACAGCAAACAGTGCCTTTGACCTCGGCCAAAGAAACCTATGATCTACAAGTAGCAAGGACTTCGGCTGAGATACAGACTTTAATACGTACAAACTGCCCTATACATTTCGTAGAAATGATAGAACGTATCTTTAACATGTCTGATACAACCGGAATTGTACATGTATTTAAGAGCATCTGCTCCGGTCTGTTAGCACCTTTCCAGGCAATACTCAGAATCATCCCGAACTTTGCCCATTCGGTGTTTGGTGGCATACCATTAATTCTAGCACTTGTTGCCGGAATTCTATTTCTCTTCCTGCTATTACGCTATGGCCAGCCTATTCGCAGACATCACTCCAAGCGAAGTGGAGAAAGCTCTCCTTGAACGAAAGTGCCGTGAGCGAATAGTACAGCTTTTGGGCATGACTCGTCTTCGGGAACTTAATACCACGTGGTTCCTGTCATTCAGACCAATCTGGCAAGATTGCATCTTACCTGTCCTACGATGCCTGCTATGCGGTGAAGAATGCGTGTTAGACACCTGTCTAACATTTCCATCAGCAACGCCAACGGATATCGATACTCTGCTGGACCCGATAACGGCCCATGCTCTGTGTTGTCCCCAGAGGCTACCAATCCTGATGACGGCATTCATTGAGATCTCACAGTCGCTTCCAGCTGCTGCTGAGGTACGAGATGGATCTACAGGCACACAGGTAACAACGGACGCGAACATTGCTGAGGCATCCTATGCTGAAGGCGATGCTTCACATCTCTGTGCAATTAATCTACTACACGAGGTGTTCCAACTTACACCAACTTCAGTGGACGATATTTTGTCTACAGAAATAGATGATCTCATGTTTACACCAGACCCGTACACTGACTCTGATTCAACCCACAGTGTACCAGAGACACAGTAAAATTTGGCCTTCATATTTCAAAAACTTGGAACTCTTCCCAAATTGAACTTTTTTCCGTTTTTTCAAACTGAATGGCAATTCAATCTGCTTGAAGTAGAACTAGTCTTATAGTACGGACTTCGCAGTACTTCCTCAGACACTTTGTCATCTTATTTGTCTACCAAGTTCATTGATTCTCATGACATGAAATGACTTTGATTTTTGAACAACTTATCGATCATTTTTTGTCACATGTAAATATTACTGCTTATTTCATTCAAATTGCATTTTATTTCTAAATATATGCTCGAACTGAGAAAAGCAATGCTTAAAATGTACAGTACCTTTTGCATTTTTATATGTTTTTAAATGCTTTTTAATGCTTTTAAGAAATATTTTTAGCAATATGCGGTACTCCATTTTTTATGTTTAGCATATTAAATGTTTAGCATTTTATTATTATCGTACACACGAAAGTGGAGTGGGTGTTGTATTCCTCTTAGGGTGTCCATACACGGGCTTTCCTGTATCATGTCCTTATATAGGCACAATTCGCCCTGCCCTTATATAGGCATAAAATCCCAGTCCTTATTTAGGCATTAAACCGTGCACTCCAAATACAGGCATGGTCTCCGACATCCGTCCACCCTAACGTCACAACGAGTTCTTGAAGAACAGACCCTTAGGCTTCGGGAGTTTCCCTAGCACAGGACTATTGATTTCTTCAAGGACTCATCTATTATGCATGAACCGTTATACCTTAGGGGTTCATTCATGACGTCTTCCGCTGTCCGATTCACGGCAATGCTAACATTCTGAGGTACCTCTCAGGTTTAAATATACCTTCCCTAGCCCTTGTAAATCAGAGGAGACCTCGACTTCAGAGGAGCCCGTTTCCCGGCCTGACGCACTGAGAAGACGCTGTCATCCCTGCACGCAGAGAGTCCAGCTTCCAGTGATCTGACTTCCCTCGCGGGGTGTTGGAGTTCGAGTCTGGCAAGAAATCCCCACCTCTCTCATTCTTAAGGTATGGAGCTGACTAGAAACCTAGAGGGACTCTTGGCATACTAGGCATACTAGGCTTAACATACTCTTAGTATACCATAGTAAGGAATACTCCACCTACTTCATACCTCTCCCTACACCTAGGTTAGGTTAGGTACATTGGGGTAGAACTAGCTTGGAAACGCATCGTATGAGTACTCGCATTTTTTAGTTTGTGTTATTTATGTAAATGAATATCTACTAAAGATCATGCTAGCGCAGTATTATTTATTTCTACTGCTTATGCTGAACATTATTTATCTTGCATACTGTCTTGTGATCGTAACAGCACATATTACTTACACAAGAAACAAGACTGTTCAATAAATCTTTTATTGAAACGCCCGTCTATTCTTTCTGTGTAACTTTGAGGAAAACTAAGTATGCACGAGTGAGCTGAGTGAAATAGTTATCTATTGTTTCCACGACTCTGGGACACGTTCTGATTCTAAAAGCGAAACAAAGTTGTCATGTTTTGCGGCTGCCAGAAACTACTCCCTTCTTGTTTATCAAGGAGTTTCTAGTGGCCTCTGAGCTAGCTGGCACAAGTAATTAAGTTTAATATACTCGATAGGGACATACTGACCTTAGTCCTATGTCAAACCTATAGGGTATATTATTCCAATGCGCAGAGCCTATTAGGGAAATAGGAGCTACACTACAGGAGATTGTGGCTTGAGTTGTGAGAGGGTCCCAATGGATGAGCAGGTGTTCTGGGTTAGTGTTCATGGGTGTGGGCAGGCTGGTACTGTCGGCAGCAGGGGGTTGGGTTTTGAAGTCTTCATAGATGACTAAGATCTTGTCATGGAAGAATTGTGCCAGGGTATCACAGTTCTTGGGAGGGGGTGATGTCATTCTTGGTGGCTGCAGGTTTGGACAATTCATTCACCATGGCGAACAGCTCCTTGCTGCGGTTTGTGCTGGCTTCTATGTGGTCCGTTAGGGTGTTCTTCTTTGTTTCTTTGAGGAGGCGGTGGTACTTGTAGAGTGCTGTCTTGAAGGTGGTATGGTCTCCTGTCTCTTTGTTGGTGCTGCACTTCCTTTCTAGTTGCCCGCAGCTGCATTTGGCGATTTCAGCACCATGATGATCCAGCTGGCTCTACTGGCAGGTCCTTTAGCTATGGCTGGCTTGGCGGTGGCGATTGTGTCTACACTTTCTGTGATCTACTGGGAGAAGTTCTTCGCAGTCTGTTCTGGGTTGGATGTTGTGTCTGGGAGGTGGGAGTTGAAAGTGTTGTTTCACTGGTCTTCTTATATGTTTTTCCAGTTTCTGTGTGTCGGACTGGAGGGCATGGTGCTTGTGTTGGTAGGTCCTGAGATGGTGAAATGGACGCTATAGCGGTTGGTCCAGGTGAGATGTGAGACTTGGTTGTATTTGACTCTGTCATTGGATGTGAAAATGGGATTGAGCGTTTGTACTGCGATATGGGTACGGTCGGTCACAAGTTTCTTGAGGCCGATGTTGCTCGTAGTTTCCAGGAGGTCGGCTGTGTTGCTGTCTCTGGGGTCATCGAGGTGAAAGTTAAGTTCCCCTAGGAAGATGTAGCCCTCGGAGTCAATGGCGATCGAGGCGATGAGGTCATGGATGGCATTGCAGAAGCTGGGGCGTGGTCTGGTGGTCTGTAAATGTGTGTGCCTCTGATGGTGTTTTTTCCATCTGTGTGAAGTTGCAAGTTGAGATGCTCCATTATCGGGTTGAGTTTTTTGAGGAGGTCAAGCAACGTATGGTGTCCTTGTAGATTATGGCAATTCCTCCTCTGTGTTTGTTGGTTTGTTTCCGGTGTGTTATCTTGTAGCCTTTGGGGATGGCGATGGTGATCGCCGGCGCGGAGGCAGGGTTCAGCCAGGTGTCTGGGAGGAAGATGACATCTGGGGTGAGGGATGCGATCGTATCCCAGATCTAGAAGGCGTGTTTGTCGAGTGATCGAGAGCTGTGTAGAATGCACTAGAGTTGTGCAATGGCGGTCTCGGTCAGCGTGGTGAACGCAGGTGCGTTTGCAGTGTTTCTGGCATTGGTGGTTGCTTCAGTGTTGCAGGTGCAGCAGCAATGGCTGAAAAACAGTCCTCTGGTGATGCTTGGAGATGTGCAGCAGCAGTTGTTGTTGTCGATGCACCCGGGATCCAGGGCACGGAGGTCTGCGGCAGTATAGCTGCGCCGGGTGGAAGACCCAGGGTTCCTGGCACTGTCTAGGCATGGACAGGCGCAAACGGGCTTGCCTTTGGCGCACCAGCAATGCTGCTGAACTGCATCCTCCATTAAGTAGGTCCTGGGAGGAGGGGGCTGGGTGGGATTAGCAAGAGGCGGGAAGCGGGGAGGATAGCATGAGTGGGTAAAGAAATGCCCAGATTAAGATAATACAACAACAAGGATAATAGTGACAGTGGGGAAAACGATGGTTAGAGCAAGATTAATGGTGCGAGAAAAGACAATGGTTAAAGGAAAAAGGAGCAAGAGAACACAGCGAGATTAATGGTGGGAGAAAAACAATGGTTAAAGGAGAAAGGATGGAGAGAACACAGTGAATGGCACATGTAGTGTGGTGGAGCTCAAGCGGGGAGCACAAGCTAGACAGCGGCAGTGGGGGAGCCGGCCCATCCATTTGCTGTACCTGGAAACAACTAGTTCCTGATTTCTCTACTACAAAGAACAATTAACAAACTACAAACACAGTCTACTAACAGTGCCAGAGACTCAACCAATTCTGCAAAAAATAAAGTAAGACCAATCCTAAGCCCAAAACATCTGCTAAGTGATTCAAATAATAATTATTAATCTCATGCTGTGACAAGGGAAAAGCAGCATTGAACTGGCTCCAACGTTTGACGAAATCACTCTTTTGCTGAAAGACATCTGCTGACTTCCGACTGAAACCTGAATCAAGTTAAGACTGGCATGCCACATCTTCAAAGTAACAAGTTGTGAACATACAGCATATCTCAAATAATAAGTAAATGGCGGGTAGGGGTATGTATTGTCGGGAAATGCTAATGATTGTATACTTGTCTTTTTACCTGTGCTTTTATGCTACAGAAATGTAATGAATAAAGAACTTTTGATTGATTGATTGATAAGTAAACATTATTTGACATCAGAAATTAAGAAATTCCGTTTCCATCTAGATGCATCACATTTTTTTTCACTGAATACTTTACATCTTAGAACTGCCTTATCAGACAGCTCAGGGATCCTGCTTCAATGTAGGAGAAAAGTGAAAAATCTCATGCCCATTGAATATCTTGCCAGTTAAGCACTAGGCTCCACAACAGTTTCAGCACACAGCCGACGTACCCTACGACCGTTCCAACGTCCCCCACCTCCACCCTCCGAGCCTGGACCCCGATCAACACCGAAGACACTATCCGCACGATGAACTCCATCCACTCCGGATCACCTACCGACCCCTGCCCTCACCACGTCTTCAACAAGGCCGACGCCGTCATCGCACCCCACCTCCGGGACATCATCAACACCTCCTTCGACACCGCCACCTTCCCAGAGAGCTGGAAGCACGCCGAACTCAGCGCCCTACTGAAGAAACCGTCAGCGGACCCCACCGACCTCAAAAACTACCGCCCCATCTCGCTCCTTCCTTTTCCTGCCAAAGTAATCGAGAAGACCGTCAACAGACAACTGGCCGCCTTCCTCGAGACGAATGGATCCCTCGACCACTCGCAGTCCGGCTTCCGGGCCAACCACAGCACCGAGACCGCCCTCATCGCAGCCACCGACGACATCCGAGCCCTGCTCGACAACGGGGAAACAGCGGCCCTCATCCTCCTGGACCTCTCCGCAGCGTTCGACACAGTCTGCCACCGCACCCTAGTGCAACGCCTGAACAACGTCGGAATCCAAGAGAAGGCACTGGAGTGGATCATCTCCTTCCTCGCCGGAAGAACCCAGAGAGTCCGCCTCCCCCGTTCAGTTCCGAGGCCACCGAAGTCATCTGCGGCGTACCACAAGGATCATCACTCAGCCCCACCCTCTTCAACGTCTACATGAGCCCCCTCGCAGCCATCGCACGCCAACACAACCTCAACATCATCTCCTATGCCGACGACACCCAGCTGATCCTCTCCCTCACCAACGACCCCACAACCGCCAGAACCAACCTACATGAAGGGATGAAGGACGTAGCCGAGTGGATGAGGAACAGCCGCCTGAAACTGAACTCAGATAAGACGGAAGTCCTCATCCTAGGATCATCACCCTCCGCCTGGGACGACTCCTGGTGGCCCCCTGCCCTGGGCAACGCACCCAAACCAACGGACCACGCACGCAACCTGGGCTTCATCCTGGACTCCTCCCTCTCAATGACCCGACAAGTCAACGCCGTCTCCTCGTCTTGCTTCAACATCCTACGCATGCTGCGCAAGATCTTCCGGTGGATCCCCACCGAAACCAGGAAGACGGTCACCCAGGCCCTCGTCACCAGCCGACTGGACTACGGCAACTCCTCTACGCCGGAACCACAGCCAAACTTCATAAAAGACTCCAACGCATCCAGAATGCTGCAGCTCGACTCATCCTGGACATCCCCCGACACAGCCACATCGCCAGACACCTGAGAGACCTGCACTGGCTCCCCGTCAGCAAGAGAATCACGTTCCGACTCCTCACCCACGCACACAAAGCCCTCCACAACCAAGGCCCCAGATACCTCAACGACCGTCTGACCTTCTACACTCCCACCCGCCAGCTACGATCGACCAACCACGCCCTCGCCGCCGTCCCCGCATCCGAAGAGCCACAACGGGAGGAAGATCCTTCTCCTACCTGGCTGCCAAGACGTGGAACTCCCTACCCATCCACCTCCGCCTTACCCAAGACCACCTCTCCTTCAGGAAGCAACTCAAGACCTGGCTGTTCGAACAGTAGCGGACCCCCCTCCCCCAAGCGCCTTGAGACCCTCCGGGTGAGTAGCGCGCTATACAAATGATTGATTGATTGATTGACCTGCAATTCATATTATTTTATACTTCTAATCCTATAAAGACTCTATACCTAATTTTAACTCATTCAATTTATGCATCACCCTAGTATCCCTCCCTGAAACATGTAATTCTTTGCATGTTGCCATTCCATACAATTGAAGTTATACAACTGTACTGTAAAGAGAAATTCGATTTTATAGTGTTTTCATGTACAACATACTAATACCTTTGATTGGGTGGAGCAATTCTATATAAAAAGCAAAATAAATATATAGACATTCACCATGTTTAATATTGCTGATAAATGACATATTTCAGTAAATTAAGTTCTACACCAATTCTTCTTTGAGTTTTCTATACCTCAGTTCTTTTTGATACCAAAGGGGATGATGGACGGAGCGCTTGAGCTAATCAAACACTCACCCCCAGTCAACTGATCTGGGTTTAATCCATCATCATTCTTTCGCTCACTCCACCACCCCAGTTCAGACATGGCCATATGCAAATCAGTCTGACCCTGTGCCTCATGGGAACAGTCCAGCCCGAACTGCCAAGCCATGTCTTCCCTGGACCGGAAACAAGCATCCTGGGACCGGTTTCTGGCTATTCAGCCGTCATCAGCCAGGCTAGCTTGAATCCAGTGGCAAAGTGAGCAAGGGACCCACGTCTGGGCATACCCTGCCAACTTAGGGCGAACAAAGCAATACCAAAGGGGATGATGGACGGAGCGCTTGAGCTAATCAAACACTCACCCCCAGTCAACTGATCTGGGTTTAATCCATCATCATTCTTTCGCTCACTCCACCACCCCAGTTCAGACATTGCCATATGCAAATCAGTCTGACCCTGTGCCTCATGGGAATAGTCCAGCCCGAACTGCAAAGCCATGTCTTCCTGGACCGGAAACAAGCATCCTGGGACCGGTTTCTGGCTATTCAGCCGTCATCAGCCAGGCTAGCTTGAATCCAGTGGCAAAGTGAGCAAGGGACCCACGTCTGGGCATACCCTGCCAACTTAGGGCGAACAAAGCGATACCAAAGGGGATGATGGACGGAGCGTTTGAGCTAATCAAACACTCACCCCCAGTCAACTGATCTGGGTTTAATCCATCATCATTCTTTCGCTCACTCCACCACCCCAGTTCAGACATGGCCATATGCAAATCAGTCTGACCCTGTGCCTCATGGGAACAGTCCAGCCCGAACTGCCAAGCCATGTCTTCCCTGGACCGGAAACAAGCATCCTGGGACCGGTTTCTGGCTATTCAGCCGTCATCAGCCAAGCTAGCTTGAATCCAGTGGCAAAGTGAGCAAGGGACCCACGTCTGGGCATACCCTGCCAACTTAGGGCGAACAAAGCGATACCAAAGGGGATGATGGACGGAGCGCTTGAGCTAATCAAACACTCACCCCCAGTCAACTGATCTGGGTTTAATCCATCATCATTCTTTCGCTCACTCCACCACCCCAGTTCAGACATGGCCATATGCAAATCAGTCTGACCCTGTGCCTCATGGGAACAGTCCAGCCCGAACTGCCAAGCCATGTCTTCCCTGGACCGGAAACAAGCATCCTGGGACCGGTTTCTGGCTATTCAGCCGTCATCAGCCAGGCTAGCTTGAATCCAGTGGCAAAGTGAGCAAGGGACCCACGTCTGGGCATACCCTGCCAACTTAGGGCGAACAAAGCGATACCAAAGGGGATGATGGACGGAGCGCTTGAGCTAATCAAACACTCACCCCCTGTCAAAAGATCTGGGTTTAATCCATCATCATTCTTTCGCTCACTCCACCACCCCAGTTCAGACATGGCCATATGCAAATCAGTCTGACCCTGTGCCTAAGTAATATCCTGCTTATAACATAATGACAAGAAACATGTTTAAAGATGGCGCCCGTTTCTGCGTAAAACGAAACTCTATGATACCAAATGAAAGTTTAGTCCTTCGTTTGTGTCCTCAGTCATGACTGTTATTTTATTGTGGAAACAATGGCACACTTACATCGTGAACAAGGCAGTGTGAAACTGCCGAAAAGCGTAGATGTTGTCGTTACAAGAATAAAAACGGCCGTGGAAGATTGCACCGCCTGGCTGACTGGAATACAGGTCTGTGGGACTGCGAGGGAATGGCAGCCTGATTCCAGCACACGAATAACTGTTATTGGCAAACCGGAGCATTTTCCTGAGGCACAACAGAGGGCTACAAACATTGTGTTTAACATTTGGGGTGTATAAACTCGGGCAGGAACTCGGACCCCACTGGAGGGGTAACATCTGAGACTACAGTACCCAGCAGGCCGCTTACTGGAGGGTGGTTGCTAGAATGGGAGATAAGAGACTGTAGTCTACTCCGGGTTTCTGCTGTTCCCCCGAACCCTATGATTAAGATGCAAGGCATCGAAACGCGCCAGGGACTGCTAATTGGTTGGGAAAGTGAGCCGGTTTGGAAATTAAAGTTCAGTTGAACTTCTTTCGTGTGGAGTGCGTCTTTGTGCACAGGGGCAACTTTGGGACATATATATATATACATATTATCTACTGGCGGTCGCCAGTAGATAGTTATAGTTAGGACCTATTTTCCATAGGAAATACGCAACATTCTATTTGAAATAACTCTTGCGTCGGTTGACGAATCTTCGCAAAATTTTCAAACTTTATGGCCCGCTCCGGTCCGCTCCTACCCTGAAAGTTTCGGGGTGATTCGTCAAGCGGGGGCCGAGAAAAAGGGGGTCCCAAAACATGTTTTCCCCATTCATTTTCCCATAGGAAACTTTAGCCACGGCTACAGCCTCGAACTGCTGAACGGAATTACACCAAATTTGGCAAAGAGGTAGTTCTTGGTTCAGAAAGAACCCTTTTTGTTAAATGGTGTAAATCCGTTCAGTAGTTCCTGAGAAAATCAAAAGTAAAGTCACATATATATCTATGGCCGAGTAGGGTCCGCGTACCCTCCCGATCACGAGCTGCATGCTAATTGGCTGTCAACACTCCAAATCAGGAAGTGTTGGCAGCCATTTTGTCCTCGGTAGAACCGAGGGACAGAAACAAGTGCGCAAAGCGCAAAAGGGGGCAGGGTAGAAACACCCTGACCTCTAGGTCTGCTCAGGCGGTCCCATAAGGACCCCCTGGGCAGAAAAAAAGCATTTTAAAAAAAAAAAAATCGGTGGGATGCGCTTAGGGTGCGCAGATCCCGCCGTAAAAAAAAAAAATCGCAAGTGTGCAAACGCACAAAGGGGGCAGGGTAGAAACACCCTCACCCCCTAGGTCTGCTCAGGGGGTCCCACAAGGACCCCTGGGCAGAAAAAGCATTTTTTTAAAAAATTGGCGGGATGCGCTTAGTGTGCGCGGATCCCGCCGTAAAAAAGAATCGAGCGCGGTCTCCGCGCTTGATGCTAATTTGCCCCGGGTGGGCCAAGTCCCAGGGGCATGCGGGGGTGGGTTTATAGTTAATGGGGGGCCTCTAAGGCCCCCAAGCCCCGGGGACCGCCACCCCTGGGGCTTTCTAATAAAAATGGTGCGGGAGGGCTCTGAGCCCTCCCGCAGCCCCGGGACCGCCACCCCGGGGCTTCTTTTTTAAAATTAAAATACCTGTGTGGGGGGCAACAGCCCCCTCACACGCCCGAGGACCGCCACCTCCCGGGGCACTAAAAATTTTAAAATGGGGGTCCGTTTCGGACCCCAGAAGCTCCGGGTACCACCACCTCCCGGGCTTTGCAGAAGTGGGGAGGGGGCCGCGTGGCCCCCTCCTCGAGCCAGTGATGGCCCTGGGGACGCCACCCCCAGGGCCGGCTCCTGCAGTGTCCCGGGGTGCCTACCCCGGGACACTGTAGTTTGCTATGACAGGACGGGAGCCTCGCGGCTCCCGTCCTGTCATAGTAAACTGCTTTGACCTTAAGCGAGAGCAGGAAACCTGCTCTCGCTTCCAAAATTCAAGCACATTGCTTTTCCACATGGGGAGCTGCATGTTAGCAGCTCCCCATGTGGAAAGCAATGCCGGCTCCTGCAGGACGCGGGGAGCCGGCATGGTCCGTGGGGAGTTGGGGTCCCCCACGGACCCCAAAGGATAGGGCCAGCCCCGGGGATGGGGTCCCCGGGGCAAGCAGTGGCTCGGGAGGAGGCCACGCGGCCCCCTCCCCAAAAATAATTAAAATTAAATAAAAAAATAAATAAATAAAGGCCGGCCCCGGGGGATGGGGTCCCCGGGGCCTAAGGAGGCCTTAGGAGGGGGCCACGCAGCCCCCTCCATGAAAAAATAAATAAATAAATAAGGTGGCAATGGCCCGGGGGATGGGGTCCCCGGGTCGAAATTGGCCACAGGAGGGGGGCCCACGCGGTCCCCTTCCCGGGCCTTTTTTAAAAAAATAAATAAAGGGGTCAGGCCCTGGGGGATGGGGTCCCCAGGGCTCAAAAATTACAAAAAGGGGGCCACACAGCCCCCTTTTAAAAAAAAATCAACAAAAAAAAATCCCGCATCGCGCCGGAGGCCACACCCCTCCTTGTCAGCACTCTGCAAACGCGCCCCCTGGCGCGTTTGCAGATGGGGAACGAATTCCTCTTGAATACTGGGGGTCCCTGAGGGCCAACTAGCCCACCAGGAACCTCCAGTATGCGCCAGGGGCTGCGTTGCAGAGAGGTGTACAGAGGCCACGCCCCTTTTACACCTCTCTGCAACGCAGCTCTGTGGCGCTTTTGGAGGTACATGGTGGGCTAGTTGGACTCCAGGGACCCTCAGGATTCAAGGGGACTTAATCCCCCAACTTAAAACGCGCCACGGGCGCGTTTGCACAGTGGTGAAGGGAGGGGGCGGGGCTTCAGGTGACATGTGTGCAAACAGGCCCCATGGCGCATTTTAAGATGGGAATTAAATCCCCTTCAATCCTGAGGGTCCCTGGGGCCAACTAGCCCACCAGGTACATCCAGAAAGCACCACAGAGCTGCGTTGCAGAGAGGTGCAAAAAGGGGCGTGGCCTCTGAACACCTCTCTGCAACGCAGCTCCCTGGCGCATACTAGAGGTACAGGGTGGGCTAGATGGACCCCAGAGAGCCTCATGATTCAAGGGGACTTAATCCCCCAACTTAAAATGCGCCACGGGGCGCGTTTGCATGTCACCTCAGGCCCCGCCCCCTCCCTTCACCATTGTGCAAATATTCCTCTAAAATCAGCCGAACTACGAATTCCGATTTACTCACCTGTTATCAGGAGAGACCTCAGTGCTGCACCTTTGAGCCCAGTACTGATCCTGAAAAGTAATTTTAACCGTACTTACCAGTAACTTGAATTTCCTTCCATAGGCTAACATTGACTGGTTTCACTTGGAAATTCTTCTAAGTGTGGAGTTTTGGAACTTTATAATATTCCTCTAAAATCAGCCGAACTACGAATTCTGATTTACTCACCTGTTATCAGGAGAGAACCCAGTGCTGCATCTTTTAGCCCAGCACTGACCCTGAAAAGTAATTCTAACCGTATTTACCAGTAACTTGTATTTCCTTCCATTGGAATCCATTGTCTGGTTTTCAGCAGAAAAGTTTCAAAGTGTCGATTTTCACAAACTACAAATATTCCTTAAAAATCGCCTGTATGACTTAAACGCATTATTTCAACTGTTTACAGGAGATGCACCAGTGCGGGATCCAGGATCCACCACTGAGTAAGAAAAAGTAACGATAACACTACTTACCTGCTAAGTGAATTTCCTCCCATAGGATAACATTGGTGATTCTATGTGAAAAAGTTTGTGTGTCAACTTTTAAAATACAATAATATTCCTTAAAAATCACTACTGTAACCAAAACGCTTTTACTCAACTGTTTACAGGAGATGTCCCAGGACTGAATCTAGGATCCAGTCCTGTGGTTAGAAAAGTAATCCATAAAGTAACTAATTGCATTTAACTAGAAATTCACATTGAGCTCAATGTTGCATTGTGTTTGAAATTGTGTTGCCCATTGCAACAACTGTAACTATTGTACTTAAAAGTCTATTGCCTATTTGCAAAGTATTTAAACTAAAGTAATTCATTCTGAGAAAGTATATTTTGTAATGTAATGTATAATGTAATTATAATGTAATTTAAAAAATAAAATATCTAAAAATAAATAGTTTAAAAAAATGTAGTAAATCAGTATCAAAAAAATAAATATAACAATTAATACATTTAAAAATTGTCATTTACAAAACCTTTGAAATTCACTGAAAAAAACCATAGGTTTCAGACATGTTATAGTTAGGAATTAGCATTTAAAAAACCTTTGAAATTCACTGAAAAAACCATAGGTTTCAGGCACGTTATAGTTAGAAATTAGCATTTAAAAAACCTTACAAATTCACTGAAAAAACCATAGGTTTTAGGGACAGTTATAGTTAGTTGGACATTGCACTCGTACAAAACCCGTGAAATTCCCCCGTTATAGTTAGTTCAGGTAACTATAACTCGCGCCCCCGCGGCAAGTATGCAGCGTTAGGAAACGTAAATCTATACTTGCCTACTTAGGTTTTCATTCCAAATTCTGGATATGACATTTTTGTATGGCAATAGGCTGCCAAAAAACACATTTCTATTATCCTGATGGAGGCTCTGCATGTCAGAGTTGGAGTGGAAACCTCACCATGCCTACCAATAACTAGTGCAGTAATAAAATACTGTCATGCTATGTGTAATAATGTAAACTTGCACAACCACTTTACAAAGAAAGCCTAGACCTTTGGGGTCTAGGGAAAGCTTTCTCAAACGTATATTAATTAATGCATTACTGAAAAGGTAAGCAGAAGAGGTTACATACTCAGACCAAATATCTACTCTGGAATAGATAGCAGCATTAAACTGTCTTCAATGGCTGCAAATCTAATTACCGCAAATACAAATGGGAAGTAATCCAGAATATATGGAATGGTGTTTCACCCTACTAATAGTAAAATACAAACCAGTTAAGGCTCCTTTGGATCCTGTAGTATGAACATCAGTTGTAAACATCACTCAATGCTGTATACAATGGAATAGAAAACTAAATATTGCCAAAATAAGTCTACGCAGAACCAAAAGTCTGCTGAGTCGAAGTCTTGCCAGGATTTGTCTTTTTACCATGTAGAAACTTACTCTTCTGACATAAACACACATATGAAAGGTCCAATATGATCAATGGCTTTGTGTGGGAAAGGCACAAATATGTGAATACAATGAAACAAGCAGTAACTACGTTGGCCGCTTGCTTTCAGTGGCGAGACACTGCATAGAGAAAGGGTTGCCCTCGTCTGCCACACTGGGTGAATATATTCATGTGAGACAGCATTTTGTAGACAGCAGAGATAGCAAAATGGCAACAAGAAGAAAGAAGGAATAAAATCTAGACCATCATTAGATTAAAGCACTGATAAATAAGTTCAAATGTTGGCTTCTGTGAGTAGCTGGACCTAGATTTAAACTAAGAGCAAAGCTTAAGAAGTAGGACACGAAGGTGCTTGAGTCCTTCTTGTGTATGGCTGCATACTGTCAGCAAGAGAATCTGATAGAAACATTGTACAATAACTATTATTTATAATGAGTGTAGAGTTTCTAATATTAGCTCAATTGAGTCAATATTTTTGGAAACAATGTTTAAAAGACAATGGGGTCGATTCCGATTCGGGCCGGAAAAAGCACCGACCGACACGGAGCCGGAAAAATTACCGACCGACACGTACCAGTGGCGCCCGACACGCCAAGTACGATGCAAGCCGCGATAAATCCGACCGACACGTTAGGAAACCAAGCCGACCGACCGAGCCGCTCGGAAAATAGCAATCCGGCCGGAAAAACACGCGAATCCAACCGACCGACACGCACCCGGAACAAATCCGACCGAATCGTACCCGCCAACTCCAAACCGCAAAGTACGATGCAAGGCGCGAAAACACAACCGAGTCGGACGGAGGACAAGCCGTACGACCGACACGCATACAAAACCGAGCCGAAGCAACACAATACACCGCGACCGACGCGTACGCAGCATAGAAAACTGCACAAACACAGCGTGAACGAAACGGAAAACACCGTACGAGACCAATGCAGGGTCCGACTCGGTCACAAGAACGTTTCCAACATACACAAACAGCACAAAGGAAAAATCAACCAAAAAAGGCCAAACAAGCAATTACCAAGCCAATAAATACTGGGGGGTGGGGACAGAGAACAAAGACACACCCACAACTCCACCTATATAAAGGACACAAATCACTACCATGAGCCTTTGCAAATGCCATTCCACTGCCAGCACCCAAGAGAAAGCAACCACACACCCACAGCTCATCCCTCACACAAGCCACACACCATCAGCACACCAACAAATACCTACCTCACATACACCCAGCAAAACACACACTCACACACCCTCACCTGCACACCAACACACACATCACTCACCATCACCACCCATCACCATGCCCCCCAAGAAGAATCACAAGTTCCTAGATTGTGAATTGGAAGTCCTGGTAGACGAGATCCTCAGGGTGGAGCCACAGCTGTTTGGCACATTGGTCCAACAGACCCCCATGTCGCAGAAAACCAAGATGTGGGAGAGGATCATCAACAGGGTGAACGCCAATCACCATGTCGGCGCACAAAGACCGACATCCAGAACAGGTGGTATGACGTGCGCAGGAGGGTACGGAAACTGCTGAAGCAAGACTACATCAACAGCCAACACACCGGCAGTGGCCCTCCTGCCAAGCCAATATACCTCAGGCCCTGGGAGGAGAAGGTGCGGGCCATCCTTCCGCCAGTGAGCGTATATGGACTAGAGGACATCCCAGAGCCTGGTGAGTACACAACAAATGTACACAATAAACTGCCACAAAACACACACATCACTGTCAAGGGGAGAGTCAAACCATGCACTCATAGCAATTACACAGCAACTAGAACAGAATCATCCCAAAATGTGTATGTCAGTCAGATAAACACAACACATGCCATCAAAAAGTCACATCCAACTGTGCCAACACATGTACAAACACAACCACAACTACAGCTAGGCAGTGGCACAAATAGAACTAACACACACATCCACACATGTAGCCACCACAACAACACCAACACACAGTGAAGACCACTCAAAGGAAGGAATTCTATGTATGCTGGCCAAGTCAGTGTAGCCAATAGCATCATGGGAGTCGCAGTCACACATATTGCCCCCCACAACTGTCCCATCAACACCACCCTGAACCATGCTCACATCACAGGGAGTGGAGAAGGACTCACAAGATGGCTGACACTGGCTACTGCTGTGGGGAGCACAAGGCCCTGCTGCCAACTGTGCACCAACAAACAGCAGGACACCACTGACTGACATCCTGAGAGACAACTTACACTCCCTGCAATGCAAGCACGTTCCATGGTGGGATATCTGGCTGGCTGGGTGGGAAGGGGGACTAGCAGCACTGACTATAGTCACCAGCACCTCCCCTCACCCCCCAACACAAACTCCACAGTACCCACCTGGTAGAATGCAATGCCCTCCATCCTAACACAAGATCCCACAAAGCACCACCACCCTGGGTTATGTTGTGTGAAGCACAGGGACACTCTTGGGACTCTTAGCCAAACAACTGCCAGGACAACACTCCCAGCCATCCTGTCAGCACAGCCAGCCCACCCCACAGGGAAGCAGAGTCAAAAGGAAGGAAGCATGGGCATGCTGGGAAGGGGGGTGGAGGCAATAGCATGATGGGAGTCGTAGTCACAGACATAGCTCACCCTCACAACTGTCCCATCAACACCACCCTGAACCATGCTCACATCACAGGGAGTGGAGAAGGACTCACAAGATGGCTGACACTGGCTACTGCTGTGGGGAGCACAAGGCACTGCTGCCAACTGTGCACCAACAAACAGCAGGACACCACTGACTGACATCCTGAGAGACAACTTACACTCCCTGCAATGCAAGCACGTTCCATGGTGGGATATCTGGCTGGCTGGGTGGGAAGGGGGACTAGCAGCACTGACTATAGTCACCAGCACCTCCCCTCACCCCCCCCAACACAAACTCCACAGTACCCACCTGGTAGAATGCAATGCCCTACATCCTAACACAAGATCCCACAAAGCACCACCACCCTGGGTTATGTTGTGTGAAGCACAGGGACACTCTTGGGACTCTTAGCCAAACAACTGCCAGGACAACACTCCCAGCCATCCTGTCAGCACAGCCAGCCCACCCCACAGGGAAGCAGAGTCAAAAGGAAGGAAGCATGGGCATGCTGGGAAGGGGGTGGAGGCAATAGCATGATGCGAGTCGTAGTCACAGACATAGCTCACCCTCACAACTGTCCCATCAACACCACTCCTGAACCATGCTCACATCACAGGGAGTGGAGAAGGACTCACAAGATGGCTGACACTGGCTACTGCTGTGGGGAGCACAAGGCCCTGCTGCCAACTGTGCACCAACAAACAGCAGGACACCACTGACTGACATCCTGAGAGACAACTTACACTCCCTGCAATGCAAGCACGTTCCATGGTGGGATATCTGGCTGGCTGGGTGGGAAGGGGGACTAGCAGCACTGACTATAGTCACCAGCACCTCCCCTCACCCCCC